>JASDDO010000019.1:751839270-752538374 GCA_030015575.1 Agapanthus africanus
CAGTCTCGATACTTCTATACTAGGAACATTTAAGGATGTGCTTATGGACTATCCAGGTCCCACTATTATGATTCCCATTATAATCCTGGTAATCCAACAAAGATCCTATAGGCTGTATCATCATGGATTAGCAATTCGTAATAAAATGTAAAACATAAACACATGAACGATAAAGACAAACCAGATAGCACACTATCATCTCGAGCAAGACTGTTCTATCTATATAGGTCCATGTACAATTACAATAATTTCCTTCAGAGCATCTATAACCAACACAGACCCGAGAGCAACATATGTTGCTCTCGCATCTGCCACTCATCCCGAGAGTGGCAATTGGTGCTCTCGAGATGATGGGCCCACCGTAGCCTCCCGGAGACTCTAGGAGTCTCCCTCGATGTCCTGTGGAGCTCTCATTCCAAATAGAGAACCCCCAGCATCGAGTTAAAGCAAAAAAGTTCAGTTTTTGTGGCTGAATTTTTCAGGACAACAAGAAGTTTTTAAAGCAGTGAGATTTTTTTTGCAAAAACAGTTTTTAAAAATGGGTTTCTAAATTCTTTTGGCTATCATGGTGACTATTAGTGGATTGATCGGCTCTGATACTATGTTAGTATTTGGTTCTAGGGTCGCAACACTTGCGGACCACGGCGGAATAGCAAACAAAAATTCGAGAACATAGAACCAAACACTAACACCAAAATCATCCAAAACACTAATAGTTGTAACAAAACAAGATAACTGAACTACAAGTTTAGAAGATATAACCTTTGTAGCGTGTCCACCCAATTGTAGAAGACCCAAGCTAGACTCCATCGTCGTAGGAACGAGCTTGCAAGCAGACTTCCTCGTCGAAGTTGATCCACTTCAAAGAAGACTCCACCCAAGCTTCAACTTCACTCCAAGAACTATCTCAAGTGAAGCAATTTGCTCTCACTTTTGCTAGAAGATGAGAAACAAGAAGATATAGTAGAAATCATTCTTTTTTCTTTCTCTTTACTCTCTTAAGATCTCACCAAAAATATAAAGGGAGAGAAAGCAAAATGAACAAATGAAAAGTCATAAGCATGAGAGAGGAGAAGCGACCATACTAGAATATTAAAAGAATTTCCGTTAAAAAATATAATGCCCATACCATTCTACCATGCCTCATTTTCCTTAATAAAAAGAAATGAATCATTTCTTATTTATTACTAATAGGAAATGAGGTGTCCCTTCTAGATGCTATCATGCATACATGTATCATATACATGTACATGTATATGTATCACATACATACACTATTATTTGTATCGTATACAAATAGTAAATGAGAAAGAACTAGAGAGTTCATAATACTAGAATATATACATATATATATATATATATATATTATTAAATCAGTACTTGATTTAATAATCCGGTTTTATCATAAACTGGCTAGTATTATCGAACGTCCGATTAATATATGTTTATCATATAAACATGTTTAAACGAACCCCCGCACGTATCAACATACGCACACTATATCATTTCGCCTGAGCGGGGAAACCCTTGAAAGTAGTCCTGGAGCGGGGAATAGGACTAAACTACCGAAATGCCCAAATTAAAATTTTTAAACTATACTTGCAAAAATATCACAATTGAATTTCTTAACAAAAGATCTACCAATAACGATAAGTAGTTAAGCTAACTAAAATTGTGAAAACATAAGCAAATAGCAAGCAAGAATAGAGATGGCAATCAAGTAATGAGCATATAGAGCAGAAGATAATCGAGCATGAAATTTCTAAACTAATAAGTAATGAGAGAATAAGAAATTTCAAACGCAAGCAAACACAAACACAAATATCTTTTATAGAGGTGCGGCGCCCCGATAATGTCTCGATCCCTAATCCTCTTTCTTTAGGCCCTCAAGCCCGTTCCACTTAAACTTCACGTCTTCTCCAAGGACGAACACGTCTCCAATGAAACTACATCACGTCACTCAACACACGAGCGACTCTTCTCTCTACAATTCTTGCACTCCTTTCTTACCAAGGCACTCTTGCATTCAAGAATCCTCACACAAAAAATAAATACAAATCCCACTCTTATCTCTTACAAAAACACTCTTGCACTCAAGAGTCACACACAAAGAAAAGAAGAGGGTTACAATGAAACACGAATACTCTCAAAATAGTTTTCAATAAAGCCCGACTAATACTCAAGAAGATGGATATCAAATTATAGCTATTGAGTGTGTGTATGTGATAGATTGGATAAGCAAATGAAAATATTTTTAAACTCTTATAAGATGTGAGATTTTTCTCTCTTGATCACTTAGGAATTTAGTAAATTGAAATATTGAGTGATAAGAACTCAAAAAACCAACCCAAAACTATTTTATAGCCCCACACAAAAAAACTAGACGTTTTAAGTCAAAATCAATAATCAACAGTATCGACAGACGTCTGAAGAAAGTTTAGGTAGATGCCTGTCGCTAAATACAAAAGACCCTAAAGGCTATAAACGGTCACTTTTTCAAACTTTTTTCTACTGCAGACGTTTGTCCATGATTACTTCAGACTTCTGCTGATCTTTTCAAAGATGGCAATCAAAAACACAGATCGTCGACAGACGTCTGAAGAACAATGGGCAGACTTCTGAAGAACAAAAAAACATTTTGAAAAACTTCATCAGACGTCTGTCCAAATGAATATCAGACGTCTGCATCTTATAAAAATAGTCCATATGAAAACACAGAGAATAGACAGACGTCTGAATATGCAAGGGACAGACGTCTGAAGCACAAATAGCATGAAAACTGATATTTCTGACATTTGTTTTTTTTAATAAAAACACAGAATGTAAACAGACGTCTAAAGCACATGGGGACAGACGTCTAAAGTGTAAAAACTCAGAAACTTGTGTTTTATGATGAAAATCAATTTTAAATCGAAAACCCCGATGTTCATGCAATTTAAAGCATTTATGCAATCATGTGTGAGTGTTCAAGAGCTCTAAATGATATAACCATAATTCGATCAAGTACTTACAAAGATTCCTATGTCGATTATCGCAAATCTTCGAATCTTGAATCTTGAAGTCTCGAGCTCTTGAAACTTTGGTGATCCGCTTCACTTGAACTTCGGAACTCACCAATCCACTCACTAGCGTCTTGAAGTCCATATTTTGAACTTCAAATTTTGGTCTTGACTTCAACGCTTGAACTTGGACTCAGCTTCTAGCTTCTTAGCTATTCGTATCTTGAATTCTTGAATCCTTGTTTCTCGGCTACGTAGCTTGAACACATGAAGCTTGATATGCAAGTTGAGAAGTTCTCGCCCATATCCTCCAACCTCCATAAGATATTCCGTTTAGGCTCAATTTCCTCCATCCTCCATTAGATATTCCGTTTAGGCTCAATTTCCTCCATCCTCCATTAGATATTCTGTTTAGGCTCAATTTCCTCCATCCTCAATTATAGAGTTTCGTCTCGAGATATCCAATATCATAGAATCCTGAAATGCAATCTCAAAGACCAAGCTCATCATATACAGTGTTATGGAATAAATAGGATATTAAACACAAGTATAGTACGAGATATTGATATATTACTCGGTATACACAAGATATAGGATAAGCAAACTAAATATTAAGTGTATACAAGGTTAGTGTCGAGAGGACAACCAAGATAAGCATGTGACACTAAATGAACTATTCTTGTTTAAGCTATCATCAAAACCAAATAGAGAATGGATAAACTATATCATCAAAAACCATAAGCTAACAACCCTCTGTATGGGACCCTAAAGACTCGACAATACGCTGGCAGTAGCTTAGGATCATATCCGATATAATCTAAAACACTTTCAGATCAATCCCTTCACGGGTTAACCCACATACACGTCAGTGGTACTAGCTGCACATACGACTACCCAGGTATTGATCGAAAGAAAGTTCGACAAGAAAGCTCATATGAATCTAACTGAGCCTATCAGTGATAGTTACCATACAGTCTGGTTTATTCGTCAGAGAGTGTTGCATATCAGGTCTAGGTATGGAAACTGTCGGACCCCCAATAACCTGATAAGTCATGCCCATGTCAAACTCATAACTATCTGAAATACTACTGATAACACATATCAGTATATCTTATCCTCCTTAGCTAGGGACTTATGGTTATTGCCAATCATGCACAGCGCGATATCAACTCCACATACCGGGAGAGACGAAGCCTTTCGATCGCTCGCTGCCTCCATGCGCTTCGGGACTGCATCCAACTAAAACCTGTTTGCACTGCTCTTTAAAGCCGTGGTAGGGTAGTAATCAAAGTACAGTAGGAACACACACAAGACACTATGACGATATTAAAACTACAGACTACCTCGAACTCATGTCGCCAGAGAACTGCTATCTGACATTAGTTATAATACCATCTCGGAGTTCTCGGTGAGTCCGTTTAGTGTACTCATTCTCCAATGAGCACGTGTATACAAGCTCTGGTGTCAAACACCAATGGGTGTAGGACCAACCGTCACCCCGGTCGGTGTCAAGAAACGTATACACTAGTCTACTCTGGAGTACCGATGCCCAGTCTCGATACTCTCACGACTAGGAACTTTCAAGGATGTGCTTATGGAATACCCTGGCCCTACCGGTATGATCCTTATCATAATCCTGGAAGTCAAGCAAAAATCCTATGGCCTTTATCATCGTGTATTAGCGATACGCAATAGAAAGTAAAACATATGTACATGAATGATAAAGACAAACCAGATAGCATACTATCATCTCGAGCAAGATTGTTCTATCCATATAGGTCCATGTACAATTATAATAATTGCCTTCAAGGCATCTATATCCAACACCATAAGCTTCAGTTATCCAATTGTACAGGAAAACGTCATTACATTCGCTTTCCGGATAACTAACCACTTTGATAGAAAAACTTACATAACCTCCTAATGTTGTTTCTCGATAGATAGACTGGAGCAGCACACATGCTTAACAGGAAACTAGAACAATATGCTTCACTCAACAGACAAACTGGAGTATCATTGTACGCTCAATAGACAAACTGGAGCTGTAAACTATAAGTGATAAACTTAAATAGGAAAACAAATAATTGAGGCGTCATTACTAGACGACTCATCTCGCAATTTACTTAGCACCATGATAACAAAATATCTAGTGCATAAGATATCGCTCCGCACATCACATAGTCGTTTGGTAGTAAGATACCATGTATCTCTCGAACTCGTACACCGCATTGGCTTAGCAATCTAGAAAAAAAAATTTACGAATGGTAATGAATTCTTTTTATAAAACGACTTTCGACTTGTCACTATCATATGGTCCTTCAACTTTTCAATGAAGCACCATCGACAATTTTTTTTTTATCTATTTAGACATTTTATAGATTCGTTATGATTCTAAGCATTTATAGTTTGGAGTAATTTGCAATATTAATTAATTCCATCATTCAACGAAAAGGAATAACAATAAATCTATTTTCATAATTAAGTAAAAAGAATTAGGCGATTCTAAAACTAAATTCCATAAGTTATAAAAATAAAAATGTTCTATAAATATCTGTTAAAGCTATGAAATCTCGATCTCAAAGGTAAGTTTAAACGGGGAGTTACATCCATTACATCACCCGAAATCTTCCACTTGAAATCTTTAGTGTTAGGTAACCTAACTCATATTATTTCACTGTTCCTGCCAAAAATGTTGGCGCTCAGGAGCATAAGCTCCTCACTTTGGCGCAAGCGCAAATGCAAAGCACGTGGTGCAATCACCAAAATATTACGCCAGCGCCAGACGTGCAATGCACGGGTGCGAGGGCAATGCGTAAGTACATCACGTTCAGTGCACGTGGCGCAAGCGTTAATCCCTTGCACCAGCGCATGCTTCAGTTTAGAGACAAAGCTCTATTTGGGAAAATATATCCCATATCTTTCTAAAATAGAAAGATTAATCTTTTAAAACAATAAAAATCCCAGGATTGATGATCCAACATTGCTTAAGCACCAACGATTGATCAAAGATCAATTTGGAGATCTCTCAATGAGAGATTCTCTCAACCTTTCCCAACTATCTCCCCTCCTATAAATAAGAGCCTGGGGGATTAAGGTCAAAATACATAGAGACCCACATAAGGTTCACAAGGAGACATAAGCCTCCATCATCAATAAAGAAAACTCTTCTCGAGAAAAACCCTAGCAAAACTAGGTAAAAACCCAAGGAGAAAATTCCCCTCTGCCCTTCTCCTTCCTCTATGAAGCTTAAGCTTCTAAAGAACTAAGGTTCTTCCTTTGGATTAATGATCCATGAGAGAAATCTCCCTTGGCCAAAAGCTTAAGCTCTCGTGTGAGATTCAATCTCTAGATCTAAAATCTTGGAGGAAGAACTTCGGTATTCCCCCACCAGAAGATGAAAAAGATCATCAAGATTGTTTGAAAGCTCTTTTCATATTCTCTTACAATGCTCTATTACTGTGGCAGTTTGGAGATGCTTCATTGGGGGGTTTGGTATTGTTTCATTAACTTATAGCTTGGATGAAGTTCTTTTCTACTTGGCAAAACTAACTCTGTTGACAGTAAGCTTAAGCAATATTAGAGGTTAATTTGCGCAGCTATATACTCGTTCGCGTCCCATTCTATCAAAAATTATTATAAATTGTGCACATGTATTTATGGAGATTCCGAATTATTAAATTTAATTTTTATTTTAAAAATTATTTTAACTCGAGATGGATGTTGAAAATTTATCATTTGATATAAAATTTTCAAACTCAACTTATGTTTATTTATTTAAACATCAAAGTGATGATTTGTGGAAAATTCTTGATTTTTATTGAGAGTTAATTTGTGAAAAACTCGAAATGAATTAAAAGTTCAAACCTCTACATGTTGTTTCTTGGCCATATATTCAATAGCTATAAGTTTTTGAATCTTCATTGTATTATGTAATCTCTTGAGATTAATATTTTTTGAAGACGATATTTCTTCTAAATTTGAAAAATAGTGGGGCTTGATATTGATCCATGTCTTGACTAGTGGCAAACAAAATAATTTGTCATGCTTTTGTGAATTATCCTACCAAATGCGTTGTCTCGTTTTTTTGATGAGTATTTTGAAATCGTATGAGAACATATTTGTTATTGCATTAAATTTGGGTGATGGGTTATTTGTTGTAAATTATTATTGTGTGATTTACAAAATCAATATTGTTAGTTTCTCCTTGGCTAGTGAAAATTCAGTCGACTAAGTGATATTTTATATGATGTTTCAATTTGAGAAAAAGATTGAACCACCCGATATTAATATATTGTGTTTGCACTACTATAGTTAGTAGAGTGCAAAACCGTTAATTACAATGGTAAATCCAAACTATATACACAGTGTTGTGAGCTTATACTTTTTGGTATATCATGCATGTTGTTTATGTAAGATTAAATAATAATCTTGCACATTGGAAATTTAAGCAATATCTATATGATATGTTTGGATTACATCGAGAGGGAATGGACAAAGCCCAAATATAATGAACTGCCTATGAGGATACCCAATCCGGGGATCAGAGATCCTGAAATCTGGGTTCAAGCATGAAAAACGAATCATAAAGTAAGTTGTGGTTGGGATGCACCAATTTTCAAGTATATATTCGTAATCCTTTCCTATGGTGTGGATGCATCTATCTTGTAACCTTAAAAGGGTTAAGTTTATTTAAACTCTCAATAAAATCCGTATCTCTTTTGAGAGTTTGAGAGTGGGGTCGCTCTTTAGGGGAATTGGGTTAATTCTTCGAGAGAGAGAAACTCATGAAAAACAGGATTAAGCACAAGGCCGAAACGTGCTGGCTTAAGGGCTCAATTGGACGCCTGGATCAATATGTGCACGAAACAATTTTCTTTTCTCATAAGCAGTCTTAGTTTAAGATCATAGACTACTACGACTCTAGATAGAAAATTGTGGAAGTGCTAAGTGAAAGATTTAATGTATGGCACACCTTTACGATGCATATTAATCTATCTCTACCCAATATCTTATATACTTTATTTTCTTGAAAATATTTTATTAAAATTAGTGGGGGATTGTTTGAAATTTTAATAAAATACATCTCTTATATTTGTGAATATATTGATATAACTTTTTTTTTTTGTGAAGATTCATTATGGATGTTAAACATTTGCCATGAGAACATTTAAAACCTAGGCCTTTAATAGGCCACCATTATTGATTTTTATAGGACAATAAAATCTGGCTCATTATTTCTCTTGATCAATTTTATTTTTATGTTATGTTCTCTTGGCCCTAAATATATAGATGTATTCTCATTTTGTTTGAGAAAGAATAATTTTTTTCTTGTCAAAAATAATCCTCCGCATAGTTTTAATATCGGATAGAGAAAGGTGTGAGAAGAGTTCTTGCACTTCATTTTATGCATGAATTGGAGAGTGAACCGATGGAGTCTATACTATTGTATCTTGGAGGCAACGTACCAGTAACCCGCTGTATTGGATCGAACCAGTAGATTTCGTCCGGGACGGTGCAAAATTTGCGTTAAAGAAAGAGAGATACCCGTGTCTTAGCTTTTGCTCCATCAACTAAATTTTATTGTAATTGTAATTTTATTTTTATTTTGGTTTCATTGTAATAAGTTCCAACATAAAGCATCAATGAATTCCTACCATAGAAAATACCTTATCATTATAATTTGGCTCTATGAAATTTTGTGATTTGAGTTTGCTAATTATTTTCAATACTACAATCTAGAGATGCCCCTATGGTTAGGACCTTAGGGGCAAAGCACTGCCCTTACGGTTCCCACCATAGGGGCAAAAATATCGACCGTAGGTCAAAACAGTGTGGGGGCAAGTTCTTGCCCTTACGGATGAAACTTTGCCTCTGCGGTGTACGCCATAGGGGTAACTATCCATACGGTTTTAAACATAGGCACAGTTTTTTTTAAAATTTATTCTTAAAAAATATTAATATCTTGCTCTTACGGTCCCCCCCCCCCCCCCGCAGGGGCAATTCTATGCCCCTACAGATTAAACCATAGGGATCAAGGTTCAGTATTTTTTTATATATATATTTCAAAGAATATTTATATTCTTTGCCCCTACAGTTATCCCTATAGGGGCTATTTAATGCCTTTACGGAGTAAACCGTAGGGGCATAATGTCAGATTTTTTCTGACATCATTCCTTTACGGTTAAAACCATATGGCGTATGTTTGCCCCTACGGTTACAACCGTATGGACAAAAAATATTTTAAAAACTTTAAGAATACTTTCCCTATTTTTTTACCACTCTCTACACAATAATATATATCACACATAAATATACAACAACATCAAGATAGAAATATTAATCAATAACATCCCACACATAATATATAATGAAATAAACAAACATAATACAAAATCAGGATCATAATCAATGGATACAAAAACTGATATCCAAAATATACAACATGTATCAGATAAAGTACAGTCATCCTACAAAAGTAAAAAAAAATACAAATAAATGACTATTGGCTCGGTCCGGTGTTCCACCTCGCAGTATCTGAGAAGCTCCTCAGTACATCCTTGGGATGACAAAAACTCGAGTATTGATGGGGCAGGACAAGGAGTGGCATGCAGAGCCGGAGTCGAAGAAGTGGCCTTCGCAGAAGAACCTGGATGTGTGGCATGCGGAGCCGAAGCCGAAGTAGTGGCCTGTGCAGCCGCAGCCGAAGGAGTGGCTTGCCGAATCTGTAAAGTTTTTTAATTTATGTAATAAAAAAATTAGTGTATTAGATTCAATCTATATGCCTTGTTGTGAAATTCTAAGTCTAAAAATAAAGTCTTGCAACTTGAAATGTTGTGTTATCTAAATTGTGCTAAAATAATTAAGTTCATTGCTGAAACTTGATAAATATGCTCAAAAAATGTTGAAAAGCTAAGATTTTTGTTGAATATATTGTTGCAATGTTATTATATATATATATATATATATATATATATATATATATATATGTCAACGTCCCCATATCCCCATATCTTACTCGTATCCGTATTCGAATCCGTGCTATATAGACTAGAACTATAAAGATATAAGTATAGATGAATAGAAGTAACATATGTACCATCATCTCCTTCAACTCCTTGACTTGGGGGCTCAGTGCGGCCATCTGCATCCCCAGACGTCGCTCATGGGGGTATTAGAAGTAACCGTCGAAGAGGAGGTCAACTTCAACCGGGTCCTGCTGGGACCAGTTCCCCAGCCTCTCTCCCAACTACCGTGGTGCCCTCCGTATATGGCGTCTAGTACAGAGGTCAGCACAGCCGGATCGGTCTCTGCGCTGAAATCAATCCTTGAAATCTCTGCATGCTGCACCACCCGCGCCTATACCATGTAAAACATTCAAACGTAAGTAAACTATTTAAATTTAAACTTAAACAAAATCCCATTCGAATTAGAACATTTATCAACACTTATGCAATACTCCTCAATAGCAGCGTCGGGATATCGAAATCGCTCGTGATAGGATCTGTCGATATGGCGTGGACGGACAGATAATCCATCAACACATCCGGTGTACCACCCGTCGCCATGGTCTGAGCTCTCTGCAATTCACCAAAAACACGCATTTATAACATATCTTTTCATATTGCATTATATCAAAAGAGATATATTATAATTTAACTTTGCCTCCATGGCAAGAGTACTGTTCCTCGACCCACCCATGTAGGTAGGTCGACCCCACATTGTGGACTTCCGATTCTCCTTATTTTGGGTTGCCTGTTTCACCTTGCGCTCAGACGCCCAAAACTCGCACAGGAGAGGCCATGTCTCTATATCGACGTCGGTAAAGGCCGGAGACTGTAGGAGAGCAGGTATCTCCTCCTCGGGGGTCTCCATCCACAGATCGTAGCAATTAGACTTCAACTTATTCCTATTATATCGGACATGACTCTGCATGCTGATCGTATGGCCCTGGTAAATAGCTTGAAGATCAAGCCCTCTATCAAGGTCATCAGGATCAACTTTGGCCTGAAAGTCGTAATCCATCTACAAATACAAGAAATTAACGTCTTTATTTGATAGGTAAAAAGAGTTCCTGTACTGCGCACCCCACTCATAATGAAGAGGATACTTATTGAAGTGGCGACTCTCATCCCCCATATACTAGTCGAACTTCTCAGCATACTCGCCAGTGGGTCGGGAGTCGGTGGTAACCCTTAGCAGCATCGGGCTTCAGCTTGTGGGACTGAGTCGCCCTTGAGTCCCACGGACGGCCGTGGCTGCCCTACATGTATAAAATATATAAGACAAAACAAATTATGCATACGATAATCAATAAAATGAGGATATGATAAAAGAATCTTAGCAAGGATAGAATAATTGGACAAAAATAAGTTTTATGGAGGGAAATTAATATTCATATTTATCTGTTACTTGTGGCTCAACTGATAACCTACTTGAATTCTGAGCCATGAATTCTAATGTGTTTGTTTGATCTATACATTACAATTAAGCTTAATACATTAGTCTCATTTACATGATATCATGATTTTTGGAGTCCAGTATATACCTCCGATGACTTCACCATGAGCCTGAGTCCGGACAGCAGCATGAGCGGGACGATAGTTCCTCTGGTAAGGAATAGCCGGTGACCCGGATGTGGATGCATCTTCTCTAACTAGATGATAAATAATGACGATGTAAGTAACTTCTGAATACGATAATACATAATCAATTTTACGTATTATATAGTAAAGAATACTAACTTGCAGACTGCGCGAAGGGTACGAATAATACGGGAGCAGCTTGTGCCCCGGATGTGGAGGCACCCCCTCTAACTAGACAATAAAAAATGACTATATAAGTAACTTCGAAATGAATATATGTGTATATCTATAATATAACAATCAAAATTAATATGTGTGCAATATATAATATATAAACGTACCTGCTGCAGGTGTGGGATCTAGGAGTGCCCCGGATGTAAAGGCACCCTCTGCAACTAGACAATAAAAATGATTACATAAGTAGCTTCAAAATGAATATGCGTGTATATATTCAATTTATCATTCAAAATAAATGGATACGCATGAAATATACCTGCAGGTGCGGCAAAGTCTACACGGAATGACTCATCTGGAGAGGGTACGAACGGTGTGGGAATCTAAGGACACCGATTACTAAGTATGCAATCTAGGTACCCATAATAAACTACACCGTCCGATCTTACGGTCGCAACCCCACTATTATGGATGATTCAAGATTTTTCTATGTCCTTAACTTCAAATTTGTATTTAAGGACACCGAATCCTTTGTAGTATGCAACCATGTTCGGATCTTGGATCTGATAAAACAAATTATACAGCAAATACATAATGATGTAAGTTTAGATTAACACTAGTCGCAAAAACATGAGATTCAAACATCTTACATGATCCGCAAATCAGTCACAAAAATTTTCCCAATGATATTTATCCAATCGATCATCAGTCCAATTAGGATGCCCCTCACGTACTTCATTGTTATGAATTTTGTTATCAAAATTAAATTTTGACGTCAACGTTATATTATTTCATATATATACATATATAAAGAACAATTAATGCAAAACAGACTTACTCTCTAACTTCATCAAGACATCTGCTATTGAGGAGGACAAACTAATATACCTTGTTGATAAGTATGGGTTGTAAGTCCACGTTGCCCACCCCGGTGCTTACGGGGAGGCGGAAAACATAATAAAAATTGGATTTTTTCAACTATAGGCAACATGGACCAAGCTATAAGGATCTTTGCTAAACAAAAACAAGCTAACCCTAACTAGTAACTAGCTAAGTGATGGAAAGGTTATACCTTGAGCTCAAAGTACTTCTCTCCTTACTCCTTGGAATGGTAGAAAGAGGTCACCTTGCTTGTCTTCTCCCGTCAAAGAAGGATCCACCCGAAAGCCTCGACCTTTAGCTTCAACTCCAAGCTAGGAGTAACTAGAGTGCAAGAAATGCTAAGACTTGAACTCTAGAAGAGAGTAGAGAAGATCAAGTGAGGGTTTTTCTCAAGCTTTTTGTTTCTCAACACATGAGAGGGAGAGAGCTTGAGGGAGAGGATGAGCAAGAGAGAGAAATGATATGAGAGAATGAATTATTAGTGAGCCATTCTCACTAATATGTGTGCATTATTTTAATTCAATAATTAGCTAGAAAATTGTCATGGTTTAATCAAGACATGACCATTATCATTTCAATATTAATGCAAATTGCAAGGATCAAAGAGCATCTTCCAAATGAAATGATTATGGTCAAGTTGTCAACAAGGTCAACAAGTCAATGAAGTCAAATGGTCAACAACAACAACCATGCACAATTATTAAGCTAATTATCAATTAACTATAATACACACAAAAGCAATAGGGTTAATAAAATGACAATAGCCATTAACCCTAAACAAGGTCCTCTCCCTCAATCTCAAGCAACTGTGCATACGTACCCGCATTCGTGATCCGAGGAACACGAATACTCTGAGAAAAACCAATCTCAAATCATATACTAGGATCCGGCTTAAACCAAAGCCTGCTAGTATAAACTGTCCGGACAGCAAACGTGCACAAGTGCGCGGATGCGAACGAACCCTGTCGACAAACCATGCGACCTCTACTCATTTTGCCTAAAGGCGAATAGCTCTCTGTGTGGGACTCTAAAGACTCGACATTACGCTGGCAGTGGGTTTAACCACAGACCGTAAGCGGCACTAGCTGTACGTAACGGTCCCCAGGTAGATGTCGATAAGAAGACTGACGAGGTGAACCCCATCTGCACTCCTACTGAGCCTGTATGTGACAGTCTCCGTACAGTCCGGTCTGTTCGTCTGATACATCGCATGGCGGGCCTAGGGGGGCGGTGAACGTCAGTCCCCTAATAGCGGTACAAGTCGTGTCGGAGTGTAGCCCAGAACACCCTGAGATAACACTGGAAACCTACCAGTATATCTCGCTTGCCCTGGCCAGGGACTACTCGTGTAATGGCTCTCCTGGACACAGCGCGATGTCAACCCCCAATACCGGGAGAGACGAATCCTGTCTAACCGTCACTGCCTCCAAGTGCTTCGGGACTGCACCCAAAAACTACCTGTTTGCACGACTCCTTTGAGTCGTGGTAGGGTAGTAATCAAAGTGCAGTGGGAACACACTCGAGGCGAAGTGACAGTGTCAAGTCAGCGGACTAAGCTGTACTCATGTCACCTGGGAACTGATAACTGACGATAGGTATATTACCAACCAACAGTTCCCGACGAGTCCTGTCCAGTGTACTCGTAACCTAACGAGCACCCGCATACTATCCCAAGTACGACGTACTAACGGCTGTGGGACAGACCGTCTCCCACACTGGGATGAGAAGCGCATACGCTAGTCTACTCCGGAGTATCGATGCCCTGTCTCGATAGTCCAACGACCAGGGACCTGTATAAGGATGTGCTTATAGATTCCTAGCTCCCACGAGTGCGAGCGCCATCACAACGCTGGTAATCAAGCAAAGATCCTAAGGGCTCCACTAATATGTATATCAGCAATATGCTAAAAGAAACACATGCACATATTAAAGCAGAGACAAACCAAGTAGCATACTACCATTTCGAGCAAGATTGTATATACAACTGTGAATATCCCAAGCTTCCATTAAGTAATATACAAACCAGTATGATACAATAATGGCCTCTAGGGCATATACACTAACAATCTCCCACTTGCACTAAGGCCATGTACTGGCGTATCGAAGACCTATCATCTCGATCAGCCGCTCGAACTGAGTCTGGGGCAAGGCCTTGGTGAATGGATCTGCTGTGTTATCCTCTGATGCAACCCTCCGGACCTCGATCTCTTGGCGATCCACGATCTCCCTGATCAGGTGATACCGCCTTAAGATGTGTCTGGATTTCTGATGGGACCTGGGTTCCTTCGCTAAAGCTATAGCCCCGTTGTTGTCGCAATACAAAGGTATTGGGTCAACAATGGACGGAACCACCTGAAGTTCTTTCAAGAACTTCCTTATCCAGACAGCTTCTTTTGCGGCATCAGATGCAGCGATGTATTCCGCTTCCATAGTCGAGTCAGCAACGGTTTCCTGTTTGGAGCTCTTCCAACACACCGCCCCTCCATTGAGGGTAAAGACAAAACCCGACATGGACTTGGAATCATCCTTGTCACTCTGGAAGCTGGAGTCAGCAAAGGCCTCAATCTGCAGGTCTTTTCCGCCATACACCAAGAATATCTCCTTAGTCCTTCTCAGGTACTTGAGAATGTTCTTTACTGCTATCCAATGTTTCTCCCCAGGGTTTGACTGATACCTGCTTACCACACTCAGTGCATAAGCCACATCCGGTCTGGTACACAATATTGCATACATTATAGAGCCTATCACAGAAGCGTAGGGTATAATAGACATGCGATCCCTCTCCAAATCAGTCTTGGGAGACATCCCTTTGGAGAGGGTGATCCCGTGACAAGCCGGTAGATTACCGTGCTTGGAATCTTCCATACTGAATCTCTTCAGTATGGTGTCAATGTACCTGGACTGCGAGAGTCCTAATATCCTCTTGGATCTGTCACGGTAGATCCGGATACCCAGAATGTATGAGGCATCACCCAGGTCTTTCATGGAGAACCTGTGTGACAAGAACCCCTTGACAGATTGTAGCATAGGAATGTCATTTCCTATTAAGAGAATGTCATCCACGTATAAAACGAGGAATACTACAGTTCTCGCTACAAATCTACAATAGATGCATGGTTCATCTGGATTTTTGATAAAGCCAAATTCTTTGACCGTCTCATCAAAACAGATGTTCCAGCTCCGCGATGCCTGCTTGAGTCCATAAATGGACTTGAGCAACTTGCACACCTTTCCGCTGCTCCCACCCTGAATGAAACCCTCTGGCTGGTCCATATAGACACACTCCTCTAAATGACCATTTAGAAAAGCTGTCTTTACGTCCATCTGCCAAATCTCATAATCGTGGAAAGCAGCGATGGCAAGAAGGATCCGAATGGATTTCAGCATAGCTACTGGAGAAAAGGTTTCGTCATAGTCCAAACCAGGTCGCTGACGAAAACCCTTTGCTACCAGTCTAGCTTTATAGGTCTCAACCTGTCCATCTACACCAATCTTCCTTTTGAAGATCCACTTGCATCCTATGGGTTTTACCCCGTCTGGAGCAATGTCCAACGTCCATACTTTGTTGGTGTACATGGACTCCATCTCGGTCCGCATTGCATCCAGCCATTTTACCGAGTTGACGCTCTGAATGGCTTGCTGGAAGCTAGTAGGCTCATCATAATCTATGATGCAGTCCTCTCTATCCCCGTCAATGAGAAAACCGTAGTACCTCTCGGGCGGATGAGACTGCCTACTACTCCTGCGGAGTGGCGTAGGAATGTCCTGTTCTTTTGAACCTTCTGGTTCCACTAAGCTTTTAGTAATAGTTTGTGGTTCTGGAATTTCTTCCAGTTCTATTGCGCTCCCACTTATTTCTTTTTCTAAAAACTGATGTTCCAGAAAATGGGCATTACGAGAAACAAGGACTTTTTGTTCCTCTGCGTAATAGAAAAGATACCCCCTGGAGTTCTTTGGGTATCCCACAAACTTACACAGTACTGAGCGTGCCTCGAGCTTGTCCGTATGCTGCTTTTTGACATAAGCTGGACATCCCCAAATCTTCAAGTATTGAAGATAGGGTTTCTTCCCACTCCATAACTCATATGGTGTGGTAGGCACAGTCTTAGTGGGAACACGGTTCAAAAGATATGCAGCTGTTTCTAGCGCATATCCCCAGAACGATCGCGGTAACTCAGCGTTACTCATCATGGACCGTACCATATCCAATAGGGTTCGGTTCCGTCTCTCCGATACACCGTTATGTTGCGGAGTGTATGGAGGAGTAAGCTGAGAGAGAATTCCATTCTCTTTTAAGTAATTCAGGAATTCGGCACTTAAGTATTCTCCTCCTCGATCCGATCTTAGGATCTTGATAGTTTTGCCTGTTTGTTTTTCTACTTCATTCTTATATTCCTGGAACTTATCAAAAGCTTCGGATTTATACTTCATTAAGAAGACATGTCCGAATCTTGAGAAATCATCCGTAAAAGTAATGAAGTAAGAAAAACCGCTTCGCGCATGTGTAGACATTGGACCGCACACGTCGCTGTGTACGAGTCCCAAGAGCTCACTCGCTCTTTCTCCGTGTCCAGAAAACGGAGCCTTTGTCATCTTTCCTTTGAGACAGGATTGACAAGTTGCATACGATTGATATTCGAACGGATCTAAATATCCTTCAGTATGTAACTTAGTCAATCTTCTCTCATTGATGTGACCCAATCTACAATGCCATAAGAAAGTTTTATTAATTTCTGGAGACTTTCTTTTGTGTGTATTCTGGATATTGAAAACCTGTGGTTGGTTTAAAACGTATATACCGTTGTTCAATGTACCTGACCCAATCAAAACTTGATTAAGGTGAATGTTCACTACATTACTTACAAATGCAAATTCATAACCTTCTTTAGATAATAAAGATACAGAAATGATATTACAGGTTGCATTTGGTACATAATAACAACTACGCAAAACCAAAAAGTGTCCATCTGATAATCCCAGGTGATAGTCCCCCACGGCCTCAGCATCCATGCTAGCACCGTTCGCAACTCTGAGGGTCATGTCACCTGCCTTCAAAACTCTACGCTTTCTCAACGCCTGCAAAGAATTACAGATATGAGATCCTGATCCGGTATCCAATACCCAGGATATAGAGTTTATTGATAGACAGTTTTCAATAACATACACACCTGAAGCTGAAGCTGCAACTCGCTTCAAATCCTGTGTTCTGGCTTTCCAAGCCTTGCAATCCTGTTTCCAGTGACCACTTTTATGACAATAGAAGCATTCTTCCTTCCCCACCAGCTTCCCCGCTACTTTTGTTGCTTTACCCTTTCCCTTCGTATCCACTTTAACGACACCGCCTCTTGGTTTGGCGGGGGCTTTCTTCTTCTTGCCCTTGGCTTTCGCCCTGGACCTAGAAGAGGAAGATCCTCCTACAAACAAAGTGGATGTCTCCCTACCCTTCTGTAGGGTGCCCTCAGCAGTCCTCAACATGTTCAGAAGTTCGGCAAGTTCAACCTCCTTTCCTTGCATGTTGAAGTTAAGAATGAACTGGGCGTAAGTGGAAGGAAGGGACTGGAGAATCAAATCAGTATAGAGTTCATTCTCCAACGTGGTCCCAAGGTCCGCGAGCTCCTCTATGTAGCCGATCATCTTAAGCACGTGGTCCGCTACTGATGATCCGACGGCCAACCTTGCCGAAAAAAGCTTCTTCGACACTTCATATCTAGCGATACGAGACTGCTCTCCATACAGTTCTTTTGTATGGAGAAATATGGACTCTAGGTCCATATTCTCGTGCCTCCTCTGATGGTCGTTGTCCATCGAGGCTAGTACGAGGCATCTGGCCCTCGCGCAATCTATCTCCCATATCTTACGGATTTCTACATCCGCGACGCTGGAGGTGGGACCTGGGACAGAGGGAGCTTTGGTGGTAAGTATATACCCCAGCTTGTCATAAGTGATAGCCATCTTGACATTCCTGAGCCAATCTTTGTAGTTTGGCCCTGTCAATATATTTTTATCTAATAGTAACTTAAGTCCGGTCATCTTGAATGGTCGCTGCAATTAGGAGAGAGAAAAGAAACACTTTAGCATGATGCTCTTGCAAGTTTAGAGTGGTTTTTAATTTGTCTAAACTGGATGGCTCCCACTGTCTCTCGAATCCCTTCTTAAACCGTAAAGAAAGGATTAGTCAGGATTACTCTCACCGTACAATACTTGCTTAACCGTTCAGCCAGGCCAGTGTCGGTACTTCGAGGGAGGTTTTCCAACGCTTTCGCGAAGTTCCTTAATTAAGTAACCTCTTTTCCCTGTGGGCGTAGCCCCGCTAACACCTTTCTAGACACCTACTAAGTTTATAGCATTGATCGTTAAGTGAGAGTTTTCCCGAGGAGTAGCATATACTCACAGTAGGATCGGGATCCAAATATCATCGCGTGATAAAACCGAAGGAATCCTACCAGAATTATCACACTCCAAATGGTATGCAAAGCTAGCAAGTTTCAGTACTTATGAAACTCCCGATGTGAATTTTTGCCCCATGCTCTTATGACCTTGGCGTGAGGTCAAAATGTCATAAGTCACATGTCAAGTTCTTCCCATCATTATCCCGGTTAATTTGAACCCACCCGTACTTACCCTTGACGTAGGCCAAAATGGCAGTACGACTGTCTCAAACCAACGCATTCTATCTATGCAACAGATAAATATCCGGCAGCTACCAATCACTATGCCTTGGCGTGAGGTCAAAATACATAGCTTGAATACTACCGTATATTTAACTGAAATGATGAAGGCTACGGATGGTTTTGGCGAAACCGTGAACGTAGTGAACTTGATATAATCGATGGAACGAGATAGCTTTTAAAAAGAGTGGTTCAAGCTCCGCGTTTAAAAGTTTTAGTTTTGAAAAGAACCGAGTGGTTTTCAAAGTGTTCCAATCGACTTTTACTTGGTTTATTTTCTTGCATTAGTTCTTTTAATGCATCCCATCATTTAATCCTACCATTGCAGAAAACAACCAAAATATGACGTACGCTTATGCCATTCGCATTCGCCACGGGGCCCCGTCATCACCCGTTAGGTTACTTAACTAACGACAGAGCGAGGGCTGGGCTAGCGCGGCTGTAAAACATAAGCAACGCCTAAATAGTTATTATATATATATTAATATATAGCAATGATAGACATTACAGATCACAGATGAATACATTGGATATACTAGGAATCCGCAATGCGTTCGAGCCTGCAACGTAAAGCGGATTACACGGTCGCGGTGAATAACCAATACCCCACCCAAGACCCCTACGGGTGCGGCAAACTACCCGCCAAGTACCCGAAGCGAAGCAACCTCCCTCACCACCGTGAGTAGGCCACTCGGCACTTCGAGATACCCGGTAGTTTGTGCACCCCCTCCATGGGTCTATCCTAGGAGCAAAAACAGTAAAAAGAATTATACAATGACGGCTACAACCCCGACCCGGTTGTGCGTCCATACAAATAATATTATTACATCAATTTACATGTTACAAATGAATGAAAGAAAAATAACGCTCATCTCACATCCACCCCGGCTATTCACCCGCGACAATCCAATCCATTCATATCCACAAACCAATAACAATCACAGATCACAGAGATGTATAACCCCGACTAATCGACTTATAGCGATTAGCCGACGTTCAATACATACAAGCATCACAGATATAACCGATATAGTTAAAGTGTAGTGAAGTTCCGAAAAAAATACGGATTTATAGGCCCCTAAAAGTAAATTTTAGTTCTGGAAAATCTGGGCACATATAACATATCCTAAAAATCCCAAAACCAACACAGAAACACACTGCACCAAAATCGAAGCAGAGAGGGGACAAGACGGCCGCGGTTCCGCGGCAAGAGCTTCCTATTGCCGCGGATCCGCGGCCCTTTGGTCGCCTCTCTGGTTCGTCTTTGGTGGTTTTCTACACAAAACCCTGAGATAATTTTTGGTGTATAACAAATTTTATTTTGACCAGAAAAAAAATTAACAGAAACTTAGGGTTTTGCGAGTTTGGTTTTTCGATTTTCCGGTTTCGAAACTTCGTTACACTTTACTACTTAGCTAGTTTATGTTTAGTTAGGCTCTGATACCACTGTAAGTCCACGTTGCCCACCCCGGTGCTTACGGGGAGGCGGAAAACATAATAAAAATTGGATTTTTATCAACTATAGGCAACATGGACCAAGCTATAAGGATCTTTGCTAAACAAAAACAAGCTAACCCTAACTAGTAACTAGCTAAGTGATGGAAAGGTTATACCTTGAGCTCAAAGTCCTTCTCTCCTTGCTCCTTGGAATGGTAGAAAGAGGTCACCTTGCTTGTCTTCTCCCGTCAAAGAAGGATCCACCCGAAAGCCTCAACCTTTAGCTTCAACTCCAAGCTAGGAGTAACTAGAGTGCAAGAAATGCTAAGACTTGAACCCTAGAAGAGAGTAGAGAAGATCAAGTGAGGGTTTTTCTCAAGCTTTTTGTTTCTCAACACATGAGAGGGAGAGAGCTTGAGGGAGAGGATGAGCAAGAGAGAGAAATGATATGAGAGAATGAATTATTAGTGAGCCATTCTCACTAATATGTGTGCATTATTTTAATTCAATAATTAGCTAGAAAATTGTCATGGTTTAATCAAGACATGACCATTATCATTTCAATATTAATGCAAATTGCAAGGATCAAAGAGCATCTTCCAAATGAAATGATTATGGTCAAGTTGTCAACAAGGTCAACAAGTCAATGAAGTCAAATGGTCAACAACAACAACCATGCACAATTATTAAGCTAATTATCAATTAACTATAATACACACAAAAGCAATAGGGTTAATAAAATGACAATAGCCATTAACCCTAAACAAGGTCCTCTCCCTCAATCTCAAGCAACTGTGCATACGCACCCGCATTCGTGATCCGAGGAACACGAATACTCTGAGAAAAACCAATCTCAAATCATATACTAGGATCCGGCTTAAACCAAAGCCCGCTAGTATAAACTGTCCGGACAGCAAACGTGCACAAGTGCGCGGATGCGAACGAACCCTGTCGCAAAACCATGCGACCTCTACTCATTTTGCCTAAAGGCGAATAGCTCTCTGTGTGGGACTCTAAAGACTCGACACTACGCTGGCAGTGGGTTTAACCACAGACCGCAAGCGGCACTAGCTGTACGTAACGGTCCCCAGGTAGATGTCGATAAGAAGACTGACGAGGTGAACCCCATCTGCACTCCTACTGAGCCTGTATGTGACAGTCTCCGTACAGTCCGGTCTGTTCGTCTGATACATCGCATGGCGGGCCTAGGGGGGCGGTGAACGTCAGTCCCCTAATAGCGGTACAAGTCGTGTCGGAGTGTAGCCCAGAACACCCTGAGATAACACTGGAAACCTACCAGTATATCTCGCTTGCCCTGGCCAGGGACTACTCGTGTAATGGCTCTCCTGGACACAGCGCGATGTCAACCCCCAATACCGGGAGAGACGAATCCTGTCTAACCGTCACTGCCTCCAAGTGCTTCGGGACTGCACCCAAAAACTACCTGTTTGCACGACTCCTTTGAGCCGTGGTAGGGTAGTAATCAAAGTGCAGTGGGAACACACTCGAGGCGAAGTGACAGTATCAAGTCAGCGGACTAAGCTGTACTCATGTCACCTGGGAACTGATAACTGACGATAGGTATATTACCAACCAACAGTTCCCGACGAGTCCTGTCCAGTGTACTTGTAACCTAACGAGCACCCGCATACTATCCCAAGTACGACGTACTAACGGCTGTGGGACAGACCGTCTCCCACACTGGGATGAGAAGCGCATACGCTAGTCTACTCCGGAGTATCGATGCCCTGTCTCGATAGTCCAACAACCAGGGACCTGTATAAGGATGTGCTTATAGATTACCCAGCTCCCACGAGTGCGAGCGCCATCACAACGCTGGTAATCAAGCAAAGATCCTAAGGGCTCCACTAATATGTATATCAGCAATATGCTAAAAGAAACACATGCACATATTAAAGCAGAGACAAACCAAGTAGCATACTACCATTTCGAGCAAGATTGTATATACAACTGTGAATATCCCAAGCTTCCATTAAGTAATATACAAACCAGTATGATATAATAATGGCCTCTAGGGCATATACACTAACATGGGTTCTACTCTCTTGTAATAAGCTTTACCGTATGGTTTATCCTGAATTCTCCGAGACTTGTTAAGCTTTGTCTCAATGTCTTTGGCCAGACAGAGTAATGGCAAATGTTTGTTTAGACGTCTGCACAAACGTCTATACCAGACGTCTGTCGTCTGATACGAGAGATAAACTCGAATCTTCGTTTTGTGATAATGCCGGACCTTAGGCAAAACTTCAGGGATGAATGTGAGGCACACATAAAAAATCTCCAACTTGCCTCTCATTCCACAAAACTCCTCCATCAAAATAATAACAGCTCCACCTTCACCACAAAACCCTTCAAGGGCTCAAATGAGTGTGACAAACTCCAATTATGTTTAAGCAATGCTTAAACTTAACAACTGAAATAGACTTCGTCAACATGTCGGCTGGATTATCCATTGTGCCAACCTTCTCAACAATAATCTCTTCTTTGTCAATGACTTCCTATATAAACCAATATCGTACACCGATGTGCTTCATTCTATCATGATACATCTGATCTTTCATCAAGTTAATTGCGCTTTGGCTATCACAGTAAACTATTATGGTATCCCTTTGAATACCAAATTCCGAAAATATCCCCTTCAACCAGATCGCTTCCTCAACGGACGCAAAAACTGTCATATACTCCTCTTCCATCATAGAAAACGCTGCTCTAGGCTGTAAAGAATCATGCTAACTGATGACACATCCTACCAAGGAGAACACATAACCGGTGATCGATCCGCGTCTGTCAAGATCACCTGCATAATCGGAGTCGCTAAATCCAACCAAATTGTCGTCGTTCTTTCCAAACACTAACCCCACGTCAGACGTACCTCGAAGGTATCATAATATCCATTTCATTGCCTGCCAATGGTTTTTGCCAGGAGATGCCATATAGCGACTAACAACACTAACGGCGTGTGAAATGTCGGGTCGTGTACAAACCATGGCATACATAACGCTATGCACCGCACTCGCATATGGAACATTCAACATATATCTAATCTCATCCTCTGTCTGCGATAATGAATGAGCTGAACATTTAAAATGAGCTGCCAACGAAGTACTTATAGATTTAGTGTCTGCCATGCCTAAACGCTCCAAAACTTTCTCAACATATCGTGGTTAAGACAAGTATAGCTTTCCTCCTTTGCGATCGCGCATGATCTCCATACCAAGTATTTTCTTGGCCGCTCCCAAATCCTTGGTCTCAAACTTTCCTTTCAATTGTTCCTTCAAAATCTGAATATCATCCATATATCTTGCTACTATCAATATACCATCAACATAGAGTTGCAAATATATGAAAGAACTATCGGCGAGCTTCTTTGAATATACACAACTGTCGCCCATACTTTTCGTAAACCTTATTTCTTTCATGAAGGAGTCGAACTTCTTATACCACTGTCTTGGTAACTGCTTCGAACCTTAGAGAGAATTCTCTAACAAGCAAACGTAGTCTTCTTTACCTTCTACTTCAAAACCTCTAGGCTGTTGCGTGTAGATTTTCTCTACCCAATCACCGTGCAAGAATGCGGTCATCACATCGAGCTGTTCAAGATCCAAATCTTGCATAGCTACCAAACCGAGCATGACACGTATAAAGATGTGTTTAACTACCGGAGAAAATACCTCAGTGAAGTCAACTTCTGCACCTACAAATAGACTTTAACTACCAACTGCGCCTTTTATCTCGTATCAACTGCTTCTTGGTCACCTTCTTTCTTTTTGAAAACTCACTTGCAACCAACTATCTTCTTTCCTCCTTTGGGCTTCATGAGCTTCCAAGTCTGATTCTTGTGAAGACACTCGATCTCTTCATTCATAGAGACTAACCAACGAGCTAATCCATCGGATGAGATGGTTTCTTTATAGCTTGCCGGCTTGCTACTATCAAATTTCTCTGCAACAGACAGCATATACGCCACTAGGTCATCGTAGCCATACCTATGTGACAGTTTAATGTCCCTTCTCTGTCGGTCATAAGCAAGAAAATACTCCTCATCTTAGGACTGCTACACTTGAACTTCTTCAAATAATGGTGAAGGAGAGATCTCCTGCGAACCCAAGCTCTCACCGACCTCAATATCAACTCTCGGCTCATCCTTCTTCGAATCGTCTTCAACTGGAGATTCCTTATTGTTCGGCTTCAACATAGAAGATTCATCAAACATCACATCTCTGCTAATTATAAAGTTATGCGACTTTGGATCTGAACACCATAATCTATAACCCTTAACGCCAGTAGCATAACCGAGAAATATACATTTCTCCGCTCGAGGATCCAATTTGCTTTCACGACAATGTGCATAAGCGGGACAACCAAACACCTTAAGTGTTGAATAATCAGCGTGTTTTTCCGACCATACCTACTCCGGTATCTTACAACCTAGCGATGTATGAGGTGACCGATTCACAATATAACACGCTGTATTTACCGCTTCTGCCCAAAACTCCATTCCGAGTCCTGCGTTGG
Organism: Agapanthus africanus; assembly: GCA_030015575.1. NCBI lineage: Eukaryota > Viridiplantae > Streptophyta > Magnoliopsida > Asparagales > Amaryllidaceae > Agapanthus > Agapanthus africanus. The sequence continues at coordinate 751,864,549 of JASDDO010000019.1, forward strand.
ACAATATGCACCGCGTTTTCTCCAAAAGAGTCATGTTCATCCGCTCAGCAACTCCATTCTATTGTGGTGTGTATACAGCGGTATGATACTGAACTATACCTTCATTTTTGCAGAAATTGTTGAAATCTCCACCGTCAAATTGTAACCCGTTGTCTGTCCTCGGTCTTTTGATCTACTTCCCCGTCTGCTTCTCAAGCAACGTCTTCCATTGCTTGAATATAGTAAACACGTCATTTTTGTGCTTCAAGAAGTAGACTCAAACCTTTCTCGAAAAATCATCAATGAAGGTAAGTAAATACTTGTCATCGTTTCCTTTAGAAAAACCGAAGAAGGTCCCCAAAGATACGAATGGATATAATCTAGAGTACCTTTTGTGTTGTGTACCGCCGAACTGAAACTAACGCACTTTTCCTTTACAAAAACGCAATGTTCACAAAACTCCAGATTCATCATACTCTTCTCACCAAGTAGACCCTGATTCGACAACACGGCCAATCCTCTCTCACTCATATGCCTGAGTTTCATGTGCCACAATCTGGTAGTTTTTGAATCCATTATAGATTTAGATGATGAAATCACCGCCAATCCAAAAGTCATCAAACTCTGCAATGAATACAAAGACCCTTTCTTCAAGCCCTTCATCACAACAAGAGCACTTTTGGTTACCTTCAAAACTCCACCTTCAGCGAAAAATTTGCGACACGTGTAATCGAGTGCACTTAAAGAGATGAGGTTCTTCTTCAAGTCAAGTACGTTCCTGACTTCTCCCAACGTTTTTACAACACCGTCGAACATCTTGATTTGGATTGTTTTTTTGCCAATAACTCGGTATAAGCTATTGTTGTCCATCTAAACTACTCCACCATCAACGGACTCGTACGTGGTGAACAACTCCCTATTGGGACACATGTGGTAAGAACAACCCGAATCCATGATCCACCCATCCTTGGTTCGCTGTATGTTATCGAGGATCACAAGTAGATCTCCTTCCCCTTCCTCTATACTCGCTTCAGCCGAAAATTCCTTCTTTGATTTGTCTTCCTGCTTTAGCATGTTCTGTAACCTAAAGCAATCGACCTTGAAGTTCCCCTTCTTCTTACAATAATTGCAGGTCATGTTCTTAGCCTTGGACTTTGACCACGACTTTTTCTTATTTGCTTCCGGATCTCTTTTCTCCACTCGCCCTCTAACAAATAATCCAAACAATGAACTATCCGCTTCGGTAGAAGTCAACTCCTTGTCGATCTTCTCTTTGTTCATCAAATTCTCCTTAACATCTTTGATTGAGATCGTGTTTCGTCCATAAACCATGGTGTCACGGAAGTGCTTATATGAGGGAGTCAACAAACACAACAAGAGAAGAGCCTGATTTTCATTATCAATCTTAATGTCGATCTTACCCAGATCCATAATGATCGCATTAAACTCACCAACGTGAGATTCTATTAGAGAGCCTTCTGACATACGAAGTGTGTAGAGAAGCTGCTTCAACAGGAGTCTATTTATGAGAGATTTCCTTAAATATAATTCCTCCAATTTATTCCATAAATCAGCCGCCATTTTCTCCACCAAAACATCTTGTAATATTTCATTCATCAGACATAAGTGGATAGCAGTAAGGGCCTTCTCATCCATCTCTTAACAAACTTCCTCCGTCATGGTGGAAGGCTTCTTCTCCTTTCCATGAATCGACTTCTTCAAATTATTTTGAGTCAAAACAACAACCATACGGACTTGCCACAAACAGAAACTCATATTTCCATCGAACTTCTCGATATTGAACTTCATGATTGTCGGAGACATAATGTGGGATCAAAATACCTTGAGTATTAACGAACCCTAAACTTCAAAATTACGATCTAAGAAACTGGGGAAGAGGACGTAGTTGTCGTTACCCACCGTTGACCTAGATTACAAAATCGAAGACCTAATGGTTCAATCCAAAAGATCCCACAAACGCAACAATTGCTCCGATACCAGTTTGTTGTGAATAAGACGATCGCAAAGTACACACACAATCGATAACGAGAAGAGCACAAATCACAGGCATGATAGAAATATGAATACTAACCACAAAACAAATAGGCGAAGGCAAAGCTTTATTAATAATCAAATATCAGAGGAGTACAAATCGATGGAGAATACAAACCCCTCTAAAAAACCTGTCTCTCTCAAAATAATAATGGGTTCTCACCAAATAATAAAATTGCTATCTAAATTTAGGTCTAAAATAATCTATCATATATACAGCATACAAATGATATTCCCAAAAAACTAATTTCCTAACTTAGGAAATCTGTGCACAGTCCGCCGGCAAACGTCTGCTCACAGATGGATAGATATATATCAAGGTATTCACCAAAACTCCAACTCTTTGCCCAGAATGACAGACGTCTGTCCACAGATGGACAAACGTCTATTAAGGAATTCACTGAAACTCCAGAAACGACAGAGTAATGACATACGTCAGACGTCTGCACAGACGTATGTACCAGACGTTTGTCGTCTGATACGAGAGATAAACTTGAATCTTCGTTTCGTGATAACGCCGGATCTTAGGGAAATTTTCAGGGATGAATGTAAGGCACACATAACAGTTGCTAATGCCACTATTGCTAAGAGATTTATCCATCGGCAATGTATCCCTCCTTATGTTTTGGCCCAATTAAATTTACTCCTTTTATACTTGCCCCCGGCAGTGTATTCTTTCACCCTTATTGCCAAAAGAATATTAGCAAAAGAGAAAATTCTTTTGGTAGTGTACACATTGCCTAGAAGAATTTGTCCTTCGCAAATATTGCCCCTGGCTATTGTATCTCTTTCTACTAGTGATATGTATATATGTAATATAGGGAAAAACCGTGACAATATTTTAAAAAATGATGGTCTTCCAATAATTATTCGCCCAAAAAATACATGAAAATCCGAAGTTTTCATCTGAATATTTGAAAGCAAAATGAACAGTGCATTAATCAACGATTTCCTAATATAGTTGCAGTAAAATGGTTGTCGTAAGCTAAAAGTTTTGCATGACGAAGCTAAAGTGTATTATTGAAGTTTATTTACGAAAGTTTAGAGAAAATTGAAAAAAATGAGAGTCTTCCGCTTAATTGTCTGCTAGATGCCTAAAAGGAGCAAGAAAATTGAAAGTTAGATTTATATATAGATATGTAATCTACGGAAAATGAGGAGATTTCATGCAATTTCTCACAAGAACACAAAATTGAGCTTGAAAATTCCGAGCTAGCTTCATATATATATATATATATATATATATATATATATATATATATATGGAAAAACCATGAAGAATATATATGGAAAAACCATGAAGAAATTTTGAAAGATGATGATCTTCCGATAATTATTCGATAGATGCCAAAAAAAGCATGAAAACCCGAAGTTTTTATCTGTATATTTGCAAGCAAAATGAACAATGCATTAATCAATGATTTCCTAATATAACCGTAGTAAAATGGTTGTCGCAAGCTAAAAATTTTGCATGACGAAGCTAAAGTGTATTATTGAAGTTTATTTACAAAAGTTTAGAGAAAATTGTGAAAATGAGGATCTTCCGCATAATTTTCCGCTAGATTCCTAAAAGGATCAAAAAAATTGAAAGTTAGTTTTATATATAGATATGTAATATACGGAAAATGGGGGGGTTTCATGCAATTTCCTGCAAAAAGACAAAAATGAGGTTGAAAATTTCAAGCTAGCTACATATATTAAACGAGCAAGATCCCCTGCGCAAACGCAAGGATACCAAGTTATCATTTATATATTCGAAAGCAAAATGAACAATACATTAAGAAACGTTTTCCCAATTTAATCGCGGTAAGTCGCAAATTAAAAGTTTTCCATGAACCACAAAAATAGTCGAAAAATACCAAATGGTATAATATCCTTATTTGCAAAATTTTAAGGGAATTTTTTTTAAAAGTGTATTACTTGAGTTTATTTGCAAAATTTTGCAACCATGACAAAATTTTGAAATTGAGGGGCTCACTTATAATTTTCCGCTAAATGACAAAAAGGAGAATGAAAATTGCATTTGAAAGCAAAATGAACAATGCATTAAGCAATGATTTCCCAATATAGCCGCATAAAATCGCCAATTTAAAATTTTCCATGAACAAAAAAATAATCTGAATACATCCAAATGGATAATGCATTAAGCAAAATTTACCCAATATAGCCGCAGTAAGTCGCAAATTAAAAAATTTCCATGACCAAAAAAATAATGGGAATACATCCAAATGGCTAATGTCTTGACGGAATTTTAAGAGATTTTTTTCAAAGTGTATTACTGGAATTTATTTGCAAATTTTTGCAACCATTAAATAATTCTGAAATTAGGGGCGTACATAGAGTTTTCCACTAGATGACAAAAAGAAGATTGAAAATTACATTTGAAAGAAAAATAAACAATGTATTAAGCAATGATTTTCCAATATAGCTGTATTAATTGCAAATTTAAAATTTTCCATGAAGACCAAAATAATCAGAATACATCCAAACGGACTAATATCTTGATGGGATTTTAAAGGAACTTTTTTCAAAGTGTATTACTGGAGTTTATTTGCAAAATTTTGGAACCATGACAAAATTCTGAAACTAAGGGGCTTACGTATAATTTTCCGCTAGATAACAAAAAGGGCCTTGAAAATTGCGACTAGCTTTATACACACATATAGATAATTATAGGGAAAATGAAGGGCTTTACCATAATTTTCCACAAAAGGACAAATTTTTGCTTGAAAATTCCAACCTATCCTTCTATATATATATATATATAAATTGCATGACCAAGCTAAAGTGTAATATTGAAGTTTATTTATAAAGTTTAGACAAAAATGTGAAAATGAGGGTCTTCCGCATAATTTTCCTCTATATGCCTAAAAGGAGCAAGAAAATTGAAAGTCATACATGCACGCGCGTACGGTAAATGAGGAGTTTTCATGCAATTTCCGCAAAAATACAAAATTGAGGTTGAAAAATCCAATCTAGCTTCATATTATATATATATATGGAAAATGAGGGCTTTCCTATAATTTTAACCTAAATGAAAAAAAAACTTGAAATTGGTGCATATATATTGGGAGCGGCTATTTTACTCCCTATGTGTAACTAAGTTAGTTACAACCATCGCAAAAAGCCTAATAAGGGCATGTTTGATTGGGCTGTTGCGAAAACAGTTTTAAACAAAAATGTTGTTGAAGAATGCTCTTTAAGCAAAAGTGTTGTTGTAAAATTTGCTTTCTGATTTAAAAAGTTGTTTGGTTCAAAAATCTGTTAGAAGTTACAGAAGTGTTGTCGACTGTTTAAATGACCATTAAGGGTATCATTTTTCTTAATATTTGAGAGAAATCAGTGAAAGAAAACATCATTTTTTAAATCTACAATTCACTTTCAAAAGATTCACAAAGATCAAAAGATCTGCACAAAAATATCTGCAAAAATTATTTAAGATCCATCATCTCGATCTATGGATTCTTCGTCAAATTCAAGAGGCTTCTATCGCCTCATACATGATGCTCAAAACTTGGATCTCATCGATCAACCTCTCGATGATCGCGTTGAGCTCGGGGGGCCTCTATCGCCTTGGGTTCTTCGTCTTCATCATCTTTTAGGGTTTTAATCTGGGAGCCTCGATCGCTCTGGGGGCCTCGATCATATCGATCGTCTAGGACTTCGAACTGGGGATGATGAGGAGAGAAATCAAGTGCAGTGGTCAGACTGAGCTTCATATTTAAGCTTCTGAAAAAAGAAAGTTTTCTTCTTCTTCTTTAGCTCCAAAAGTTCTTTTGGGTATAGCGTCTGTTTGGTATTTTTTCTTCAAAAATGCTTTTAAGCTCCAAAAGAGCCTTTGAGAGCTCAAAACGTCCAACCAAACGACACTAAGTGAATTATTTTTCACGACCGCCTCCTTCCATATTGATCTATATCATCTAAAGAACGAATACATCAAGTTTTGTGTGATTTTGATTTCGTCTATACATTGATCATTTGTTATAAAATGTTCTATTTTTGGAAAACCGTTCATTTTGCAACTATCCGATACATGAACAATAAGTTAGTAAATCACATGAGACTTTGTGGAAATAATACTTTAGATGATACAGATCAAGATGGATGGAGCCGATCGCGAAAAAAAAATTATTAAGTTATTTTGCAGTGGGTGTAACTAACTTAGTTACACCTAGGGAGTAAAATAACCGCTCCCATATATATACGAGAATAATGTAAAAAAGAGGCCCTAAGGGGCTTTTCGTTAAGTAGCGTCAAAAAACTACACCCTCCATCATTTTATTCGACGATCGGTACCCATCATCATCATCTTTATTATGTAAGATGCGGTTACACCAAATTTCATATGATTCTACCACTTTTTACCGTTGAATTAACAATGTAAAAAGTTCTATTGTCGATAAACCGTTAATTTTGCACCAACTAAATCAACGGTTAAAAAGTGACGGAATCACATAAAATTTAGTATATCTACATCTTACACAATAAAAATGGAGGTGATGGATGCTGATCGTCGGAGAAAATCATGTAGGGTGTATTTTTTCGAAGGCATAGGATGAAATTCCCTCCTATGGCACCTTTCCCCCCTCTCTCTCTCATTATATATATATATATATAGAGAGAGAGAGAAAGAGAGAGAGAGAACTATATATGAGTTCAATTAGGATCATATCAGAAGGATTTGGAAACAAAATTTTTTCCTATTTTTTCACCATTAGATTAATTTTGGGATTTGTACATTCAATTATGTTATATTTAGTAATAAATAAAAGTTTTTATTCATAATTGTTAGTACACATCCCAAAGCCAATCTAATGGTAAAAAAGTGTGAAGGATTTATTTCCAAATCCTTCCGATAGAATTCTAATCGAACTATATATAGATAGAGAGAGAGAATAATGGAGGAAATGTGTCATAGGAGGGAATTTCCTCCTATGACGTAAAAAAAATACACCCTCCACGATTTTATCCGACGATCGGCATCCATCATCTTCATCCTTATCATATAAAATATGGATACATCAAATTTCATGTGATTCTTCCACTTTTCACCGTTGAATTAGCAATGTAAAAAATTCTATTGTTAGTAAACTGTTAATTTTGCACCCACGAAATCAACAGTGAAAAAGCAATATAATCGCATAAAATTTGGTGTATCTACGTCTTTAGATGATAAGGATGAAGATGATAGGTGTCGATCATCTTAGATGATGAGAACAATGGAGTAAAAAGTCCCAAATAGGGTTTTTTTGATATGTGACGACCAAAAATACACCCTCAACCATTTTATTCGACGATGAGCACTGTCCATCTTGACCTTTATCGTCTAACTTATCGATACACCAAATTTCATGTGATTCTAACACTTTTTCACTGTTGATTTAGCAGATGTAAAAAGTTCCATTGTCGGTAAACCGTTAATTTTGCACACACTAAATCTGTAACATTTTGAAAATTTGGAAATAAATAAAATTAATTAAATAAATAATAAAATATTAATTTAAAAAGTTATTAAATCAAATTAGGACATTTTCTTAAGTAGTATGTAAAACAAATTAAATTAAAATTTTAGTGTGTAACATTAATAAATTACAAGGGTTTTAATATGAAATTTAGCTTCATTTTAATTAGAATAGTGTTATATAATAACATAGGTAGTGAAGGGTCTTTGTGTAAAAATTTAGGAAAACATGCAAACTTGAAATGGTTGAGGGTGTAAGTGGAAAAGGAGCAGATAATGTTTTAGCTCAGAATTTTATCACAAGTTAAAACAAATTGAAGTGATAATACAAGGACACATCCTACTTGCATGCACAATACATACACAACACCTCCTCCTTGCATGAGAGTGGCACACCCTTGTTGGGGGCACCTCCTCCTACACCTCACTTTTCCCTTTACCATATATATTGTGTTCAGATCATTTTAATAAATTAAAATTCAGAAAATTTCAAATTGAAAGAAAACTAAGAACAAGCAAAGAAAAATAAAAGAAAAGAGAAGTGAAGAAGAAGAACTAGGCTAAGAATTTCCACCACCAAGTTAGGAGCTAAGGATTGGGTGTCTTGGAGGAAGCCTTTCAACCATCCTCAGTAGGTAAAATGCTTAACTCGGTAGATTTTAGCTCTGTAGTTGTAAAAATTTAGGAATCGAATAGCGAAATATCGTATTTTAGGAAAAACTTAACTTTGTGTTAATCTGCTATAGTTTAGGTGAAAATCAACTTAACCAAACAGTGTATAAATCTTATAAACTGGACCTAGAACAAACCCTAGAAGTATGAACCAAGGGGCTCGGATTTTGGCCGGCGAGAGTAAAGGCAGATCCGGCGTCGCCGGAATTTTGGTGGACTTTGGGGTTTTGGGTTTTATAGTAGGTCTCTGTACAGGTTTTAGGATATTTTGGTATTGTTTAATTAAGTTAGTTTAACTGTATATAAAATCTGGGAACTAATATCGGAAAAGGGATCAAAATTCTAAAATACGACACGGGTAATACGTAACGCGTTCTGTTTTCTGTTACGAAATACGTTTGGTTAAATTCCAGTTAAAATAAGTGCTAGGTAGTTTGTAATAGTCGTACGTGGTATAGTTAATACGTACAACTTGTATTTCATGTTTTCACCGTATCAAAGTTAGTCGTTTCCTTATACAAGTTAATTTCGATGTTAGATTCAAATACGGGAACATCGGAGGCAGCAAGGAAAGGAAAAGGATTGGCGATTTTTGAGTAGTTTACGACATATTCCGGTGAGTAGACTAAACATCTACCAGGGGATTTTGTAAATATGGCGTGATACGCCCGTAGTTTTGTTTGAATAAAAATTAGGCTTTTGTATGTTAATTTGATCATATGCATTCATATATATAAATATACATCACCATGTTAATAGTTGTTAGAACACTGCACTATTATCGACGAGTTATGCCGCACATGCACATAATTACATGTTACACTACACCTCGTCGATATTGACATGCCCGTTTCACACTTAGTAATTATCCTGTTAAATACGATTCCTATCATACCTTAACATCAATAACAGTAGTAAATTACATCAATGACATCATGTTTCGTATTCAAGTGTTATAAGTTGATATAAAAGGCATTTGTATTATCGAGGATTTATGATTTTGAGTTTTCCAATACTATTCCGTAAATTCAGTGATTTTTCATATTGATGTGAGATGTCTACCTTGAGATGCTGTTTTTATGATTTGCTTTTTATTCCGGGCCGAGTGGGGGAGCTATACGGTCGCGGATTTTTACGTTATCCAGACTGAGTGGGGGAGCTATACAGTTGGATATATGGTGGATCCGGTCGAGACCGAGGGGCTGGAAAGCCGCATTTGAGGCGGGGAGCCTAGCGAGGATACTCGATACCGGAGATAGTTGTGAAACACGGCGGATATCTAGATGATACCGACCGGTGTTATTAATTGCAGGATCGTTCGAGGAACGATGCCAGAGGGAAACAGAAGATTTATGTCGATGTTGGACACGGAAAGATGAACTTGATTTGAAAATAAGTGATGAGATTTCATTCTGGATTTATATGATTATTAGTATAAATTCATGCTTTCACATGTTATCATGCATCATACTTAAACTTATTGCAATTAGTTATAGTTCGTCATAGTTACATTATCAGCCGTTATATGTTAGTTTTATTCACTGAGTTGGCAACTCACCCCTATTGTGCCACAGTTCGTTGCAGGAGTAGAGTGAACGGTTAACAGCAGTGCAGATCCACTTATCAGCTTTTATCGCATCTTTTGCTAGGTGGGTTACATATATAGTAACCTTCTCTTTTGGTATTGTATATTGAATCTAGAATATCTCCAGCAGACCCTGTATTATGACTTAGAACAAGATGTGGTTATATGTATATTATTTGACAGATGAGATCGTTTAGTTATGTTAAAAGATATTTCTTTTACTTATGTCTGAAATTCTTATTGATGTCATATAAAGTTGTATATTAATTTGCGCTGTTGGCATCGTTACTCCCAACTAGGGATGTAATCAAACTAAAACTCTTTATAACTGCTGTTATATTTATTAGGAAATTATTGTAAAGATTTTAATACTTACAAACCGTGATTTTTACTTAAAAACTAAATTTTCTTAAAATTCCGCAAAAAAGGTTTTTGATCTTGGTATTTGGCTTACTCGGGTTGTGTAGATATATTTAGATATCATACAATCTAAGTGCCGGTCACATCCAAACTTTGGGTCGTGATAAAGTTGGTATCAAAACTTAGGATTAACCTTACGGAATCGAGTAGTGAGTTAAGGTAAGTCGACTTGAGTTCGTTACGTAGGATGACCTTTGGTTTGATGGAGTAGGTGAATTAGGTTGAGTGCAGTACCGTACGTATGTTCGCGGCATATTTACTTTACAATACTCAGCCTAATTAACCTTAGGATGTATATCTTGATTTATCCTTCCTTTAACTTTCTATTATGGATTATTCCTATCTGTAAGCCTTATCAACTCTTGTTTCTTGTTCCAGTTGCTATGGCTACGCGAGTTAGGCGTGCCGCAGCCAAAGACGCAGCTAGAGCGAATCCGCCTGTGATGCTGACTGTTACACCGGACATTCCGGCGGTGCATGAGCATGTTGATCCTCCTCCTCCAGATCGACTGACTAGGATTGGGGAGGGTATGTTAGGATTGCAGCAGGTGGTAGGACAGCTGGCTGAGGTCACTCGAGTACAGAGACAGGATCTGGCACCGACCATGGCAGAGTCCGATGTACAGCCCATGCAGACGGCCGCGCTAGTAGACACGAGAGTGATGGAGTTATCGCTTCCAGAGTTTATGAGGTTGAGACCTCCGGTATTTACAGAAACCGATGTAGCGGAGGATCCTCAATCCTTTCTTGATAGGATGGCGAGGATCGGCAGATCATTGCGATGTTCTGATGCGAGGTCGGTTGAGCTGACTAGCTTTCGATTGGAAGGACTTGCACAGAAGTGGTGTGAGTCGATGGAGAGAGGGCGAGCTGCTGGTCTTCCTCCGATGTCGTGGACCGAGTTCTCTGAGGTTTTTCTTGCTAGATTTCCTCCACAGAGTGTGAGGGACGCCAGAGCTAGCAGTTTTGAAGCGTTGCGGAAATCTGTGAGTATGTCGGTGGCAGATTATGATTTACGATTCACCCAGTTGTCACGCTATGCTCCATACTTAGTTCCTACGAAGGAGCTTCGGGTGAAGAGGTTCATAAGGAGTCTGGACACGCAGTTGTTTCTGGCTATAGGCTCCCAGCATTTTGATACGTATGCTCAGGCCATGGATGCAGCGATGCGAGTGGAGGAGCGTTTGAGCGAGACAGTGGTCGTTCCGGAGCCAAAGAGGACTAGACCTATTGGGTCAATGACTAGGCAGTTTGGCAGAGGTAGAGGCAGGTACACTCCAGGCCGCAGTTTCGAACGAGGTGTGACCTAGGGCCAGATTTTTAGTTCATACCCGAAGATCAGAGGCCCCCATCTATATGTTTTAGTTGCGGACTTCCAGGACATTATGCGAGGGATTGTAGATCCCAGGGAGGGACCGTTGTTCCACAGGCTGCTTTACCCCCTCCACCTTCTACGTCAATGGCTTTACTTCCTCCCCCAGTTGGCACTATACGCCCGACAGTTGCACCACGAGGTCGAGTCTTTGCAGGAAGCTTTCAAAGAGGTCGATGAGACAGAGGTAGATGACGACAGGATGCGGGCAGGGGCCAGGCACGAGTTTTTGCGCTGACTCCACAGGATACCCAGGCATCAAATGCAGTTGTGACAGGTATTCTTGCAGTATGTTCCCTAGATGCACATATTTTATTTGATCCCGGTTCTACACATTCTTATGTATCTTCACGCTTTGCACTTTCTCTGGGGAGAGAATCATCGCTGTTAAAGTTACCGCTAGTTGTGATTACTCCGGTGGGGGATTCTTTTGTAGCTCGACATGTATTCAGGTCTTGTTCAGTACGTATTGGTGATAGGGATTCATTAGTTGATCTGATTCTCCTGGATATGTTAGATTTTGATATACTTCTCGGTATGGATTGGTTGGCCGCTTGTTATGCGTACGTAGATTGCCGGGGAAAAGCGGTTAGATTTTTCTTTCCAGGTGAACCGATCTTTGTTGTATAGGGAGACTGTAATGTAACTCCTGTCAACATGATTTCTGCTCTTTGTGCGGGATGACTATTGAAGAAGGGTTGTCATGGGTTCTTAGCATTTGTTCAGGACTTAGGAGCCGCTGAAGCCCCGTTGGACCAGCTTCCGATCGCACGAGAATTTCTGGATGTGTTTCCTGCTGAATTACCAGGATTACTGCCCGATCGCGATATTGAATTTTGCATTAACTTGATTCAGGATGCGGGGCCTATTTCTATACCACCTTACCGGATGGCCCCGACGGAGTTGAAGGAACTCAAAAGCCAATTGCAAGAGTTGTTAGATAGAGGGCTTGTTCGTCCAAGTGTATCGCCATGGGGAGCTCCTGTCTTATTTGTTAAGAAGAAGGACGGTAGTATGAGACTGTGCATCGACTATAGGCAGCTGAATCGAGTTACTGGGCGAAATAGGTATCCATTACCTCGTATCGATGACTTGTTCGATCAGCTGCAGGGAGCTGGCTACTTTTCAAAGATTGATTTGCGGTCAGGGTATCACCAGTTGAGGGTTCGGAAGGATGACATTCCGAAGACTGCTTTTCGCACACGGTATGGGCATTACGAGTTCCTGGTGATGTCGTTCGGACTCACCAACACCCCAGCAGCTTTCATAGATGTGATAAACCGTATTTTCAGGCCCTTCCTTGATCAGTTCATTATAGTATTCATTGATGATATTCTTGTTTATTCCCGGAGTCGGGAGGAGCACGAGCAGCATTTGCGCATCACGTTGTAGACCTTGAAGGAGCATCAGCTATTCGCTAAATTCTCCAAGTGTGCTTTCTGGCTGGATAGTGTAGACTTCTTAGGTCACGTAGTTACGAGAGATGGGATACGTGTGGACCCAAATAAGATCAAAGCGGTACAGTACTGGCCCAGACCTGTGTCAGTTACAGAGGTTCGGAGTTTCTTAGGTCTAGCAGGTTATTACCGACGCTTTGTGCAGGATTTTTCTCGGATTGCTGCACCGTTGACCGGATTGACTAGGAAGGAAATTCCATTTCTTTGGACAGATGCACGTGAGCAGAGTTTCCAGCAGTTGAAGACTCGCTTGACCACTGCACCAGTCTTATCTTTACCTTCTGGGTCAGGTGGTTTTGTTGTATATTGTGATGCCTCTCGAGTGGGTTTAGGCTGTGTGTTGATGCAGCACGGCAGGGTTGTAGCTTATGCTTCTCGGCAGTTGAAGAGGCACAAGCAGAACTACCCTACTCATAATTTGGAGATAGCTGCTGTAGTTTTTGCACTGAAGATTTGGAGGCATTACTTGTATGGAGAGTCGTGCCAGATTTTTACAGATCATAAGAGCTTGAAGTATATTTTTTAGCAAAGGGATCTGAATCTAAGGCAGCGTCGATGGATGGAACTCGTGAAGGATTACGATTGTGAGATCTTGTATCATCCAGGAAAAGCGAATGTTGTAGCAGATGCTTTGAGTCGAAGGCCTGGAGGTAGCTTATCTCATGTGCGCACCTTGCAGAGACACTCTTATACAGACTGGAAGATTCAATGTGATAGTCGTGTACAGTTTGAGTTCACCTCGACAGGAGGACAGTTAGCACATGTTCGCACCCGTCCTCAGTTATTGGATCGTATTCGAGAGACACAGCCCGCAGATACTCGTATGTCGGAGATTATGGATCAGATTAGGCAGGGCAGAGAGTCGGAGTCGTGATAGATGACCGTGGAGTATTACGTTTTGGGACTCGTCTTTGTGTGCCAGATTCGGATGGACTGAGACGTGAGATCTTAGAGGAGGCCCATCGATCAGCATACAGTATTCATCCTGGTTCCACCAAGATGTATCATGACTTAAAGGATGTTTATTGGTGGGAAGGAATGAAGAGGGATGTTGTAGAGTTTGTTTCGAGATGCTTGACTTGTCAGCAAGTCAAGGCCGAGCACCAGAGGCCGGCAGGAGAGTTGCAGCCCTTGCCCATTCCGGAGTGGAAATGGGAACAGATTTCCATGGATTTCGTTGTGGGTCTACCCAGGACTAGCAGAGGGTATGATTCCATCTGAGTGATTGTAGATAGATTGACAAAGGAAGCTCACTTTCTTCCGGTGAAGACGACATATGGGTTTGCGCGGTATGCTCAGACTTATATCGACGAGATTGTACGATTGCATGGGGTTCCGACGTGCATAGTGTCAGATAGGGGTACACAGTTTACAAGCAGGGTATGGCAGAAACTTCAAGAAGCTCTTGGTACACGATTGAGTTTTAGTACAGCTTTCCACCCACAGACAGATGGTCAGTCAGAGCGGACCATTCAGACTTTAGAAGATATGCTTCGAGCTTGCAGCCTTGATTTCGGTGGTAGTTGGGATCGTCACTTACCTTTGATAGAATTCTCGTACAACAACAGTTTTCAGGAGACGATCCAGTTGGCACCCTTTGAAGGTTTGTATGGGAGGAAATGTCGATCACCCGTTTGCTGGACGAAACTGAGCGAGAGTAGAATTTTGGGACCACAGATAGTACAGGAGACTACGGAAAAGATTCAGTTGATACGGAACAGAATGAGAGCGGCCCAGTGAAGACAGAAATCATATGCAGATCGACGTCGTCGTAGACTCGAGTTTGAGGTAGGAGATCATGTGTTCCTTCGTGTATCTCCAATGAAAGGTGTGATGCGTTTCGGGAAAAAGGGGAAGCTCAGCCTCAGATATGTAGGACCTTACGAGATTCTGGAGAGAGTGGGTGTTGTAGCTTATCGTTTAGCACTTCCACCCAGTTTTCCCGATGTGCATCCGTTATTTCACGTGTTCATGCTTCGCAAGTATCTTCACGATCCTTCTCACGCGATCCAGCATCAGACCTTACAGCTTGAGCCGGATTTATCCTACACAGTGCAGCCAGTAGCTATTCTTGACCGACAGGCAAAGAAACAGAGATCAAGGGTACTTCTATCTGTAAAAGTTCTTTGGAGAGGAACGAATCGCGAGGAGATTACTTGGGAGACCGAGGATGCGATGCAAAAGAAATTTCCACATCTTTTTGAAGGTACGTCTAATTCAGTTTTAAATTCGAGGACCGAATTTTCTTAATGGGGGAATATTGTAACATTTTGAAAATTTGAAAATAAATAAAATCAATTAATTAAATAATAAAATATTAATTTAAAGAGTTATTAAATCAAATTAGGACATTTTCTTAAGTAGTAAGTAAAATAAATTAAATTAAAACTTTAGTGTGTAACATTAATAAATTACAAGGGTTTTAATGTGAAACTTAGTTTCATTTTAATTAGAATAGTGTTATATAATAACATAGGTAGTGAAGGGTCTTTGTGTAAAAATTTAGGAAAATATGCATACTTGAAATGGTTGAGGGTGTAAGTGGAAAAGGGGTAGATAATGTTTTAGCTCAAAATTTTATCACAGGTTAAAACAAATTGAAGTGATAATACAAGGACACATCCTACTTGCATGCACAATACATACACAACACCTCCTCCTTGTATGAGAGTGGCACACCCTTGTTGGTGACAGCTCCTCCTAAACCTCACTCTTCCCTTTACCATATATATTGTGTTCAGATCATTTTAACAAATTAAAATTCAGAAAATTTCAAATTGAAAGAAAACTAAAAACAAGCAAAGAAGAATAAAAGAAAAGAGAAGTGAAGAAGAATAACTAGGTTAAGGATTTCCACCACCAAGCTAAGAGCTAAGGATTGGGTGTCTTGGAGGAAGCCTTTCAACCATCCTCAGTAGGTAAAATGCTTAACTCAGTAGATTTTAGCTCTGTAGTTGTAAAAATTTAGGAATCGAATATCGAAATATTGTATTTTAGGAAAAACTTAACTCTGTGTTAATCTGCTATAGTTTAGGTGAAAATAAACTTAACCAAACAGTGTATAAATCTTATAAACTGGACCTAGAACAAACCCTAGGAGTACGAACCAAGGGGCTCGGATTTTGGACGGCGAGAGTAAAGGCAGATCCGGCGTTGCCGGAATTTTGGTGGGCTTTGGGGTTTTGGGTTTTATGGTAGGTCTCTGTATAGGTTTTGGGATATTTTGGTATTGTTTAATTAAGTTAGTTTAACTGTATATCAAATCTGGGAACTAATATCGGAAAAGGGATCAAAATTCTAAAATACGATACGGGTAATACGTAACGCGTTCTATATTCTGTTACGAAACAGTGTTTGGTTAAATTCCAGTTAAAATAAGTGCTAGGTAGTTTGTAATAGTCATACGTGGTATAGTTAATACGTACAACTTGTATTTCATGTTTTCACCGTATCGAAGTTAGCCGTTTCCTTATACAAGTTAATTTCGATATTAGATTCAAATACGGGAATTTCGGAGGAAGCAAGGAAAGGAAAATGATTGGCGATTTCTGAGTAGTTTACGGCGTATTCCGATGAGTAGACTAAACATCTACCGGGGGATCTTGTAAAGATAGCGTGATACGCCCGTAGTTTTGTTTAAATAAAAATTAAGCTTTTGTATGTTAGTTTGATCATATCCATTCATATATATAATTATACATCGCCATGTTAATAGTTGTTAGAACACCGCACCATTATCGATGAGTTATGCCGCACGTGCACATAATTACATGTTACACTACACCTCGTCGATATTGACATGCCACTTTCACACTTAGTAATTATCATGTTAAATATAATTCCTATCATACCTTAACATCAATAACAGTAGTAAATTACATCAATGACATCATGTTTCGTATTCATGTGTTATAAGTTGATATAAAAGGCATTTGTATTATTGAGGATTTATGGTTTTGAGTTTTCCAATACTATTGCATAAATTCAGTGATTTTTCGTATTGATGTGAGATGTCCACCATGAGATGCTGTTTTTATGATTTGGTTTTTATTCCGGGCCGAGTGGGGGAGCTATACGGTCGTGGATTTTTACGTTATCCAGACTGAGTGGGGGAGCTATACAGTTGGATACATGGTGGACCCGGTCGAGACCAAGGGGCAGGAAAGCCGCATTTGAGGCGGGGAGCCTAGCGAGGATACTTGATACCGGAGATAGTTGTGAAACACGGTGGATATCTAGATGATACCGACCGGTGTTATTAATTGGAGGATCGTTCGAGGAACGATGCCTGAGGGAAACAGAAGATTCGTGTCGATGTTGGACCCGGAAAGATGAACTTGATTTGGAAATAAGTGATGAGATTTCATTCTGGATTTATATGATTATTAGTATAAATTCATGATTTCACATGTTATCATGCATCATACTTATCCTTATTGCAATTAGTTATAGTTCTTCATAGTTACATTATCAGCCGTTATATGTTAGTTTTATTTACTGAGTTGGCAACTCACCCCCGTTGTGCCACGGTTCCTTGCAGGAGTAGAGTGGACGGTTAGCAGCAGTGCAGATCCACTTATCAGCACTTATCGCATCTTTTGCTAAATGGGTTACATATATAGTAACCTTCTCTTTTGGTATTGTATATTGAATCTAGAATATCTCCAGCAGACCCTGTATTATGACTTAGAACGAGATATGGTTATATGTATATTATTTGACAGATGAGATCATTTAGTTATGTTAAAAGATATTTCTTTTACTTATGTTTGAGATTCTTATTGATGTCGTATAAAGTTATATGTTAATTTCCGCTGTTGGCATCGTTACTCCCAACTAGGGATGTAACCAAACTAAAACTCTTTATAACTGCTGTTATATTTATTAAGAAATTATTGTTAAGATTTTAATACTTACAAACCGTGATTTTTACTCAAAAACTAAATTTTCTTAAAATTCCGCAAAAAGGGTTTTTGATCTTGGTATTTGGCTTACTCGGGTTGTTTAGATATCTTTAGATATCATACAATCTAAGTGCCAGTCACATCCAAACTTTGGGTCGTGACAAAATCAACGGTGAAAAAGTGTTAGAATCATATGAAATTTAGTGTATCGAAATATTAGACTATGAAAATTAAGATGGATGGTACCGATTGTCGAATAAAATGGTGGAGGGTGTACTTTTTCCACCGTTGATTTAGTGGGTGCAAAATTAATGGTTTACCGGCAATAGAACTTTTTACATTGCTAAATCAACGGTGAAAAAGTGATAAAATCATATTAAATTTGATGTATCGACATATTGGACGATGAAGATCAAGATGGACAGTGCCGATCATCGAATAAAATAATGGAGGGGGTATTTTTTGCCGCCACCTAACGAAATAAGCCTCCTAACCCCCCTCCCCTATATATATATATATATATATATATATATATAGAAAGGCAAACAATTTTAACCAAAATTCATGGGGTTTATAATTTTGATTTTAATTTGACGAACTTACATAGCCATATCAGCAATAAGAGAAGTAAATACAGATTTTCTTTTGCAAATATTTAACAAATACAATCATCAACTTAATTAATTTTAACCATAAAATTGTCTTTTCTATTGTTGATTTTAAATAACTAGGAAAATCACCCTAGATCAATTTAAAACAAGCCAACCATCCATCCCCACCATTTGAGTTGTCTTTAATTTCTTAAAATTCAAATTTTAAACGGAATGAACACATTTTTTAACACGTGCATCACAAATGCAAGATTCTTGCCACGTGTCCCTCTCTGTCGGTATATTATTTCCCACATGTTTGTTTTCTTTGTGACTTATAATTTTACGGGTAGTACACGTGCAAACTTTTGAGCTTCTAAAAGATTAAAAGAAAAATCAATTAAAAATATATATGGCGGGGGGGGGGATTCGATCAAAGAGGCTATGTCACAGCAGTGCAAGGCTTTACCAATGAGCTACAAGTGCATTCTTGCTGTTCAAAAGCAATTTAAATTTATAACTTGTGCTCAGGCTAAGGTATTCCTTTCTGTATTTTGAAAAAATTATGTACAGAAAGTTTAGGGTTGTTACATTCTACCCTCCTTATAAAAATTTAGTCCTCGAAATTTATAGAAGGAAAGTGTAACAGATTCAAGAAAAGTTTGGAGAGAGAACTATTGATAGTGTATGGAAAATATTTAGAAGAATGAAAGAATATAAAAGTTTTGGAAAGATTGAGAAAGATGTAAGGAAATTACCAGGGTTATCTTGATCTACAGTCTCGGATTCTATGGCCGCTAATGTGAAAGCCTATCGCCGGGGTACATTCCTCCTAGCTGGAAACACATTCCTCTGTCCTTGAGGCATGTTCCTCAGTGCCTGCTGGAATTGGCGATTAGGTTGTACAAGAGGCCCACGTGGAGGTGGAGCTGAGAGAGCAAGATGAGGTGTAGGAGCATGGATAGCCGGCCACTGCAGATAAGTGTTGTGAGTTGGAACTGGGTTGTGTCTCTAAGGACATGTTCCAATTCCTTGATTGGATGCACCACAAACAAGGAACATGCCTTTTACGCACCTACAGTCCTTCCACAGGCGTCCATCTCTCTTGCAGTAGAAGCAAAAATCTGGAATTGGCCGGTTATTTGTTACTTCCGGTCTCCTGGGTTCATGAGTTGGTATTGAAGAGGCTCCTCCTGCCATCTGGGTGGCAGGGTGCTTCACACCGGCAGATTGAGGTCTGCCCTTCTTCTTCACTACTGCCTCATATCTTCAGGCAGCCTTCAAAGCCAAACCATGGGTTGGGAAATCCCCTGTAACTAATGCAGCTTGGATCTCCGGGTCCAACCCTTGCTGTAATCTTCTAGCCCTGATCTCAGCAGTCGGTATGAGATGGGCCGCAAATCTATTACGGTCTTATGTTAGCTGTGGGATATTAGAAAATCGAATATTTGAGACATATCTTTACCTGCTCAACATAGTGAACTCAGTATCATACTCATCCATAAATTTGGTCCACATCGAACCTTGTTGTAGATGGATGAATTGTTGTTCCATATCAAATCGGGCAGTCTCGGGGAAATATTTCGCATCGAACATCTCGCGAAAAGTCCTCCATTCGATAGGCTGGGCAAGACGGCTTTCTTCCTCCTTCCACCAAACTCGGGCGTTGTCGGTGAGTTGCAGCTCGCAACCCGTACCCAAGCGATCTCTGGCACTTGTGCTGCTGCCAGATCGTTCTCAATGCTCTGAGTTCATTCTTCAGCATCTAAAGGGCTCTCTTTCCCAGAAAAATTCTTAGGGTGCAGTGCCCGGAATTGCTTCACTCCGGGTGCTTCCGCTTCTGGACGGTTCAAAAAGATAGCAGTCTGTTGCTGCTGTCCTTCCAAGAGGCTTCGGATTGCCTCAAGCAGTACTGTCTGCTTATTGATCGGAGTAGCAACGGTAGACGTAAGCGGTAGAGGTGGTGGTGTGTTGTTGAAGTTGGTGCTAGTGTTGTTTGGAGAATCCATAACCTTGAAAGAAAAATAAGGTTATGATAGATTCAAACTATATGAAATTTTAAGATTCAAGGAATATGAAATGTAAAGAATGTTTTTAGTTGCTGATTCTTGTGTTATATTGCTTAGGACTTCATGAAGAATTGACCTGCATGTCCATGCAGAACTGACTTGCATGGACCGCCAACAAAACCTGTCACGCCCCACTTCCTAGTGTATGGGTCAGAAGACGCGTGGGGCCGCTACGTATTTACTCAGAAGTAAACACGCTAAACGTATCTAAGCAACATAATGAAAGTATACAAGAAAAATGACAATAGATGTAATTGAACAACAACATTTATTTATTAAATATCTCTTTACAAGTACAACTGAAAATGTAAATACATGAATGGAAAGCAATGCCTAAACAATGGCATGAACTGAAAAAATATATATATACAAGTATCTAAAGCTCTGGATCAAAGGCGAACTGCTCCAAGTCTTCAGAACTGGGCTCGATCTCCAGTGAGTCCGATCCACCTGACAATATTCCAAAGAAAGAAGAGAAGGAATGTCGTCAGCGAACATTCGCTCAGTAAGTCCCAAGAGATGTAGAGATATAATAGACGGAAAGAGAGTATAACTAGTAATGTTTGATTATAATATTAACGCAGTTATTTGTAGCTTGGTACAGAATATGCCAGTGTATACGAGAGGAGTCCAACTTACACCGTGGACTTTGGTAACCCGTAGTACAAGGCTCCGTCGACAAAACCACGGAACAATAGCATGGATGTATAGTTACATCTTTTAGTGACCACCTCGTGCCACCTTTAACACATTCCGTACCAGTCTACCCCTTTGAAATCCCGTAATATCTTTTGTATTGATTGTATTGTTTGTTTTATAGGTGGAAGACTTGCCGAAACCATGATATCATGTAAACAGAATGGATATAAATGGATAGTCATATAATCAGAGTATATCCATGGTTCGGTTCAGTCGAGTCATGTTGATATAGATTGAATTCTGGTATAAATGGATTCATATTGTATTGTAGTTATGCTTGAATTGAATTCAAACCAGATTGATTTCATATTAGACTGAGACTCTGTCTAAGTCAGACACTTTAAAACGAATTGAAGTCCTGAGTTAGTTTTGATGTTATCGGTAACTGCTGCACATGGACGGCAGGATTTATATCTTTTTCTAAGACAATTACCGTGTTGATACACCATCGTTATATTTTCTACCTTATATAGGCAAGCACCTGTATTCTCCAGCTCCCTGAGACTCAAGAGAACTGGTCCTGCTTAAACCTATATTTACTAAGGTCCTTATTGTAAATTAATATAACTTGAGGGGGGGTTATGAAAAATAGTTTTGATATATTTTTAAAATACACCTCAAATATTTAATTATCATTTTTAGGGTTTTCATAATTGTAACTTTTATAAAGTGAAATATTCTAGTGGATATAACCTAGATTTCAATGAATATGGTATTTTAGTGTAATAATGGAATTGTATTGATATGTAATGGGAGTTTCATGAAATTTATGATTGATTTAGAAAACATGGAATATTTATATAATATATTTAAAGTAGGTACTTTGATAATATTCATATAAATATATATATATATATAGTAAAAATAAATTTTATTTATTTTGTAGAAATCTCATTTTTCTTAAAAATTGCATTAAAAATTCCATCGAGATCGAATACTCCGTGAGGAGGTATGCATCCCGCTCTACTATGCCCGAGGATGTGTGATAACCCGCACCATCCCGATTGGGGTTCCCCAAAATGGGTTGTAGAGGCGCATTTGCAGGGAATTATATAATACACTTTTAAAGAAAACGGTTTTTGAATGTTTAAGGTATTTAAATGTAAATCCGTATTTTCCCATAAACTATTATCCTAAGAATTATCGTGCTATGTCAAAAATATGTGTTGTGATGAGATATGTCATTAACTCATGAATTTTCTAAAGGTAATAAGGTTAAACTGAATAATCAAAGTCGTATGTAAATATGATGGTATTTTACCGTATAGATGGAATAAAAGTTGATATACATATTATTTTAAGATGAAACTTATTGTGAATGTTATATTATGTTTGTTAAACAATATACAAAAAGAAGGTGAATTTGTTCTAAAGAAAAATTATGGTTTTAGTTAAAATAGTATCGGAAGTCGGATTAACTCTGCTTCCGACGAGTTTTGAAAAAATGAATTCGTTTTAATAGAAGAGAAGGGGGAAAGAGGGAACTTGCTGATTGAAATTAGATAGAAGAGGTAGGGTGAACTTAAGAAAGCGTCAGGGAGTCATTTCGTCGCCGGATTCTTCCCGAAACGTCGCCGGAATTTAGACCTTTGGTAACTCCACTTGTATAACTTTGGACTTAGAAATTTTATAGAGTTTTTGTATGAGATTTCTGAAGGAGGAGAGGTGAAATGTATTTTGGTATTTATAAGGAAAATTAGGATTTAAGGTAATGAAAAATGAAATTAAAATGTGCATTAAAATTGGATTTAAGAGATGAATTATCACTCTTTGGAAGAATGAAATTAAAACTGCGTCAGATAAAGAAGACATCCTGATTATGGTTGTGGATGGAGAGACCTGCGAGCCTGTAGAGGATGGTGTTGAAGGTGAGATTTTGGTCTCTTCTGCGAGCAATGCATCCGGTTACATCGAGCACCCATGCTTAACACGTCAGGTGTTTCATGGAAGGCTTAAAAGGAGGACCGGCCCTTGCTTTGTAAGGACAGGCGATATAGGGGTCATCAGAGGCAAAGAGCAAAATTTATATGTGGTCGGCCGAGTTTCATATGTTGTTAAAATTGATGGTCAAAGAAATTCCTTGCACCCTCACTATTTGGAGACGGCAGCATATGATAGCGACCCGATCCATTTGAGAGGTGGATGCATTGTTGTTGTTCCCCTCCGAATGACGGCCGCGACGTGAGGACGTCTTGCCTGAGATTCGGGACAGATGCTATATGGTTTTATCCGTCTACCTCTCCGAAGATGCCGAGTTGATTTATGGCACCATGTATCGGAGGTTTAGACGGATGCGGCCGATGTAGCAGACTTCGTCAGATTCCCCCTCAGGGTGAGGGGTTTTTGATTGTGGGGACGCCCTTCCCTGCAGGCGCAAGCCCCTGCAGTTAATTACGCTACCGCATCGCGGTAACAACTTTCTCCTTCTCCAAAATTTCACTTCGTGTCGTGGGTGTTTGTTTTGTCTGTGGTTGCCCGTGGATTGTATACGGAGACTGAGTAATGCCGTCGCCCGTAGGACGTGGATTAGTCCAAATCCGTATTTACTTAGATTTGGGTTTGGTGTTTTTAGTTTAAGGATGCATTAGTCGCGTTGCGGCTAAGATCAACTTAAACGTTCGTTAATGATACGTTAGTCCTGTTTGAGACTAAGATCAACTTAACGTGATAATCCATTTAATATCTGGCCATCGGGACTCGTCACCTCTCTAACGTCGTTGAAGGATTACAACGGCAGATGTCAGAGGAGTTCAGAGATGTACCCTTGAACCAAGGTTGATTTGGAGTTTTATAGTCCGTTTGAATGTTTAAGGATACGTTAGCCGTGTTTGGGGTTAAGATCAACTTAAACGGGATCGTTTAGATCCGGCAAAAGAGCATTTGGAGGCTCTATTGTTCCAGTTTTAGGGACGTAGTGGTCCATGTTCCAGTTTAGAGACGTGGTGGTCCGACATTAGTTTAAGGACGTTTCGGTCCGATATTAGTTTAAGGACGTTTCGGTCCGATATTAGTTTAAGGACGTTTCAGTCCACGAGTTTAAGGACCCCGCAGTCCATCTTGATGTGTGGTCGTCGGGACCCGTCACCTCTCTGACGTCGTTGAAGGATTACAACGATAGGTGTCAGGGGAGTTCGGAGATGTACCCTTGAACCGGATGTAAATTGATTTAGGGGAGCAGTCTTGCTCAGTCAATTTAATTTGAGGACTTACGGCCATGATTGGGCTAAGTCCAGTTGAGAATATTCAACGTTTTTTATCTATGGCCTATTAGGCCTGTGCTAGGGCTTTGCCCATGTTTAATAATCCACTGCACTATTTTCTATTTTTTGTTTGGGCTCTGCCCATAAAAGATGCAGAGCATTAATTTATTCTGGGCTCTGCTCCTTTTTGCATAGCATTTTTATTATTTTTGTTTGGGCTCTGCCCATTTATAAATGATGCAGAGCATCAATTTAATTAGGCTTGCTTGGTCTTTTGACTTGGGCTTGGCCCTTTGGGAAATGCATTGCATTTATCAGGCGCTTTGCGCCAATCAGAGAGCGCAAGCGCTTATAGTGATGACACGTGTCACGCAAGCGCAGTGCTCTGCGCTAATGCGCTGCGCCTGCGCTGCTGACACGTGGCGCGCTCCGGTGGCTTGCGCCAATCCGAGAGCGCAACAGCGCAGTTTACAAGTGCAAAGCACTATGACTTAAGAATCTTTCAGATTCGGGAACCAATGGTTCACAAGAAGAAGCACAAAGCACTATTCGTTTCCTTGATCTAATTTAGATCAAAGAAAAACAAGTTTTTCTTTTTATTTCAAGAACCAGAGGTTCATAAAAGTGCAAAGCACTATTTTTTTTATTTTGTTGTTTTCTTGTTTTTTTAAAGAACCAGTGGTTCATAAGAAGTGCAAAGCACTGTTTATTATATGAAGATCATTGATCTGGTTTTTTAGATCAATAATCTATTAGAAGAAATTTCTTCTCTCTACTGAAGGTTTTTACCTTTTTCTTGAAATTTTTCTCAGAGTTCTCTCTGTTTGAAGCTCATGATTTTTTTTTCAAGAAATGTTGATCCCTTTGAATTGAGGTCTAGGGCCCTTTTTATAGTGCCCATAAATTAGTTAAATTTGTTAAAGAGATATTTCTCTGAGTGATTTGGGGAATTTTCCCCACCGTTGGATCTTTGATCCAAGGGCTTCTGTTTTACAGAAGAAAATCTTCTTGTTTTGATAAGAACAGAAAGATTTCTTTGAAATCTTAATTCTGTTTGGCGCAAACGCCTCAGCGCGTGACACGTGTCACGCAGCGCATAGCGCAGCGCACAGCGCAGCGCAACTGTGCTAGCGCATGCGCAGCGCATCTGCGCTGACACGTGTCGCGCAGCGCAACTGTGCTAGCGCATCTGCATGCGCTGACACGTGTCGCGCAGCGCAAAGCGCAGCGCAACTGCGCTAGCGCATCTGCGCTGACACGTGTCGCGCAGCGCAGCACTTGCGCAACTGAAGCGTTGCTTCCTTTAACTTTACCTAATAGAGCTTTGCTCTGATTGGGTGCGCTGCGCTGATGTGTCTGCGCCTGACACGTGGCGCGTCCCGGAATTTCAAGCGTTGCTTCAAAATTTGAATTTTGAATTTCTAGCAGAGCTTTGCTCTGATTGGGGGAAACAAATGCCCCCCCACCGTTGCGCTTACGTGGCCCCAAACGTGAGCGCAACGGTGGCGGAATTCCAACCGCCGCAGCAACTTTTGGAAGTTGAAGAGGCACTTGATGCCTATAAATAGGACCTTTGGTCCCCCACAGATGCTTATCATCTTTCAGATTTTTTATTTTCAAAAAACTTCAGAGCTTTGCTCTTGTCTTTAAGAACTCCAGAGCTTTGCTCTCCTTTCCAAAGTTTTTTTAGAAAAACTTTAGGTAAAATTGATTCTTAGATTAAATTAATTTTAGTTAATCTTAACCAGCAGGGCTTTGCTCTCATAGATCTTCTGATCTAAAGAAAATCCCTTCGGGGTTTCATCAGCAGAGCTTTGCTCATTTTCAAAGTTAGAAACTTTAAGTAAAATTAATGTAAATCAATTAATTTAAATTAATCTCAGCCAAAGAGCTTTGATCTCACAGATCTTTTGATCTAAAGAGATCCCCATTGGGGTTTCATAAACAGAGCTTTGGTCTCAAACACTTATAGATCTGCAGAGATCTTGTTCATGGGTTCTAACCCATGAACAGAGCTTTGCTCTCGAGGAATTTAGCCCTCTGTGTATATTATTTTTCTTTTATCGCTAATCTTCTTATGGTATTTCCTCCAGGCATAATGACGGTGCGTCTATACAGTTTGCACGAGTTCATCACCTATGACGATAACCGCGCACAGGGCCGTCATCAAAACCAGGAGTTTACGGACGCCCAATGTGCGGAGGTCATGGATCGGCTCAACGCAAGCGGTGGTTGGCTACTTCCTCGTCGTTCAGCTCTCTTGAAGGTCGTGTTGGGAGCAATATGGAGAGCACTTCCGGGTCTTCACGAGGCCCTACCGCTCAATGCGCTGGATGATGCCGAAGACAAGGTGCATTCAGTGTACCTGACGGGGCTGATCTTGAAGAAACGGCGGGACAGCCTTATTGACATCCTACATCAAATCTTCCAGCAGACGACGATAGTTGCTGTTTATCGAAGGCCGGGAGGGCTTGCCGAGGATCTTGACACACAGGAGCGCGAGAGGCTGTGCATAAGAATAATCAGAAAGGCCAGAAGAACTCTGGATGGCCTTACTTTTGAGTTTCTCAATCCGTGCCCTGGATCTGAAGTTATTCCATTGTAATAATATTTTTCGTTCATTGCTTTTTATGATTGTAAGAATTTTTGGCAATATGAATGGAAACTTTTTATTTCAGCTTGTCTTATTTCTCGTCCTGAGTCTTCTGCCCATGCATGAATGAGTGTGTCTCGAATGCTTGATCAAATGTAAATCGGATGTTCTTTCTGTCATTTTCTTCTTTCTTTTATTATCAGCAGGCTGTCTTAATAAACAGGTTCAACAGATAATGGAGTAGGCATCTTAGTTTCTTCAAGAAATTGCGATGTCTTAGGCCGCAGGTTCAGATCTGCTGCCCAAGATTTTTCAACTCTATGAGTCGTGAGGGTCTCATAGAGGCTTTTCTCCCTACGGATCGAGAGGATCTCGTAGGTGGGTTTTCTCCTTAGGAATCGTGAGGATTCCTAAGTGTGTTTTCTCTTATAGGTCGTAAGGATCCTATAAGAGAATTTTTCCCTCTTACGAGTCGAGAGGACTCGTAAGTGGTTGTTTCCCTCCTTGTCGAAACTCGACTTCGGAGAGTGAGACACGTGGATAGTATGCAAGAGACAATTTTAGATCGACTTGTAGGGTCCCATTGTTCAAGAAGCAAGTTTTTTAGTCCCCGCTGCCTGAGGCTTCATCTTGTAAGTTGAGACGAATCAGGAATTTTCCCGCGGAGACACTGGTTTCTCTGCGAGCCGACGCGAATCAGTAGGCTCTCGTCAAGGATTGTTTGTTTCCTTGAGTTGAGGTATCTGCTAAGGATTATTTGTTTCCCTAGCGCCAAGGATTATTTGTTTCCTTGGGGTTGAAACGAGTCGAGAATTTCCCACGGAGGCACCGGTTGCTCTGCGAGTCGACGCGGATCAGGAGGCTCTCGTCAAGGAGTGTTTGTATCCGTGAGTTGAGGTGTTTGCTAGGGATTATTTGTTTCCCTAGAGCCAAGGATTATTTGTTTTCTTGGGTTGAAACGAGTCGAGAATTTCCCACGGAGGCACTGGTTGCTCTGCGAGTCGACGCGGATCAGGAGGCTCTCGTCAAGGAGTGTTTGTATCCGTGAGTTGAGGTGTTTGCTAGGGATTATTTGTTTCCCTAGCGCCAAGGATTATTTGTTTCCTTGGGGTTGAAACGAGTCGAGAATTTCCCACGGAGGCACTGGTTGCTTTGCGAGTCGACGCGAATCAAGAGGCTCTCGTTAAGGATTGTTTGTTTCCTTGAGTTGAGGAATTTGCTGAAGACACTGGTTTCTTCGGAGTTGGAATGAACCGTCGAGATTTGGCTTCGTCTTCTGGCGGAGCCTGTTGGGAAAGTATGGTTCCCTCTTTGTTTACGCCCTTGGATTGTATACAGGGATCGATGTGATCTTAACTGTAGAGCCAAAGTTTTATCATCATTTTTTTTGTTTTATTTCCGCGATGCTCTATCATTTCAGCTTTTATATCGCGAAGGTCGCGATTGCCCAATCATTTTGGCTATTTTTCGCGGTGCCAAATCATTTCGGCTGTTTATTTTATTTTTATTCGCTGCTTTTTATTGCAAGTTGCCCAATCATTTCGGCTATTTTGCATGCATATATTTTTACTTGCTGTTTTTTATTGCAAGTTGCCCCATCATTTCGGCTATTTCATATGCATGTGCGGCCTATTGGCTTTTTGCCGTAAGCCTGGAATTAGACACCGATTTCGGCATCAGCACCGCTACAACTGGGATATTGCCTGGAGCGAATCATCATTTGCCTCCGTCGATGTCGAACAAAGGTGGCTTAGCGAAAGGGTTAAGGCGATGTTGACTAAGGCTTTTAACTTTATGGGCCGTAAGGGTCTCACAAAGGTATTTCTCCTTACAAGTCGTGAGGATCTTGTAGGTGTATTTTCTCCTTAGGAATCGTGAGGATTCCTAAGTGTATGTTTCTCTGTAAATCGTAAGGATCCTACAAGAGAGTTTTCTCCTTGTACGTCGAGAGGACCTACAAGGGCTGTTTACCATGCAAACATATCCCCAATCAGGGATGAAACTTGGTTAGGGAAATGTTTATTCGCACCCGTGGATTGTATACAAGAGTCAGTGTCGAACCACTTGTAGGGCAGTATTGGAAGTTGTGGGGGTTGCTCAAGCACAGGTTTAGGTCTCTGTAACTTAAGACTTTCAAATCTTATGAGCCGTGAGGGTCCCATAAGAGAGTTCTCCTTACGAGTCGTGAGGATCTCGCAAGTGTATTTTCTCCTTAGGAATCGTGGGGATCCCTAAGTGTGCTGCTCCTTTGTGAGTCGTAAGGATCTCACACGGGTGGTTTCTCCTTACAAGGTCGAGGGGACCTTGTAAGTGTCCTTTAACGAGGTTGCGCCCTTTCAGGTTTTCACAAACACTCGCCGGTAGTCCTGCTGTTTTTACTCACGGAGCCCTTTCGGGTTTTCATCCGTGCCCATTTTTCTTATGGACATACCGTTTTTATTTTATATTTTTTTTATTTATTTATTTTCTTTTTCTCTTTTTTTTTACGAGGTCGCGCCCTTTCGGGTTTTCACGAACACCCGCCGGTAGCCCTGCTGTTTTTACTCACGGAGCCCTTTCGGGTTTTCATCCGTGCCCTTTTTGCTTATGGACATACCGTTTATATATATATATATATATATATATATATATATATATTTTATTCATCTCGTCAGCCTAAGGATGCTGCGACAGTAGTTTAAAGACGTTTCGGTCTGCTATTAGTTTAAGGACATTTCGGTCCGACATTGAGAAGGCTGGCTACTGCTGATAGAGTTTGAGCTTAGGAAGATAGCGAGCGGACGTAGTCGTCGTCATCTACCATTGACCTAGGCTGTGGCTCATTAAGCATAGTATTTCTTTAGGAAGCGACTGTTTATTGGCCTGAAAGGCCTTTCACCGTGCATGTCCATGAGTAGATAGGCCCCACCCTGGTAGACCTTATCTATGATGTATGGGCCTTCATAGTTTGGCTCGAATTTTCCTCGCTTGGCGCGATTGGGAATCATAGGCCTTTTGACCACTAGCAAAAGTTCGCCTTGGCGGAATGTCCTCGGTCGGGTCAATCTTTCATATGAGCGCGTCATCTTTGCTTTATAAACTTCAAGATTTTGTTGCGCTATGAGCCGTGTTTCATCAAGGGAATCGAGTTCCTCAAGGCGAAGGTGAGAATTTTCTTCGTTCGTCAACTCGTAGTGGACCGCCACTCGTAGAGAGGGTAGCTCTATCTCGAGGGGAAGTACTGCTTCCGTCCTAAATACCAACGCGTACGGCGTTGTGTTTGTGGCCGTCTTAAATGTAGTTCGATACGCCCAAAGAGCTTCTTGCAGTCTTTCGTGCCAGTCCTTCTTATTTCGGGACACCGTTTTCTTTATGATCTATGTCAAGGTCTTGTTGAAGGCCTCGGCTAGACCATTAGCTCGCGGATTATAAACCGAGGAATATCTCCAGTCTATATTGTGCTGTTGCGCGAAGCGACTGATCTTGTGGCTTCTGTAAGCTGGCCCGTTATCGGAGATGATCCGTCTTGGCGTTCCAAACCGATATATGACATGCGTCTTGAAAAAATGGAGGATATTCTCCGTCTTCACTTCCCTCAGCGGTACTGCTTCTGCCTACTTAGAGAAGTAGTCAGTCGTTGCCAGGATGAAACGATGTCCTCTAGACGATGCTGGTTCGATAGGGCCGACTATATCAGTTCCCCACATTTCAAACGGCCAGCTAGCCACCGTTGGATATAGTGGATTTGGATGTTGGTGGATGAAGTCTCCATGAATTTGGCATGAGTGGCATTGCTTCGCATATTCGAGGCAGTCCTGGATCATCGTGGGCCAGTAGTAGCCCATCCGTTTAATCTTCAACTTCATCTTCGGGCCTGCTTGGTGAGAACCGCAGAGTCCGTCGTGAACTTCCTGAACGACTCTTTTCGCTTCGTCAGGTCCGAGACATCTTAGCCACAGAGAATCAAATGACCTCTTGTACAGAGTATCGTTGACGAAGGCGAAAGATAGAGCTCGTTCTATGAGCTGATGTCTTGTGGACGCTTCTTCAGGCATTCGGTGGGACTTAAAATAGTCTATAAAGACTTCCCTCCAATCCTCAGTATTTTCCTAATTTTCTACTTGCAGGGTCATCTGTTCACTCGCTCCTTTTTCTTCGGATGACTCCGGAGATATTTTTGCTGGGGCAAGCACCCGACGGCTTTGTACCACGATTCTAACGTCATCGAGGTTCTCGTCAGCCAGTTCTTTAGCAAGTTTGGCCAACGCGTCTGCTTTGCTGTTTTCCGCGCGCGGTATGTTCTCCAAAGTATAGGAGGGAATTTGGGTCAACAATTGTTGCACCTTTTCCCCGTACTTCACCAACTCCGGTTTACACGTTTGGTAGTCGCCGTTTACCTGACTAACGACTAGCTGGGAATCTCCATATATGAGAAGGTTTTCAATTCCCATGTCGATGGCGATCTCGAGGCCTGCTATCAAAGCTTCGTATTCGGCTTCATTGTTTGTCCTCGGCTCTGTTAAGGAGAAAGCAAAGCGCGTTATCCTTCCTTGTGGAGTCACGAAGATGAGGCCTACCCCCGATTTGATTATAGGGGTACTTTGTTTGCGCCTTTTCATGGAAGATGCTCCATCGAAATAAAGTTCCTATTGGGTATCACCACCGTCGATCGCGTCAAATGCATGTTTGTCTGGCAAATCGCAATTCAGAGAAGAATCGGCAGGTATCGGGTGCTCAGCAAGGAAGTCGGCGATGGCCTGGCCTTTCACTGCCTTGAGAGGTTGATACATTATCGAGAACTCCATCAAGAGCAGGGCCCATTTAGAGAGTCGTCCCGTCAATATGGCCTTCGACATCAAATATTTAAGGGGGTCCACCTTTGAAATGAGACGGACCTCATGCGCCAACGCATAGTGCCTGAGCTTTGTTATCGCAAAGATCAATGCCAGGCAATGTTTTCAATAGGGGAGTGATTTCTTTCTGCCCCCAGCAGAACTCGACTTAAGTAGTAGAGTGCTTTTTCTTTCCCTTGATCGTTCTTTTGTGCCCATAATGCGCCTAAGGAACCTTCAAGGGCGGTTGTATAAAGAATGAGGGGTTTTCCCTTGACCGGAGCAGCCAACACTGGCGGGTTCTGCAGGTATTTCTTGATCTCGGCTAGTGCACTTTGGCATTTTTGATCCCAGACGAACGGGGTTCCCTTCTTCATCAGGTGGCTGTAAGGACGACACTTGCATGAAAGATTGGCTATAAATCACCGTATGTATGCGAGCTTCCCTTGGAGAGATCGCAGCTGTTTGAGGGTTCTCGACGGAGGCATTTCCATGATCGCCTTGATCTTAGACGGATCTATTTCAATACCTCGGTGTCGGACGATGAATCCCAGGAATTTGCCCGAGAAAACTCCGAATGCACACTTGAGAGGGTTCATCTTCAAGTTGTATTGTCGAAGACGTTGAAATACGGTCTTCAGATGCTCGAGATGTTCCTCGTATAATTTGCTTTTAACCACGAGATCGTCGATCTAGCATTCGACGATTTCGTGTATAAAGTCATCGAAGATCTTTGTCATGGCCTTTTGGTAGGTGGCACCGGCATTCTTTAAACCGAAGGGCATCACCTTGTAGCAGAATATACCCAGAGGAGTTCTGAAGGCGGTGTGCTTCTGGTCTTCTGGGTGCATTTTTATCTGATTATATCCTGACGAGCCGTCCATGAAGGAGAAAACCTCGTGAGTGGACGTATTGTCTATCATCAGTTCGGTGACTGGTACTGGGAAATCGTCCATCGGACAAGCTTTATTAAGATCCCGGAAGTCTACGCATATGCGCACTGTCCCATTTTTCTTCATTACCGGGACGATGTTGGCGATCCATTCAGGGTATTGAACCTCCTGAATAAAGCCAGAGTCGATCAGCTTCTTGACCTCGCATTGATGCTCATCTCAAGCTCGAGCCGCATTCTCCTCGGCGCCTGTTTGACCGGCTTGATGTCCGGGGATATCGCCAATCTGTGCACAGCAATTTCCGGATCTAGTCCCGGAATTTCGGAATAGTTCCATGCGAAGCAATCTCTATGCTGTAAAAGCACGTCCTTTAACGCAGCCACCCTTTCTTCAGATAGCAGCTCGTTGATGAATGTCGGTCGCGGGTCATTCGCTGTTCCCAACTCAATTTTCTTGAGGTTATCTACAGTGGTGTGTATCCCATCTTCCAGTTCTTTCGGAGCTGGTGGAAATTCTGAGATCACCTCATCATTGCTGTTCTCGAAGCACCAGGAAAGGCTGTCCATGTTCTCGGGCTCTTCTTTTGACATTGTTATTACGTGACAAGTACGAATTCGCTTCCAGTCCCAATGCGGAACTGGTTCTTCTTTCATGGCCTTGGGCTCGTGCTTTTGTGGTGGCGCTACCCTCCAGTTGTCGGACAGAGCGAACTTGCCAAGCTGATACTGATCTTCGACCCAATTCTTGAAGGTGAAGTAGTCCTCGAGAGGGTGCCCTATCACTCGATGATAAGAGCAATAGTTTGGGTGTGAGACCTCGCTTGCTTGTTCGGGGTGTTTAGACTCCGGCAGTGTAAGCATTTGATGTTTTAGAGCAAGATCAAGTATCTTCTTCGCCTTGTCTCGCGGAAATGAGTATGCTCGACCCATTTTCTTCATAAGGGATAGATCAATAACGCTCGACTCCTGTTTGCGTGGCTTCTTAGCCCTGCTTTGTTGCTGTTGAGCGCCTTTTTGGCCTTTCGACTTATTTCTGCTTTTGCGTCGGGCCTTCTTTATAACAGGTTGACAGGGAGCGACATTTTCATCTTTCACGGCCTGTTGGAGGAGGCGTTGCATTTGCCTTTCTCGTAGATAACCATTTCGCGGCTATGATCGTCCCGGACTTTTTGACCCGCTTCCCTTATAAGCTTGTCCATTTGTTCTTCGAACGACAACTGGGCACTTTTGCATCTGGAACTTTCAATGTCTCAGGATTAGCGTCCTCCCATTGAGCATCCGCTTCTTTATCGAAGTCGTACATGACATAACAGTTGTTTAGTAGCTCTCGTTTCTTTGACCGGGTGTATCCAAGCCCTTTTGTTTCCATTCTCCCATTAGGCAGTTTGCGTTGAGTCCCGGGAACGTTCCAGACTTTGTCATAGAACTTGGCTTTTCGAACGGTCTGCTTGAAGGATATCCCCTGGCGTTTCAGCAGCTTTTTCAAACCTTCCGTATAATATCTGGGAAGACGGATAGGCTGAAGCCTGTCGAGCGTAGGATCCGTGCCTTGCCAGATTTCTTTCTCCACTTTGGTTTCTTCAGAGCAGTAGAACAGAATTGCTTTTTCGCTTTCTCGCCTGGGAGGGATATAGAACGTTTGAAGCTCTTCTACATTGTAAATATTAAGTGCATCCAGTTTTTTATGGTGTTTAAGCGGCACTATGGCGACTTGTAGACTTTGCTCTTCGTCGGCAGACGTTTGTATTGAAGGTCGAGCAGAGAATACAACACGGATCTCATCTTCCGAGTTGCTACCAAAGATCAACGTAGGAGCGGACGGTCCTGGCTCGTTGTGTTGGGGCGGACCTGAATAAACTATCTCCTCTTCCCCTTCAGTATCACTGCCGAAGACAGGGATGGTGGCGTTAGTTTTGTTCTCCAGCTTGTGACACTTCTCCGTGTCTTCGAAAT
Source organism: Agapanthus africanus (assembly GCA_030015575.1). Classification (NCBI taxonomy): domain Eukaryota; kingdom Viridiplantae; phylum Streptophyta; class Magnoliopsida; order Asparagales; family Amaryllidaceae; genus Agapanthus; species Agapanthus africanus. The sequence goes on from JASDDO010000019.1 coordinate 751,899,258, forward strand.
TCGGTAAGAAGTATTTGGCATCTTCATATTTGCGGACCTCATTCACAGAGAACGGGTTCAGTTCTCCCGTCACGGTATACTCGAAACCATCCTTAAAATACTTCATACACTGATGTTGCGTAGAAGGGATGATGTTGTACTCATGTAACCATGATCGGCCGAGCAAAGCGTTGTAGCATGTCTTGGCGTCTATGACGTGGAACTTAACGTCCGTGACGAGTAGCCCGAAGCGTAGCGTCTGTTAGTTATATGTATGCCCTAGAGGCCATTACTATACATAGGATGTATATTGTAGTGGATGCTGGGACATATATAGGGAGGACTTTCTTGCTCGACATGATAGTATGCTATCTGGTTGATCTTTACCTTAACGTATACACTGATTGTCTCTCTGTTACATGTTGGTAAAGCCCTTAGGATCTGTACTTGACTACCTGGACTATGATGCGGATCATACTAGTGGGGATCTGGTAGTCCATAAGTACATCCTTCAAAGTCCCTAGTCGAGGGTGTATCGAGACGGGGCATCGATATACCAGAGTAGACTAGCGTGTACCTTCTCGACCCATACAGATGGGTGATGGATGATCCCATATCCATTGGTGTTTGACATCGGAGATGATATATGGGTGCTCAGTAGAGACTGGGTACACTGGACGGACTCGCCGAGAACTCCCAGATGGTATTATACCTCACGTCAGATGGCAGTTCTCTGGTGACACTGGTACAGAGTAGTCTGTTGACCCGAGATCGTCATAGAGTCTTGTGTGGTTCCCACTGTGCTTTGATTTCCATCTTACCACGTCCAAGAGGGCGTGCAAAACGGTGGTTTTTGGGTACAGTCCCGAGTCACATGGAGGCAATGAGCGATAGGAGGGGATTCGTCTCTCCCGGTATAGGGGGTTGATGTTGCGCTGTGTTCGATTGGCTATAACAGGAAATCCCTGGCCAGGGTTGCTGAAATTTACTGGTAAGTGTTACCAGTAGTTTCTCGATCAGTTATAGACCTCATATCGACACGACTTATCGAGCTATTGGGGTCTGACGTTTACCACCCCTAGGCGAGATATGCGACATATCAGACGATCAGACCGGACTGTACGGTAGTGTTACTGGTCGGATTTGCAGGAGTGTGAGCGGGCTTGCTCGTCGATCTTCTGATCGCTTATTACCCGGGTGGCCGTTACGTTTAGCAGACCGCTTGCGGCTTGTGGGTGTTTGATATGATCATCGCCTGCTGCCGGCGTATTGACGAGTCTTTAGAGTCGTACACAGAGGTTTCCTGGCTCAAGCGAAACGAAATAGGAGCGCATATGAGATATGTGCGGGACCGAGAATAATGCGTGTATGTGATACCGTATTCCATTCTCGCGATGAATGTATCGATTAGGTTATATGCGATATACCCTAGTTATCGAATCAAAGGTTGATTCGATAAGCCGATACATTGGATACTGGTCGGTTATATGCGATATGACCGGATCGTTAAATCAAGTGTTGATTTAATGATTTAATGTATAATTATATATTTGATATATTACTTTGCATTAACTAGTATTGGTTCACTTTAAATGGATTTTCTCACTCGGATGTGCGCATTACATATGCGATATGATTTTGTGCACTTGATTGTATCATGTTTGATGATACATGTTTACTTGGTTAAGTGCAAAGAATTAAACCATGGTTAAAAGAATGGCTAGGGTTTCATTTCCTTTATTTATTCATTTATTTGTTTGTTTATTCATTTTGGAAAAGAAGAGAAAAGAATGGTTGCTAGTTTTGGAGTTTAGTTGAAGCTTCATGAAGCTTTGATCAAGTCAACCATTCTTATCTCATCCTTAACCCTAACCATTCCCACTAACCATGATTCATTCTCTACACTTGACTATAGTTAATCATATGATAAGTATTTGTTTTTCTATTATTTTTAATTAACTTATCATATATTTCTTTCTTCTTCTTCTTCATGAGCAAGGAAGAAAAAGCTTTCTTCATCAATGGTGATTGATGATAAAGAGTGAGAAATCCAAATCTAAAGTCTACCCACTTCCTATTTCTTCATCCTCTACCTCTTGCCAAGTAGTAGAGTGTGTTTCCTTCACAAGTTTCTTGACTTGGTGAAGTGAGAGCTTGATCTTGCGATGCTTCGACGTAGATCATCTTCGGCATGGACATCGACGACCTAGCTCGCTTATTCTCCGATGAAGTCGACGCTAGAGCCCGGATTCTTTTTGGACAGCGGAGAGGACTTCGTTGCGGAGCTATGGAGGTGGAGAACCGGATCTACAAAGGTTGTATTTCCGTATCTCTTAGTTAAGTGTTAACTAGTTAGCTTTTTTCGCCTAGTTTTCTAGCAAACAATCCGTAGTCGGGTCTCTCGGCACCCGTAAAATTTTATAATGGCATGTTCGATGCCTTGTGAGACCTCATTAGGGTGCCTAGGAACCCTACAGTGGTATCAGAGCCTAGCTAGAGCCTTAGGCGAAGTCTAGACGGAATTTGAAGCCCGAATGAACCCGAAACCCACCCGGTAATATGCTCTCTGGACGATTTCGTAAAACGTGGATTTTTCCATATTAAAAATTGCTAAAAAATTCAGCAGGGAAAAATAAGAATTACCATGTAAATATTTTTGGATGAACAGTAAATATAGCGGCGGAAGAGCGGCATATGCCTGCATTATGCGGCGGTTCCGCCGCACCTTGATGACGTCATCCTCCACTATTTGCACAGTAACTCTTATTATTTTATTCTGGATTTTCTGGGAATTTTTAATACTGTTTCCAGAGTTGTATTTTCTGGGATTGTTTTGGGGATTCGGTGTTTCGATCGGGGTATCAAATTTTGTCTATTTGGCTTTCCGGATATTTTTAGAATATGTTAAAAAGTTCGACAGGATATAAATACTCAATTTTTCCCCTGCCGGGAAATTTCCAAGTGTTGGATTTTTCCGTAGTTTAACGACGTTCTAAGTAGTGCAAGTAACGCGATGGTCCCTCTAGAAGACAACAAACCTTAACTCGATTATGTGACCGTCTTGAACTGCCCTTTGAACCTTCGGGTTTGGGGCAGTACGGCGTGCCACATGTGAGGCGTTGGCTTGACCCTTCTACGGCTGGACCGTTGGTACTGAGGTACGAACTGAATGTTGTTAGACTTATTTCATGTGTTGATCTGTATTGGGAAAACTTGGGTGTTCGATTGTTCGATCGGAAAGTTTAACATTTTCTATTTATCTGGAATGGGATACAATAATTGGAATTCGCAAAAGTTATGTGATAACTAAATGAATGTTATAAACGTAGCACTTTAGTCTCACTTGATCGGTTGCCACGGAATTTTGATGTGATCAAAAGTCCGTCGCAATCACGTAGCGTACGCGGATACTCGCCGGGTAAACTTAATAGACAGCCTCACTCCATAGCCCCGACCAAGTGACTGTAGGAGAACCCCGTCGCCGAAAGCATCCCTCCGGGTGCTCGCGGTAGCGGTGTTCCGCCTTGGTGCACTTCGTCGACGGTATCGGGGGTGCAGCCGTCTACTGAAGTTTGCGACGAGCATTCGATCAGTTTTTCGGGAATCTTGTTGAATTGCCCGACTTAATATTGAAAAGTGTTTTCGATAATGAGACTAAAATGCGGGGTTTATAATTGTTAGGCATGCGATGTCTAAGTAATTCATTTGGTCAGGCATGCGATGTCTGAGATGGTTGTGGATTCCAACTGTTGTAGTTTTACACTTTCTTTTCTGTGACCGTAAGTGTAATATGTGATATCGCCGGTTTCGTTGCTATAGGTCAACGACAATTGGGATGCGCATATTTACTTACGTTGATGACATGTGATGTTATGTGCTGCTGGATATGTTATATTGGATCGTCGTGTTTGAATAGCCGGGGGTTTTTATGTGAGATGAGTGTTTTTTCATTTTCATTCATGTAAAAACTTGTATGTAATATTCTTTTATTGGGACGCTTCCAGGTTGCGGAAGTTGTCACCGTTTGTATATTATTTACTTTTCCGCACTAGGATAGACCCAAGGAGGGGAGCACAAGTAACCGGGTTCTGGAGTCCAGTGGGAGACCAACTCGAGGGGTCGAGTCCGGGTCTCCTAACTCCAGAATTGGTAGGGTTGCTTGACGCTCTCGTAGGGGTCTAGGGGTGTGGGTTTGGCTATTCATCGCGACCGTGGAATCCGTATTTTATACTGGCTCGTATTGAAAACACGGACGTCCTAGTATATCCAATATTTCATATGTTTCTTCTGCTGCGATATCTGTGATGTGATCATGTGATGTTCTGTGATAGATACAGTATATAGTATATATGATATATTATATAGACGTTACTTATGTTTTACACCCGTGCTAGCCCTGCCCTGCTCTGCCGTTAGTTACCTAACCTAACGGTGCACGAGGGGACATCGAGGCGAATGCGGATGGCATAAGTGTACGTCGTATTTATCTGTGATGTTTAAGTACTTAAATGATGGGACTTCATTAATGTGATTAATGAAATAAAAGAAACCTAAGATGTTGTAGAATCGAATTTCAAAAATAAAACAGGTAGCTACAGTTCTTGCTTTGCACAGCGGTATATATGATATATCCTGCACCTTATTCGATGAGGAAAGGACCGAGATCCCTTCACCGGGAGTGACTCCTTTAGCAATAACTGGCAGATGCTACACACTCGGTTTTTTTTTGATTGCTTTTTAAGAGTTTTTGCTTTGCACAGTGATATATGAGATATATCCCGCACCTCATTCGACGAGGAAAGGACCGACGATCCCTTCACCGGGAGTGACTCCTTTAGCAAAACTAGAAAAGCCTCAAAAACACTCCATTTCAAAATTCATTCGATCCTACAACGATATCAAGTTCATTACGCAATAGGTTTTCAGAAAAACCTGTCGTAGCCCTCCGTCATTTCAGATAAGTAGTAGTTAGTATTCGTGCTACGTTTGTTGGCCTGCGTCAAGGCGTAGTGTGCGGTAGCTAACTGGTGCTTATCTGCATAAGCATATGATGTGATTGGATTAGGGTAGTCGTGCGACTTTGTTGGCCTGCGTCAAGGGTCGTGCGGGTGGGTTTAATTCAATCAGGAAATGACGGGTTGAACTTGACTAGCGCACTATGGTTTGTTGGCCTGCGTCAAGGTCATAGGACGCTAGGGGCAAAATATTATCGGGAATTTCAAGTGTTGAAATTTGCAATGAGATTGCATACCTTCTATGAGATAGTTGGATCCCGATACCCGCTGCGAGTAAGAGTTACTCCTGGGAGAGTTTTATACATTACAATTAGCCGATCAAGTAGGTGTCTAGAAAGGTGTCAACGGGGTTACGCCTCTGGGAAAACGAGGTTTACATTAATTAGGTTCGTGCGAAAGCACGGGGGACCTCCCTCAAAGTACCGACACTGGCCTGGCTGAAAGATTGGCGAACTTGTAGTGTGTAATTAATCCCGGCTAGTCTTTCCTTTTAGGGTTTGAAGGAAGATTTGATAAAAAGCAGTGGGAGCCATCCTGATTAGATAAAATAATAACCAATCTATTCTTGCAAGAGCGCACGCTGAGTGTTTTCTTCTCTCTCTCTCCTGGTAGCGACCATATCACGCCTTAATCAAGATAATAATACGGAATATTGACCGAACCCGCTTGTTATACTGAGCTGGGGAACGTTGGTCCCGCTCCAACTTATAATTGTTATAAGACAGAGCAGAAAATTGGGGATTACCAGAATTCCCGTGCCGCCCAAACGAGGAGAGTGCATGATGATGCATCATCTTCGGGTGTGTTCATTATACAGAACTGTTTCTCAGTATCCTTTACGTCCTGGGTATGTGATACCAGATCAGGATCCCAGATATTTAATATGTTATATAGGGCTACAGAAAGGTAGAGAACTGAGAACGGGTGATAAGTTTCATGAGGCAGAAAACGGGACAAATGTTGCAGCCAAGTCTGTTAGTCACTGTCACCCTGTATTACAATACATTGATTCTGAACGAATGTTATTAGATACCGAACCTGTTATGCAAAATCATATCTGTCTCTTTATTAGTAAAGAAATGATAAAATTTTGTATTGTTGGACAATGTTTTGAACATTTCCTATATCAAAAGTTGATCGGTTCAGGCACGTTATCTAAAAGCATTAATGTTCTAAATCAAACTACAGTTCTTAGTATACAGAACACACAGAAGAAGAAAAGTTCAGAAATGAACGAATTCTTCTTGAGGTATTGTAGACTAGGTCAGATCAATATGACCCGACTAGCTAGAGTTACATATAGATGCATATTTAAATCAGTTTGAATTTACATCTTGTGAAACTCGCCAGTCATGTCACAAAGATAAGATGACCATAGCTCCGTTTACTGGAAACAGAGAAAGAGTTAGTAAACTCTTGGGATGATACATGTTGATGTATGTAGGTCCCCAGTCTACACATGCCAAGACCGGTTCTTTGTACTTCATTACATTCTCTGATAAATCTCTCAAGATTCAGACATATGTTCCTGTTGAAACACAAGTCCGAACCTTTTGAGATATTCACAGAATATAAGTTAGAAGTAGAGAACCAAAATACGGGTATAAGTATTATGTCCTTTGATGTGATCAAGAAGGAGAATACTTGAGCACGAAATTCTTGGACTTTTCTAAAGGAGAATGAGATTCTCTCTCGGCATTACTCCTCCGTATACACCATAGCACGATGGTATATCGGGGCGGAGCAATAACACCCTATGTGATAAGGTGTGCTCTATGATGAGTACTACTGAGTTACCTATTTCCTTTTGGGAGTTATGCGCTTGAGAAGCTGCATACCTATTGAACAGGGTTCCAATCAAATCAGTTGCCTACCATTTCATATGTGATATGGAAAGGGAAGAGCCCATATCTTAAGCTAGTTAAGATTTGGGGTTGTCCGGCCTACGTCAAAAAGTAAAATCCGGACAAGCTCGAGGCAAGGTCTGTAATGTGGAACTGGAAAGGTTCCAGCTATACAAACTACAGAAGATGATTTGATAGAACCAAAGGATTCAATAGTTACCAACGAACCTCGGCCTCTCCGCCGATCTAGTGAGGTTCCTCACCCGCCTGAGAGATACTTCGGTTACTCTATGACAGTGGGAGCGAGGATTGCATCATGAGATGATGACCCAACTAGTTTCGAGCAGGCCATCGAGAGTAAGACTCTGTAAGAATGGCTGGATGTTTAGTGATCTGAGATGGAATCCTTATACACCAACAAAGTATGGACTTTGGTTGCTATATCTGAAGGGTTAAATCCCCATCAGGAGCAAGTATATCTTGAGAAGATTACTTGGTGTACATGGAAAGGTTGAGACTTTCAAAGCTAGACTTGTTAAAAGAGTGCATCATTGACCAGGTGTGGATAATGATGAAACCTTTTTCAAGTAGCTATGCTTAAGTCCATCCAGATCCTACTTGTCACGGCTACATACCATGACTGCGATATCTGGTGGTTGGGTGTCTTGACTGCTTTTCTAAATGATGATTTAGAAGAGAGCGTCTATAAGTACACAGCCAGAGGGCTTCGTAGACAGTGGGAGCAGCGGAAACGTGTGCAAGATACTTTATAGGATAAAGCAGGCATCGCGGAGTTGGAACATCTATTTTGATGAATTAGTCAAAGAGTTTGAAATCATCAAAATGGTAGATGAACCTTGTATAAACAAAAAGGTAGTAGGGAGTATGGTGACGATCCTCGTAGAGTACGTGGATGACATACTCTTGATAGGGAAGGAGTTTCCTATGCTACGCTCGATCAATCTCCGCTTATCACTAGGATTCTCCATATAGGATCAAAGTGATACCTACTAAATCCTGGATTTTGGATCTATGAGATAGATCTAATTGGATGTTAAGATTCTCACTAGTTGTAGTGAGATGGTATCAATAGATCCTGGGGAGAATCACTGGAAGGGTTCCAGGGTGATAAAGACGACTGAATGTCAGTCGCAGGCATTGTCTTTACCCTCAGTAAAGGGACGGTATGTTGGAAGAGTTCCAAGCTAGATACCGTGACATACTAGACGATAATGGCTAGATACATTGCTACTTAAGATGCTACCAAAGAGGCTGTTTGGGTGTATATTGGTTCATGAGATGAACTATGTTCCTCCCATTGTGTGACAATGGAGTTGTGGCTTATGCCAAGGAACGCCGGTCCCATCAGTGATCCAGACATATTCTAAGGCAGTATCACTTGATCATGGAGATGGTTGATCTCCAGGGTGATCGAGGATTGGAGAGTAGACTCAGAGGACAACACAGCGGATCCACTCACAAAGGCCTGTTCCCAGAGAGAGACTTTTATGGGATGGTTGAGTATGAGATACTACAACCACAGCTATCAGATGGCCCTAGTGCAAGTGGGAGATTGTTAGTTATATGTATGCCCTAGAGGCCATTACTATACATAGGATGTATATTGTAGTGGATGCTGGGACATATATAGGGAGGACTTTCTTGCTCGACATGATAGTATGCTATCTGGTTGATCTTTACCTTAACGTATACACTGATTGTCTCTCTGTTACATGTTGGTAAAGCCCTTAGGATCTGTACTTGACTACCTGGACTATGATGCGGATCATACTAGTGGGGATCTGGTAGTCCATAAGTACATCCTTCAAAGTCCCTAGTCGAGGGTGTATCGAGACGGGGCATCGATATACCAGAGTAGACTAGCGTGTACCTTCTCGACCCATACAGATGGGCGATGGATGATCCCATATCCATTGGTGTTTGACATCGGAGATGATATACGGGTGCTCAGTAGAGGCTGGGTATACTGGACGGACTCGCCGAGAACTCCCAGATGGTATTATACCTCACGTCAGATGGCAGTTCTCTGGTGACACTGGTACAGAGTAGTCTGTTGACCCGAGATCGTCATAGAGTCTTGTGTGGTTCCCACTGTGCTTTGATTTCCATCTTACCACGTCCAAGAGGGCGTGCAAAACGGTGGTTTTTGGGTACAGTCCCGAGTCACATGGAGGCAATGAGCGATAGGAGGGGATTCGTCTCTCCCGGTATAGGGGGTTGATGTTGCGCTGTGTTCGATTGGCTATAACAGGAAATCCCTGGCCAGGGTTGCTGAGATTTACTGGTAAGTGTTACCAGTAGTTTCTCGATCAGTTATAGACCTCATATCGACACGACTTATCGAGCTATTGGGGTCTGACGTTTACCACCCCTAGGCGAGATATGCGACATATCAGACGATCAGACCGGACTGTACGGTAGTGTTACTGGTCGGATTCGCAGGAGTGTGAGCGGGCTTGCTCGTCGATCTTCTGATCGCTCAATACCCGGGTGGCCGTTACGTTTAGCAGACCGCTTGCGGCTTGTGGGTGTTTGATATGATCATCGCCTGCTGCCGGCGTATTGACGAGTCTTTAGAGTCGTACACAGAGGTTTCCTGGCTCAAGCGAAACGAAATAGGAGCGCATATGAGATATGTGCGGGACCGAGAATAATGCGTGTATGTGATACCGTATTCCATTCTCGCGATGAATGTATCGATTAGGTTATATGCGATATACCCTAGTTATCGAATCAAAGGTTGATTCGATAAGCCGATACATTGGATACTGGTCGGTTATATGCGATATGACCGGATCGTTAAATCAAGTGTTGATTTAATGATTTAATGTATAATTATATATTTGATATATTACTTTGCATTAACTAGTATTGGTTCACTTTAAATGGATTTTCTCACTCGGATGTGCGCATTACATATGCGATATGATTTTGTGCACTTGATTGTATCATGTTTGATGAAACATGTTTACTTGGTTAAGTGCAAAGAATTAAACCATGGTTAAAAGAATGGCTAGGGTTTCATTTCCTTTATTTATTCATTTATTTATTTGTTTATTCATTTTGGAAAAGAAGAGAAAAGAATGGTTGCTAGTTTTGGAGTTTAGTTGAAGCTTCATGAAGCTTTGATCAAGTCAACCATTCTTATCTCATCCTTAACCCTAACCATTCCCACTAACCATGATTCATTCTCTACACTTGACTATAGTTAATCATATGATAAGTATTTGTTTTTCTATTATTTTTAATTAACTTATCATATATTTCTTTCTTCTTCTTCTTCATGAGCAAGGAAGAAAAAGCTTTCTTCATCAATGGTGATTGATGATAAAGAGTGAGAAATCCAAATCTAAAGTCTACCCACTTCCTATTTCTTCATCCTCTACCTCTTGCCAAGTAGTAGAGTGTGTTTCCTTCACAAGTTTCTTGACTTGGTGAAGTGAGAGCTTGATCTTGCGATGCTTCGACGTAGATCATCTTCGGCATGGACATCGACGACCTAGCTCGCTTATTCTCCGATGAAGTCGACGCTAGAGCCCGGATTCTTTTTGGACAGCGGAGAGGACTTCGTTGCGGAGCTATGGAGGTGGAGAACCGGATCTACAAAGGTTGTATTTCCGTATCTCTTAGTTAAGTGTTAACTAGTTAGCTTTTTTCGCCCAGTTTTCTAGCAAACGATCCGTAGTCGGGTCTCTCGGCACCCGTAAAATTTTATAATGGCATGTTCGATGCCTTGTGAGACCTCATTAGGGTGCCTAGGAACCCTACAGCGTCAGTATCACAGACCCAAGAGTTCTTGATGACTGGGAGTCGAACCCGGAGATGGTGATCTTGTCACGAGCAAGGTGCTGGACGCTCATGCAGATTTCTTTTAACACCCGCACGTTGAGGAGATTAACGGAGGATCCATTGTCTATCAGGATTTTGCCTATCTTAATATCGTGGCAGTACCCTGAGACATAAAGGGGGCGATTGTGTTTGCACGTCCCAAGAAGAAGGTCCTCGTCGCAGAAAGTGACGTCGGCCGTGTGCACTTCCTCCAATTCATCCTTCATCTTTTCCTCGGCCAGGCATGCTTGGAATTGTTCTGGATCTTGGAGTGCCTTAATCAACGAATCTCTCGCTTCCTTTGATAGCAAAAGGGCGTCAAGAATGCTGAGCTGTGACGGTAGCTTCCTCAATTGCGCTAGGACGTTGTAATCCACCTTATTCTTCTTCGGCGGGTTGTTGGCGCTTAGTTCCTCCAGAACTTGGTCATCTAAGACGATGTCTTCAGAGACCTTTTCTTTCTCTTTATCTTTTTTATTTGAGGGTCCGAGATTCTTTTCAGGCAGCGTCCGATTCCGCAGCCGAATATTTTCGCAAACCTTCAGCGCTTCTTCTTTTCCCGAATTGGACTCTTTAAAGAGAGGGGCAAGTTCTAGCTCCTCATCATAATCGCTCCCGAATGTAGGCACTTGTGACCCGCCGGTGCTCACCATGCGACAATCGCCGGTGGTTCTTTTAAGCTCTTCGGTCGTATTTTTCCGCTCCCGATGAGTTTTGTGCTTTTCCCGCTTAAAGTGTTGTCGATGAGCAACGTATCCTTGCCACCATCTATCGAAAGCTTTGCACTCTTGAGTGGGGTGCGAAACCTTCTGATGATATAAGCAATAGGACTGGTGCATTTCTATTTCATCGGTGATGCTTCCTTCAGAGGATGGTAGCTTCATGCCCATTGATATGGTTTTAGCAAACTTTTTCCTCATCTTGAATTGGCTTTTGTCGGTAGCGGAGGTGTTTTGCTCCAGCGGAATCGTCTCAGCTCTTTTATCAAGTCGCTGGCGCTTGGCCCTTTCAAATATAGCCGTCTCGTGTTCTCGATCAGCTTTACTTTTCAGTCGAGCTTCGTTAAGGAACACGTCAATCATTTCATCTGATAGCTCCAGAAATTTTGGTTCAAGATCTGCCCCGAGCGCTTCGGTACAAGGAGTTTCCTCATCGTCCATGAACAAATGGGAAATCACATGACAGCTCGCCATGCATTCTTCAGATTCATCAGGTGAACTTTCTCCCTCATCTTCCTCTTGAAAGACGTGATTGAGGAACTCTTGGAATGTAATGGAGTCCGTGCCTTCTGGTTGTATTCCTCCAGCGCGTCAATTTGTTTTTGCAAGTCTGTGCACTTGTCGCCAGGCTTCACGGGCTTCTTAGATTTCTTCTTCTTCTTTTTCGAAGATTTTGACGGCTAGTTACGAGTGCTTGGGCCACCACCATCGGTCTTTGGAGTTGTACGTGGCTTCAACATCCCCTCAATGACCTGCGGTTCCAACGGGTTCTTCCACTTGATCACTGGACATGTCTGAAGATCGTTTAGCATCCTCTTTGTCTTGGCTGATAATACAACCTCCCAAGGAGCTCCTTCAACGACGGAGCATGTTGCCCCCGACGTATTCGTCCCTTTAGAGGTGTGGGGCTGTGGGGGATTCACCTTCCATTTGTCAGATAACGCGAACTTGCCCTGTCGGTACTGGTTTTCAAGCCAATTTTTGAAAACGTAGCAGTCTTCGATCGGATGGCCTAGTACTCGATGATAAGGACAGTAGTTGGGCTCGTTGACGTCACTTGGTTGCAACGGACGTTTTGGATCCGGCAGATTTATGAGTCTGTTGCGCAATGCCAGCTCGAATAACCTTTTCGTTTTATCGCGGGGAAACGAGTAAGGACGCCCTAGTCTCACCTCAAGGTCTACGTACGGGCGCATATTATTTTGACGCACAACCGGCTTCGAGTTGCTCGGTTGTTGTTGAGCATTAGCGACGACGATCGCTTTTTCCTTCCCTTTGTCATTTCAGGAGTCCGGCTTTGGAAGAGGAGGTTTATGGCCCATCTGATCCATCTGCGCTAGCTTGTCAATCAAGGCCTGGAAGGTAGTCGGCTTGAAAAACATCATAAATTGCGAGATGGTCGCTTGAGGATCAAGGGTTCCCACAAACATACCCACCGTGAGAGCTTCTTCAATGCGCCGTTCGCACTTCGACCACAAGTTCCGCCACCGTATAGCGTATTGAACCCATGTCTCGCCTGGTTTTACTCTGGCGTTGATTAGTGCCGTCATCGGGGTGCGTTCACTGGCGCTTGCAAAACGCTGAGTAAACAGCAGCTCCATCTCCGCGAAGGTCTTGATAGAGTCATTCGGGAGTTCAGAGTACCACTCGAACGCCGTATCTGATAAGCTTCCAACAAACTGGCGAAGCAACAACTTGTCATCACCGCCGGTGTTGCCGCAGAGTGTCCTGAACTGGGCAACATGCTGGTGAGGATTGCCCATCCCCTTGTAGACATGGAGCTTGGGAATCGTATAACCTGGTAGGTACTTGATTTGATCGTACCAACTTGGATATGGCCGCCTCGTTTTTACGACCTGGCCGGCTGCTTCGGTCGCATGATGAACCCGTATTTGTTGGGCGATGTACTCATCCAAATCAGCTTTGGAGATTGTATCCTCTTTAACCGTCGACAGAGCTGGTGGAGGATTTGATGTCTCTCCCCTATCGTCTCCAAGGACGATCGGGGGCTCTTTGGCCGAAGGATCTTGTTGTATCATCATCCCGATCATTTCTTGGAAGAGGAGGCCCATACGCTGTATGTTGGCTGCTTGTTCAGCAGCCTCTTTGTCCTTCTTCTCCAATATTCGACGAAGGAATTCGGCGTCGGTTTCTTCCTCCTGACGTTCATCCGAGGATGTTTCAGGGTTTTCTTTCGGCCCTGTAAGTGCGGCCATAGCATTCATCATTTCTTGGAGCTTCTGTTGCTGCTCCTGTGCTTTGGTCACTGATCGCGTAAGCAGTCGATGACCCATAGATATGTGACTGTCCTCTTTTCCAGACGCCACGTAAACGGTATGAACCACAATGCCCCCTGACTTAGGGTGTTTGGGTTCACTACTTCTGATATTTGTCGCCGGCGTGGGGGTTTTCTCCGGCCTCCTTCTTTTGTGGGCCGTTGAAGTTGAAGGGGCCGTTGCAGTGGGCACCCTGGCGATTGTTGTCCTCTGCTGTTTGATTGGGCGGCCTTTTTCCATTTTCGCCTTTTTCTGTTGACGAGAGCGATCTGGGTCAATTACGGAGTCTTGAACCCTCCGCCAAACTTTATAAATTCTTAAGGACAGCCGTTGAGGGGGCTGTTCTTGCTTCGTTTTTGGAACTCTCTCCGCAGGCGGAGGGGATCTTTTCAGTGTAGCGGTTGGAGAGTTCTTACGTACCCTCCTCAGCAGTTCAAAGTTGTTCCCAGTTGGAAGAGCAGCGTTGACTTCCACCACTGGAGCCGGTGGAGTTAGCCCTGAGGGGGAGTTGCCCCCTGCCTTCCTCACTCGTTGCCGATGGCGACGTCGAGCATGACGAGCCGTTGGGACTGGCTCGGAGATTGAGACATCTTCTTTTTGCCCCCTGTCTGAATGAGGCGCCGCCCGTGTTAACCTCTTAATGACTGAAGTTGTCTTTTGAGGGGTGATATTCAACCTAGCGAAGACAGATCCTCGAGCAGGAGCAGGAATCGTCAGTCTTGAAAAGACCGACTTTTTGACAGGGGAAGCCGCCTTGACGACTTCTGGAGCAGCAGTTATTGCCTTCCTTGGAACAGCCAATTTAGTGTTCTGATCCATCCTGGCGAAAACAGAGGCGTTTGGTTTGGTAGTGGGCGACCCGTTGACAAGGGCCGTCGTGGTAGTGATCCGGTCGAAAACCGACCTTTTGTTCACTTCCGATGCAGGTATTGGCATAGAGAAGCTTGTAGGCGGGATCATGGTCCCGAAAAACAGGCCGGTGGTGGCCTGGGTCACCTGGTCTACTGGCAGAGCGAGGAAGGAAGCCGCTTGGGGTCCGCATGCTATACCTCCGGGGGAGGTGGAGCGTCCGCTGCAGTGGCACTTCGAGCAGTTGGAGCAATTAGAGGCCAATGAATCTTGAGTTCTGCGCCAGGCAAGAGACCAAATCTTAGTAAATTGAAATCCGAAGGCAACCATTTAACAAACCGCGATTGGTTCGCGAAGACGACACACAAAGTATGGAGTGGAAAGAGGAAAAGGTCCCACCGGGCGTGCCAGAATCTGTTCCCCTCCGAATGACAGCCGCGACGCGAGGACGTCTTGCCTGAGATTCGGGGCAGATGCTATATGGTTTTATCCGTCTACCTCTCCGAAGATGCCAAGTTGATTTATGGCACCATGTATCGGAGGTTTAGACGGATGCGGCCGATGTAGCAGACTTCGTCAGATTCCCCCTCAGGGTGAGGGATTTTTGATTGTGGGGACGCTCTTCCCTGCAGGCGCAAGTCCCTGCAGTTAATTACGCTACCGCATCGCGGTAACAACTTTCTCCTTCTCCAGAATTTCACTTCGTGTCGTGGGTGTTTGTTTTGTCTGTGGTTGCCCGTGGATTGTATACGGAGACTGAGTAATGCCGTCGCCCGTAGGACGTGGATTAGTCCAAATCCGTATTTACTTAGATTTGGGTTTGGTGTTTTTAGTTTAAGGATGCATTAGTCGCGTTGCGGCTAAGATCAACTTAAACGTTCGTTAAGCATACGTTAGTCCTGTTTGAGACTAAGATCAACTTAATATGATAATCTATTTAATATCTGGCCATCGAGACTCGTCACCTCTCTAACGTCGTTGAAGGATTATAAAGGCAGATGTCAGAGGAGTTCAGAGATGTACCCTTGAACCAAGGTTGATTTGGAGTTTTATAGTCCGTTTGAATGTTTAAGGATACGTTAGCCGTGTTTGGGGCTAAAATCAACTTAAACGGGATCGTTTAGATCCGGCAAAAGAGCATTTGGAGGCTCTATTGTTCCAGTTTTAGGGACGTAGTGGTCCATGTTCCAGTTTAGAGACGTGGTGGTCCGACATTAGTTTAAGTACGTTTCGGTCCAATATTAGTTTAAGGACGTTTCGGTCTGATATTAGTTTAAGGACGTTTCGGTCCACGAGTTTAAGGACCCCGCAGTCCATCTTGATGTGTGGTCGTCGGGACCCGTCACCTCTCTGACGTCGTTGAAGGATTACAATGATAGGTGTCAGGGGAGTTCGGAGATGTACCCTTGAACCGGATGTAAATTGATTTAGGGGAGCAGTCTTGCTCAGTCAATTTAATTTGAGGACTTACGGCCATGATTGGGCTAAGTCCAGTTGAGAATATTCAACGTTTTTTATCTATGGCCTATTAGGCCTGTGCTAGGGCTTTACCCCTGTTTAATAATGCACTGCACTATTTTCTATTTTTTGTTTGGGCTCTGCCCATAAAAGATGCAGAGCATCAATTTATTCTGGGCTCTGCTCCTTTTTGCATAGCATTTTTATTATTTTTGTTTGAGCTCTGCCCATTTATAAATGATGCAGAGCATCAATTTAATTAGGCCTGCTTGGTCTTTTGACTTGGGCCTGGCCCTTTGGGAAATGCATTGCATTTATCAGGCACTTTGCGCCAATCAGAGAGCGCAAGCGCTTATAGTGCTGACACGTGTCGCGCAAGCGCAGTGCGCTGTGCTAATGCGCTGCGCCTGCGCTGCTGACACGTGGCGCGCTCCGGTGGCTTGCGCCAATCCGAGAGCGCAACAGCGCAGTTTACAAGTGCAAAGCACTATGACTTAAGATCTTTCAGATTCAGAAACCAATGGCTCACAAGAAGAAGTGAAAAGCACTATTCGTTTCCTTGATCTAATTTAGATCAAAGAAAAACAAGTTTTTCTTTTTATTTCAAGAACCAGAGGTTCATAAAAGTGCAAAGCACTATTTTTTTATTTTGTTGTTTTTTTTGTTTTTTTAAAGAACCAGTGGTTCATAAGAAGTACAAAGCACTGTTTATTATGTGAAGATCATTGATCTGGTTTTTAGATCAATGATCTATTAGAAGAAATTTCTTCTCTCTTGTGAAGGTTTTTACCTTTTTCTTGAAATTTTTCTCAGAGTTCTCTCTGTTTGAAGCTCTTGATTTTTTTTTCAAGAAATGTTGATCCCTTTGAATTGAGGTCTAGGGCCCTTTTTATAGTGCCCATAAATTAGTTAAATTTGTTAAAGAGATCTTTCTCTGAGTGATTTGGGGAATTTTCCCCACCGTTGGATCTTTGATCCAAGGGCTTCTGTTTTACAGAAGAAAATCTTCTTGTTTTGACAAGAACAGAAAGATTTCTTTGAAATCTTAATTCTTTTTGGCACAAACGCCTCAGCGCGTGACACGTGTCGCGCAGCGCACAGCGCAGCGCAACTGCGCTAGCGCATCTACGCTGACACGTGTCGCGCAGCGCAACTGCGCTAGCGCATCTCTGCTGACACGCGTCGCGCAGCGCAAAGCGCAGCGCGACTGCGCTGACACGTGTCGCGCAGCGCAGCGCTTGCACAACTGAAGCGTTGCTTCCTTTAACTTTACCTAATAGAGCTTTGCTCTGATTGGGTGCGCTGCTTTGGGCGCTGCGCAGATGTGTCTGCGCCTGACACGTGGCGCGTTGCTCCCGGGATTTGAAGCGTTGCTTCAAAATTTGAATTTTGAATTTCTAGCAGAGCTTTGCTCTGATTGAGGGAAACAGTTGTGTTTCAAGCAGCGAAGACGGTGGTTGCAGAACAGAGGAGGAGGTGTCACTAATTACAGGGAAATATGTGAGCAGATAAGAGAGAGTGTGATGAAGGGAGGTGGTGTTGGGATCGGGATGGTTGTGTTGGTGAAGTGCGGAAGCGTACCGAAAACGAAGTCGGGTAAGTTGCGAAGGTTCCTGGAAAAAGATAAGCTATTGAAAGGGAAGTTTCCGATGATTTGTAAGGTTGGATTTGAGGAGTTGTCAATATCGGAGAAGGGAGAAGCTGGCGACACCGATGCTGGAAAGGCTGCTGAGGGTGAAGCTCAAGGTTAATTTTCTTATGGCTTTTGTCTAATAATAAATTGTTTTCTAAAGATAATCTATGGTGTGAGAACATATTTGTTATTGCATTAAATTGGGATGATGAGTTATTTGTTGTAAATTATTATTGTGTAATTTAAAAAAACAATATTGTTAGTTTTTCCTTAGCTAGTGAAAATTCAATAGACTAAGTGATATTTTATATGATGTTTTAATTTGAGAAAAAAATAGAACCATACAATATTAATATATTGTGTTTGCACTACTATGGTTAGTAGAGTGCAAAACCTTTAATTACAGCGGTAAATGCAAACTATATACACAGTGTTGTGAGCTCATAATTTTTGGTATAACATGCATGTTAGTGTATATGCCCTAGGGGCCATTATTGTATCATACTAGTTTGTATATTACTTAATGGAAGCTTGGGATATTCATATGTATATAACAGTCTTGGTAAACATGGTAGTATGCTACTTGGTTTTTCTATCTTAATATGTGAGTATACGTATTGATAGAGCTCTTAGGATCTTGCTTGACTACCAGCGTTGTGATGGCAGTCACACTAGTGGGGGCTGGGTAGTCTACAAGCACATCCTTATTCAGGTCCCTAGTCGTTGGATTATCGAGACAGGGCATCGATACTCCGGAGTAGACTAGTGTGTACGCTTCTCATCCCAGTTGGGGAGATGGTCTGTCCCACAGCCGTCAGTACGTCGTACTGGAGATAGTATGTGTTCCCCTCCGAAAGATGGCGGCGACGTGGGCGTCTCGCCTGAGATTCGGGGCAGATGCTAATTGGTGCTATCCGTCCACCTCTCCGAAGATGCCAAGTTGATTTATGGCACCATGTATCGAAGGTTTGGACGGATGCGTCCGATGTAGCAGACTTCGTCAGATTCCCCCTCGTTTGAGGGGTTTTTGATTGTGGGGACGCTCTTCCCTGCAGGCGCAAGCCCCTGCAGTTAATTACGCTACCGCGTTGCGGTAACAACTTTCTCCTTCTCCAGATGGTCACTTCGTGTCGTGGGTGTTTGTTTTGTTGCCCGTGGATTGTTTACGGAGACTGAGTTATGTCGTCGCCCGTAGGGCGTGGACTAGTCCAAATCCGTATTTTCTTAGATTTGGTTTTGGGGTTTTGGTTTGAGGACACGTCAGCCATACTTGAGGCTAAGACCAGCTCAAACGTTTGTTAAGGATACGTTAGTCTCACTTTGAGACTAAGATCAACTTAGCGGGATCGTTTAGATCCGACAAAGTAGCGTTTGGGCTATATTGTTCCAGCTTAGAGACATAGTGGTCCATCGTATGTATGGCCATCGGGACCCGTCACCTCTCTGACGACGTTGAAGGATTACAACGACGGATGTCAGAGGAGTTCAGAGATGTACCCTCAAGCCAGAGTTAATTGGGGGGATTCATAGTCCAGTCTGTTTGAAGGTTTTAAGGATACGTTAGCCGTCTTTGAGGCTAAGATCAACTTAAACGGGACCGTTTAGATCCGACAAAAGAGCATGCGGGGCTCTATTGTTCTAGTTTAAAGACATTGCGGTCCATGGGTAGTTTAAGGACGTTGCGGTCCATGGGTAGTTTAAGGACATTGCGGTCCATTGTTAGTTTTAAGACATCTCGGTCAAGGTTAAGGACGTCGTAGTCCATGGGTTTAAGGACCCCACAGTCCATTGTTAGTTTTAAGACATCTCGGTCAAGGTTAAGGACGTCGTAGTCCATGGGTTTAAGGACCCCACAGTCCATTGTTAGTTTTAAGACATCTCGGTCAAGGTTAAGGACGTCGTAGTCCATGGGTTTAAGGACACCACAGTCCAGTATGTGCTCTGGATGCTTCAAACGGGTTCACTGCCGTGCTCTGCGAGGACCAGGCTCCGCTCTGAACGTTTTCCACGGGGTCAAAGAGTGACATTATCCGCGTTCCACGTAGCCAGGAATTTTGCATTAAACATGGGTTTAAGGACCCCACAGTCCGTATCAATGTGTGGTCGTCGGGACCCGTCACCTCTTTGAAGACATTGAGGGATTACAATGCCAAGTATCAAAGGAGTGAAGAGATGTACCCTAGAACCGGAGTGGATTAAATAGTCCTTGGCCCAATTTGGGACCAAGACGAATTAATTATGTTATGAGTCCATTGGCCCAGTTAATCACAAATTGAGGACTTATGGCCATCTTGGGCTAAGTCCAATCAGGAGAGGCTTTGCCTCTATCCATTTAGTCAATTGGGCCAAAGCCTAGTGTTAAACACTACAGAGCAATCAGTGTTGAACACTGGGAATGAGGTTGACAGGTTAGTGTTTAACACTAAGAGATAATTGGTGTTAAACACCAGCAACAAGGCTTTTCAAATTAGTGTTAAACACTAAAACAGATCAGTGTTGAACACTGGAAATAAAGCTTTTTAATTAGTGTTGAACACTAAGGCCCAACAGTGTTTTAACACTGGGTTCGAGAGTTTCAATTTAGTGTTAAACACTAAGACAAGAGGGGTCACGTGGCAGCACGTGAGAGCGCCCTCCCTTCATTTATTCTGCTGAGATTATCGTGTCTTTCAGAGCATCACGTGCCATCACGTGATGGGCATTCAAATGCCTATGTATTAGAGCTTCTGCCGAGGGTCACGTGGGTCACGTGGGGTGCTGCCTCAAAGGGGCTTTCTGTAGATCTCTTGGGGGGGTCACGTGATGACACGTGACCCTGCCTCTATGTATGTTATTTAGAGGATCTGTTAACCTTTTCTCAGGAATTAAATTCCTCGTAAGGTTAAACCCTGACAGTAATTTCAGAGGAATTAAATTCCTACTTCCTTTTGAAGGTTTATATTCTGAATAGAGTTGAACTCTGAATTTTCCGTAGGAATTAAATTCCTCATACATGTGGAGAACCAAAAAGGGTTAAACCCTAACAAAAGCTTTTTTAGGGAATTTGAACTTCCATCCTCTGTTAAATTATGATTAAAGGAATTAAATTCCCGCTGTTTAGGGTTAAACCCTGTTTCTTTTTGTTCTGAAGGAATTAAATTCCCATGATACAGGGTCAAGCCCTAATTTTATTTTAAAGGAATTAAATTCCTATAGTTCTGTGAGAATTAAATTCTCGTGCTTGCATTCCCTCTCTATGTTTTGGATCTGCATGGCAGGATCTCAACCCATTGAGAATTAAATTCTCAACCTTAAGGGGAGATGTGCACTTTGCAGATCCTCTATCAAGGAGAGAAGAAATATATTCTTCTGTTTTATATCTCAGAGTTAAACTCTGTTGAGAATTAAATTCTCTTTTTCTTTCAAGGAGCTTTTCCCTTTCTTACCTAGGGTTTTTGCAGAAGATCCAAGTCTTTTCAAAGTATCAGAGCTCTCCTCCTTTTCTTTTTTTCTTCTCTGCGTAACTGTATATATATCTCTTGGCTCCTATTTATAGGAGAAGCAGCCGAATCAATCAGTTTTTGACGAATCTTCATGAAAGATTTGATTTGCATCCATCATTCATTTTGGACCTTTGGATTATTGGGTGAATTTTATTCACCATTGGATTTCAAATCCAGGGGTTCCCTTTTATTATTTCGGTTAGATTTAAAGGGGAAATCTTTCCAAACCCGAGATTTTCCCATAGATAGATGATATTTCATCACCTCTGAATCTTTAATTCGATCTGCTCCAGATAATCACTTTCCTTTGGAAAGATTTGATTCTCCTTCAGAATTTAATTCTGTTGACAAAAATGGGCTTTGAAAGCCGGTCACGTGTGACCACGTGACCCATGGTCACGTGTGGGCACGTGACCCCCTTGGAACGAGCCTTCCTCTTTCTTTTGCGCTCTGTCTTCTGATTGCTGCTTAAACGTCACGTGCCACCACGTGACCCCTGGTCACGTGTGAGCACGTGACCCTTGTTTGAACTCTCTTCAGAACGAGTCTGCTGTTTTGAACGTCACGTGCCAACACGTGACCCTGGTCACGTGGGAGCACGTGACCTCTTCTGAAGCCTTTTCCTTGACTTGATCAGGGAACCGGTGTGCCTTTGACGCTTGCATTTAAATGTCACGTGACCCTTTCTGAAGCCCTTTCTTTGATATAGTTGGAAAACTGAACCTGACTTGATGATGCTTTTAGGTATCACGTGCCAACACGTGACCGCTAGTCACGTGTAAGCACGTGACCCTCTTCTGAAGCTTTTCCCAGAAGCTTTCCTGATTTTAAATCAGGAAACAAATGCCCCCACAGCGTTGTTCTCACGTGTCTGCACGTGAGTGCAACGCTGTCACCTCTTGTGACCGTTGGATTCCTCTAGGGATCTGGGGAGACGAAACGTTTTCATTGTCTTCTATAAATACCTCTGTCCCTTCATAGGAGCCTTCACTTTGTTCATCTTCTTCTTTTGAGAACTTCTTCCTTGAGAATTTAATTCTCGCTTCCAGAGCTTAGTTCTCTGTCTTGAAACAGTCTGCAGAGTTTAACTCTGTTCGAAAAGAATCCTTTTCTTCAGGTAATGTTTTTGGACAACGATGGACCTTCACATTCCTCTGGATTTTAAATCCAAAACAAGGGTTTTTACCCTTTTTTCTTCATGTTTTCCCATAAGAACCGCTTAACCTTCAAACTGTAGATCTTTTTAGGGTTTAGATGATCCTTGGGGAGATGATGATGGCGTTTCAACTCCATGGAATTTAATTCCATCAAAAATGTTTCTGGGAATTTAATTCCCTTTTCTCAATAAGGAATTTAATTCCAATGAAGAACTCAGTTTTCTTCACACAGAGGCTTCCTGGGGTCTCTTCGCCCGAGGTTGTTCTTCTGCAGTTAATGAAACAGGAGTTTTCTAATGAATCTCGTGACCTTTATTTCAGGTATCATGGATGCCCATCTGTATGGTCTTGACGAGATCATCTCCTATGGGAATATTCGTGCGCTGGGCCGCAGTCAGAACCAGGAGTTCACCGATGCTCAATGTGCCGAGATCATGAACCGCTTTGACGAGTACAACCATCGGCTACTCCCCCGTCGCTCTTCTCTTCTGAGGCTGATCGTGCTGGCGATCAGGGAGGCTCTCCCTCTATTCTGTGCTGGTGTGCCCCTTGGGGCATTGGACGCCGCCGAGGATAAAGTACACTCGGTGTATCTGATGCACTTGATCTCAAAGAGAAGGCGGGATAATCTCATTGATCTCCTGCATCAGATGTTCCAGCAATCGGCCATACTTGCCGCCTATCGGAGGGTGGAGGACATTCGTGAGGATCCCGATGCTTGTGATCGTGAGAGGAAGCATTCTCGGGAGGTTCGAAATGCTTGGAGAATCTTGAATAAAGTTAATTTTGAGTTTCTCAACCCATGTCCCGCATCTGAAGTTTTACCGTTGTAAATGTGTCCTCTGTGTTTTGTATGAACCTCTTGAAGTTATGAGTGACAATTGTTATTATGTCTTTCTATGTTTGCATGTCTTTTCTCTGGGATTTTATCATTTTGCTACTGTTGTTTCTGGTGCTTTCAATATGCAGGGTGCTACTCCATTTTTTTTTTAGTGTACATCAGGTTTAGTCCTCACGTAGCCTGCACGTGGGGTCCCTTGATGTGGCTGTTCACAAAATCTTCTCATGCCCTATTTTCAGCGCATAATATTGGACGCAGAAAAAGGGGCCTTAGAAATAGTTCCATCTCCTTGATTTTCGATGCCTTTCCTTTTTTGGGCCTTGGAAATAGTTTCACCATGCAAGATTTTCCGCGCACAGCACTTAATGCATTTCCTTATATATGAGGCTATAGCTTCCCTTCTCCTCTCACAAAGAGATTTATATCATTATTATTATTATTTTTTTATCTTGGAGTAACTTGTCTTGAGAAACAAACGAGCGCCATGGCCTGCAATCGCCCTCATGCTCGTCGACAGCCATGGGAAGTTCCTATTGAGGAAATGGTCCCCCGCTTTGCTGCTCGGTTGGTGGATCCCCTCCTTACCGACAACGAATGCGACTCAGCCATGCATGAACTCTCGATCCGTAGGGGGTCCCCCCTCCCGATGGGTTCTCTCTGGCTCCGGATGATTCTCAAGGCCGTGCTTGCCGACATCCCTCCTCACCCGACGGAGATGACCCTGGCGATGCTCGACGCGGCAGAAGAAAAGCTCGAGGGTTTTCATGAAGCGTGCCTGATTACTCAGGCTTTGAAGGATTGCTCAATTTATCTGCTGAGCCAGATCAAGGCCCGGCGAGCTATTATGTCTGCTTTCGCGGACGAGCACGGCGCCAATCGATGGGGAGCGACTCCTCGTGAGAACCATCGCTTTGACGTGCTGGAGAAAGCAGAGAGAGAGATGGAGAATTTTGTCCTCTGTTTCATTAACCCTTGTGCCATTGATCCCATGTTTGGTGACCATTTCCGTTAGCGTAGAACATTTTTAAATTAGTCCCTCCTTTTTTACGCTTTATGCCGAGATTCCGTGTAGGCTTGGTGCTAGTATGTATGTTTCCGCTTGCATAAATAAACTTTGTATTCTTCTCATGAGAACTTTCTTTAATTGCAAATGCTACCATCGCTTTCCTGCGCATCAGACCATTTTGGGTATTATGAACGTTCATGCGATTGCAAACGCTATTATTATTATTATTCCCTTTTTGAATACTCATATGATTGCGAACGTATGCTTGAAATATGTCGGAAACTTTTCTTGTTGCCTTTCACATCAGGCGATGTAAGCGCGTTTGCCGTGGTTACGAAAGCGAGCTTACGTGGCCTGATAGAGCGATACGTAACGAACATAAGGTTGTGGCTCTCGATAAAGCTGCCACGTTCACTTGTGAGAGGGTCGAGGCTCATAAGGCCACTGAGAAAGAGCTTGAAGCCCGGCTCGCTTCGTATCAGGCTCAACAAGCTCAGGCGGAGGCTCGTCTTCTGGAGATCTTGCGTCATGAAGCCGTGGCTCAGCAAAAGCAGGATGAGCTGACCAAGCTGCTGAATCGCCCGCCGGCTTGAAACATTTGTATCTTTTCCTTCCTTTTTGTACATACTCATGGATAAGGGTATTTTTTTGTTTTCTTTCATGAATTGTACTTTGTACCCATTTTGGTTTAAGAATAAAAGATACATTTTTCTTCTCAATGATGTGTCCCCCTTTCCATCGAATGTATTCTGCGGATATTCTACCTCGATCTTCTTGCAGGACAGCGATGGCTTAGGATTCAGGGTTAAGATCTGCTTCCTAAGACTTTTGCATTTTACGAGCCACGAGGGTTTCATAAAGAGTTTTTCTCCCTACAGGTCGAGAGGATCCCATAGGTGTGAGTTCTTCTTAGAGATCGTGAGGATCCTTAAGCGGGTTTTTCCTTGAGAGTCGTAAGGATCTCGCAAGAGAGTTTTTCTTCCTTACAGATCGTGAGGGCCTGCAAGTGTTGGATGCGGTCACCCTTGTCCGTGTTTTACGGAGTCGGGGGTTTCTCAAGGTATCGTAGTTTAAAGACGTCACGGTCAAGGTTAAGGACCTCATAGTCCGTGGATTTAAGGACTCCACAGTCCGCCGTTAGTTTTAAGACATCACGGTCAAGGTTAAGGACCTCATAGTCCGTGGATTTAGGGACTCCACAGTCCGCTGTTAGTTTTAAGACATCTCGGTCAAGGTTAAGGACCTCATAGTCCGTGGATTTAAGGACTCCACAGTCCGCTGTTAGTTTTAAGACATCACGGTCAAGGTTAAGGACCTCATAGTCCGTGGATTTAGGGACTCCACAGTCCGGTGTTTGGTTGCAGGGACCCGTCACCTCTTTGAAGGCGTTGAGGAATTACAACGCCGGGCATCAAAGGAGTGAAGAGATGTACCCTTAAACCAAGGCAAAGTCTGTAGGGAATCGGGGTGGTTAATCGTTAGTTTTAAGACATCACGGTCGAGGTTAAGGACGTCATAGTCCGTGGATTTTAAGGACTCCACAGTCCGGTATTTGCTCTGGATGCTTCACACGGGTTCATTGCCGTGCTTGGCGAGGACCAGGCTCCGCTCTGGACGTTTTCCACGGGATCAAAGAGTGACATTATCCGCGTTCCACGTAACCAGGAATTTTGCACTAGATGCTTCACACGGGTTCACTGCCGCGTTAGGCGAGGACTAGGCTCCACTCTGGATGCTTCGCACGGGTTCACTGCCATGCTCTGCGAGGACCAGGATCCGCTCTGGACGTTTTCCACGGGGTCAAAGAGTGACATTATCCGCGTTCCACGTAACCAGGAATTTTGCACTAGATGCTTCACACGGGTTCACTGCCGCGCTCGGCGAGGACTAGGCTCCGCTCTGGATGCTTTACACGGGGTCAAAGAGTGACATTATCCGCGTTCCACGTAACCAGGAATTTTGCACTAGATGCTTCACACGGGTTCACTGCCGTGCTCGGCGAGGACTAGGCTCCGCTCTGGATGCTTCACACGGGGTCAAAGAGTGACATTATCCGCGTTCCACGTAACCAAGAATTTTGCACTAGATGCTTCACACGGGTTCACTGCCGTAATCGGCGAGGACTAGGCTCCGCTCTGGATGCTTCGCACGGGTTCACTGCCATGCTCTGCGAGGACCAGGATCCGCTCTGGACGTTTTCCACGGGGTCAAAGAGTGACATTATCCGCGTTCCACGTAACCAGGAATTTTGCACTAGATGCTTCACACGGGTTCACTGCCGCGCTCGGCGAGGACTAGGCTCCGCTCTGGATGCTTCACACGGGGTCAAAGAGTGACATTATCCGCGTTCCACGTAACCAGGAATTTTTCACTAGATGCTTCACACGGGTTCACTGCCGCGTTAGGCGAGGACTAGGCTCCGCTTTGGATGCTTCGCACGGGTTCACTGCCATGCTCTGCGAGGACCAGGATCCGCTCTGGACGCTTTCTACGGGGTCAAAGAGTGACATTATCCGCGTTCCACGTAACCAGGAATTTTGCTGAATATATCCGCATTTCACGGGATGAAGGTTTGACTGTTGGCGATATGTATACCACCGAGCCATGGAACTGGGAGTTGCCGCTGTTCCGCTTAGCTTGAAGTTGTGTCCGTTGTTACGAGACGAGTGTTGGGATGATCCCTAGGTCGCTTGTGGCCCGTCGAGATTTAGCTTCGTTCTTTGGTGAAACCTGGGGGAGGGAGGTGCGTTCCCTTTTTGTTTATGCCATTGGATTGTATACAGGGTGTGATGGAACATCGCCTGTAAGGCATACATTTTATTTTTATTTTATTTCTTTTTCCGCGATGCTCTATCGTTTCAGCTTTTATATCGCGAAGGTCGCGATTGCCCCATCATTTCGGCTATTTTTCGCGGTGCCCAATCATTTCGGCTATTTATTTATTTTCTACTCGCTGCTTTTTATTGCGAGTTGCCCCATCATTTCGGCTATTTTTTTATGCCTTCATTCTTACTTGCTGCTTTTTATTGCAAGTTGCCCCATCATTTCGGCTATTTTGTAGGCATGTGTGGCTTGCTAGCTTTTTCGCCGCAAGCTCGGATTTTGGACACCGATTTCGGCATCAGCATCGCTGCAACTGGGATGTTGCCAGGAGCGAATCATCATTTACCATGAAAGAACTTGGGATTTGATACCGGTTTAGGCATCAGCATCGCTGCAACTGGAATATTGCCAGGAGCGAATCATCATTTGCCTCTGTCGATGTTGAACAAAGGTGGCTTAGCAAACAGGGTTAAGGTCCTGTCGACTAAGGCTTTTGACTTCATGAGCCATAAGGGTCTCACAAAGGTATTTCTCCCTACAAGTCGTGAGGATCTTGCAGGTGTATTTTCTCCTTAGGGATCGTGAGGATTCCTAAGTGTATGTTCCTCTGTAAGTCGTAAGGATCCTACAAGAGGGTTTTCACCTTATGGGTCGAGAGGACCTAGAAGGGTTGGACTTTGCTGGGGAAATGTTTATTCGCGCCCGTGGATTGTATACAAGGGTCAGTATTGAGCCTCTTGTAGGGCAATATTGAAGGTTGTGGAGGATTTGCTTAAGAACAGGTTCAGGCTTCTGTAACTTAAGACTTTCAAATCTCATGAGCCGTGAGGGTCCCATAAGAGAATTCTCCTTACGAGTCGTAAGGATCTCGTAAGTGTATTTTCTCCTTAGGAATCGTGAGGATCCCTAAGTGTGCTGCTCCTTTGTGAGTCGTAAGGATCTCACGCAGGTGGTTTCTCCTTACAAGGTCGAGAGGACCCTACAAGTGTCTTTTAACGAGGTTGCGCCCTTTCGGGTTTTCACAAACACTCGCCGGTAGTCCTGCTGTTTTTACTCACGGAGCCCTTTCGGGTTTTCATCCGTGCCCATTTTGCTTATAGACATACCGTTTTTTTTATTCTTTTTCACTTTTTTTTTTTAATTTTTTTTTCTCTCTCCTCTTTTTTTATCTCGTCAGCCTAAAGATGCTGCGGTAGTAATTTTAGGGACGTTTCGGTCCGTGGTTAGTTTAAGGACGTTTCGGTCCGTCGATAGTTTAAGGACGTTTCGGTCCGTCGATAGTTTAAGGACGTTTCGGTCTGCCGTTAGTTTAAGGACGTTTCGGTCCGCCGTCAGTTTAAGGACGTTTCGGTCCGTCGTTATGGGAAGGCCGGCTGCTGCTTGTAAAGTCTGAGCCTAGGAAGATAGTGAGCGGACATAGTCGTCGTCATCTATCATTGGCCCAGGCTGCGGCTTATTAAGCGTAGTATTTCTTCAAGAAGCGGCCGTTTATTGGCCTGAAAGGCCTTTCACCGTGCATGTCCATGAGTAGGTAGGCTCCATCCTGGTAGACCTTGTCTATGATGTACGGGCCTTCATAGTTTGGCTCAAATTTTCCTCGCTTGGCACGATTGGGGATCATAGGTCTTTTGACCACTGGTACAAGTTCGCCTTGGCGGAATGTCCTTGGCCTGGTCAATCTTTCGTATGAGCGCGTCATCTTTGCTTTGTAGGCCTCTAGATGTTGTTGCGCCATGAGCCGGGTTTCGTCGAGGGCATCAAGCTCCTCAAGCCGAAGGTGAGCATTTTCTTCGTTCGTCAGCTCATGGTGGACTGCCACTCGCAGAGAGAGTAACTCTATCTCGAGGGGGAGCACTGCTTCCTTCCCAAATACCAACGCGTACGGCGTTGTGTTCGTGGCCGTCTTGAACGTAGTTCGATAAGCCCAAAGGGCTTCTTGCAGCCTTTCGTGCCAGTCTCTCTTATTCCTGGAAACGGTCTTTTTTATGATCTTCGTCAAGGTCTTATTGAAGGCTTCGGCTAGACCGTTAGCTCGTGGATTGTAAACCGAAGAATATCTCCAGTCTATATTGTGCTGCTGTGCGAAGCGGCTAATCTTATGGCTTTGGTAGGCCGGCCCATTATCTGAGATAATCCGCCGTGGGGTCCCAAACCGGTAGATGACGTGCGTCTTGAAGAAATGGAGGATATTCTTCGTCTTCACTTCCCTCAGTGGTACTGCTTCTGCCCATTTGGAGAAGTAATCAGTTGTCGCCAGGATAAAACGGTGTCCCCGGGATGATGCTGGCTCAATAGGGCCGACTATGTCAGTCCCCCACATTTCGAATGGCCAGCTAGCTACCGTTGGGTGCAGTGGATTCGGATGTTGGTGGATGAAGTCTCCATGAATCTGGCATGAGTGGCATTGCTTCGCATACTCGAGGCAGTCCTGGGTCATCGTGGGCCAATAGTAACCCATCCGTTTGATTTTTAACTTCATCTTTGGGCCTGCTTGGTGAGAACCGCAAAGTCCGTCATGAACTTCCTGAATAACCCTTTCTGCTTCGTCAGGTCCTAAGCATCTCAGCCATAGAGAATCAAACGATCTCTTGTATAGAATATCGTTGACGAAAGCCAAGGATAGAGCTCGTTTCATGAGCTGATGTCTTGAGGACGCTTCTTCGGGCATTCGGCGGGACTTAAAGTAGTCTATGAAGACTTCCCTCCAGTCTTCGGCCTTCTCATGGTCTTTTATTTGTAGGGTCGTCTGCTCAGTCGTTCCCTTTTCTTCGCATGATTCCGGATATATTTCTGTCGGGGAGAGCACTCGACGGCTTTGTACCACGATTCTGACGTCATCGAGGTTCTCGTCAGCCAGTTCTTTCGCAAGTTTAGCCAACGCGTCTGCTTTGCTGTTTTCCGCGCGCGGTATGTTCTCCAAAGTATAGGAGGGAATTTGGGTCAATAGTTGTTGCACCCTTTCGCCGTACTTCACCAACTCCGGCTTGCACGTTTGGTAGTCACCATTTACTTGACTAACGACCAGCTGAGAATCCCCGTATATAAGGAGGTCTTCAATTCCCATGTCGATGGCGATCTCGAGGCCTGCTATCAGAGCTTCGTATTCAGCTTCATTGTTTGTCCTCGGCTCTGTTAAGGAGAAGGCGAAGCGCATTATCCCTCCTTGTGGAGTTGTAAAGATGAGGCCTATCCCTGATTTGATCATTGGGATACCTTGTTTCTGTTTCTTTATGGAGGACGCTCCATCGAAATAGAGTTCCCATCGGGTGCTTCCGCCGCTAATCGCATCAAATGCATGCTCGTCCGGCAAATCACAGTTCAGAGGAGAATCGGCCGGTATCGGGTGCTCGGCGAGGAAGTCGGCAATGGCCTGGCCTTTCACTGCCTTGAGAGGTTGATACGTTATCGAGAACTCCATCAGGAGTAGAGCCCATTTAGCGAGTCGACCCTTCAATATGGCTTTTGACATCAAGTATTTAAGGGGATCCACTTTTGAAATGAGACGGACTTCATGTGCCAACGCATAGTGCCTGAGCTTTGTTATCGCGAAGATTAACGCCAAGCAATGCTTTTCAATGGGAGAGTAGTTGCTTTCTGCCCCCAGTAGAACTCGACTTAAGTAGTAGAGTGCTCTCTCTTTCCCCTGATCGTTCTCTTGTGCCCATAATGCGCCCAAGGAACCTTCGAGGGCGGTCGTATAAAGAATGAGGGGTTTTCCCTTGACCGGCGCGGCCAACACCGGAGGGTTCTGCAGGTACTGCTTGATCTCATCTAGTGCACCTTGGCATTTGTGATCCCAAACGAATGGAGTTCCCTTCTTCATCAGGTGGCTGTAAGGACGGCATTTGCCTGAAAGATTGGCGATAAACCGCCGGATGTATGCGAGCTTCCCTTGGAGAGACCGCAACTGTTTGAGGGTTCTTGGCGGAGGCATTTCCATGATCGCTTTAATCTTTGACGGATCTATTTCAATACCTCGGTGTCGAACGATGAATCCCAGAAATTTACCAGAGGAGACTCCAAACGCGCATTTGAGGGGATTCATTTTCAAATTATATTGCCGAAGGCGTCGAAATACAGTCTCCAGATGTTTTAAATGCTCTTCGTACGACATGCTCTTCACTACAAGGTCATCGATATAGCACTCGACGATGTCATGTATGAGATCGTCGAAGATCTTTGTCATGGCCCTTTGATAGGTAGCTCCAGCGTTCTTTAGACCAAAGGGCATAACCCTGTAGCAGAATATACCCAAAGAGGTCCGGAAAGCGGTATGCTTCTGGTCTTCGGGATGCATCTTTATCTGATTGTATCCTGACGAACCATCCATAAAGGAGAAAACCTCGTGAGTGGACGTGTTATCTATCATTAGTTCGGTTACTGGTACTGGGAAATCATCCTTGGGACAGGCTTTATTGAGATCCCTGAAATCCACGCATATGCGTACCGTCCCATTCTTCTTCATTACCGGGACGATATTGGCGATCCAGTCGGGATATTGGACTTCTTGGATAAATCCAGAATCGATCAGCTTCTTGACTTCGGCGTTGATGCTCATTTCAAGCTCGAGTCGCATCCTTCTTGGCGCCTGCTTGACTGGCTTGATATCTGGAGATATTGCTAATCTATGCACAGCAATCTCCGGATCTAATCCTGGCATCTCGGAGTAGTTCCACGCGAAGCAGTCTTTATGCCGTAGAAGCACGTTCTTTAACGCAGCCACCCTCTCTTCGGATAACAGCTCGCTGACAAATGTCGGTCGCGGGTCGTCTGCCGATCCCAACTCAATCTTCTTGAGGTTATCTGCAGTAGTATGTATACCATCTTCCAGTTCTTTCGGAGCGGGCGGAAATTCTGAGATCACCTCATCATCGCTGTTCTCAAAGCACCGGGGAAGGTCATCCACGTTCTCGGGCTCTTCTCTTAATATCGTAATAGTATAACAGGTGCGAACCCGCTCCCCGGACTGAGGTGGACCCGGTTCTGCTCTTGCGGCCTTGGGTTCATGCTTTTGTGGCGGCGTTACCCTCCAGTCGTCGGATAAAGCGAATTTGCCCCGTCGGTACTGGTCTTCGACCCAGTTCTTGAAGGTGAAGCAGTCTTCGGTAGGATGTCCTATGGCTTGGTGATAAGAGCAATAACTCGGATGAGAAGCCTTGCTAGCTTGCTCAGGATGTCTAGACTCTGGAAGCGTGATCATTTGATGTTTTATAGCGAGGTTGAGTAACCTCTCCGTCTTGTCCCGGGGGAAGGAGTACGCTCGACTCATCTTCTTCATGAGGGACAAACCCGAGCCGCTTCTTGATCTATTTCCGTCTCTGCGTCGGGCCTTTCGTACAACGGATTGACGAGGATAAGCGTCTTTGTCTTTTGCAGCACGTTGAGATAGACGTTGCGTCCTGGCCTTCTCGTAGATGGCCATTTCGTGGTTGTGGTCTTCCCGAGCTTTCTGACCCATTTTCCTGATAGGCTTGCCCACTCGCTCTTCAAACGACGGACTCGGCGCTTTAATCGCGGGGTCTAGTTTTGATGGGCGATTGGTATCTCTTGACAGGGCGTCCTCCTCTTCATCAAGGGTATACATAGCGTAGCTGCTGTAAGCCCGTTCCCGTTTTCCGGCTCTTGCGTATCCAAGCCCGAGTGTTTCCATCTTCCCGTTGGGCAATTTGCGTTGAGTCCCCGGGACATCCCAAATCCTGTTGTAGAACTGCGCCTGCCGAACGGTCTGTTCTAAGGGTACTCCTTGGCGCTTCAATAGCTTCTTTAATCCATTTGTATAGTATCTGGGCAGACGGATGGGTTGGAGCCTGTCAAGTGTAGCATCCGCGCCATGCCAGATCTCTTTCTCTATTTTCGACTCTGAGGATCGGTAGAATAGGATCACCTTCTCACCCCTTCGCCTGGGAGGGACGTAGAATGTTTGCAGGTCCTGCACATTGTGAGCCTGAAGCGTGTCGAGATCCTTGTAGTGTTCTCGCGGTACCATGGTGATTTGCAAACTATGGTCATCGCCAGGGGGTGCTTGTATTGACAGCCGATTGGAGAACACAGCATTCACTTCATCTTCTGAGTCACTTCCGAAGACTAACATGGGGGCGGGCGTCCTCAGGTTGTTGCGTTGAGATGGCCCTGCATAAACTATCTCTTCTTCTTCTTCGGTATCGCTCCCGAAAATAGGGATGGTGGCGGCGGTTTTGTTCTCCGGATTGCGACACCTTTCTGTATCCTCGAAATCTGGCAAAAAGTACTTCGCATCTTCGTATTTGCGGACTTCGTTCACGGAAAATGGGTTTAACTCACCTGTTACGGTATACTCGAAACCATCCTTAAAGTACTTCATACACTGATGTTGTGTAGAAGGGATGATATTGTACTCGTGCAGCCAAGGACGGCCGAGCAAGGCGTTGTAGCAGGTCTTGGCGTCAATGACATGGAATTTGATGTCTGTGACGAGAAGTCCAAAGTGTAATGTTAGTATCACAGATCCGAGAGTCCGTGACGATTGTGAATCGAAACCGGAGATAGTAATTTTGTCACGAGCGAGGTGTTGCACGTTCATGCAGATTTCCTTCAATACCCGAACATTAAGGAGATTGACGGAGGATCCATTATCCACCAGAATCTTTCCTATCTTGATATCATGGCAGTATCCGGAGACATACAGGGGACGGTTGTGATCGCACGTTCCGAGAAGGAGGTCTTCATTACCGAAAGTGATGTCGGCCGTATGCACTTCCTCCAGTTCATCCTTCATCTTTTCAGTGGCGAGGAAGGCTTGGAATTGCTCAGGTTCTTGTAACGCCTTAATTAGTAAGTCTCGCGCTTCTTTTGATAATAGGAGGGTATCGAGAATGCTAAGCTGAGAAGGTAGCTTCCTTAGGTGCGCGAGGATGTTATAGTCCACCTTACCCTTCCTAGGAGGGTCTTTGGAAGCCAGCTCTCTGATGACTTGGTCATCTAAAGTGATATCTTCAGTGACCTTTTCCTTTCCCTTATCCTTTCTATTCCCGGGCCCGAGATTCTTCTCTGGGAGTGTGCGATTGCGCAGCTGAATGTTCTCGCAAATCTCCGATTTCTCTTCTTTCCCTAAAGCGGATTCTTTAAAGAGAGGGCCCAGAGCCATTTCTTCGTCAGAGTCGCTCCCAAAGGTGAGAACTTGTGACCCCCCGGCGTTAACCATGTAACAGTTGCCAGTGGTTCTGTTTTGCCCATCGACGGTACTTCTTCGCTCTCGGCGGATCTTGCATTTCATACGCTTAAAATGTTGCCGATGAGCAACATATCCTTGCCACCATATCTTAAAGGCGTCGCACTCCTCCGTGGGATGTGATATTTTCCGATGATATGCGCAATAGTCAGGGTGCGTCTCTACCCCATCGTGTGTGTTTCCTTCCGAGGGTGGTAGCTTCATTCCCATTGACATGGCTTTGGCAAACCTTTTCCTTGTCTTGAATATCTTCTTGTCTACTTCGGATGCCTTTCGCTCTGGCAGGGGTAGTTCAACTCTTTCGTTCAGTTGCCCGCATTTGGCTCCTTCCGATGTGGCCATCTCACGCTCCTGGTCCGCTTTACATTTTAGACGAATCTCGTCTAGAAAAGCGTCGATCATTTCATCTGTCGGCCATGCATGCTCTGGTACAGGCTTTGCCTCCAGCTTCTTAGTGCCAGGAGTTTTCCCATCGTCGGTAAACGAGTGGGAGATTACGTTACAACTCGCCACATATCCTTCGGATTCATCCGACGAGCTTTCTCCATCATCTTCCTCTTGAAAGATGTGGTTGAGGAACTCTTGCAGTGTGACAGGAGTTCGCGACTTTTGATTGTACTCTTCCAGTGCGTCGATTTGCTTCTGCAAGTTCGTGTGCTCGTTTCCAGGCTTCACGGACTTCTTGGATTTCTTCTTCTTTTTCTTCGAAGATTTTGATGATTGGGCGTGAGTATCTGGGCTCTTATCGTGAGTCTTTGTAGTCAGGCGGCGCCTTAGCATCCCTTCGATAATTTGAGGTTCAAGAGGGTCCTTCCATTCGATCGCAGGGCACGCATGAAGGTCTCTCAGCATTCTTTTGGTTTTAGTTGATAGCACGACCTCCCATGGAGCTTCTTCAATAAAAGAACATGTTGCCCCCGGTGTATCCGCTTTCCTAGGAGCATGCGGCTGTGGTGGGTTTACCTTCCACTTTTCGGACAGTACAAACTTCCCCTGGAGGTACTGGTCTTCAATCCATCCTTTGAAGACGAAGCAATCCTCAATCGGATGGCCTACCGTTTGATGGTAAG
This sequence comes from Agapanthus africanus, assembly GCA_030015575.1. Lineage (NCBI taxonomy): Eukaryota > Viridiplantae > Streptophyta > Magnoliopsida > Asparagales > Amaryllidaceae > Agapanthus > Agapanthus africanus. The sequence goes on from JASDDO010000019.1 coordinate 751,934,466, forward strand.
GGCAATAGTTAGGGTTATTCACCTCGGTGGGTTGCGACGGTCGCCTTGGATTTGGCAGGTTTATAAGTCTGTTACGTATTGCCAGCTCGAATAGCCGTTTCGTCTTGTCCCGTGGGAACGAGTAGGGACGCTTCATCTTCTCATTATAATACCGACGTCTTTCCTCCAGTTGATCTGCCGGTTTCGGGGCATTAGGTTGCTGTTGGCATTCGCAACAAAGGTTGCTCTTCCTTTACCCTTGTCATTCCGAGGTTCCGACTTCGGGGGAGGTGGTCTATGACCCATCTGGTCCATCTGAGTCAACTTGTCGATCAAAGCCTGGAATGTGGTTGGCTTAAAGAACATCATAAACTGGGAGATAGTTGCGTGGGGGTCTAGGGTTCCCACGAACATGCCCACTGCGGGTGCCTCCTCAATGCGTTGTTCACACCTCGACCACAAGTTCCGCCAGCGTATAGCATATAGGACCCAGGTTTCGCCTGGTTTTACCCTGGCGTTAATAAGTGCAGTTATTGGAGTGCGTTCGCTGGCACTTGCAAATCGCTGAGTGAACAACAACTCCATTTCAGCGAGCGTTTTGATAGAATCGTTCGGGAGTTCCGAATACCATTCGAACGCTGTTTCTGATAAGCTGCCCACGAACTGGCGGAGCAACAGTTTATCATCACCGCCGGTGTTACCGCAGAGGGCCCGGAACTGGGCGACATGTTGATGGGGATTGCCGGTCCCCTTATACACGTAGAATTTTGGTATCGTGTAGCCTTGCGGGTATTTGATTTGGTCGTACCAGCTCGGATACGGCCGCCCCGTTTTCACGACTTGACCAGCTGCCTCAGTCGCGTGATGAACCCGGATTTGCTGGGCTATGTAGTCAGCCAAGTCAGCCTTAGAGATTGCCTCCTCCTTGGCCGTTGAAAGGGCTGGTGGTGGATTTGACGTTTCTCCTCGGTCGTCTTCAAGAACGATTGGGGGATCCTCGGCGGGTAAGTCCTGCTGGATCATCATTCCTATCATATCTTGGAAGAGAAGGCCCATACGTTGTATGTTGGCCGCTTGTTCAGCAGCCTCTTTGTCCTTTTTCTCCAGTGTCCGGTGAAGGAATTCAGCGTCGGTTTCTTCCTCTCGGCGTGCGTCTGAGGACATTTCTGGATTTTCTTTTGGCCCGGTGAGCGCGGCCATAGCATTCATCATTTCTTGAAGTTTTTGTTGCTGCTCCTGGGCCTTCGTCACGGATCGGGTTAGCGGTCGGTGGCCCGTAGAAGTGCGGCTTTCCTCCTTTCCAGAGGCCATGTAAACAGTGTGTACCACCATGCCCCCAGACTTAGGGCGTCTGGGCTCAGTGCTTTTAGCCGTCGTTGCGTGTCGGGGGGTCTTCTCTGGCCTCCTCCTTTTATGAGCCATGGAGGTTGAGGGGGTCGTTGAGGTGGGCGTCCAGACAGCCTTTTGGGGTTCAGCCTGGTGACCCGCTTCCGGTTGGATTTTCGGCTTCTTGTGCTGGCGGGAGAAGTTTGGATCGATGATCGAGTCCCGGGCCTGCCGCCAAACCTTATAGATTTTGGAAGACAGCCGTTGAGGAGATCGGGGCTGTTCTGATTTTATTTCCGCAACCTTTTTTAATGGGGGAGGATACCTCTTCAGCACTGCAGTAGGAGAATTCCTTCGCACCTTGTTTAGCATTTCGAAGCTGTTCCCAGTTGGAACAGCAGCATTAACTTCTGCCACCGGGGCCGATGGAGTCAACCCGGAGGGGGAATTGCCCCCAGCCTTCCTTACTCGGCGCCAATGGCGACGTCGAGCGTGTCGAGCGGACGGTGTAGGGTCAGCGGTAAGAATGGTTTCGTCTGGCCCCCTGTCTGGGTGAGGGGTCGCTGTTGGTGTTAGCCTGTCAAAGACCGACGTCCTTTGGGCAGCAGGAGTGGGAGCGGGAGCCGTCAATCTTGTAAAGACCGACCTTTTGGCTGGAGAAGCCGCCTTGACGATTTCGGGAGCAGGAGCGGGCACTTTCTTAGAAGCAGCCTTCTCTGAGATTGTAGGCCCTGTGATGAGTTCGCAGGATTTCTGGCCCAATCTAGAGAAGACCGAGGCATTGACGTTGGGCGACTCGTTGAGAGGAGCCGCGACAGGGGTGAGACGATCAAAGACCGACTTCTTGAGAGCTTCCGTTGTCAGCACTGGAGCGGTGAAGTTTGTCGGCGGGAGCATGGTCCCAAAGAACAATCCTGTGGTGGCGAGAGTGACCTGTTCCACGGGCATTGTGAATAGCGAAGCAGCTTGGGGTCCGTAGGCTATACCTCCTGACGCGGCAGAGCGTTGGTTGCAATTGCAGTCTGAGCAGTTGGAGAATTTCACGGAAGTAGAATCCATCGATCCTTTGCTTTCTGCAATAAGCAAGATGCCAATTCTTAGTATCTTGAAACCCAAGGGCAACCATTAGCGAACCGCGATTGGTTCGCGAGTCACGACATACGAAGTGTGGAGTGGAAAGAGGAAAAGGTCCCACCGGGCGTGCCAGAATCTGTTCCCCTCCGAAAGACGGCGGCGACGCGGGCGTCTCGCCTGAGATTCAGGACAGATGCTAATTGGTGCTATCCGTCCACCTCTCCGAAGATGCCAAGTTGATTTATGGCACCATGTATCGAAGGTTTGGACGGATGCGTCCGATGTAGCAGACTTCGTCAGATTCCCCCTCGTTTGAGGGGTTTTTGATTGTGGGGACGCTCTTCCCTGCAGGCGCAAGCCCCTGCAGTTAATTACGCTACCGCGTTGCGGTAACAACTTTCTCCTTCTCCAGATGGTCACTTCGTGTCGTGGGTGTTTGTTTTGTTGCCCGTGGATTGTTTACGGAGACTGAGTTATGTCGTCGTCCGTAGGGCGTGGACTAGTCCAAATCCGTATTTTCTTAGATTTGGTTTTGGAGTTTTGGTTTGAGGACACGTCAGCCATACTTGAGGCTAAGACCAGCTCAAACGTTTGTTAAGGATACGTTAGTCTCACTTTGAGACTAAGATCAACTTAGCGGGATCGTTTAGATCCGACAAAGGAGCGTTTGGGCTCTGTTGTTCCAGCTTAGAGACATAGTGGTCCATCGTATGTATGGCCATCGGGACCCGTCACCTCTCTGACGACGTTGAAGGATTACAACGACGGATGTCAGAGGAGTTCAGAGATGTACCCTCAAGCCAGAGTTAATTGGGGGGATTCATAGTCCAGTCTGTTTGAAGGTTTTAAGGATACGTTAGCCGTCTTTGAGGCTAAGATCAACTTAAACGGGACCGTTTAGATCCGACAAAAGAGCATGCGGGGCTCTATTGTTCTAGATTAAAGACATTGCGGTCCATGGGTAGTTTAAGGACGTTGCGGTCCATGGGTAGTTTAAGGACATTGCGGTCCATTGTTAGTTTTAAGACATCTCGGTCAAGGTTAAGGACGTCGTAGTCCATGGGTTTAAGGACCCCACAGTCCATTGTTAGTTTTAAGACATCTCGGTCAAGGTTAAGGACGTCGTAGTCCATGGGTTTAAGGACCCCACAGTCCATTGTTAGTTTTAAGACATCTCGGTCAAGGTTAAGGACGTCGTAGTCCATGGGTTTAAGGACACCACAGTCCAGTATGTGCTCTGGATGCTTCAAACGGGTTCACTGCCGTGGTCTGCGAGGACCAGGCTCCGCTCTGGACGTTTTCCACGGGGTCAAAGAGTGACATTATCCGCGTTCCACGTAGCCAGGAATTTTGCATTAAACATGGGTTTAAGGACCCCACAGTCCGTATCAATGTGTGGTCGTCGGGACCCGTCACCTCTTTGAAGACATTGAGGGATTACAATGCCAAGTATCAAAGGAGTGAAGAGATGTACCCTAGAACCGGAGTGGATTAAATAGTCCTTGGCCCAATTTGGGACCAAGACGAATTAATTATGTTATGAGTCCATTGGCCCAGTTAATCACAAATTGAGGACTTATGGCCATCTTGGGCTAAGTCCAATCAGGAGAGGCTTTGCCTCTATCCATTTAGTCAATTGGGCCAAAGCCTAGTGTTAAACACTACAGAGCAATCAGTGTTGAACACTGGGAATGAGGTTGACAGGTTAGTGTTTAACACTAAGAGATAATTGGTGTTAAACACCAGCAACAAGGCTTTTCAAATTAGTGTTAAACACTAAAACAGATTAGTGTTGAACACTGCAAATAAAGATTTTTAATTAGTGTTGAACACTAAGGCCCAACAGTGTTTTAACACTGGGTTCGAGAGTTTCAATTTAGTGTTAAACACTAAGACAAGAGGGGTCACGTAGCAGCACGTGAGAGCGCCCTCCCTTCATTTATTCTGCTGAGATTATCGTGTCTTTCAGAGCATCACGTGCCATCACGTGATGGGCATTCAAATGCCTATGTATTAGAGCTTCTGCCGAGGGTCACGTGGGTCACGTGGGGTGCTGCCTCAAAGGGGCTTTCTGTAGATCTCTTGGGAGGGTCACGTGATGACACGTGACCCTGCCTCTATGTATGTTATTTAGAGGATCTGTTAACCTTTTCTCAGGAATTAAATTCCTCGTAAGGTTAAACCCTGACAGTAATTTCAGAGGAATTAAATTCCTACTTCCTTTTGAAGGTTTATATTCTGAATAGAGTTGAACTCTGAATTTTCCGTAGGAATTAAATTCCTCATACATGTGGAGAACCAAATAGGGTTAAACCCTAACAAAAGCTTTTTTAGGGAATTTGAACTTCCATCCTCTGTTAAATTATAATTAAAGGAATTAAATTCCCGCTGTTTAGGGTTAAACCCTGTTTCTTTTTGTTCTGAAGGAATTAAATTCCCATGATACAGGGTCAAGCCCTAATTTTATTTTAAAGGAATTAAATTCCTATAGTTCTGTGAGAATTAAATTCTCGTGCTTGCATTCCCTCTCTATGTTTTGGATCTGCATGGCAGGATCTCAACCCATTGAGAATTAAATTCTCAACCTTAAGGGGAGATATGCACTTTGCAGATCCTCTATCAAGGAGAGAAGAAATATATTCTTCTGTTTTATATCTCAGAGTTAAACTCTGTTGAGAATTAAATTCTCTTTTTCTTTCAAGGAGCTTTTCCCTTTCTTACCTAGGGTTTTTGCAGAAGATCCAAGCCTTTTCAAAGTATCAAAGCTCTCCTCCTTTTCTTTTTTTCTTCTCTGCGTATCTGTATATATATCTCTTGGCTCCTATTTATAGGAGAAGCAGCCGAGTCAATCAGTTTTTGACGAATCTTCATGAAAGATTTGATTTGCATCCATCATTCATTTTGGACCTTTGGATTATTGGGTGAATTTTATTCACCATTGGATTTCAAATCCAGGGGTTCCCTTTTATTATTTCGGTTAGATTTAAAGGGGAAATCTTTCCAAACCCGAGATTTTCCCATAGATAGATGATATTTCATCACCTCTGAATCTTTAATTCGATCTGCTCCAGATAATCACTTTCCTTTGGAAAGATTTGATTCTCCTTCAGAATTTAATTCTGTTGACAAAAATGGGCTTTGAAAGCCGGTCACGTGTGACCACGTGACCCATAGTCACGTGTGGACACGTGACCCCCTTGGAATGAGCCTTCCTCTTTCTTTTGCGCTCTGTCTTCTGATTGCTGCTTAAACGTCACGTGCCACCACGTGACCCCTGGTCACGTGTGAGCACGTGACCCTTGTTTGAACTCTCTTCAGAACGAGTCTGCTGTTTTGAACGTCACGTGCCAACATGTGACCCTGGTCACGTGGGAGCACGTGACCTCTTCTGAAGCCTTTTCCTTGACTTGATCAGGGAACCGGTGTGCCTTTGACGCTTGCATTTAAATGTCACGTGACCCTTTCTGAAGCCCTTTCTTTGATATATTTGGAAAACTGAACCTGACTTGATGATGCTTTTAGGTGTCACGTGCCAACACGTGACCGCTAGTCACGTGTAAGCACGTGACCCTCTTCTGAAGCTTTTCCCAGAAGCTTTCCTGATTTTAAATCAGGAAACAGTATGCAGGTGCTCGTTGGGTTACGGGTACACCGGACAGGACTCACAGGGAACTGTTGGTTGGTTTTATACCAGTCGTCAGTGAACAGTTTTCAGGTGACAAGAGTACAGCATAGTCCGCAGACTTGACACTGCTACTTCGCCTCGAGTGTGTCCCACTGTTCTTAGATTGCTACCCTACCACGGCTCAAAGGAGCCGTGCAAACAGGTAGAAGTTGGGTGCAGTCCCGAGCACTTGGAGGCAGTGGCGGTTAGACAGGATTCGTCTCTCCCGGTATTGGGGGTTGATATCGCGCTGTGTCAGAGAGCCATTACGCAAAGTCCCTGGCCAGGGCAAGCGAGATTTACTGGTAGGTTCCAGTAGTTTCTCACGGTGTAATGGGCTTCGCTCCGACACGACTTATACCGCTATTAGGGGACTGACGCTTGCCGCCCCCTAGGCCCGATATGCGATAGTCTTAGACGAACGGACCGGACTGTACGGAGATTGTCACATCAGACTCAGTAGGAGTTCGGATGGGTTTCCTCATCGGCCTTCTTATCGACATCTACCTGGGGACCGTTACGTACAGCTAGTGCCGCTTGCGGTCTGTGGTTAAACCCACTGCCAGCGTAGTAGTCGAGTCTCTAGAGTCCCACACAGAGAGTTTCCCTACTCCAGGTAAAACGATATAGAGGTCGTATGGTTTTACGACAAGGGTTCGGACGCATACGTGTGTTTACGCACGTACGACTTTCGGACAGTTTTTACCAGTCGGCTTTGGTTTAAGCCAGTTACTGGTATCCGGTTATTGGATTTATATAGTCTAAAGTTTTTCCGTATTTTTGCGGAAAGGAGGGGCGTTCTCGTAATTGCACGAGAAGCTTCTAGAAGATGGTGACTAAGGAGGTTTAGGTGGCATATACAATGAATGTGATTAGTGAGTCATATGGATGATTCATCCATGTCATTAATGCTTCATAATTGCTTAATGACTCATGGAGATGAATCACCACAAGATATTTATCAAGCATGGTTGTAAATCATTTTCTTTTCTTTTCTTGATATAACAAAATGCTTGATATATATTATGATAACTCATTCTTCTCATTTCATTATTATCTTCACCTTCTCTCTCCTCAAGCTCTCCCTCTTCAAACCCTAATCCTCCCCTCTCATGTGTTGAGTACAAGGATTAGTTAGACTAATTAAACCATAACCCTCACTCTATATCACCTAGCTTCTTTGATTAGCACTTAAAGAAAGTTAGTTGCCTCAAGTTTAGAGGCTAAGCTTGGAGTAAAGCTCTCGGGTGGATCGTCTACTACTTCGAGAAGGCCGAGGAGGAGGTGGAGTTCGTAAAGACGAAGGACACGGTTCTTTAGGTATAATCCCTTTACATAGTAGTTGTTAACTTCTATGTTTGATGTTAGTTATCGTTTAGCTTCGATTCATGCGGTTAGTCGATGTTTAAGCAAAGAACAAGATCGTTTTTCATATTTCCGCCTCCCCGCAAGTCGTGGGGTGTTGTACATCGACTTACAGTGGTATCAGAGCCTCGCTAAACAATAAATAACTTACTTGCAAATTTGTATGAATTTCGAACGAAAAAAACGAAACCGGAAAACCCCGAAATCACAAGTTTCTGTCGTTTTTTAAATGAAGTCCAAAAATTTTTCAGGGATGTTCAGAAAGCTTGAAACGACAGTAGAAGAACACCCAAGAAAATTGGGCCCCTGAATCGCCTAAACCGCCGCGGAACCGCGGCAGATCCCACCGATCCGCCGCGATTCCGCCGCCGAGTTGGCGATTCAGGAACCCAATTTTCCTGTGTTGCTTCTCTGTGATATTTGGTATTTTCTGGAATATTTTATTTTTGCTCAGGTTTCAGATTTACAGAGAAGTATTGGAGCAAAATTAGAAGTGTTTAATCGATCGAAATTATACAGTATTTGCTTGATGGATTATATCTGTGTTTGTATAATGTGTTCGTAAACCTCCCCTAACTGCTAGTATATCGGTTGGCAGGGGGTTGCACATTTCTGTAATGGTTTTTACTGTTTGTGGATATGAACTGTGTTGGACTGTTGTGATGTATAGCCGGGGTTATGTGATGGGTTATTATTTAATTCATTTGATGTAAATGTAATTTGTTGTAATATTATTTTGCGGGGCACATCCAGGTTGCGGTTGTAGCCACCGTTGTATTATTTCATTTTACTTTTTTTTGCTCCTAGGACAGACCCAAGGTAGGGTGCACAAACTGCCGGGCGGGTAGTTTGCCGTACCCGTTGGGGTCTTGGGTAGGGTAATGGCTATTCATCACAACTGTGTAATCCGTCTTTTGTTGCAGGCTCAAAACAAACACGGATTGCTTGCAAATCCAATAAAGTTCATCTGTGATCTGGAATGCCTATTATTGCGTCTGACGAATGTACAATATCTATATATGATAGCTATTTAGACGTCACTTATGTTTTACACCCGTGCTAGCCCAGCCCCCGCTCTGTCGTTAGTTAAGTAACCTAACGGGTGATGACGGGACCCCGTGGCGAATGCGGATGGCATAAGAGGACGTTGTATTTTCGTTGTTTTCTGCAATGATAGGTTAATGATGGGACGCATTATTTATAATGCAAAGAAAATAAACCAAAAAGTTTAATCGTTGGAACAATTTAAAAGAAACCACTCGGTTAATTTTAAAAACAGATATTTTTAAATGCGGAGCTTTAACCACTCATTTTAAAAGCTATCAGGTTCCTTCGGTTATATCAAGTTCACTACGTTCACGGTTTCGCCAAAACCATTCGTAGCCCTCCGTCATTTCATCTGGGTATTCAGTAGTATTCAAGCTATGTATTTTGACCTAACGCCAAGGCATAGTGTTTGGTTGCTACTGGGTATTCATTTGTTGCATAGATAGATGAGTTAGTTTGGGACAGTCGTATTATCATTTTGGCCGAACGTCAAGGATATATACGGATGGGTTCAAATTGACAAGATAATGATGGGTAGAACTTGACATGTGACTTATGACATTTTGACCTAACGCCAAGGTCATAAGAGCATGGGGCAGAAAAATATATATCGGGAATTTCTAAAGAAACTGAAATTTGCAAAGAGTTGCATACCATTTGGAGTTTGATGAATGTTGGTAGGATTCCTTCAACATTATCATACAATGATATTTGGATCCCAATCCTACTGTGAGTATATGCTACTTATCAGGAGATTCGTCACTTAACGATCAATGCTATAAACCAAGTAGGTGTCCAGAAAGGTGTCAGCGGGGTTACGCCCCCAGAGAAAAGAGGTTATTTAATTAAGGAACTTCGCGAAAGCGTTGGAAAACCTCCCTCGAAGTATCGACACTAGCCTGGCTGAACGGTTAAGCAAGAATTGTACAGTGAGAATAGTCCTGGCTAATTCTTCTTTTATGGTTTGAGGAAGGATTCGAGAAACAGTGGGACCCATCCAGTTTAGATAAACTAAAAACCACTCTAAACTTGCAAGAGCATCATGCTAAAGAGTTTTCTTCTCTCTCTCCTAATTGCAGCGACCCTGAAAATGACTGGACTTAAGTTACTTTTAGAGAAAAATATACTGACAGGGCCAAACTATAAAGATTGGCTGCGGAATGTCAAAATGGCTTTGACCTATGACAAACTGGGGTACGTCCTCACCGCTACGGCACCTGCTGTCCCTGGTCCCAAATCCAGTAATGCGGATAAGGAAATCCGCAAAACCTGGGATTTAGATTGCGCGAAAGCCAAGTGCATCGTGCTTGCCTCAATGAACAATGAACATCAGAGGAGGCACGAGGATATGAACCTAGATGGCATATTTCTCCATACAAAGGAACTTTATGGAGAGCAATCTCGTATAGCAAGATACGAGACCTCTAAGAACTTGTTTCGAGCGAGGTTGGCTGTCGGGTCATCGGTAGGAGAACATGTCCTAAAGATGATCGGCTATATTGAAGAGCTCGCAGACCTTGGGACGACTTTGGATAATGAGCTCTATACAGACCTTATTCTCCAGTCCCTTCCTCACACCTACGCCCAGTTTATCCTGAACTTCAACATTCAAAGAAAAGAAGTTGAACTTCCGGAACTCCTGAACATGTTAAGGAGTGCAGAGGGCACCTTGCAGAAGACAAGGGAAACACCCGCTATGTTTGTTAGCGGTACATCTTCTTCCGGGTCTAAGGCAAGGGCCAAAGGAAGGAAGAAGAAGGCCGCCACCAAACCTAGAGGAGGTGTTAGTAAGGTGGGAGGGAAGGGAAAGAAAAAGTTTGCGGTACCGGTAGTTGGCCAGGATGAGTGCTTCCATTGTCACAGGAAAGGGCACTGGAAAAAGGATTGCAAGGCGGGGAACGCCAAGAACCAGGAACCGAAGCAAGCTGTGGCTTCGACTTCAGGTGTGTTTGTAATTGAGAATTGTCTGTCGATCAACTCTACTTCCTGGGTATTGGATACCGGATCAGGATCTCATATTTGCAATTCATTGCAGGCACTGAGAAACCGTAGAGTGCTGAAGGAAGGTGATATGACCCTAAAGGTTGCTAACGGAGCTAGCGTGGGAGCTGCGTCCGTCGGGGATTATCACCTAGGATTGACGAGTAGACACATTTTGGTTTTACATAACTGTTTTTTTTGTACCAAGCTTAACGTGTAATATCATATCAGTTTCCTTGTTATCAAATAAAGGTTATGATTTCACGTTTGTAAGAGATGTTAACATCCACCTTAATCATGGTTTGATTGGGTCCGGTACACTAAATAACGGTATATATGTTTTAAACCAACTCCAAATTTTCAATGTCCAGAACACACTTAAAAGAAAGTCTCCAGATTTAAATAAAGCTTTCTTATGGCATTGTAGACTGGGTCACATCAATGAGAGAAGGTTGACTAAGTTGCATAGAGAAGGATATTTGGACTCGTTCAAATATCAAACTTATGACACTTGTCAATCTTGTCTCAAAGGAAAGATGACAAAGACTCCATTTACTGGACATGGAGTAAGAGCGAGCGAGCTCTTAGGACTCATACACAGCGATGTATGCGGTCCAATGTCTACACATGCAAGAGGTGGTTTTTCCTATTTCATTACTTTCACGGATGATTACTCAAGATACGGATTCATTTATCTGATGAAACATAAATCCGAGGCTTTTGAGAAATTCCGAGAGTATAAGAATGAAGTAGAAAACCAAACCGGCAAAAGTATCAAGACACTTAGATCTGATCGAGGTGGTGAATACTTGAGTGCCGAGTTCCTAGGTTACCTAAAAGAGAAAGGAATTCTCTCTCAGCTTACTCCTCCATACACTCCACAGCATAACGGTGTATCGGAGAGACGGAATCGAACCCTATTGGATATGGTACGATCCATGATGAGTAATGCTGAGTTACTGCGATCTTTCTGGGGTTATGCGCTAAAATCAGCGGCATATCTTTTGAACATGGTTCCTACCAAGACTGTGCCTACCACTCCATATCAGATGTGGAGCGGGAAGAAACCCCATCTACAGTATATAAAGATTTGGGGATGTCCATCTTTTGTTAAAAAGCAGCATGTGGACAAGCTCGAAGCACGATCAGTAAAGTGTAAGTTTGTGGGATATCCAAAGAACTCCAGGGGATATCTATTCTATTACGCAGAGGAACAAAAGGTATTTGTTTCTCGTAATGCCCATTTTCTAGAACATCAGTTTTTAGAAAAGGAATCAAGTGGGAGCGAAATAGAACTGGAAGAAATTCCAGAACCACAAACTAATACTGAAAGTTTGGTAGAACCGGTAGTTCAAGAAGAACAGGACATTCCCGCACCCCTCCGCAGGAGTAGTAGGCCGTCTCATCCGCCTGAGAGATACTACGGTTTTCTCATAGATGGGGATAGAGAGGATTGCATCATAGATGATGATGAACCTACTGACTTCCAGCAGGCCATCCAGAGCGGCGACTCGGTACGATGGCTAGATGCAATGCGGACCGAAATGGAGTCCATGTACACCAACAAAGTATGGACTTTGGACTTTGCTCCAGATGGGGTAAAACCCATAGGATGCAAATGGATCTTCAAGAAAAAGATTGGTGTAGATGGACAGGTGGAAACCTATAAGGCTAGACTTGTTGCAAAGGGTTTTCGTCAAAGACCTGGTTTGGACTATGACGAAACTTTTTCTCCAGTGGCTATGCTCAAATCCATTCGGGTCCTTCTTGCTATTGCTGCCTTCCATGATTATGAAATCTGGCAGATGGACGTAAAGACGGTTTTTCTGAATGGAAATTTAGAAGAGTGCGTCTATATAGATCAGCCAGAGGGTTTCAATCAGAGTGGGAGCAGCGGGAAAGTATGCAAGCTGCTTAAGTCCATTTATGGACTAAAGCAGGCATCGCGGAGTTGGAACATCTGTTTTGATGAGACAGTCAAAGAATATGACTTTATCAAAAATCCAGATGAACCGTGCATATATAGTAGAGTTGTAGCCAGAAGTGTCGTATTCCTCATCTTGTACGTGGATGACATTCTATTGATAGGAAATGACATTCCTATGTTACAATCTGTCAAAGGATTCTTGCCACACAGGTTCTCCATGAAAGACCTGGGTGATGCCTCTTACATTCTGGGGATCCGGATCTATCGTGATAGATCCAAGAGGATGTTGGGACTTTCGCAGTCCAGGTATATCGACACTGTACTGAAAAGATTCAGTATGGAAGATTCTAAGCGCGGTAATCTACCGGCTTGTCACGGAATCACCCTCTCCAAAGAGATGTCTCCCAAGACTGATTTGGAAAGGGAACGCATGTCTGTTATACCCTACGCTTCTGCGGTAGGCTCTATAATGTATGCAATGTTGTGCACCAGACCAGATGTAGCTTACGCACTGAGCGTGGTAAGCCGGTATCAGTCAGACCCAGGGGAGAAGCACTGGATAGCAGTAAAGAACATTCTCAAGTACCTGAGAAGGACTAAGGAGATGTTCTTGGTTTACGGCGGAAAAGACCTCAGGTTGGAGGCCTTTGCTGATTCCGGCTTCCAGAGTGATAGGGACGATTCCAAGTCCATGTCGGGTTATGTCTTTACCCTCAATGGAGGGGCGGTGTGCTGGAAGAGCTCCAAGCAGGACACCGTTGCTGACTCAACGATGGAAGCGGAGTATATAGCTGCTTGCGATGCCGCAAAAGAAGCAGTCTGGATGAAGAAGTTCCTAACAGAACTTCAGGTGGTTCCTACCATAGTTGATCCAATACCTCTGTATTGCGACAACAACGGAGCTATAGCTTTAGCAAAGGAACTAAGGTCCCATCAGAAGTCCAGACACATCTTAAAGCGGTATCACCTGATCAGGGAGATCATTGATCGTCAGGAGATCGAGGTACGGAGAGTTGCTTCTGAAGAGAACATTGCTGATCCATTCACAAATGCCCTATCTCAGATTCAGTTTGAGAGGCTACTCGAGATCATCGATCTTCGATATACCAGTACATGGCCCTAGTGCAAGTGGGAGATTGTTAGTGTATATGCCCTAGGGGCCATTATTGTATCATACTAGTTTGTATATTACTTAATGTAGGGTTCCTAAGCACCCTAATGAGGTCTCACAAGGCATCAACCATGCCAATTTCTAATTTTAACGGTGCCGAGAAACCCTAGTGTACGGATCGTTGGCTAGAATTCTAGGCGAAAATGAAACTAGTTAACAACTTAACTAAAGTTTAAACGGAAATACAACCTTTGTAGATCCGGTGCTCCACCTCCATAGCTCCGCAACGAAGTCCCCTCGCTGTCCAAATGAATTCCCGGGCTCTAGCGTCGGCTTCGTCGGAGAAATGGCGAGCTAGGTCGTCGATGTCCATGCCGAAGATGATCTACGTCGAGGCATCGCTAGATCAAGCTCCACCTTCACCAAGCCATGAAAACTTATGAAGGAAACACACTCTACTACTTGGCAAGAGGTAGAGGATGAAGAAATAGGAAGTGGGTTCACTTTAGAATTGGATTTCTCACACTTTTCATCAATCCACCATTGATGAAGTAAAGCTTTCTTCATTGAAGAAGATGAAGAAGAAGAAGAAAGTGTTATGATAAGTTAATTAGAATAATTGAAAAAGAATTATCCTTATCATAACATGAACCATGGTTTTATGTAGAGAGTTAACTCAAGTTAGATGAATGGTTAGGGTTTGAAGAAGAAGACAAAAAAGGTTACATGAGTCAAAGTTGCATGAAGCTTCATGAAGCTTCATGTAAGAAAGCAACCCTTTTTATTTTCTTTTCCCTTTTTCTTTTAATCCAAATTAAAAGATAAAAGAATAAATGAATAATAAATAAAACCCTAACCATTTACTTAACCAAGGTTTAACTCTTTACACAAAACCTAGTAATCTTGCATCATCAAACATGATACAATCAAGTGCACAAAAGTATATCACATATACAATGTGCACACCCGAGTGAGAATATCCATTTAAAGTGAACCAATACTAGTTAATGCAAAGTAATATATCAAATATATAGTTATGCATTAAATCATTAAATCAACACTTGATTCAATGATCCGGTCATATCGTATATAACCGACTAGTATCCAATGTATCGGCTTATCGAATCAATCCTTGATTCGATAACTAGGTTATATCGCATACAACCAATCGATACATTCATCGCGAGAATGAAATACGGTATCGCATACACGCATTATTCTCGGTCCCGCACATATCTCATATGCGCTCCTATTTCGTTTCGCTTGAGCTAGGAAACCTCTGTGTAGGACTCTAAAGACTCGTCAATACGCCGGCAGCAGGTGATGATCATATCAAACACCCACAAGCCGCAAGCGGTCTGCTAAACGTAACGGCCACCCGGGTATTGAGCGATCTGAAGATCGACGAGCAAGCCCGCTCACACTCCAGTGAATCCAACCAGTAACACTACCGTACAGTCCGGTCTGATCGTCTGATATGTCGCATATCTCGCCTAGGGGTGGTAAACGTCAGACCCCAATAGCTCGATAAGTCGTGTCGATATGAGGTCTATAACAATTCGAGAAACTACTGGTAACACTTACCTGTAAATCTCAGCAACCCTGGCCAGGGATTTCCTGTTATAGCCAATCGAACACAGCGCAACATCAACTCCCTATACCGGGAGAGACGAATCCCCTCCTATCGCTCATTGCCTCCATGTGACTCGGGACTGTACCCAAAAACCACCGTTTTGCACGCCCTCTTGGACGTGGTAAGATGGAAATCAAAGCACAGTGGGAACCACACAAGACTCTATGACGATCTCGGGTCAACAGACTACTCTGTACCAGTGTCACCAGAGAACTGCCATCTGACGTAAGGTATAATACCATCTGGGAGTTCTCGGCGAGTCCGTCCAGTGTACCCAGTCTCTACTGAGCACCCGTATATCTCCTCTGATGTCAAACACCAATGGATATGGGATCATCCATCGCCCATCTATATGGGTCGAGAAGGTACACGCTAGTCTACTCTGGTATATCGATGCCCTGTCTCGATACACCCACGACTAGGGACTTTGAAGGATGTACTTATAGACTACCATGTCCCCACTAGTATGATCCGCATCATAGTCCAGGTAGTCAAGTACACATCCTAAGGGCTTTACCAACATGTAACAGAGAGACAATTAGTGTACACGTTAAGGTAAAGATCAACCAGATAGCATACTATCATGTCGAGCAAGAAAGTCCTCCCTATATATGTCCAAGCATCCACTACAATATACATCCTATGTATAGTAATGGCCTCTAGGGCATACATATAACTAACAATCTCCCACTTGCACTAGGGCCATCTGATAGCAGTGGTTGTAGTATCTCATACTCAACCATCCCATAAAAATCTCTCTCTGGGAACAGGCCTTTGTGAGTGGATCCGCTGTGTTGTCCTCTGAGTCTACTCTCCTGACCTCGATCACCCTGGAGATCAACCATCTCCATGATCAGGTGATACTGCCTTAGAATATGTCTGGATCACTGATGGGACCGGCGTTCCTTGGCATAAGCCACAACTCCATTGTCTCACAATGGTAGGAACGTAGTTCATCTCATGAACTAATATACACCCAAACATCCTCTTTGGTAGCATCTTAAGTAGCGATGTATCCTGCCTTTATCGTCTAGTATGTCACGGTATCTAGCTTGAAACTCGTCCAACATACCGTCCCTTTACTGAGGGTAAAGACAATGCCTGTGACTGACATTCAGTCGTCTTTATCACCCTGGAACCCTTCCAGTGATTCTCCCCAGGATCAACTGATACCATCTCACTATAGCCAGTGAGTATCCTAACATCCATTTAGATCTATCTCATAGATCCAAAGTCCAGGATTTTATAGGTATCACTTTGATCCTATATGGAGAATCATTGTGATAAACGGAGATTGATCGAGCGTAGCATAAGAAACTCCTTTCTTATCAAGAGTATGTCATCCACGTACTCTACGAGGATCACCACCATACTCCCTACTACCTTTTTGTTTATACAAGGTTCATCTACCATTTTGATGATGTCAAACTCTTTGACTAATCCATCAAAACAGATGTTCCAACTCCGCGATGCCTGCTTTAATCCTATAAAGTATCTTGCACACGTTTCCGCTACTCCCACTGTCTACGAGGCCCTCTGGCTGTGTACTTATAGACGTTCTCTTCTAAATCATCATTTAAAAAAGCAGTCAAGACACCCAACCACCAGATATCGTAGTCATGGTATGTAGCCGTGGCAAGTAGGATCTGGATGGACTTAAGCATAGTTACTTGAAAAGGTTTCATCATTATCCACACCTGGTCAATGATGCAAACTTTAACAAGTCTAACTTTGAAAGTCTCAACTTTTCCATCTACACCAAGTAATCTTATCAAGATATACTTGCTCCTGATGGGGATTTAACCCTTCAGATATAGCAACCAAAGTCCATACTTTGTTGGTGTATAAGGATTCCATCTCAGATCGCTAAGCATCCAGCCATTCTTACAGAGTCCCACTCCTGATGGCCAGCTCAAAACTAGTTGGGTCATCATCTCATGATGCATTCCTCGCTCCCACTGTCATAGAGAAACAGAAGTATCTCTCAGGTGGGTGAGGAACCCTACTAGATCGGCGGAGAGGCTGAGGTTCGTTGGAATCTACTGAATCCTTTGGTTCTACCAAATCATCTGCTGTTGTTTGTATAGCTGGAACCTTTCCAGTTGTACATAACAGATCTTGCCTCGAGCTTGTCCGGATTTTGCTTTTCAGACATAGGCTGGACAACCCCAAATCTCAACTAACTTGAGAGATGGGCTCTTCCCATATCATATCAAATATGAAGTGGTAGGCAACTGATTTGATTCGAACCTTATTCAATAGGTATGCAGCTTCTCAAGCGCATAACTCCCAAAAAGGAAAAAGGTAACTCAGTAGTACTCATCATAGAGCACGCCTTATCATATAGGGTGTGATTGCTCCGCCCTGATATACCATCGTGCAATGGTGTATATGGAGGAGTAATGCTGAGAGAGAATCTCATTCTCCTTTAGAATAGTCCAGGATTTCCGTGCTCAAGTATTCTCCTCCTGGATCACATCAATGGACATAATACTTATACCCGTATATTGGTTCTCTACTTCTAACTTATATTCTGTGAATATCTCAAAAGGTTCGGACTTGTGTTTCAACGGAAACATAGGCCTGAATCTTGAGAGATCATCAGAGAATGTAATGAAGTACAAAGAACCGGTCTTGGCATGTGTAGACAGGGGACCTACATACATCAACATGTATCATCCCAAGAGTTTACATAACTCTTTCTCTGTTTCCAATAAACGGAGCTATGGTCATTTTATCTTTGTGACATGACTGGCAAGTTTCACAAGATGTAAGTTCAAACTGATTTAAATATGCATCTATATGTAACTTCAGCTAGTCGGGTCACATTGATATGACCTAGTCTACAATGCCTCAAGAAGGATTCGTTCATTTCTGAACTCTTCCTCTTGTGTGTGTTCCATATACTAAGAACTGTAGTTTGATCTAGAACATCAATGCTTTTAGATAACGTGCCTGAACCGATCAACTTTTGATATAGGAAATGTTCAAAACATTATCCAACAATACAAAATTTTATCATTTCTTTACTAATAAAGAGACTGATATGATTTTGTATATCAGGTTCGGTATCTAATAACATTCGTTCAGAATCAATGTATTTGGAATACAGGGTGACAGTGACCAACAGACTTGGCTGCAACACTTGCCCCGTTTTCTGCCTCATGAAACTTATCACCCGTTCTCAGTTCTCTACCTTTCTGTAGCCCTATGTAACATATTACATATCTGGGATCCTGATCTGGTATCACATACCCAGGACGTAGAGAATACTGAGAAATAGTTCTTTGTAATGAACACACCCGAAAATGATGCATCAGCATGCACTCTCTTCGTTTGGGCGGCACGGGAATTCTGGTATTCCCCCATATCCTGCTCTGTCTTATAACATTTATAAGTTGGAGCGGGACCAACGTTCCCTAGCTCAGTATAACAAGCGGGTTCGGTCAATAATCCGTATTATTATCTTGATTAAGGCGTGACATGGTCGCTACCTGGAGAGAGAGAGAGAAGAAAACACTCAGCGTGCGCTCTTGCAAGAATAGATTGGTTATTATTTTATCTAATCAGGATGGCTCCCACTGCTTTTTATCAAATCTTCCTTCAAACCCAAAAAGGAAAGACTAGCCGGGATTAATTACACACTACAAGTTCGCCAATCTTTCAGCCAGGCCAGTGTCGGTACTTTGAGGGAGGTCCCCCGTGCTTTCGCACGAACCTAATTAATGTAAACCTCGTTTTCCCAGAGGCGTAACCTTGTTGACACCTTTCTAGACACCTACTTGATCGGCTAATTGTAATGTATAAAACTCTCCCAGGAGTAACTCTTACTCGCAGCGGGTATCGGGATCCAACTATCTCATAGAAGGTATGCAATCTCATTGCAAATTTCAACACTTGAAATTCCCGATAATATTTTGCCCCTAGCGTCCTATGACCTTGACAGAGGTCAACAAACCATAGGCTGCTAGTCAAGTTCAACCCGTCATTTCCTGATTGAAGTAAACCCACCCGCACGACCCTTGACAGAGGTCAACAAGGTCGCACGACTACCCTAAATCAATCACATCATATGCTTATGCAGATAAGCACTAATCAGCTACCGCACACTACGCCTTGACAGAGGTCAACAAACGCAGCACGAAGACTAACCAGTACATATCTGAAATGACGGAGGGCTACGACAGGTTTTTCTGAAAACCCATTGCGTAATGAACTTGATATCGTTGTAGGATCGAATGAATTTTGAAATGGAGTGTCTTTGATGCTTTTCTAGTTTTGCTAAAGGAGTCACTCCCGGTGAAGGGATCGTCGGTCCTTTCCTCATCGAATGAGGTGCGGGATATATCATATATATCACTGTGCAAAGCAAAAACACTTAAAAGCAATCAAAAGAAAAACCGAGGGTTGTAGCATCTGCCAGTTATTGCTAAAGGAGTCACTCCCGGTGAAGGGATCTCGGACCTTTCCTTATCGAATAAGGTGCAGGATATATCATATATACCGCTGTGCAAAGCAAGAACTGTAGCTACCTGTTTTATTTTGAAATTCGATTCTACAACATCATAGGTTTCTTTTATTTCATTAATCACATTAATAAAGTCCCATCATTTAAATTACCTAAACATCACAGATAAATACGACGTACACTTATGCCATCCGCATTCGCCTCGATGTCCCCTCGTGCACCGTTAGGTTAGGTAACTAACGGCAGAGCGGGGCAGGGCTAGCGCGGGTGTAAAACATAAGTAACGCCTATATAATATATCATATATACTATATATTGTATCTATCACAGAACATCACATGATCACATCACAGATATCGCAGCAGAAGAATCATATGAAATATTGGATATTCTAGGACGTCCGTGTTTTCAATACGAGCCAGTATAAAACACGGATTCCACGGTCGCGATGAATAGCCAAACCCACACCCCTAGACCCCTACGAGAGCGGCAAGCAACCCTACTAATTCCAGAGTTAGGAGACCCGGACTCGACTCCTCGAGTTGGTCTCCCACTGGACTCCAGAACCCGGTTACTTGTGCTCCCCTCCTTGGGTCTATCCTAGTGCGGAAAAGTAAATAATATACAAAGGGTGACAACTTCCGCAACCTGGAAGTGCCCCAAATAAAAGAATATTACATACAGATTTTTACATGAATGAAAATGAAAAACACTCATCTCACATAAAAACCCCCGGCTATTCAAACACGACGATCCAATATAACATATCCAGCAACACATAACATCACATGTCATCAACGTAAGTAAATATGCGCATCCCAATTGTCGTTGACATATAGCAACGAAACCGGCGATATCACATATTACACTTACGGTCACAGAAAAGAATGTGTAAAACTACAACAGTTGGAATCCGCAACCTCCTCAGACATCGCATGCCTGACCAAATGAATTACTTAGACATCGCATGCCCAACAATTATAAACCCCGCATTTTAGTCTCAAAATCGAAAACACTTTTCAATATCAAGTCGGGCAATTCAACAGGATTCCCGACAATCTGATCGAATGCTCGTCGCAAACTTCAGTAGGCGGCCGCACCCCCGATGCTGTCGACGAAGTGCACCAAGGCGGAACACCGCTACCGCGAGCACCCGAACGGATGCTTTCGGCGACGGGGTTCTCCTACAGTCACTTGGTCGGGGCTATGGAGTGAGGCTGTCTATTAAGTTTACCCGGCGAGTATCCGCGTACGCTACGTGATTGCGACGGACTTTTGATCACATCAAAACTCCGTGGCAACCGATCAAGTGAGACTAAATTGCTAGATTTACAACATTCATTCAGTTATCTCATAACTTCTTGTGAATTCCAATTATTGTATCCCATTCCGGATAAATAGAAAATGTCAAACTTTTCGATCGAACAGTCAAACACCCAAGTTTTCCCGATACAGGTCAACACATGAAACAAGTCTAAAAACATTCAGTTCGTGCCTCAGTACCAACGGTCCAGCCATAGAAGGGTCAAGCCAACGCCTCACATGTGGCACGCCGTACTGCCCCAAACCCGAAGGTTCAAAGGGCAGTTCAAGACGGTCACATAATCGAGTTAAGGTTTGTTGTCTTCTAGAGGGTCCATCGTGTTACTTGCACTACTTAGAACGTCTTTAAACTACGGAAAAATCCAACACTTGGAAATTTCCCGACAGGGGAAAAATTGGTTATTTATATCCGGTCGAACTTTTTAACATGTTCTAAAATTTACCCAGAAAGCCACACAGACAAAATTTGATAATCCGATCGAATCCATGAAATCCCAAAACAACCCCAGAAAACTCAACTGTATAGTATATATTAAAATTACCCAGAAAACACAGGAATTAATTATAAACATTACTGTGCAAAGATGAGTCAAAGAGTCAACATTATGGCCGCGGAAGCGCCGCGCCACGTGGGCTTAGGCCGCGCTTCCGCGGCGTTATGACGGAGTTAGGTCTCCGTTTTTCACAGTAATTCATAAAAAACCCTGCTTAATTTTCTGCATATTTTTAATATTGAAAAATCCAGATTTTTTTAAATTAGACAGAGAGCATTTTGGAAATGGGTTTTCGGGTTCGTTCGGATCTCAAACGTCGTCTAGACTTCGCCTAAGGCTCTAGCTAGGCTCTGATACCACTGTAGGGTTCCTAGGCACCCTAATGAGGTCTCACAAGGCATCAACCATGCCAATTTCTAATTTTAACGGTACCGAGAAACCCTAGTGTACGGATCGTTGGCTAGAATTCTAGGCGAAAATGAAACTAGTTAACAACTTAACTAAAGTTTAAACGGAAATACAACCTTTGTAGATCCAGTGCTCCACCTCCATAGCTCCGCAATGAAGTCCCCTCGCTGTCCAAATGAATTCCCGGGCTCTAGCGTCGGCTTCGTCGGAGAAATGGCGAGCTAGGTCATCGATGTCCATGCCGAAGATGATCTACGTCGAGGCATCGCTAGATCAAGCTCCACCTTCACCAAGCCATGAAAACTTGTGAAGGAAACACACTCTACTACTTGGCAAGAGGTAGAGGATGAAGAAATAGGAAGTGGGTTCACTTTAGAATTGGATTTCTCATACTTTTCATCAATCCACCATTGATGAAGTGAAGCTTTCTTCATTGAAGAAGATGAAGAAGAAGAAGAAAGTGTTATGATAAGTTAATTAGAATAATTGAAAAAGAATTATCCTTATCATAACATGAACCATGGTTTGATGTAGAGAGTTAACTCAAGTTAGATGAATGGTTAGGGTTTGAAGAAGAAGACAAAAAAGTTACATGAGTCAAAGTTGCATGAAGCTTCATGAAGCTTCATGTAAGAAAGCAACCCTTTTTATTTTCTTTTCCCTTTTTCTTTTAATCCAAATTAAAAGATAAAAGAATAAATGAATAATAAATAAAACCCTAACCATTTACTTAACCAAGGTTTAACTCTTTACACAAAACCTAGTAATCTTGCATCATCAAACATGATACAATCAAGTGCACAAAAGTATATCACATATACAATGTGCACACCCGAGTGAGAATATCCATTTAAAGTGAACCAATACTAGTTAATGCAAAGTAATATATCAAATATATAGTTATGCATTAAATCATTAAATCAACACTTGATTCAATGATCCGGTCATATCGTATATAACCGACTAGTATCCAATGTTGGAGATAGTGCCCTCAGAGTCAATTATTGGATCACAGGCACGTGATTGCAATGATTGAGGGAGGACCTATCCCGGTACGACAGTCTTACTCGAGATGATAGTATGCTATCTGGTTTACCTTTATCATCGTGTACTGCTTTAGGTGACCTGACAGGTCGCTATTGCACGTTGATAGAGCCCCTAGGATTCTTGCTTGACTGCCAGCAGTATGAGGGCGATCATATAAGTGAGAGCTGGAGTCTATAAGCACATCCTTAAAAGGTCCCTAGTCGTGGGAGTTTCGAGACAGGGCATCGATTCTCCAGAGTAGACTAGTGTATACAGTCGAGACCCCGACGAGGGGCGGTGGCCGGTCTCACAAGCCACTGGTGTCAGTTGGTTCACCTAAGATGTATACAGGTGCTCATTGGGTTATGAGTACACCGGACAGGACTCGCCGGGAACATGCTAGTTGGTCTTATACCTGACGTCAGATAGCAGTTCCCAGGTGACATGTGTACAGGTTAGTTCATCGACCTGGGGATCGTCATTTGTCTCGTGTGAGTTCCCACTGTGCTTTGATTACTACCCTACCACGGCTCAAAGGAGTCGTGCAAACAGGTTTTAGTTGGATACAGTCCCGAGCCACATGGAGGCAGTGAGCGGATCTTCGGGGGTTCGTCTCTCCCGGTATTGGGGGTGAGGTCGCGCTGTGTCTAGGAGAGCCATTACACAAAGTCCTTGGCCAAGGCAGGAGATTTACTGGTAGGTATTCCAGTAGTATCTCAGGGTGTTCTGGGCTACACTCCGACATGACTTGTACCGCTTTTGGGGGTCTGCTTTTACCCACCCCCTAGGCCCGCCTTGCGATGCTCATAGACGAACGGACCGGACTGTATGGATATTGTCACTGACAGGCTCAGTAGGGTGTCAGGATGAGTTCGCTCATCGACGTCCCTTTTGGTCAATAGCTGGTGGCCCGTTACGTATTGGCTTATACCTCTGACGTGCTAGTGGTTAAATCCACAGCCATAGTATTGACGAGTCTTTAGAGTCCACCACACATTCAGTTACTCAGCTTTCGGGCGAAACGCTGTAGAGGCCGTATGGAGATATGGCAGGGTCCGATCAGATACGTGCGGTATTGCACGGATCAGGATCGGACGTTTTGTACTAGTGGACGTATGGATATATGGCAGGGTTCGATCAGATACGTGCGGCATTGCACGGATCAGGATCGGACGGATATTACTAGCCGGCTTTGGTTTAAGCCGGATCCTAGTATAGTACAGTGTAGATTTTGTCTCATTGCATTTGTATCCGGTCGGAATACAGATGCGGGTGTGTATGCACAGTATCGGGGTTTTCCTGTAATTTATTACGGGACCAGTTTTCTGGAGTTGCCAGTTTGCATTCCGTTCCTGCCGGTTTTCCTTTGTTCTTTCCCGGCCGGACTTTTCCGATGGAGGGGGGTTGTTTGCAATTGTGCAAATGACATTTGTGGAGGGGGTTTCTTGCAAATATATTCATTATGATAGGATAAGCATCTTTTGCTTTTTCATCCATGATGTTGCATTAATTGTGATTGGAAAGGGTTATGGTTTGGATGTATGTTTGTTATCATGATGTTTTGTTTATGGTCACCTCTTTCTATCTCCTACACTCACCTCCCTCTTGTGATATACTTTGTCTCCACCACCATTTCAAAGATGAGGAGGCCGGCCACAATTTTGAGGGGAGGGAAAATGAGAGAGGTTGATTTCATTTTGGTGTGGCAAAAAATTAAGCATCCATCTCATTTTAGCTTCCCACCAAAATTCCCAAGTTCATATCTTGTTGATTCCTCCATCAAGGCAACTTCACAAACTCCATGAGACATAGACTCTACACTACACATTCTACAGCAAATCTTGGGCATGTCGACTTGCCAGCTTCATGCCCGAGTTGCCTCGGTATAGAGGCGGGAGCCCGTAAAAGATGCAGGCGATGTGGTGCCCTTCCGGCGAGGAGGCGACGACCGGAGTTTCCGCGGGAGATCGGGACGATGACGAGAAGACCGGAGGACTCGGATCACTCGGTATATCTCTAACCCGTCTTGTTGTTAGCTAGATCTAGTTTAATGGCCCGATCCGGGGTTTAGTGCGCGGTGGTGCCGGTTTGCTAAGTTCGCAAAATTAAAGTTTATCACCGTTTCCGCATTTGGCCGTCGGATTGACGGTCGGGGCGCCGCCGTGCACTTACAGTGGTATCAGAGCCTCGCCATTAACTTCGTCTAGCTTCGTTTGATGTGTTTGCATTTCCGATCGACCAAAATTCCAAAAAAAACCACGTTTTTCCTTACATCAGTTTTCTGTCGAAATTTTTTAATGTCCAAAAATTTTTCAGGTTGTAAAAAACTAATGTACTGGAAATTCTAAGACTACTGGAAAAATTCGACACAGTCAGTCGACCACTGAAGCGTGGAACCGCGGCCAAACCCCCCCTTGGGCCGCGGTTCCGCCGCACATTGGTGACCTCACTGTGTCCAATTTCTCCAGTGGGCTTCTGGGCTAATTTTAGGGGTTTTGGAATATTAATATTGGGCCCAGAATTTCTGTGAGTGCTACAGTATTGCTTGGGGGCCCACTTGTTAATTTTTGATCAATCGGATATTTTAAACACATTAGTTCACAGTATTTACATTATATCTGCGACCGTGAATGTCACTCGATCGGTAAATCCGGTCTAACTGCTATAGCCCGGTTAGACGGATTTGCGAACGTGACTTTCACGTTGATGTTTTGTGATTTTGCTGTGATGTTGCGGATCGGTCGTGGGGATAGCCTGGATGCAATGCTAGTACAGTTTCTGTTGTATTATGTACATTTGATATTGCGGGGCGAGCGTCCGACATGTGGACTGCCGTCACTGCCTGTTTGTATTATTATTTTGGGGCACGACCTGGTTGCGGTCGATGTACCCGTTGTATGTATATTTTACTTTCTGTACTAGGTTTACCCCGCGGTGGGGTGCACGGATAGCCGGGTTCTGGAGGGCAACAAGCCCGCATCTCATGGCATTGGGACGGAGGGGGCTTCGCTCTAGAATTGGCGGGCTATTCGCCGCACTCGTAGGGGGTACAGGTTGACCCAGGAGGGGTGCCCAAGTTACCGGATTCCGTGAAGTGCTGGGTAGTCCATTCACGGTGCTGAAGGGGGCTGCCTCGCTTCAGGTTTTGGTGGGTGACTTGCCGCGCCCGTAGGGGTCTAGGATTTCATTGCACAGGCTATCCACACGACCAGGAGAACGTCGGGTTTCAGTAGTGGCTCTGTGAAACCCGGGGATCCCAGATATCTGTATTGTTCTGTGATGCTGTACATTTCTGTGATGTTGCATTTTATCACGCCTTGAGCGAAATACTATAATATATTGGTATATATATTAGTAGATGTTGTATATGTTTTTCATCCGCGCTAGTCCAGTCCCCGCTCTGCCGTTAGTTAGCTAACCTAACGGGTGATGACGGGACCCAGTGGCGAATGCGGATGGCATATACGTACGTCAGTATATTTTCGTTCTTTGTGGTGTGATCAATTGATGGGACTGCATTGATTCGGATCAATGCAAGATAAACAAACCTAATCTGATGTTGTTGGAACACTTTTTCAAAAAGGTGTTATTGCAAGGACGTTCACTTTTGTTTTGCATCGTGGTATTCATTTGGAATATCCTGCTCCTCAGTCGACGAGGCAAGGGCCGAGATCCCTTCACCGGGAGTGACCCCTTGGACAGAAGTTTGCGTCAGGGCATTAACTTTACTATAGCCGATTACTTTTGCTTTGCATCGTGGTATTCATTAGGAATATCCTGCACCCCATTCTACGGGAAAGAGCCGAGATCCCTTCACCGGGAGTGACCTCTTTAGTAAAGGTTTTCGTCACTATATTTTCTAAAAAGCTATCCGTTCCTTCAACGATATCAAGTTCATTACGTTAAAGGTTTTCGCCAGAAACCATTCGTAGCCCTCCATCATTTCAGTTAAATATTCGGTAGTATTCAAGCTATGTATTTTGACCTCACGCCAAGGCATAATGTTTGGTAGTTGCCGGGTATTTATCTGTTGCATAGATAGATGCGTTGGTTTGGGACAGTCGTACTACTATTTTGGCCTACGTCAAGGGTATGTACGGGTGGGTTCAAATTAACCTGGACAATGATGGGTAGAACTTGACATGTGACTTATGATATTTTGACCTCACGCCAAGGTCATAAGAGCATGGGGTAGAAATCACATCGGGAGTTTCAAAAGAACTGAAACTTGCCAGATATGCGCATACCTTCTGGAGTGTTATACCGTGAGCGGATTCCGTCACGTTATCATGCGATGAGAGTTGGATCCCGATTCCCACTGATGAGTTAGTTTACTCCTCGGGTGACCCCGACTAATTCTTCTTTCAGGTTTGGAGGAGAATTTGAGGTACAGTGGGAGGTTTCCAGATTAGATGAAGTGATAACCATTCTGATCTAGGTTAGAGTGCACGCTGAGTGTTTCTTTTCTCTCTCTCTTTGGCAGCAACCATTGACCCGACCCTAAGACTATGACTCAGTGACCAAGTTGACCGAACCTTCTTAACACTGGCTTTTGGATTATCAGAGTTGCAGACCTCATTGCCACTCCTACTTTTACCCTTTTCTCCAGGACACTCCGTATTACTACGAACGTCCACTTCCATTGGACAAAACCATCGTATGGTTAGATACGAACTCGAAGGAATTCGAGGATGGTTTCCGGTTCTGGAGAAAATGGATAGGATTATTCAGTTGTCTTTTTCCTTTTTGCCTTCTCTCAAGTTACGAGTACTCCTTAGTTTAGGAGATAGTACACCTATTACGCAAATTGGATAATCTTCTTCCAAACTTTAGGCTGGTGCCGAACAGTGGGGAATGAAGAAAACCAATTAGCATAACGATGGTGTGCAGAAGGTATTAAGATTAAGACAAAGCAAGGGATTAGTAAGAGGGCAAAGTAAATTGCAACTGATATTCATGACCAAACCAAGTATTTCTTCGCCAATCCTAAATCACCTTTGTATTTCTCCAGGACACTCCGTATCACTACGAAGATCCACAGTTTATTGGATACTCCATCGTATGGTTATATACGAACTCGAAAGGAACTTGTTCCAGTTCGGGGATGGATTCTGGTCCAGGAGGAATAAGGTTTATTCGGTTGTCTTTTATCTTCACCTTCTCTCGCATTGCGAGTGCTCCTAGGACTAGGACAGTACACCCATTATGCTT
This sequence comes from Agapanthus africanus, assembly GCA_030015575.1. Taxonomy (NCBI): domain Eukaryota; kingdom Viridiplantae; phylum Streptophyta; class Magnoliopsida; order Asparagales; family Amaryllidaceae; genus Agapanthus; species Agapanthus africanus. The sequence continues at coordinate 751,962,502 of JASDDO010000019.1, forward strand.
ATTGCATAGTCTTCTTCCAAACCATAGGCTGGTGCCGAACGGTAGGGAAGGAAGAAAACCATTTGGCCTAAGGGGTGTGCAGAAGGTAATGACTAAAGACATATAAAGGGATTTGGAGAGGTGGCAAAGAATTATAAGGTTATAGTTGTGAATCTGGATAATGGTAGAGGCGTTACTAGGAATACCAGAATACCCTATCGAAACATTTCAATGTTTCAGTTCAACTGTGTACTGTTAAAAGAAAACTGATTTCCCGATTAGACACTTGCTCCAGGGTATGTATTTACCAGGTTTGATTCTCACATCTGTATGGTTTTACAGATGATGAGTGGGAGTAAGTTATTGGGAATAGGGTGATCATCCTCATTATATCAGGATTCGTTGTAATCTGTGATATTTGAGGAGATCACCTGGGCTGTTTGCCGGTCGGCAAATTTTTGGTTTTGAATATCCGCTGTTGTGCACCAATTTCAAATTGATATATCTGTACGTCTATTTTCATAGAGTGAGATATACCTTTTGATATTATGTCGATGACATTTACCTATATCAGTGGATGGTTAGGTAAGGAGCATTAAACAGCGGTGTAATTCTTCTTAACCATAAGTAAAGTTTTCAACCTACGACACACAGTGAAAGAGTTGTTAGACTCAGCGGACTTATACAGAGTATTGTATGTTGTCCAGTGTCCATTAGGACAGAGGGGTTGGTCCTCATACTATATTCTGTTTACTTTTAACTTCTCTAGTTCTTAGACATGTGTTTCGTAGAAACACAGGGTCTAAGTTTTGAGGAGTTATAGGTATTTGAATAGAGTAGAGAACCAAGTGTAGCAAGTATCGGGATTCTTCAAAGTGATCGAAGATGTAGATACTTGTGTATGGTATTCAGTTGATAGTAATGATAAAGAGAAATTTCTTCTCTTTCAGGTTACTCATAATTGGAAGCATTCCTAAGTTGAGTAACGCTGATCGGCCTCCTTCCATTTAGTTGACATGCACTGGAGAGAGCTGCATGATTTGAATCTGGTTCAATTAAATCAGTGCCTCTGGTTCTATATTGGATATAGTACAGTTCATATCTTAACATTGTTAAGGTACGGGGAGTTGTCCGGCTTATGATTAAAACCAGACTCTGGATAACTCAAGGCACGTTTCTGTAATGGCTGTTTGTGGGTTGACCCAGGCTCTGACGAGGGTTGACTTTCTACCATATGGGAGATCAATAGTAATATTGTTATAGACTCGCCACAGTTTTATTAAAAATGGATTTTTTCAAAAACAGTAGTGGGAGTATGGTAGAACTGGAAGTGATTCCAGAACCGCAAACGATTACTGAAGATTTGATAAGGAACCTAAAGATTCAATCTGATTTGACATTCCATTGGCCACTCCGCAGATAAGGTGGGTAACTTCAGACACCCGAGAGGTACTCCGGTAGCCTCAAGGACGGTGACAGGAAAGTTCTTGTTTACCCACACTTGCCATTGCTGTTGTTCCAGGCTGCGAGACCCGGTAGGAGGATGAGTATAGCGTCGTTCTAAACTAGCTTTAGAAGTGCACGTCTATATGACTCTGCCAGAGGGTTGTCGTAGTCAGTGGGAGCAGCGGAAGTATTGGTGGACAGGTAGCTTATGTCTACTTATAGACTAAAGCAGATATAGCGAAGATAGATCATCTATTTCTGATGTGACAGTCATAGGTTTGACGTCATCAGAATAGGGGATGGATCTGTTGAGAAGGTAGTAGGGTGTGATGTCCTGGTATTGGATGACATACACAAAGTAGGAAGTGATATTCCTATACTACGATCGGTTATACTTTGGTATTCACACAGTGGTTTCTCCACAAAGGAAATGGATTTTGTATCAGACATATTGGTTACTAGATCTATGGTTTTAGGTCTAGATTTGGGTGGTTTCCCAATCTGGGTACTTAGACAGCATTCTAAGAGTATTTAGAATGGACGACTCCTGGCATGGTGGTGTACCTGCAGGTAATGGAGTCACCCTCTCTAAAGGTGTCTTACAGACTAAAGGGGAGAGGGATGTGCATGATTGGCAGATCATTTGCTTAGGCAATTGAGTCAATCATGAGATGTCAAGTACCACACCAGATGTTGTTCTTGCACTAGATACAATAAGTTGACATTGATCCAATCCTGGAGAAACAGTCGGAAGCAGTTTTAGAACATAAGTGGATGTTCTAGGGATATGATAACGACAGCCTCATTTGGGAGACAGTTATCATTCCAGGCTTCCAAAATGATATGGACGACAAGGAGGTTGTCAGAGTTATAGTTTTCCTTCTGACGAGGGGCAGTATTCTGGACAGGTGATCCAGGCAGATACTGAGGGAGGCATGGCGCAGGATACTGATTAAGTTCAGTTGACGATACAGTCTAAGAAGTTTGGATTTGGAGTTCATTTATGAGCTAGGTCCCATCAGACATCCAGACATTCTAAGACAGGTATTGCTCATTTCGGGAGATGGTTTTCTCCGCGAACTTGAGATATAGAGAGACATAGAAAGAAACTTCAAGGCGGTTCCACTCACTGAGGCTATTCCTCGATCGCAAGAGTTTCGCAAACAGGCTTTATGAGACTGACTAGTAGAGGAGTTGGGTGTTCGGTATCACACGGGCTGTGAGTATGCGACATCGCAATAATTAGCCTTGAGTGCAAGTGGGAGATTGTTGGAGATAGTGCCCTCAGAGTCAATTATTGGATCACAGGCACGTGATTGCAATGATTGAGGGAGGACCTATCCCGGTACGACAGTCTTAATCGAGATGATAGTATGCTATCTGGTTTACCTTTATCATCGTGTACTGCTTTAGGTGACCTGACAGGTCGCTATTGCACGTTGATAGAGCCCCTAGGATTCTTGCTTGACTGCCAGCAGTATGAGGGCGATCATATAAGTGAGAGCTGGAGTCTATAAGCACATCCTTAAAAGGTCCCTAGTCGTGGGAGTTTCGAGACAGGGCATCGATTCTCCAGAGTAGACTAGTGTATACAGTCGAGACCCCGACGAGGGGCGGTGGCCGGTCTCATAAGCCACTGGTGTCAGTTGGTTCACCTAAGATGTATACAGGTGCTCATTGGGTTATGAGTACACCGGACAGGACTCGCCGGGAACATGCTAGTTGGTCTTATACCTGACGTCAGATAGCAGTTCCCAGGTGACATGTGTACAGGTTAGTTCATCGACCTGGGGATCGTCATTTGTCTCGTGTGAGTTCCCACTGTGCTTTGATTACTACCCTACCACGGCTCAAAGGAGTCGTGCAAACAGGTTTTAGTTGGATACAGTCCCGAGCCACATGGAGGCAGTGAGCGGATCTTCGGGGGTTCGTCTCTCCCGGTATTGGGGGTGAGGTCGCGCTGTGTCTAGGAGAGCCATTACACAAAGTCCTTGGCCAAGGCAGGAGATTTACTGGTAGGTATTCCAGTAGTATCTCAGGGTGTTCTGGGCTACACTCCGACACGACTTGTACCGCTTTTGGGGGTCTGACTTTTACCCACCCCTTAGGCCCGCCATGCGATGCTCATAAACGAACGGACCGGACTGTACGGATATTGTCACTGACAGGCTCAGTAGGGTGTCAGGATGAGTTCGCTCATCGACGTCCCTTTTGGTCAATAGCTGGTGGCCCGTTACGTATTGGCTTATACCTCTGACGTACTAGTGGTTAAATCCACAGCCATAGTATTGACGAGTCTTTAGAGTCCACCACACATTCAGTTACTCAGCTTTCGGGCGAAACGCTGTAGAGACCGTATGGAGATATGGCAGGGTCCGATCAGATACGTGCGGTATTGCACGGATCAGGATCGGACGTTTTGTACTAGTGGACGTATGGATATATGGCAGGGTTCGATCAGATACGTGCGGCATTTCACGGATCAGGATCGGACGGATATTTCTAGCCGGCTTTGGTTTAAGCCGGATCCTAGTATAGTACAGTATAGATTTTGTCTCATTGCATTTGTATCCGGTCGGAATACAGATGCGGGTGTGTATGCACAGTATCGGGGTTTTCCTGTAATTTATTACGGGACCAGTTTTCTGGAGTTTCCAGTTTGCATTCCGTTCCGGCCGGTTTTCCTTTGTTCTTTCCCGGCCGGACTTTTCCAATGGAGGGGGGTTGTTTGCAATTGTGCAAATGACATTTGTGGAGGGGGTTTCTTGCAAATATATTCATTATGATAGGATAAGCATCTTTTGCTTTTTCATCCATGATGTTGCATTAATTGTGATTGGAAAGGGTTATGGTTTGGATGTATGTTTGTTATCATGATGTTTTGTTTATGGTCACCTCTTTCTATCTCCTACACTCACCTCCCTCTTGTGATATACTTTGTCTCCACCACCATTTCAAAGATGAGGAGGCCGGCCACAATTTTGAGGGGAGGGAAAATGAGAGAGGTTGATTTCATTTTGGTGTGGCAAAAAATTAAGCATCCATCTCATTTTAGCTTGCCACCAAAATTCCCAAGTTCATATCTTGTTGATTCCTCCATCAAGGCAACTTCACAAACTCCATGAGACATAGACTCTACACTACACATTCTACAGCAAATCTTGGGCATGTCGACTTGCCAGCTTCATGCCCGAGTTGCCTCGGTATAGAGGCGGGAGCCCGTAAAAGATGCAGGCGATGTGGTGCCCTTCCGGCGAGGAGGCGACGACCGGAGTTTCCACGGGAGATCGGGACGATGACGAGAAGACCGGAGGACTCGGATCACTCGGTATATCTCTAACCCGTCTTGTTGTTAGCTAGATCTAGTTTAATGGCCCGATCCGGGGTTTAGTGCGCGGTGGTGCCGGTTTACTAAGTTCGCAAAATTAAAGTTTATCACCGTTTCCGCATTTGGCCGTCGGATTGACGGCCGGGGCGCCGCCGTGCACTTACATCCAATGTATCGGCTTATCGAATCAATCCTTGATTCGATAACTAGGTTATATCGCATACAACCAATCGATACATTCATCGCGAGAATGAAATACGGTATCATACACGCATTATTCTTGGTCCCGCACATATCTCATATGCGCTCCTATTTCGTTTCGCTTGAGCCAGGAAACCTCTGTGTAGGACTCTAAAGACTCGTCAATACGCCGGCAGCAGGTGATGATCATATCAAACACCCACAAGCCGCAAGCGATCTGCTAAACGTAACGGCCACCCGGGTATTGAGCGATCTGAAGATCGACGAGCAAGCCCGCTCACACTCCAGTGAATCCAACCAGTAACACTACCGTACAGTCCGGTCTGATCGTCTGATATGTCGCATATCTCGCCTAGGGGTGGTAAACGTCAGACCCCAATAGCTCGATAAGTCGTGTCGATATGAGGTCTATAACAATTCGAGAAACTACTGGTAACACTTACCTGTAAATCTCAGCAACCCTGGCCAGGGATTTCCTGTTATAGCCAATCGAACACAGCGCAACATCAACTCCCTATACCGGGAGAGACGAATCCCCTCCTATCGCTCATTGCCTCCATGTGACTCGGGACTGTACCTAAAAACCACCGTTTTGCACGCCCTCTTGGACGTGGTAAGATGGAAATCAAAGCACAGTGGGAACCACACAAGACTCTATGATGATCTCGGGTCAACAGACTACTCTGTACCAGTGTCACCAGAGAACTGCCATCTGACGTAAGGTATAATACCATCTGGGAGTTCTCGGCGAGTCCGTCCAGTGTACCCAGTCTCTACTGAGCACCCGTATATCTCCTCTGATGTCAAACACCAATGGATATGGGATCATCCATCGCCCATCTATATGGGTCGAGAAGGTACACGCTAGTCTACTCTGGTATATCGATGCCCTGTCTCGATACACCCATGACTAGGGACTTTGAAGGATGTACTTATAGACTACCATGTCCCCACTAGTATGATCCGCATCATAGTCCAGGTAGTCAAGTACACATCCTAAGGGCTTTATCAACATGTAACAGAGAGACAATTAGTGTACACGTTAAGGTAAAGATCAACCAGATAGCATACTATCATGTCGAGCAAGAAAGTCCTCCCTATATATGTCCAAGCATCCACTACAATATACATCCTATGTACAGTAATGGCCTCTAGGGCATACATATAACTAACACTTAATGGAAGCTTGGGATATTCACATGTATATAACAGTCTTGCTAAACATGGTAGTATGCTACTTGGTTTTTCTATCTTAATATGTGAGTATACGTATTGATAGAGCTCTTAGGATCTTGCTTGACTACCAGCGTTGTGATGGCAGTCACACTAGTGGGGGCTGGGTAGTCTACAAGCACATCCTTATTCAGGTCCCTAGTCGTTGGATTATCGAGACAGGGCATCGATACTCCGGAGTAGACTAGTGTGTACGCTTCTCATCCCAGTTGGGAAGATGGTCTGTCCCATAGCCGTCAGTACGTCGTACTGGAGATAGTATGCAGGTGCTCGTTGGGTTACGGGTACACCGGACAGGACTCACAGGGAACTGTTGGTTGGTTTTATACCAGTCGTCAGTGAACAGTTTCCAGGTGACAAGAGTACAGCATAGTCCGCAGACTTGACACTGCTACTTCGCCTCGAGTGTTTCCCACTGTTCTTAGATTGCTACCCTACCACGGCTCAAAGGAGTCGTGCAAACAGGTAGCAGTTGGGTGCAGTCCCGAGCACTTGGAGGCAGTGGCGGTTAGACAGGATTCGTCTCTCCCCGTATTGGGGGTTGATATCGCGCTGTGTCAGAGAGCCATTACGCAAAATCCCTGGCCAGGGCAAGCGAGATTTACTGGTAGGTTCCAGTAGTTTCTCAGGGTGTAATGGGCTTCGCTCCGACACGACTTATACCGCTATTAGGGGACTGACGCTTGCCGCCCCCTAGGCCCGATATGTGATAGTCTTAGACGAACGGACCGGACTGTACGGAGATTGTCACATCAGACTCAGTAGGAGTTCGGATGGGTTTCCTCATCGGCCTTCTTATCGACATCTACCTGGGGACCGTTACGTACAGCTAGTGCCGCTTGCGGTCTGTGGTTAAACCTACTGCCAGCATAGTAGTCGAGTCTCTAGAGTCCCACACAGAGAGTTTCCCTACTCCAGGCAAAACGATATAGAGGTCGTATGGTTTTACGACAAGGGTTCGGACGCATACGTGTGTTTACGCACGTACGACTTTCGGACAGTTTTTACCAGTCGGCTTTGGTTTAAGCCAGTTACTGGTATCCGGTTATTGGATTTATACAGTCTAAAGTTTTTCCGTATTTTTGCGGAAAGGAGGGGCGTTCTCATAATTGCGCGAGAAGCTTCTAGAAGATGGTGACTAAAGAGGTTTAGGTGGCATATACAATGAATGTGATTAGTGAGTCATATGGATGATTCATCCATGTCATTAATGCTTCATAATTGCTTAATGACTCATGGAGATGAATCACCACAAGATATTTATCAAGCATGGTTGTAAATCATTTTCTTTTCTTTTCTTGATATAACAAAATGCTTGATATATATTATGATAACTCATTCTTCTCACTTCATTATTATCTTCACCTTCTCTCTCCTCAAGCTCTCCCTCTTCAAACCCTAATCCTCCCCTCTCATGTGTTGAGTACAAGGATTAGTTAGACTAATTAAACCATAACCCTCACTCTATATCACCTAGCTTCTTTGATTAGCACTTAAAGAAAGTTAGTTGCCTCAAGTTTAGAGGCTAAGCTTGGAGTAAAGCTCTCGGGTGGATCGTCTACTACTTCGAGAAGGCCGAGAAGGAGGTGGAGTTCGTAAAGACGAAGGGCACGGTTCTTTAGGTATAATCCCTTTACATAGTAGTTGTTAACTTCTATGTTTGATGTTAGTTATCATTTAGCTTCGATTCATGCGGTTAGTCGATGTTTAAGCAAAGAACAAGATCATTTTTCATATTTCCGCCTCCCCGCAAGTCGTGGGGTGTTGTACATCGACTTACAATGCATGTTGTTCATATAAGATTAAATAATAATCTTGCACATTGGAAATTTAAGCTATAGCTAGATGATATGTTTGGATTAAATCGAGAGGGAATGGACAAATCTCAAATATAATGAACTGCTTATGAGGATACCCAACCCGGGGATCAAAAATCCTGAAATCTGGGTTCAAGTACGAAAACGAATCATAGAGTAAGTTGTGGTTGGGATGCACCAATTTTCAAGTATATACGCGTAGTCCTTTCATATGGTGTGAATGCATCTATCCTTTAACATTAAGAGGGTTGAGTTTATTTAAACTCTCGATAAAATCTGTATCTCTTATGAGTAGAGTGTCATTAGTTACATGAACACTCTTGATGGATTTTACCTATATGAGTACGAGAGTGAGGCCGCTTTTTAGGGGAATTGGGTTAATTCTTCGAGAGAGAGAAACTCATGAAAACCAGGATTAAGCATAAGGCCGAAAGGTGCTGGCTTAAGGGCTTAATTGGATGCCTGGATCAATATGTGCACGAAACAATTTTCTTTTCTCATAAGTGGTCTTAGTTCAAGATCATAGACTACTACGACTCTAGAAAGAAAATTATGGAAGTGCTAAGTGAAAGATTTAATGCATGGCACACCTTTAACATGCATATTGATCTATTTCTACCCAATATCTTATATACTTTATTTTCTTGAAAATATTTTATTAAAATTAGTGGGGGTTTGTTGGAAATTTTAATATAATACATTTCTTATATTTTTGAATATATTGATATAAGTATTTTGGGTCAAGATTCATTACTATCATTATTTGGGTCATTAAGCATGGCAATTGAGAACATTTAAAACCTAGGTCTTTAAAGGGCCTCCATTATTGATTTTTTTAGGACAATAAAATCTTGCCCACTATTTCTCTTCATTAAGTTTATTTTTATTTTATGCTCTCTTGGCCCTAAATATATAGATGTATTCTCATTTTGTTTGAAAGAAAATAGAACTTTTTAAATTGCTAAATCATCGGTGAAAAGGTGTTAGAATCACATGATATCGACATATTAGACGATGAAAATCAAGATGTGCCGATTTTAACCACAAATCATATATATATATATATATATATATATAAAAGAAAGAAAGGCAAACAATTTTAACCACAAATCATGGATTTTTTTATTTTGATTTTAATTTGATGAAGTTACATAGCGATATCAGCAATAAGAGAAGTAAATGCAGATTTTCTTTTGCAAATATTTAACAAATACATTCATCAGCTTAATTAATTTTAACCATAAAATTGTATTTTCTATCGTTGATTTTAAAAAACTAAAAAAATCACTGTGGATCGATTTGCCCATCCATCCCCACCATTTAAGTTGTCTTTAAATTCCAAAAATTCAAATTTTAAACGGAATGAACACATTTTTCAACACGTCCATCCATATGCAAGATAATTTATAGGAGACATAATGCCAAGATGAGTTGCATTTACAACTTTTAAAATCAATCTTCATATCCTAAAATTTAAAATTTACAAATCGAAATTAAATTAAATAGCCAACTATAAAATAATCAAGACACGGGAAAATAAAAATAAAAATTAACACTCTTGCTGAAGGATCTAACCAACCCCGTACACGGGTCCTTCATGTGTAGAACAGGAAAATATATTTTATTTCTAACAAATGGAATCTTCTCACATCTATACAATCTCTATTAAATATATATATTAAGATAATATCGCTTAATTTTAAAATATAAATTAGATATTGTTTAAGGTAAGAACCTTTAATCTTTTGCCTTACATTTTAAAAATGAATTAGACACTATCTATTGTAAGTATTCTATGGCTGTTAAAAACACTTGAAGCTCAGCTCGTTCAAATCTTGTTCGACATGCGGATGTTCTATCCAAAGCGAAGAAATAATTGATACGCCAATAATATCATGTATCTCAGTGTCTGTATTGATGGACTATCGATATATCAGGCAATTTCAACCGACATGCGGATGTTCTAGTTTACATTAATAAATTTTATTTTATTTTATTTTATTTTATTTTATTCAATAAGTTGTTGTTAATATGGATTTCAGTAAAATCCATTATTCTCTAGGCCTCTAAAAAAGATCGAAGATTACAGTAAAAATCTTCCCACGATTGATCTTTAATTGTTATGAAACCAATGCAGCAAGGCTCAGCTGGATACAAAGGCTCCGCGGGACCATAGACCACGGCATACTGCTGAACATAGCATACTGCCAGTGCCGCTTTATCTAACACCGGCTCGGCACAAACAGCATTGTAAGGCTTCGCCTCGGCCGAGTTGCACCGCATCGCGGCATTCTTCATCTCCTCGAGCCCATGCTTCTCGATCCCATACAACAATCCCTTATGAGCGTCCTCGTTAAAATCACAGAACTTTAGCTTCAGCGCCCAAAACACCATCGATGTCAAAAGACTATCATAACCGGCCTGATGAGATTTTTCGGTCCAAGCATCATCGATCTCCAGCATCTTCGCCAGTTGCACCAAACCTACCTTACCAAAGGAAGGGACATCGCAAGCCCTAGCCATGTGTTTAACATCGTAAACTGAACCAAACAGATTCGACACCAATTGCAGAAAGCCTGATAACGTGTTCGGGAGCGGCGTACGGTATATCAACTTGATCAGGTAGGAGAAGTCGTAAATCCCGTGGAAAGAGATCCATCTAGTCCCGTTGCATCCGCCGATCAGGTACTTGAATAGAAGGGCGGAAAGAACGTGCGCCTCCACTCCTTGCATACGGTTTCGTCTGAAATCGATACCGTGCTTCTTTAAAAACTGCACCGAGGCTTGTGAGCATGCATCAACTTCGGGATCGAAATCCGCAAAGTTGAATTGCCAAGAAAAAGACGTGGATCCGTCCGTCAATGTGACTCCCAACTGAACTAGCTTTAGATTATCGACGTTGAACTTCACGTCGCGGTAACAATCTTCCTCGGAAGCACCACGGGGAGTCGACCGGAGGAACCCCGGAAATTCCGTATCAATGAACACATAAGGAAAACTGCGCCGGAGTTTTGATATCAAATCCAATTGCTCAATGATATTGTAGTTCCATACGTCTTTCACAGGTTGACCACCGGCACTAACCCAAATCTTTCTCACCACCTCTGGTGGCTTCTCCATGACCTTCTTCTGCTGCTTCTTCTATTCTCTCTTAATACATATCGGGCAGCAGTTAGACTAAGATGGATCGAACTCACACTGGTTTCATCAAAAGATGAGGAAAAACAGAATTCTATTTAAATTTCCAATTTGATCAATTTTATATATATATAGATAGATATATAGATATATAGATATATATATTAATCCTATCTTAATACATATAGAGTTTCAATATCTCAACTGTAAATTCTTGAGCAACAATAACAAAATCTACACAACAAATTAAAATTTAGATGGGTTTTTCTATATATATAGCTCTGTATTTTTTTTACCTTTGATCTCAATATTTTGATATTTATCCCTTAAATTTGTTAAGATACTCCGGAACTTGAACTGCCATTAGGTTAACCAAGATTGATTTTTATTTATCTCAAAACTATTATTTTTATATTCTCTATTTCTTTTTTAATGAATTATATTCCCTATTTAATTTGCCTTCAAATGTAATTTTTTTTAAAATTTCCTTTATCTATCTCATGTAGTAAACCGTTCATCACAAGAAAATTTTAGGACTAGTAGGTTAAAAGATTTAAGAAAAATATATTTAAAATAACACTAATATTAAATAAATATTTGCAAAAATAAGAGAGAATCTAGAGGGCAAGGGACAAATAATCTAAAACGTTGTTAACAGAATATTCTGCGAAGAAACATAAAGTACTGAGATTAAAATAGAAACATATATCTTAAGATTAAATTATTTATTTAAAACCAAATCTTGCTACACAGCATTCCGTGCGTGGCTTCATAATATGCTTTAATTTTTGAATTCAAAGAGTAAACATAACCAACCAAAAAATTTAAGCATTTATATAATAGGCGCCATAGTGCAAAATTTTGATGAAACCAGTGGGAGTTATAAGCAATTGACTCTAAAAGAAATGAATGAGGAATTGGAATGCGATGCATGCATATACAAAACATAGGAACAGGTATAAACAAGACGATATAGAGATTAGAGAGGTTAACCAAGTTAACCTGAAAGCACCCTAGTCCACAAATAGTATAAGCATGCTTAGTTAAAATTAAGTTAATTGAACACAAGCTTGTTAAAACATACATAACTCTAACTTAAGTTTCAACGCAATTTGTGTGGAATTGATTAGCAGATGTGAAAATGAATATTAAAATTCAAACAATAGGCTTTGGAAATTTCCTGAGACTCCTTCTGAAAGTGAAGCTCATTATTACTTGCACAAGAATGAAACTGAGGAAAAGAATGCCATATATCAGAATGAAAATGGGTCAAAAGATCATGCTAAATATTTTTGTATTTCTCAAATCTTCCCCAAACTTTGTGTGCACAAGCAGCACAGCGTCTAAACATATCAATACGGTATAACACTGCACATATAGTAATTCAATCAAGCATTCCCAAGGAAAGGAAGAACCCTGAGCTAAGCTTAAGTTTTGATGTTTTAAGAAATCTTGAGCTCTGTGACGGATAGCCTTATCTATGAAGATCCCGATATACGGGTGACCATATAACCGATGAAATTCCATGCCTAGATGAACTACCCGTTAACACCAACGTGTGCTCCTATATCACTCAATCAAACCGGGGCTAGGTACTTTGAATAAGCAAGGTCATATTACCGGTCTCGGATTTCCCTATTTATTGACCATGGTCCGGAAAGTAATAGAGTACTATTCACTCTGACTGCTGTTGTTCCGTGGTCCCAACGGAATATCTCGAGAGCCCGGTACCCTTGTTTAATAAACCAATACGTTCATGATACTTAGCAGATACCCGATATTGTTACCACTACACACATATAATATAATGCACCGCACACACATGTTTCTTATCTATCTTTCCTTTATGAGACATTTTATCCGAGTTCATCTCGCTGACGGACTTTGTAAATCCCCGTTCCCATCTCATTAAAAGTTTCTAATTTTTCCAAATTCCCCGAGTTTTTCCCTTCCTTTTTCCCTCCTAAATTTTTGTGGGAAATTGGTTGCTTATATTCCAATATTTAAAACTTTCCAAACCCTAAAAGTCAAAACCCAAAACTTAAAACCAAAACCTAAATTTTAAACCAAATATATATATATATATATATATATATATATATATATATATATATATATATATATATATATATATATACACACACAATCCAGCCCATTCCCTTTCTTAAAGAAAATTAATTTCCTTAAATTTAAACCCCAGCCCATAGTGAACTCAGCCCAGATAACAAAATTAAAATTTAATTAAAACCCTTAATATAACCCTCAGCCCAAACACTTCTTTTCCAAATAAATTAGTTATTTTTGCCTCGGCCCGGCTCGGCCCCTCCTCAGCCCACTGGAAAATTAAAAGGAATTTAATTAATAAATCCCTTTTTCCAGCCCAGCCCGTCTTCTCCAACTCCCTTCAGCCTGCGTCTTCACCCGACCCGCGCCTTCTTCCCTCCTTCTTCCCAACGTCTCTTCCTCGATCCACAATTCATGCCAACTCCCGCGACCACGTCGCCGGGCCGTTTCCCCACGACTCGCGCGTCCTCTCGCAATCTACTCAACCTACTCCCCTCGTTTCCTCTTACTCCTCACTCTCTCAAACTCTCCAACTCTCAAACCTCCTCTCTTTCAACCCACTACGAAACCCACTGCCTCCCTCTCTACACCGACGACGACGACGCCGACGACCTCACCACCTCGTACTCCTCCCTCGTTTCTCCTCCAACATCAAAACCTTTCACCACTTCACTCCATCGACCGAACACCCCTGCCCAACTCCCCTGCACACAAATCCCCTGCACACAAATCCTCTGCACCCTTTCGACCACCACCTTCCACTCGACGCCGGCGAGCCTGAACCGCCTCAGTCGACACCCCCTTCATCCTCAACATCAACTTCATCATCACCACCTCCGAGCTCTCTCTCTCTCTCTTCAAAAATACCATAACCCTAAAACCTAAGCCTCGAGCTTCACTGTGCACATCGCCTGAGCGACGCCGCCGACCGTCGTCGACTCCAGCGCACTCCCTGAGATCCACAGAGCACCCCTCCGCTTCCAGCAAGCACAAGACGTCTCCGTGCCACTCCGACGTCAAACCTGAAACGCGAGCCAAGGCCGTGCAAACCAATTCACGCCGTTCGTCGCGCGTTCGTGACGTTGCTGTTGCCGTGCATCCCCGAAACGCTTCCAGGCAAGTATTTTACTTGCTACATGCTAATCTATTCGTGTTACAAACTCAAATCGTATAGATTACAAATTTACAATTTCCGATAAATTATACGACATACCTATTCGATGCATGATCCCAATGGAAATATTCATCTAATTTGACGGAATTGGATTTCCTATGCTGGCCCGTGTGAAAATGAATATCTTGTATAAATTTCACTGGAAAATACGACTGTTAATGACTAAAACGAATAGCCCCAAATATACCCGTAAAACTGGAAATTTCCCGTATCTGAAAATTGTTAAAATCACCATAAATTATGTACATACTGAAATGATGCGTTCGAGGGCTTAAATCGAATCCGACTCGACGGACTATAACCCTATGCAAGTTTCTAATGGTTTCTGTACTGAAATTATGACGATATTTGGATCGGAGTACGGCTCTGGACTGCAGTCCAGAGCGACTCTGGTTATTGTTTTCTGTCCCGTAATGCGTGCCATCTTGTTTCCTGAACTCATATGTTGCGGAACTCTGCAGTTTATTAAAGGGGATTCTGTTATCTAAATAACACAAGTGGTTTCATTTCTTTTCATTGGCGTTTGCTATTTAATTTGTAAATTAAAAGAACAGGACGTGTAACAGTCCAAAACAGAATCAGAATTGACATACTAGTATTGAACAGTGTATAACTTTTGATGTACAGATGCGATTGAGAATCCGTCTGTTGCGTTGAACACCCTATTGAAAACCCTAGGTTTTATTCAACTGTAGCATCGCTAAATTCTGAACCCAACTGGGTTAAATTCGCGTCGCGAAACAGACGTTCAGTTCAGAAACTGAATTTCCTGCAGCGAGCACTTAAAATGAAACGGCTGTAACATGAATACCGAAAACCCAATCGAACTGAAACCAATTTTGATGAACTGCTGACAGAGTGTTCTTATTATCGTATTTGTATCATTTCGTTGAATTCCGAACATATGAATTTATACAATTTTTGTAAGTTGATGGCGTGCTTATTGGTTCTTAACTTGCATGGCTTGTTAATGGCATACACACACATATCTTACCCCATTTGCCATATACATAGTGTTAGTGCGTGTTAGTGTTCAGTGGACATTGCATTATCGTGCGTGAATGATATTGGTTTAGAAGTGTCGAGTACATCAATGGAAAGTGAATGATTCGTGACAGTGATTGTTACAGTAAACAGTGATACAACCGTGCCATTGGTAAACTTGTAAACGACTAAATCAAAATGATAAATAGTATAAACCTGGGGAAAAGAGGGAAATCGAAGTGGAAAGAGAATCGTATTTAGCGGGACCGTATTTTAGAGGATGATCATTCGAGCAGTGATATATATATATATATATATATATATATATATATATATATATATATATTAGGTAGAATCTAGCGATCCGGCTGACAGGGTTATGTCCCGGGCATGTGGGCCGTTGTCTCGGGTATGTACGAGACTCCTGTTAAACATGATCCTCCTTTCCACTATACGATTTCAAACATGACCTAGAGACTGATAGGGACACAGATCATATTTTGCATCATATAGTGACACAGTGATTACACGCATTGTACTTTCACTGTTATTACCATATTTACCTGTTTTATATCATTAATATAAAAACTGCTATTACGTCGCTCTGATGACCTGAGTATGCATGCTCAGATCCCGTGGAAGAACCAGCGCAGGAGACGGATTTACCTTTCGAGCTGACGAAGATCTAGTCTGGAGTGCTTTTCTTTCTTTTCTGCTTTCCATAAAAGAGATCGTGTAATTGGACTTGGTTAGTAACTCTTCTTGTTTATTTGTAATTTGTGAACAATGGATTTTAATGTAATAATTTAGTGATGTAATTCCTTTACTGTTGTGCTTTATTTACTGATTACAATGTAATGCTAGAAGCCGAAATGTGACTACGGCGGGATTATTCCTTGACCGTAGGAGCATGGCTGGCCTAGTCATCTCTCGTTTTCCGTATTTTGGGAAGCGGGATGTGACAGACTTCCTTTCGTTCTCTCTATTCCTGGAATGTCTGTTAGATGAGGACGAGATGCGTGAAGAAGACGAAGGAGTGAAACCCACAGATGAGGACTACACGGAGCTGCCACCTAACTATTAGGAATAGTTCTTTTATTTTTCCAGTTGCCCACCTGTTTAGGGCTTGTCTTTCTGTTTCTTCGATGTAATAAACAATCTTCTCATTTTCAGTGTCCCGTGATATAATAAAGAATTAAGTTAATGAAAATAAATGCTATTTTCTTTTATTTATTATTTTGGTACATTGCATTCATATTATTCATAAGCTTCACGTAACTGTATCGGGATAGACCACTCTCGGTACAGTTAGGTTGTGGACCGTGCCACGTCACTACTTCAGTATTTTGGGAACTGGGGCATGACACACCCGCAATAGCCCTTGACACGGTCAACAAAGATATGAGATTTTCCTAACTAATCGCATAAAATGCAAGCATGAAGTTATCACTTAGCTACCGTACTCTACGTCTTGACACGGTCAACAAACGCCGCACGAATACTAAGTACTCTACTTTCTGAAATGACAGAGGGCTACAACTGGTTTTGAAGAAAACCTTTAACCTAATAAACTTGATATCATTGAAGGAACCGAGTGGTTTTGAAAACAAGTAGCTTTTGAAAAACTGATTGGTTCCTACAACATAGTTTAGGTTTGTTTTTTTGTATTAATCATATTAACACAATCCCGTTATTTAGATAATAACACTTATTATCTAGAATTTTATCACACCAGAAAAACATGATATTAAAAGAAAATAGAGTGCTTTAAATTCCATTCACGTTCTCCACAGGGCATCGGGTCTTCACCGTAAGCTTACTTAACTTATAACAGGGCGGACGCATGGCTAGCGCGAATGTAAAACAAATAGAAACACTTATTTATACACATACACACACGTATGCATCATCATAGGCAAGTAATCACATTATAGGCATGCGGTAAATATCACAGAAAATGGAATAGTCGGATATTCTAGGAATCTCGTATTTCATTAGAGCTGCAAACGAAATGTGATATTACACGGTCACGTGAATAGCCCATACATAACCAAACCAACGCCCATACGAGCGCGGCGAGCAGCCCACCAATCCTAGAAACGAAGCAACCCGGTCTCAACACCATGAGGGGGACACCCGACACTTTCTAGAATCCGGCGACTCAAGCACTCCTCCGCGCGTCAAACCTATACCCCTACAAACGCGGCAAGCAACAAGCCAATTTTAGAACAAGGAAAACAGGTCTCAACTCCTTGAGATGGCCACCTAGCGCATTCTAGAACCTGACAGCTCGAGCGCTTCTCCGCAGGATAACCTGTATCATATATACATACAACGACAACGACGGTCTCATCCCGACCGTGTCCCGAACAAAAAAAAATATACAATTGCATTACACATGAATACAAGAATAGAAATACAACATTTGTGCATCATATTCACATGAGGAGCTATTCATCGCAACAATCCGAACTAAACAAACACACCAACATAGCATTCACAAATGTGCAACCGCGTCTAATCGATCGCACATCAATTAGGCAACGATTACTAATATATATTCACATAAGCAATCAAACCAACTCGATCGAACACTTCATCGAGTTAATTGAAACCGCGATGTAACAACCCTAATTTTCTTATACACTTTTCTATACAATTTTTTTTTTAAAATTTTTAAAAATACATAAAGGAGTATTTTAACTTGAGCACAATATATATATAAGTAATTATTTTGTTTTTAAATAACTCCATTTTTAGTGTACATAAAATTGTTTTAAAATTAAAGTAATACTTGGGGTATTTAGTGTTGCTGTTACCACTTTAAGTAGTTATTTTCCCACAATAATTATAAGAAGGAGCTTGTAGCTCATTGGTAACACCTTGCACTGCTGAACCAAGCTACCAGAGTTCAAATCCTATGCGCACATTATTTTTGTATTTATTTTGTTTTAATTTCTTTTGGAAGTCAACGGTCAAAAGGCCATAACTCCCAAAATATATATGTACTGGACAGGAAAAAGTAAATATACCAAATTGTACCCCAGAAGAATCCCTGGCCATTGGAACCCTGTCTCGGCCCGACTCGGCGCCGCCGGCCGGCGACTCGGCCGACCCGGTCCGGCGCCGCCGGCCGGCGACTCGGCCGACCCGGTCCGGCGCCGCCGGCCGGACTTGGCCGGACGACCGAGTCGCCAACAGAGAAAAGTCTCCTCTTGACTTGGTCCACTCCCCTGCACACTTTAATTGCTTGGATCGGTTATCATTTGCCCAATAAATCCCTTTTAATCCTAGGTTTAATGATTTTTAATGATTTTTATATATTTTTATATATTTTTTTAATTAAAACCCTAACCCTAGCCTAACCCTATATAAACACCCCTACCCTCTACCCTCTCATCACTTTTTCTAAGTCTACTCTCCCAAAATTCCAAGAGAACTTGGTACGTCGGAAAACGAGCGAAAGGCGAAGCGCTGACGAAATCGACGGCGACTTTCCGGTGATCGTGCTTGGAGCTCTCGACGACGTTTCAACACGCCGGCAAATCCTCTACCTCCCTCTCACTCTCTAGCGTTGTCCAAACCCGTAAGTCCCCGTTTTCTACCTTTCTTTTCCTTCATAATAATACGATTTTATAAACCCGACGGAAATCGGAACAAACCGATTTCCGATTCGGTTTTCTATCAGATCTCACTTATCACCAATTCCATAATGCTTAAACATCTTCATGTTGACTACTAATCACTTAAAAATTAATTTGTACAAGTTTTCACACATGAAATGATAGCTTTTGTAATATACCGTATTTTTGCACTTAAATACCACCATGTTTAGTTTATCACATTTAACCCTTTAACATTGCTATACCTTAAAGTAGATCACGAGGTAATGACCTACCTCCACACACACGCAAATACAACCCTAATTGATATCATCAAAACTTAGAATACGATAATACAAGATTTTACATTTAAATACCCTTTTCTTAATAAAACCTTTTCTAAAAGTTCTAAGTTTTAAACAATTTTAAAACAATATCTTTTAATAGGAAAATACGATATGTCGTGGACATCGATCGTTTATCTAAATCTGAGTTTGTGGTGTCTAGGCAAGTGTGTCTAAGACGAGTGGTTACTTAATTAGGACCACTATTTGTAGTGGAGAGCCTTCCACTCACCTGGCACTTACATGGCCGCAATTGGCGGTGAAGAGGCGATTTGAGGCTTCTAATGACTTATCGTTTAGACCATTTAGAAATATGTTAGTTGACTTAGGAAACCCTAGAATCTAAAATACGGAAATTTACACCCTTTTTCAAATAAATATCTTATCTTTATAAAACCGTTTTCTAAATGATTAGTATTTATTAAATCTTTGCAAAGCGCCACTACAACCCATCTTTGGGGAACTCGTTAAGGATAGTACGGTTTATCGTGCACCATCGGGCTTAGTAGTGCGAGATTCAGACCTCCGCAAGGAGCATTCGGTCTCGAAAGGTTTAAAATACGACATTTAAGAAAAATGAGATTTTTGGAAAATAAAATATTTATTAAAAATTATTCTTATATAAACATATGTATATCTATCATTTAAACACCTATTTTATTATAAGATAAAGTTTCCACTTTTTCCTAAAAATTACAAGATTAAAAGTTACATTAAAATACCATGAATTTCAAATAAATCAATATTACAAATTAATACCTTTATTTATGAAATTAGGATATTTTCACTAGAAATATCACAAAATAAATCACTCATTATAACTATAAAGACGAATAATAAATACTTGAGGTGTATCTTGAAAACTATACAAAAGTATTTTTACATAAAACCACCTCAAGTTTTATAAATTACAATAATGACCCTAACAATATAGAACTTTGACTTACATTTCTTTTAGTCTGACTCGGGTTTGAGTCTGATTATTTCTGACTTGAATATGATTCAAGTCAATCTATATTCTTTAATATTCCAACTCAATATGAACACATGAATCCCAGAATCTAGTTAACAATCTATACAACTTGACTGAACCAAACCATGGATATACATCCTTTATTCTATTATTCCATCTACCTGATTATGCAGTTACACTCTGTTACTGATATCATGGTTTTGATCAGTCATCCAACTTATACAATGCAAAACAACAATACAATCAAAACACTACGGGGTTTAAGGGGTAGATTGGTACGGAAGATGTTAAAGGTGACACGAGACGGTCAGATCTAAGACACCTAACATGAATCCAATTGCCGTTGTTCCGGGCCTTCTAACGGAGCCTTGTACTCTATTTTCCGTTTGCCCTGGTCTCTAGCATATAGAGACCCCTCTCGTATACACTGGCATTCTTCTGTACCAAGCTACAAACAACAGCGTTAATACAACATTATAACAATACAATACAATATTAAAAGCTACTCTCTCTCTCTCCTACTCTTTGTCTATTTCTCCCTTATCTTTGAGACTTACCGAGCGACCTGTTCGCTGACAATATTCTATTTCTTTTTTCTTTGAATGTCGTCAGGTGTTTTGGACACAGCAGAGATCGAGCCCACTGGTGAAGACTTGGAGCAGTTTCACGAAGACCCCGAGCTCTAGACATTGTACCTTGTTCTATTCAATACTTTCATTTCCTGTTATGCCATTGTTTAGGCATCGCTTTCATTTCAGATGTATTTACTTTTCATGCATTGTACAAAAGAATGTTATTAATAAAGTTGCTGTTATTTATATATCTCTTGTCTCTTGTGATTTACTTTTATATTGCTTAGATACGCTTAGCGTATGTACTTCTGAGTATATACGTAGCGGGCCTCGTCGCGTCCCCTTCGCCGTACACTGGGAAGCGGGGCGTGACACGCGACAAACTATTTTATTGCTGGGTTCCTTAGCACCCTCACTAGGTTTTCTAGGGCATCAAGCATACAATTTTAAAAAATCTAGAGTGCTAAGCAACCCTAAACAAGGATCTGACTAAGGGAATTAGGGTTTATCAAACATGTAAAGAACTTTACACTAAGTGAAATGGGAATACAACCTTTGTAGACCGGTCCTTCACTTCTAAAGCTTCGTGTATTAGTCCCTTCGCTCCAAGTAGTGGTCTCTCGGACTCTCGTTGGGCTCCACTAGGTGAAAGAAACAAGCTTGCTTGAAGAACTTCGAGGCCGAAAATGATCTACGCCGAAGAATCTCTAACTCAAGCTACCTCTTCACTAATTGATGAACTAGTGAAGAAAAAACCTATACTAAATGGCTAGTCTAGTGTAAATTGATGAAGTAGGAATTATGCTCACTTTAGAATAATTTTTCTCTCTTTCTTTTATCACCTCACTCAAGGCTAGAGAGCAAAAGGAGGAGATGAAGAAAATGATCTCAAGTGATCAACTCATGAACCATGGGTGAGAAAATATCATATATAACTCATGTAGAGACTTAACCATGGCTAAAGATAATGGTTGGATTAATAAATATCTAAAGTAAAACAAAATTAGTGGACTAAGTCAATGGTTTCCATAAGCTTCTCCAAGCTTCAAGCCATGACTAATTTCCACCTAATTTTGTTTATCCCTAAATAATTAAATCCCTACATTATCTTAAGTATGGTATGAGTCTCATACACCCAAGTCCAATGTATCATCTAGCATGACACAAAAATAAATACATTAACATATATCACTTATATATATTAAATGTATAAAGAGAAAACATTTTCTTAAGTGAGCTAATATTAGTTAATGTATATTAATATATCAAACATATAATTACACATTAAATTATTAAATCAACACTTGATTTAATAATCCGGCTGTATCGCATACAACCAACTAATACCATTTATATGTATATCACATATACATATAACATATCATTGAATCAATACTTGATTCAACAATCCAGTTATATCACATATAACCTGTATCGCGAGATTGGAATACGGTATCACATACACGTATTATTCTCGGTCCCGCACATATCACATATGTGCCCTACTTCATTTCGCTTGAGCCAGGAAACCTCTGTGTAGAACTCTAAAGACTCGTCAATACGCCGACAGTAGGTAATGATCATATCAGTTACCCACAAGTCGTCAGCGGTACTAGCTGGACGTAACGGCCACCCGGGTATTGAGCAATCAGAAGATCGGCAAGCAAGCTTGTCTAAACTCCCGCAAAGCCTATCGTAACACTATCGTACAGTCCGGTCTATTCGTATGATATATCGCATATCTAGTCTAGGGGTGGTAAACGTCAGACCCCAGTAACTTGATAAGTCATGCCGATGTGAGGCTCATAACGGGTCGAGAAACTACTAATAACACTTACCAATAAATCTCTGTATCAGCCCTGGCCAGGGACTTCCTGTTATAGCCAATCGAGTACAGCGCAACATCAACCCCCAATAACGTGGTAAGGTGGAAATCAAAGCACGGTAGGAATCACATAAGACTCTATGACGATCTCAGGTCTACAGACTAACCTGTACCAGTGTCACCAGAAAACTGCTATTTGACATTAGATATAATACCATCTAGGAGTTCTCGGCGAGTCATGTTAAGTGTACCCAGTCTCCACCGAACACCCGTATACCATCTTTGATGTCAAACACCAATGGATATGGGATCATCCATCGCCCATCAAATGGGTCAAGAAGCGTATACGTTAGTCTACTCTGGAATATCGATGCCCCGTCTCGATACACCCTCGACTAAGAACAATTAAAGGATGAACTTGTGGACTACCCTGGCCCCACTAGTATGATCTGCATCATAATCCTGGTAGTCAAGTATACATCCTAAAGGATTTACCAACATGTGAGACCAAGATAGTATCACAATACTAGTCAACATGTTAAGATAAAGAGTAACCAGATAGCATACTATCATGTCGAGCAAGAAAGTCCTCCCTATATATGTCCAAGCATCCATTGTAATATACAATCATGTACAACAATGGCTTCTAGGGCATACATACAACTAACATTCATAATCCACGGTGTCACAAACTTGAAATTCCAAAAACCGAACTTCAAGTTAACCCCGACAGTCCAAAAATCACTCATTTTTGCATTATTTTGAATCACGAAAGACCGGGAAAGTGCTCGAGACCGCGACGGGGACCTCAGGCACAACCCAAGGGGTTGTTAGGTGCTGTGGTGGGGCCCCCAAGCCGAGGCCACCACTTAGTGGCTTCGGTTTGGAACCCAAACCCGAGAGCACCGCAAAAGGGAGCTCTCAGGTTTGCCCCTCCTCCAAGGCCATAAAGTGGTGGCCTTGGGTGGGGGCCTACCCTAGCCATCGGGGATAGCCCCGAGGTCACCCCCGAGCCCGCACGGAGTTCTTGGTTCAAACCAAAACCTCCCAGGGCACGTGTAGAATAAAAAATGAGAGGTTTTTGTGCAAAATTTTTAAACAAGGTTTTAAAAACTTGGGTTTTTGAGATCACTTGCCGCAAAAACAACTACTGGTATTTGAATCGGCTCTGATACCATGTTGGGATTTGGTTCTAGGGTCGCAACACTTGCGGACCGCAGCAGAATGATTAACAAAAATTTCAAGAGCATAACACCAAATACCTAACCCAAAATCATTCAAATACAAGAAGTTTTAGCAAACTAGTAAGCATAGAAAAGAGTTTAGGGGCTATAACTATTGCAGTGTGTCCGCCCAATCATGGAAGACCCAAGCTAGACTCCGCGACCATAAGAACGGGCTTGCAAGCGGACCTCATCGTCGAAGATGATCCACATCGAGGAAAACCCAACTCAAGCCTTAACTTCACCAAAAGAGTAAGTCTTGTTGATTAGTCTAAAATATTGCACATTTGAATGAATATTTTCCCTACTATTGTTAAGTACTAAAATGTGTTTATTATAAATATAGAATATATGAGGGTTTATTTGTAAAAAGTTTATTATCATATATTTCTACATTTTAATTAACATAATAAGGGATAATATATGCATATAATATTTAAATGAAATCTTTGCAATTAAAATATGCATAACATATCAAATATTTCTAATCAATATTCTTAAGATCTAATATCATATAAAATGGTTAGGAAAATATCTCAAAAATACCAAATTCTAGTAAACACTTTGATTTGAGATATTGTGTAGATATCAGCTCAGGTCTGGAATCCAAGAGATCCGAGCTAAATCGGGATGTCGGAATCAAATCTGTCAGCAAATCAAGAGATCTAGCAACGGCTGAGACTCAAAGTATGATTTGCAAATCTAGACATCAAGAGGATCTCCAAACATCAACACAAAATACCAGAAAAAATCCCAAAACTAGATGCCACTACGTTGCCGCGGAACCATGGCCAAACAAGGCTATATGTGGTGGTTCCGCGGCACAATATAGGCCATTGGATGTGCCAGCAAATCAAAAGATCTAGCAACGGCTGAGACTCAGAGTATGATTTGCAGAATCTAGACATCAAGAGGATCTCTAAATATCAACACAAAATACCAGAAAAAATCCCAAAACTAGATGCCACTATGTTGTCATGGAACCACGGCCAAACAAGGCTATATGCGGCGGTTCTGCGGTGCAATATGGGCCATTGGATGTGATATTTCGGGGATTTGATCGTAACAGTATATATTCACAGATGGCATCTAGGGTTTCTAGTTTCTGGGACTATATATAGGACCGAGAGCTGCACATTAAAAATCATCACCAAAGAGATTAAGAGATCCACGTATCCGAGTGATCTTCATCTATTCATCTACCTCCTAAAAGAGAGAGATCTAAAGCAAACTAGGCTTCTTGTATTCTATTTTCTAAGAAGAATTGTAAAGGCAATAGTTGAATAATAAAGGTAGTTGTTTTTAATTCTTTTTTTCATTTAATTTCCGCACTCACATTTCTACATCTTAATCATGTTTTCATTCTTTTCTAACCTTTCTTCTAAATTTTTAACCATGAGCGAGTAATTCCTAATTTGCTAGGGTTTGTAGGATAGGGTAGAACAATGGATGAGAAAATCTTTTAACTTTTTTTTATACATTTTAAAGTCTATAAACTTTACCAAAATAAATGTTAACCTCCTTATTGGACGCGCTACCAATTTATTGATAGTCACGACCACGATTTAAGATTGGTTTAACACTTGTTTTGTTAAGGGTTAGACATGAATAGAGATCAATGCAAAGACAAGGGTTAATAGTGGGAAACCCTAGTTTCTTCCAAGAAACCTTAATCTACATTCATCACTATTGATCAAGTTTTAAACTATTAAAACATAAAATGAGTCATTTTTACTTATTCATACATTACTACTAAGTCCTATGAACCCTACAAGCCTTTTCTTTACAAATTTTATATCTATTTTAAAATATAACGACAAACAATCACCCATCTTTCATTAACTCATCTAAAGCAAGAAAAGAGTTCACGTTTTCCTGCGGACGACCCGTACTCATCACGGATAGCTACTAGCGACACCGTTTTGATTGCGGTTATTTTCAAACACGCTTTTTTTAGATCAATCAAATGGCGCCGTTGCCGGGAAGACGGTCGTAAGTTTTTTCTTGCTATTCGGGTTGAATTCTTATTAAATTCATAACATAAAATTAAAAAAAACCGCATCTTGCGTTTTTAATGATTATTGTGTGAGTTTTGCAAGAGAATCGGGAGTAACTGGAGCAAAGAAATAGAGATTCAGTGACTTTCAACGTATCCTAGAGGAGCATAGGAGAGCACTGAAGAAAAATTAGCAACATATCCTACCACTTTGCGGTGGAATAGCGGCATAAGTGTTGGTTTGGCGGCGGAACCGCGGCGGTTTGGTGGAGTTAGGCCCCCAAAATCCTCAGGTAATTTCCTCATATCTTTCTTTCTTCTCTAAAGCTCCAATGATCTGATTTTTCCTACAGGATTCTTTGCAAATATCGTTGCTAAAATTTTTTTTGCGTGTTTTAGATTTTGGTTTGTTTTGCATATCTAAAACGGACATTAAGGGGCAATAAACCCAAATTCAGATTAGGCGGGGATTTCATTACCTTTCTAGGCCTTACAAATCATAAACGTGCATATACATAACCCTACATTAATAAAAAAAATATCTAGACCAAGCCTTAAGGACTGTCGTGTTAGTTATATGTATGCCCTAGAGGCCATTACTATACATAGGATGTATATTGTAGTGGATGCTGGGACATATATAGAGAGGACTTTCTTGCTCGACATGATAGTATGCTATCTGGTTGCTCTTTACCTTAACGTGTATACTGATTGTCTCTCTATTACATGTTGGTAAAGCCCTTAGGATGTGTACTTGACTACCTGGACTATGATGCGGATCATACTAGTGGGGACATGGTAGTCCATAAGTACATCCTTCAAAAAAATATCTAGACCAAGCCTTAAGGACTGTCGCGCTCAATTAGGACAAAGAAAGGTCATGGGTAATTTATTGCTTATCCGCATTTTTCTTGTGGTGTCTAAGGCAAGTGTGACTAAGGAAAGTGGTTACGTAATTAGGCCCGCTATTTCGGTGATTCGTATAGCGGATACCTCCCACTTACCTGGCACTTACCTGGCTGCAAGATTGATAAGGAGGTAGTAGAGGATTGATCCTGTGACTTGTCCTTTGGAAGTATAGGAGCGGACTAGTGATCTGACCTAGGTGACCCTAGTTCTAGGTATTGTTTGTACTCGTTTGTCGAGTCCCTTTTTCAAAGCAAAACAATTTCCAAAATCCAAAAAGAGATTAATTTATTACCATTTCACCCTCTTTTCTTTCTTATAATGGGTAACCCAAATAGACGAACTCTTGCCGAGCTTTGCTATCTAGAACCAGATATTTCTTATTTTCATAATTGCTTCGGTACAGTCCGACTCTACCATGTCTTTAAGGGATAGGATAGAGCACGCTGAAAAGAACAGTTGGATATCTCACTCAAGGTCCTATCAACCGCATCAAAATTCAATATCTTCTTATATTGATAATCCGTTTAAGGCGAGTGAGGGAACTTCTAAACGCATGTCCATCGCTGAGCATATTGCGAAGGCTGAAAGCCAAAGTTTCAATCTTTTCACTAATCCAAAACCATTAGGACAACAAACACCATCATTTTCATATGAAAATATTGATACTCGTTTTGAGACGAATATGACATCTTTTACACCCATGACCATTGCTGAACAAATAGCAATTGCCAGTCGCCAACTAACCAACCAATTTCAATATTCTTCATATCACAATGTTGATCTTAATCCTGTTTATGAAACTTGGATAAACCCTTCTAATTCTTATCTACAGTACCAAACTTTCACACGCTCTTATATTGACACTTCTCTTGAGGCTAATGGGACAAGTCATAAACGTTTGTCGATTGCGGAATACATTGAACTCGCCCGTAGCCAACAATTAAATGCATCTCTTCTTAACATTTCTCTTCAGGCTAATGCGGCAAATCATAAACGCATGTCAATTGCGGAACACATTGAACTCGCCCGTAGCCAACAATTAGACACTTCCCAACCATACTTAACCTCTTCACCTTATCTATACAGTGCTTCTTAAAATCAATTAGGAAGTTCCACGGTTCAAAGAGAATCCTTTATTGGAACTTCTTCACAATCCATGTCTAATCTTGAAGTAAAGTTGGAATTGAGTAGTGAAAAGAACAAGAGATCCATCAAAATCAAACCAAAACCAATTCTTTTGATCTCGACACCTTCCATCCTGCACTCCAACCGAATATATTCAATGTTCAATCGCTTCATAGTCTAAGTGATGGGGTGTCTGAGAATAACATGTTTGACTTTTCCAATAGTGAGTGTGAAAGATAGCTTGACATCATTTCAAATCAAACCGATACTTATTCAACTACACTTGATATTTCAAATCTTCCAACTCTATCAAGTGAACCAAGTGATTTATTGAATAAGGATAGTATAATTGATGAATTCTTAAATACCTATTCGTTTGATTTGACCGAAGGTGTCAGTGAAAGCGGTGATAAGAATATCGTTGAAGATGAACCCGTTATATTAGATGAGTTGGATTCCTCTACCCATCATGTCCTTTCTATTGAAAGTGAACATCTTCCTGTACATTTAACCGATCCTATTCTTACCACCGACCTATCCGATAAGCAATACGATATCCAGCCTTCATTTCCCACATCTGGTTCAACAACGCTCGACACACAAGTTTGTTTACCCATTTCATCACCCACTTTCCTTGGTTCTTATAATCTTCTTTCAACTCCACCAAGTTTTGATGAATTACACACTGATATTTTGATTTCTATTATTTTTGAAAGACCACTTGATTTAGACTCTTTTGAGAAGGAGGTAGATGATCATTTCGAATCTACTACCTCCATAATTTCTGACGAATCGAGTGTTTTGAATCTTGGTGCGCAAAAGACTGGCCTTGGAACTTTCAACCTTCCTAATGAATCTGCATATTCTATAGATATCGATGAAATTATTACTCGGACCATTGATGAAAGTTTTGAAGACATTTTCGCCGAAGAACTCGCATTCCTAAAAGACATGGATGTTGTGATGAATCAACCTCCACCCGAAGAAGTTGAACCGCCACCCTTTCTTCTTATCAAGTAAGAGAATGCGAATATTCCACTCATTCCTAATCATTCACATTCTCGTTTTCATCCACCGTCACTGTTTCGTCTCTACCAACCGAGACGTAAACCGGATCGATTACGCATCTTATCTCCCCACTTCTTCACATCTATGATCTTCTACCAACTATGTTGTTACATCGATAAAATATTCGAATGGTTGGTGTTGAATTTTGGTCTTTGTAAAGTTTTGGATAGACCAATAACTTTACCCCCCTCTTATAATTGTAAATGCTTAATACTGTTTCACTCAAGTGTGGGGGGAAGAAAAATATTTTGGCTCTTGAAAGAAAAAAGTAATTTTTACACGATTATGAAACAAAAACAAGTTTGGGGGAGGATTTCACTGTCATTGACTTTTTGGTCCCTTTTTGCTAATAATTGAGAAATTTTTCTCCCAAGTCTACAGGGTTTGAGCTTAAAAGGTGACATCAGTGAGGACACTGCTGCAAATAGGTTTGGGGGAGATTTGTGCTTATTCACGCATCATTTTGCATTATACTAAATATAAGCACAAAAAAAATTTTGATAATAAAAGTTAGGATGTGAAAAATACATATGAAAGATAGGAAGAGATTTAAGAAAAGCAAGAAAATTAGATGTTTTAAAAAAAATCTAGTAATAGGTAGTCATGAGCTGTTGTCCCAAGAGTTAGTAAGATGAAGGAAATCACTAATCTGAGGATAGAAATAAGTCTGAAAAATAGTCCTTATTCTTGAGTCCAAATATCTGAACATTGATACCCTACTATACGCACTTGCACACATCTGAAACTTGGGATAGTAGAGAATACCTTGAAATGCTCTTGTCTAAAAGGCCTTAGTATGAAGAAAAAAATATATAAACAAAAATATAAATGACATAAAAAATGGTGAAGAAAAATGAACACTGGTTTTGTAATTACTTAAGGCAACATAAAAAAATATAGCGAGGGTGCCTTATCACCTAGTGCTTTAGACCGGCTGGTTTGGGAGCCACTGCTAAGCCTTAGGTGTTGCAAAACTAGGATATTGATAATTACGCCTTAAAGAGTGAGCACGTTTGGTAATCGGTTGGTTAGTACCTTAAGAAGTATTAACGGTCGCAAGAACAATATGTGAGCAATTCCATCTAAAATATTCACCGGCTAAAAAGTATTAAGGAAGATGGACAAGAGTATGATAGCTTGAATTGAATTCTCTAAGCGTAGGGTTGTCTGTTACACACACACATATGGGTATATGATCGATGTTTGGAAGAAAGGTAATAAGAAAGACTAAAGACGATGTTGTATTAAGAGATGATGTGATTTCTAACATCTTTTTATGACCAGTAAGATAGGGCTCATGACAACTAAAAACTAGTATAGTTTGAAACTCTTATTTTCAAGTTCTTTCTTTTATATGTTCCTTATCTTTGTATGTAACTTTCATCTTCTTTCTTTTATTATGGGATTTTGTGGGTGTAATCCGCTGAAAACCCTCAGGAGACAACATTCCTCCGACTCGGGACACCTAGAGGTTTAAAGGCTTGTTACACGTGCTAAGTGCAATCGTGTTGCCTACGAAAGTGTGCTAGTTAGTTTTTCTTCTTCTTCTTCTTTTTCTCTTTAACTAGTTTGCTCGGGATGATCAAAGTTAAGTTTGGGGGTATTTGATTAGTCTAAAATATTGCACATTTGAATGAATATTTTCCCTACTATTGTTAAGTACTAAAATGTGTTTATTGTAAATATAGAACATATGAGGGTTTATTTGCAAAAGTTTATTATCATATGTTTCTGCATTTTAATTAACATAATAAGGGATAATATATGTATATAATATTTAAATGAAATATTTGTAATTAAAATATGCATATCATATCAAATATTTCTAATCAATATTCTTAAGATCTAATATCATATAAAATGGTTAGGAAAATATCTCAAAAATACCAAATACTGCTAAACACTTTGATTTGAGATATTGTGCAGATATCAACTCAGGTCTGGAATCCAAGAGATCCGAGCTAAATCGGGATGTCGGAATCGAATCTGTCAGCAAATCAAGAGATCTAGCAACGACTGAGACTCAAAGTATGATTTGCAAATCTAGACATCAAGAGGATCTCCAAATATCAACACAAAATACCAGAAAAAATCCCAAAACTTGATGCCATTATGTTGTCGCGGAACCGTGGCCAAACAAGGCTATATGCGGCGGTTCCGTGGCGCAATATGGGCCATTGGATGTGATATTTCGGGGATTTGATCGTAAAAGCATATATTCACAGATGGAATCTAGGCTTTCTAGTTTCTGGGACTATATATAGGACCAAGAGCTGCACATTAAAGATCATCACCAAAGAGATCAAGAGATCCACGTATCCGAGTGATCTTCATCTATTCATCTACCTCCTAAAAGAGAGAGATCTATAGCAAACTAGGCTTCTTGTATTCTACCTTTTAAGGAGAATTGTAAATGCAATAGTTGAATAATAAAGGTAGTTGTTTTTAATTATTTTTTGGATTTAATTTCCGCACTTACTTTCTGCCCTTACATTTCTGCATCTTAATCATGTTTTCATTCTTCTTCAACCTTTCTTCTAAATCTTTAATCTTGAGCGAGTAATTCCTAACTTGCTAGGGTTTTTAGGATAGGGTAGAACAATGGATGAGAAAATCTTTTAACTTCTTTTATACATTTTAAAGTCTATAAACTTTAGCAAAATAAATGTTAATCTCCTTATCGGGCATGCTACCAATTTATTGATAGTCACGACCACGATTTGAGATTGGTTTAACACTTGTTTTGTTAAGGGCTAGACATGAATAGAGACCAATGGAAAGTCAAGGGTTAATAGTAGGGAAACCCTAGTTTCTTCCAAGAAACCCTAATCTACACTCATCGCTATTGATCCAGTTTTAAACTATTAAAAGATAAATAAGTCATTTTTAATTATTCATCCATTACTACTAAGTCCTATGAACCCTACAAGCCTTTTTCTTTATAAATTTTATATCAGTTTTAAAATATAACGACAATCACCCATTTTTCATCAACTTGTCTAAAGAAAGAAAAGAGTTCACGTTTCCCTGCGGACGACCCGTACTCATCACGGATAGCTACTAGCGACACCGTTTTGATTGCGGTTATTTTCGAACATACTTTTTTTATATCAATCACTTGTGAAGCAACTTGATATCATAATTTGCAAGAAAATGACAGGAAGAGATATAGTTGTCACTTTTTAATTTTCTCTAATTTTTCCTCTCTTTTGAGCTCTCATAATCTCTACAAAGAATATAAGGAGAAAGAAGATGCATGAAGAAGTGAAGATGAGAGAGGATGACTCATATCATTTAAAACTCTTTTTTCAATTAAAAAATATAAGCCATATGATGTGGATTTATTAGTCCATTAATTTTAACCGTAAGCATACAGTCGTGCAATTACAATACTTGAGTTTCGATCCCACAGAGAGGTGTGTTTAATTAATTCTAAAAACAAGTAAATAAAATAGTTGATTTTTAAATTAGAAGTGCAATAATTAAGTAATTAAAAGCAATTTAAGAAAGATAAAGTAAATCTTAGGGTTTTGAATTGTTTAACTTATTATGGTTGGTTTATGTGATTCTTCTTCTTTTATTTAACTTAGTTTTAATTAGTTTAACTATTAATCATATAAAAGCATAGTTCAAATTAATGTCATAATGAATTATCAAATATATTTTTGTATGCATAACTCATACAATTAAAAGAAACCTATCAATTATATGAAAGTAGACAGAAACTTAATTAAAACAATTAATTCTAAATAATTAGCAATAATCTAGTTTTACCCTTCAATGAATATTTGTAGGTGATCAATTTACAACTACCATGTTTTCATGTAACATAGATCACCCTAATTTCTAGGTTAAATTCTCTTGATTAAAACGCATATCTTACCTATCCTAATTAAATTTCTAGGCGTCAACTATCGTCAATATAACTAGTTTGTCGGTGTTATCATCTTTCCCAAAACCCTATTTAAGGCGTCAACTATAATAACTAACTTTAGTTTATTAGATGAAAAAATAAAAGATAGAACTTTGAATCAAGAAGAATTCGCAAAGAAAACAAGTGAAAG
The DNA here is from genome assembly GCA_030015575.1 of Agapanthus africanus. Taxonomy (NCBI): domain Eukaryota; kingdom Viridiplantae; phylum Streptophyta; class Magnoliopsida; order Asparagales; family Amaryllidaceae; genus Agapanthus; species Agapanthus africanus. Next base: position 751,995,567 of record JASDDO010000019.1, read on the forward strand.
AAGAAGATTAATTAAAACATCCAACTATAAAAGCAAACAATTCTAACCCTAAGGATAAAATTACCTACTCATTAAAAGAAAAGATAACTTTATTAAAAACTTCATAACTTACAAATTTCTTCAATCTCCCTCTTCAAAATAAAACCGTATGAAAGATATGAGAGAAATGATCTCCAAATCTTATATAACCCTTCCTTATATAGGGCTAAGAAGTCTGGAGATCAAGGAAAAGATAAGATACAAGAAAATACAATTTTCCAATCAATATCAATTCCTAATTCTTATAGATTTCTACCAATCATTTGATTGCCTCCGTTTGGTAAAATCTGGTGTACTTGGAAGCTTCAAAAAATAATTCTATATAGCTCAGAATGTTGAATTTAGAAAGTCGAACAAGCCCACAAAAATTCTCGTCAAACGGCTCCAAGCCGGTAGCTAAACCGCTGCCTCCTCCTCCTTGTTGGCCACGGATCCACTGCTGCTTTGTAGCTTCTTAGCTCCATTTTTCTCTGGATCTTTCCTTATTTAATTTGGTGATTTTTAATCACAATAAATCTTCAATATCTTTCCATCTTACTACATTTCCGAGAGTCTACAGATTGGCTCTAAACTTGGCAGCTTGGAATCGATCTCTTATTTGGATTAAGTCTCCACAATTGATTTGACTAATTTGATTTGATATGACTACTTTAAACCTGCAATAACATTCAGAATAAATGTTTAGTAGCACATATTTCTTGTAGAAATCTAATTTGACTCAAAATCAAATTACTTTTGATTTATACCATAACTTCATGTTTCTAAAATTAGAAATGATACAATTAATTAATTAATTAATTATATGGAACATATACAATAAATGCAACTCATTAATTCTCTATTATTTATTAACTCCAATTAAATCTCTATTTAGAATAAATAATTAATCTTTTGTATCATTTTGCAATTAAGTTCAATAAATTCTACTATATCATAAAACACCATCAGGATAGCTTGAAATATGTAAATAATATGATAAATGTGATAAAAAAATATGCAATAAATTGCACCAATCACCATACTCTCTACACCATTCCTCATTTTTTTTATATTAAAAAGAAATGACTCATTTCGTTATTAATATAAATAACAAATGAGGTGTCCCATCTAGAAGTATGCTTGTGTATCATATACATAAAGTATATGTATCGTGTACATATACGCGTATTTTTATCATATACAAATACTAAATGAGAGAGAAATAGAAAGTGAACATAATACGAGAATGTATGTATGTGTGTGCGCGTGTGTGTGTGTGTACACACACACACACACACACTTGATTTAAAAATCCGGTTTAAATATAAACCGGCTAGTATTATAAGACGTTCGATTAATGTACATGTATCAAATACACGTATCTCCATACGCAAGCACGTATCGCCATACGCACACTACATCGTTTCTCCTGAGCAGGAAAAACCTTTGCGTGGGACTCTAAAGACTCAATCAATACGCTGACAGTAGGTTGGGATCATATACAATTGATCTAAAACATTTTCAGATCAATCCACTCACGGGTTAACCCACAAGCACGTCAGTGGTATTAGCTGCACGTAACGTCTACCCAGATATTGATCAAAAGAAAGGTCGACAAGCAAGCTCATCCGAACACAATTAGAGCCTATCAGTGACAGTCACCCTAGAGTCTGGTCTCTTTGTCAGAAAGTGTCGCATATCGGGTCCGGAAGGTGAAAACTGTCAGAACTCTAATAACCCGATAAATCATGCTGATGTCAAACTCATAATATTTTAAGATACAACTGATAACACTTATCAGTTTATCTCAACCATCTTGGCCGAGGACTTCTGGTTATGGTCAATCAACCATATCGCGACATTAAGTCCCTATAACATGAGAGACGAATCACTTCGACCGCTCACTGCCTTCATGTGCTTTGGTACTGTATCCAACTAAAACCTGGTTAATTAGGTAGGGTTAGGGTTAATTAGGTAAAAGTGGGTTGGAGATGATTAGGGTTAATTAGATTAATTAGGGTTAATTTTGGTCTGGGCTAAAGTTTATTTGGATAGGGGTTTGGGTGATGATTAGGGTTAGGTTGATTTAGGTTAGGGTTTGGGCTAGGGTTAATTGGGTAAAATAGAGTGTATTTGTGTTAGGGTGTTGATTAGGGTTTATTTGGGTTAATTTTGGGTTGATTAGGGTTTATTTGGGTTAGGATGATGATTATAGTTAATTTGGGTTAATTAGGTTAATTTGGGTTAATTAGGTTAATTTAGGTTAATTTTGGGTTAATTAGGGATAATTTGAGTTAGGATGATGATTAGGGTTTAATTTTGGGTTAATTAGGGATAATTTGGGTTAATTAGGGCCAGGGTTTAGGGTGCACTAGTTCCTTCAATAGGATACTCGATGATAACGTAAACTCACAACTTTACCGTAAACTTAACCCTTCATATAAGAACTTAGTTCTTCCTCTGGTTGAGATTTGCAGAAGCAAATCTCCCCACAAGTTGAAAATTTAATTCTTATCGGGAAGATTTTGTTCTGCAGATTCAAAGTTTAGGGGAAAAGAACTAAGTTAAAAAGAAATAACATGGACATATGGGAATTTAAATCCTCCAAAAATTAGGGCTAGGGTTTAGGGTGCACTAGTTCCTTCAGTAGGATACCCGATGATAACGTAAACGTACAAGTGCACCGTAAACTTAACTCTTCATATAAGAACTTAGTTCTTTCACGAATCTTTAGAGTCGTGGTGGGGTAGTAATCAAAATACAGTGGGAACACACACAATACACTATGGCGATCTCAGATCAAAAGACTATCCTGTACTCATGTAACCAGAGAACCGCTATCTGACAATAGCTATAATACCATATAGGAGTTCTCGGTGAGTCCGTTCAGTGAAACTCATTCTCCAATGATCACTTGTATACAATCCTCGGTGTCAAACACCAATAGCTACGAGACCAGCTATCGCCCTCCAACCGGATCAGGTAACATATGTACTGGCCTAATCTGGAGTATCGATACCCAGTCTCGATACTTCTATACTAGGAACATTTAAGGATGTGCTTATGGACTATCCAGGTCCCACTATTATGATTCCCATCATAATCCTGGTAATCCAACAAAGATCCTATAGGCTGTATCATCATGTATTAGCAATCGTAATAAAAAGTAAAACATAAACACATGAACGATAAAGACAAACCAGATAGCACACTATCATCTCGAGCAAGACTGTTCTATCCATATAGGTCCATGTACAATTACATTAATTTCCTTCAGAGCATTTATAACCAACACAGACCCGAGAGCAACATATGTTGCTCTCGCATCTGCCACTCATCCCGAGAGTGGCAATTGGTGCTCTCGAGATGATGGGCCCACCGTAGCCTCCCGGAGACTCTAGGAGTCTCCCTCGATGTCTTGTGGAGCTCTCATTCCAAAAAGAGAACCCCCAGCATCGAGTTAAAGCAAAAAAGTTCAGTTTTTGTGACTGAATTTTTCAGGACAACAAGAAGTTTTTAAAGCAGTGAGAATTTTTTTGCAAAAACAGTTTTTAAAAATGGGTTTCTAAATTCTTTTGGCTATCATGGTGACTATTAGTGGATTGATCAGCTCTGATACTATGTTAGTATTTGGTTCTAGGGTCGCAACACTTGCGGACCGCGGCGGAATAGCAAACAAAAATTCGAGAACATAGAACCAAACACTAACACCAAAATCATCCAAAACACTAATAGTTGTAACAAAACAAGATAACTGAACTACAAGTTTAGAAGATATAACCTTTGCAGCGTGTCCACCCAATTGTAGAAGACCCAAGCTAGACTCCATCGTTGTAGGAACGAGCTTGCAAGCAGACTTCCTCGTCGAAGTTGATCCACTTCGAAGAAGACTCCACCCAAGCTTCAACTTCACTCCAAGAACTATCTCAAGTGAAGCAATTTGCTCTCACTTTTGCTAGAAGATGAGAAACAAGAAGATATAGTAGAAATCACTCTTTTTTCTTTCTCTTTACTCTCTTAAGATCTCACCAAAAATATAAAGGGAGAGAAAGAAAAATGAACAAATGAAAAGTGATGAGCATGAGAGAGGAGAAGCGACCATACTAGAATATTAAAAGAATTTCCATTAAAAAATATAATGCCCATACCATTCTACCATGCCTCATTTTCTTTAATAAAAAGAAATGAATCATTTCTTATTTATTACTAATAGGAAATGAGGTGTCCCTTCTAGATGCTATCATGCATACATGTATCATATACATGTACATGTATATGTATCACATACATACACTATTATTTGTATCGTATACAAATAGTAAATGAGAAAGAACTAGAGAGTTCATAATACTAGAATATATACATATATATATATATTATTAAATCAGTACTTGATTTAATAATCCGGTTTTATCATAAACTGGCTAGTATTATCGAACGTCCGATTAATATATGTTTATCATATAAACATGTTTAATCGAACCCCCGCACGTATCAACATACGCACACTATATCATTTCGCCTGAGCGGGGAAACCCTCGAAAGTAGTCCTGGAGCGGGGAATAGGACTAAACTACCGAAATGCCCAAATTAAAATTTTTAAACTATACTTGCAAAAATATCACAATTGAATTTCTTAACAAAAGATCTACCAATAACGATAAGTAGTTAAGCTAACTAAAATTGTGAAAACATAAGCAAATAGCAAGCAAGAATAGAGATGGCAATCAAGTAATGAGCATATAGAGCAGAAGATAATCGAGCATGAAATTTCTAAACTAATAAGTAATGAGAGAATAAGAAATTTCAAACGCAAGCAAACACAAACACAAATATCTTTTATAGAGGTGCGGCGCCCCGATAATGTCTCGATCCCTAATCCTCTTTCTTTAGGCCCTCAAGCCCATTCCACTTAAACTTCACGTCTTCTCCAAGGACGAACACGTCTCCAATGAAACTACATCACGTCACTCAACACACGAGCGACTCTTCTCTCTACAATTCTTGCACTCCTTTCTTACCAAGGCACTCTTTCATTCAAGAATCCTCACACAAAAAATAAATACAAATCCCACTCTTATCTCTTACAAAAACACTCTTGCACTCAAGAGTCACACACAAAGAAAAGAAGAGGGTTACAATGAAACACGAATACTCTCAAAATAGTTTTCAATAAAGCCCGACTAATACTCAAGAAGATGGATATCAAATTATAGCTATTGAGTGTGTGTATGTGATAGATTGGATAAGCAAATGAAAATATTTTTAAACTCTTATAAGATGTGAGATTTTTCTCTCTTGATCACTTAGGAATTTAGTAAATTGAAATATTGAGTGATAAGAACTCAAAAAACCAACCCAAAACTATTTTATAGCCCCATACAAAAAACTAGACGTTTTAAGTCAAAATCAATAATCAACAGTATCGACAGACGTCTGAAGAAAGTTTAGGTAGATGCCTGTCGCTAAATACAAAAGACCCTAAAGGCTATAAACGGTCACTTTTTCAAACTTTTTTCTACTGCAGACGTTTGTCCATGATTACTTCAGACTTCTGCTGATCTTTTCAAAGATGGCAATCAAAAACACAGATCGTCGACAGACGTCTGAAGAACAATGGGCAGACTTCTGAAGAACAAAAAAACATTTTGAAAAACTTCATCAGACGTCTGTCCAAATGAATATCAGACGTCTGCATCTTATAAAAATAGTCCATATGAAAACACAGAGAATAGACAGACGTCTGAATATGCAAGGGACAGACGTCTGAAGCACAAATAGCATGAAAACTGATATTTCTGACATTTGTTTTTTTTAATAAAAACACAGAATGTAAACAGACGTCTAAAGCACATGGGGACAGACGTCTAAAGTGTAAAAACTCAGAAACTTGTGTTTTATGATGAAAATCAATTTTAAATCGAAAACCCCGATGTTCATGCAATTTAAAGCATTTGTGCAATCATGTGTGAGTGTTCAAGAGCTCTAAATGATATAACCATAATTCGATCAAGTACTTACAAAGATTCCTATGTCGATTATCGCAAATCTTCGAATCTTGAATCTTGAAGTCTCGAGCTCTTGAAACTTTGGTGATCCGCTTCACTTGAACTTCGGAACTCGCCAATCCACTCACTAGCGTCTTGAAGTCCATATTTTGAACTTCAAATTTTGGTCTTGACTTCAACGCTTGAACTTGGACTCAGCTTCTAGCTTCTTAGCTATTCGTATCTTGAATTCTTGAATCCTTGTTTCTCGGCTACGTAGCTTGAACACATGAAGCTTGATATGCAAGTTGAGAAGTTCTCGCCCATATCCTCCAACCTCCATAAGATATTCCGTTTAGGCTCAATTTCCTCCATCCTCCATTAGATATTCCGTTTAGGCTCAATTTCCTCCATCCTCCATTAGATATTCTGTTTAGGCTCAATTTCCTCCATCCTCAATTATAGAGTTTCGTCTCGAGATATCCAATATCATAGAATCCTGAAATGCAATCTCAAAGACCAAGCTCATCATATACAGTGTTATGGAATAAATAGGATATTAAACACAAGTATAGTACGAGATATTGATATATTACTCGGTATACACAAGATATAGGATAAGCAAACTAAATATTAAGTGTATACAAGGTTAGTGTCGAGAGGACAACCAAGATAAGCATGTGACACTAAATGAACTATTCTTGTTTAAGCTATCATCAAAACCAAATAGAGAATGGATAAACTATATCATCAAAAACCATAAGCTAACAACCCTCTGTGTGGGACCCTAAAGACTCGACAATGCGCTGGCAGTAGCTTAGGATCATATCCGATAGAATCTAAAACACTTTCAGATCAATCCCTTCACGGGTTAACCCACAAACACGTCAGCGGTACTAGCTGCACATACGACTACCCAGGTATTGATCGAAAGAAAGTTCGACAAGAAAGCTCATATGAATCTAACTGAGCCTATCAGTGATAGTTACCATACAGTCCGATTTATTCGTCAGAGAGTGTCGCATATCAGGTCTAGGTATGGAAACTGTCGGACCCCCAATAACCTGATAAGTCATGCCCATGTTAAACTCATAACTATCTGAAATACTACTGATAACACTTATCAGTATATCTTATCCTCCTTGGCTAGGGACTTATGGTTATTGCCAATCATGCACAGCGCGACATCAACTCCACATACCGGGAGAGACGAAGCCTTTCGATCGCTCGCTGCCTCCATGCGCTTCGGGACTGCATCCAACTAAAAACTGTTTGCACTGCTCTTTAAAGCCGTGGTAGGGTAGTAATCAAAGTACAGTAGGAACACACACAAGACACTATGACGATATTAAAACTACAGACTACCTCGAACTCATGTCGCTAGAGAACTGCTATCTGACATTAGTTATAATACCATCTCGGAGTTCTCGGTGAGTCCGTTTAGTGTACTCATTCTCCAATGAGCACGTGTATACAAGCTCTGGTGTCAAACACCAATGGGTGTAGGACCAACCGTCACCCCGGTCGGTGTCAAGAAACGTATACACTAGTCTACTCTGGAGTACCGATGCCCAGTCTCGATACTCTCACGACTAGGAACTTTCAAGGATGTGCTTATGGAATACCCTGGCCCTACTGGTATGATCCTTATCATAATCCTGGAAGTCAAGCAAAAATCCTATGGCCTTTATCATCGTGTATTAGCGATACGCAATAGAAAGTAAAACATATGCACATGAATGATAAAGACAAACCAGATAGCATACTATCATCTCGAGCAAGATTGTTCTATCCATATAGGTCCATGTACAATTATAATAATTGCCTTCAAGGCATCTATATCCAACACCATAAGCTTCAGTTATCCAATTGTACAGGAAAACGTCATTACATTCGCTTTCCGGATAACTAACCACTTTGATAGAAAAACTTACATAACCTCCTAATGTTGTTTCTCGATAGATAGACTGGAGCAGCACACATGCTTAACAGGAAACTAGAACAATATGCTTCACTCAACAGACAAACTGGAGTATCATTGTACGCTCAATAGACAAACTGGAGCTGTAAACTATAAGTGATAAACTTAAATAGGAAAACAAATAATTGAGGCGTCATTACTAGACGACTCATCTCGCAATTTACTTAGCACCATGATAACAAAATATCTAGTGCATAAGATATCGCTCCGCACATCACATAGTCGTTTGGTGGTAAGATACCTTGTATCTCTCGAACTCGTACACCGCATTGGCTTAGCAATCTAGAAAAAAAAATTTACGAATGCTAATGAATTCTTTTTATAAAACGACTTTCGACTTGTCACTATCATATGGTCCTTCAACTTTTCAATGAAACACCATCGACAATTTTTTTTTTATCTATTTAGACATTTTATAGATTCGTTATGATTCTAAGCATTTATAGTTTGGAGTAATTTGCAATATTAATTAATTCCATCATTCAACGAAAAGGAATAACAATAAATCTATTTTCATAATTAAGTAAAAAGAATTAGGCGATTCTAAAACTAAATTCCATAAGTTATAAAAATAAAAATGTTCTATAAATATCTGTTAAAGCTATGAAATCTTGATCTCAAAGGTAAGTTTAAACGGGGAGTTACATCCATTACATCACCCGAAATCTTCCACTTGAAATCTTTAGTGTTAGGTAACCTAACTCATATTATTTCACTGTTCCTGCCAAAAATGTTGGCGCTCAGGAGCATAAGCTCCTCACTTTGGCGCAAGCGCAAATGCAAAGCACATGGTGCAATCACCAAAATATTACGCCAGCGCCAGACGTGCAATGCACGGGTGCGAGGGCAATGCGTAAGTATATCACGTTCAGTGCACGTGGCGCAAGCGTTAATCCCTTGCACCAGCGCATGCTTCAGTTTAGAGACAAAGCTCTATTTGGGAAAATATATCCCATATCTTTCTAAAATAGAAAGATTAATCTTTTAAAACAATAAAAATCCCAGGATTGATGATCCAACATTGCTTAAGCACCAACGATTGATCAAAGATCAATTTGGAGATCTCTCAATGAGAGATTCTCTCAACCTTTCCCAACTATCTCCCCTCCTATAAATAAGAGCCTGGGGGATTAAGGTCAAAATACATAGAGACCCACATAAGGTTCACAAGGAGACATAAGCCTCCATCATCAATAAAGAAAACTCTTCTCGAGAAAAACCCTAGCAAAACTAGGTAAAAACCCAAGGAGAAAATTCCCCTCTGCCCTTCTCCTTCCTCTATGAAGCTTAAGCTTCTAAAGAACTAAGGTTCTTCCTTTGGATTAATGATCCATGAGAGAAATCTCCCTTGGCCAAAAGCTTAAGTTCTCGTGTGAGATTCAATCTCTAGATCTAAAATCTTGGAGGAAGAACTTCGGTATTCCCCCACCAGAAGATGAAAAAGATCATCAAGATTGTTTGAAAGCTCTTTTCATATTCTCTTACAATGCTCTATTACTGTGGCAGTTTGGAGATGCTTCATTGGGGGGTTTGGTATTGTTTCATTAACTTATAGCTTGGATGAAGTTCTTTTCTACTTGGCAAAACTAACTCTGTTGACAGTAAGCTTAAGCAATATTAGAGGTTAATTTGTGCAGCTATATACTCGTTCGCGTCCCATTCTATCAAAAATTATTATAAATTGTGCACATGTATTTATGGAGATTCCGAATTATTAAATTTAATTTTTATTTTAAAAATTATTTTAACTCGAGATGGATGTTGAAAATTTATCATTTGATATAAAATTTTCAAACTCAACTTATGTTTATTTATTTAAACATCAAAGTGATGATTTGTGGAAAATTCTTGATTTTTATTGAGAGTTAATTTGTGAAAAACTCGAAATGAATTAAAAGTTCAAACTTCTACATGTTGTTTCTTGGCCATATATTCAATAGCTATAAGTTTTTGAATCTTCATTGTATTATGTAATCTCTTGAGATTAATATTTTTTGAAGACGATATTTCTTCTAAATTTGAAAAATAGTAGGGCTTTATATTGATCCATGTCTTGACTAGTGGCAAACAAAATAATTTGTCATGCTTTTGTGAATTATCCTACCAAATGCGTTGTCTCGTTTTTTTGATGAGTATTTTGAAATCGTATGAGAACATATTTGTTATTGCATTAAATTTGGGTGATGGGTTATTTGTTGTAAATTATTATTGTGTGATTTACAAAATCAATATTGTTAGTTTTTCCTTGGCTAGTGAAAATTCAGTCGACTAAGTGATATTTTATATGATGTTTCAATTTGAGAAAAAGATTGAACCACCCGATATTAATATATTGTGTTTGCACTACTATAGTTAGTAGAGTGCAAAACCGTTAATTACAATGGTAAATCCAAACTATATACACAGTGTTGTGAGCTTATACTTTTTGGTATATCATGCATGTTGTTTATGTAAGATTAAATAATAATCTTGCACATTGGAAATTTAAGCAATATCTATATGATATGTTTGGATTACATCGAGGGGGAATGGACAAAGCCCAAATATAATGAACTGCCTATGAGGATACCCAATCCGGGGATCAGAGATCCTGAAATCTGGGTTCAAGCGTGAAAAACGAATCATAAAGTAAGTTGTGGTTGGGATGCACCAATTTTCAAGTATATATTCGTAATCCTTTCCTATGGTGTGGATGCATCTATCTTGTAACCTTAAAAGGGTTAAGTTTATTTAAACTCTCAATAAAATCCGTATCTCTTTTGAGAGTTTGAGAGTGGGGTCGCTCTTTAGGGGAATTGGGTTAATTCTTCGAGAGAGAGAAACTCATGAAAAACAGGATTAAGCACAAGGCCGAAACGTGCTGGCTTAAGGGCTCAATTGGACGCCTGGATCAATATGTGCACGAAACAATTTTCTTTTCTCATAAGCGGTCTTAGTTTAAGATCATAGACTACTACGACTCTAGATAGAAAATTGTGGAAGTGCTAAGTGAAAGATTTAATGTATGGCACACCTTTACGATGCATATTAATCTATCTCTACCCAATATCTTATATACTTTATTTTCTTGAAAATATTTTATTAAAATTAGTGGGGGATTGTTTGAAATTTTAATAAAATACATCTCTTATATTTGTGAATATATTGATATAAGTTTTTTTTTTGTGAAGATTCATTATGGATGTTAAACATTTGCCATGAGAACATTTAAAACCTAGGCCTTTAATAGGCCACCATTATTGATTTTTATAGGACAATAAAATCTGGCTCATTATTTCTCTTGATCAATTTTATTTTTATGTTATGTTCTCTTGGCCCTAAATATATAGATGTATTCTCATTTTGTTTGAGAAAGAATAATTTTTTTCTTGTCAAAAATAATCCTCCGCATAGTTTTAATATCGGATAGAGAAAGGTGTGAGAAGAGTTCTTGCACTTCATTTTATGCATGAATTGGAGAGTGAACCGATGGAGTCTATACTATTGTATCTTGGAGGCAACGTACCAGTAACCCGCTGTATTGGATCGAACCAGTAGATTTCGTCCGGGACGGTGCAAAATTTGCGTTAAAGAAATAGAGATACCCGTGTCTTAGCTTTTGCTCCATCAACTAAATTTTATTGTAATTGTAATTTTATTTTTATTTTGGTTTCATTGTAATAAGTTCCAACATAAAGCATCAATGAATTCCTACCATAGAAAATACCTTATCATTATAATTTGGCTCTATGAAATTTTGTGATTTGAGTTTGCTAATTATTTTCAATACTACAATCTAGAGATGCCCCTATGGTTAGGACCTTAGGGGCAAAGCACTGCCCTTACGGTTCCCACCATAGGGGCAAAAATATCGACCGTAGGTCAAAACAGTGTGGGGGCAAGTTCTTGCCCTTACGGATGAAACTTTGCTTTTGCGGTGTACGCCATAGGGGTAACTATCCATACGGTTTTAAACATAGGCACAGTTTTTTTTTAAAATTTATTCTTAAAAAATATTAATATCTTGCTCTTACGGTCCCCTCCCCTCCCCCCCCCCCCCGCAGGGGCAATTCTATGCCCCTACAGATTAAACCGTAGGGATCAAGGTTCAGTATTTTTTTATATATATATTTCAAAGAATATTTATATTCTTTGCCCCTACAGTTATCACCATAGGGGCTATTTAATGCCTCTACGGAGTAAACCGTAGGGGCATAATGTCAGATTTTTTCTGACATCATTCCTTTACGGTTAAAACCATAGGGCGTATGTTTGCCCCTACGGTTACAACCGTATGGACAAAAAATATTTTAAAAACTTTAAGAATACTTTCCCTATTTTTTTACCACTCTCTACACAATAATATATATCACACATAAATATACAACAACATCAAGATAGAAATATTAATCGATAACATCCCACACATAATATATAATGAAATAAACAAACATAATACAAAATCAGGATCATAATCAATGGATACAAAAACTGATATCCAAAATATACAACATGTATCAGATAAAGTACAGTCATCCTACAAAAGTAAAAAAAAATACAAATAAATGACTATTGGCTCGGTCCGGTGTTCCACCTCGCAGTATCTGAGAAGCTCCTCAGTACATCCTTGGGATGACAAAAACTCGAGTATTGATGGGGCAGGACAAGGAGTGGCATGCGGAGCCGGAGTCGAAGAAGTGGCCTTCGCAGAAGAACCTGGATGTGTGGCATGCGGAGCCGAAGCCGAAGTAGTGGCCTGTGCAGCCGCAGCCGAAGGAGTGGCTTGCCGAATCTGTAAAGTTTTTTAATTTATGTAATAAAAGAATTAGTGTATTAGATTCAATCTATATGCCTTGTTGTGAAATTCTAAGTCTAAAAATAAAGTCTTGCAACTTGAAATGTTGTGTTATCTAAATTGTGCTAAAATAATTAAGTTCATTGCTGAAACTTGATAAATATGCTCAAAAAATGTTGAAAAGCTAAGATTTTTGTTGAATATATTGTTGCAATGTTATTATATATATATATATATATATATATATATATATATATATATATATATATATATGTCAACGTCCCCATATCCCCATATCTTACTCGTATCCGTATTCGAATCCGTGCTATATAGACAAGAACTATAAAGATATAAGTATAGATGAATAGAAGTAACATATGTACCATCATCTCCTTCAACTCCTTGACTTGGGGGCTCAGTGCGGCCATCTGCATCCCCAGACGTCGCTCATGGGGGTATTAGAAGTAACCGTCGAAGAGGAGGTCAACTTCAACCGGGTCCTGCTGGGACCAGTTCCCCAGCCTCTCTCCCAACTACCGTGGTGCCCTCCGTATATGGCGTCTAGTACAGAGGTCAGCACAGCCGGATCGGTCTCTGCGCTGAAATCAATCCTTGAAATCTCTGCATGCTGCACCACCCGCGCCTATACCATGTAAAACATTCAAACGTAAGTAAACTATTTAAATTTAAACTTAAACAAAATCCCATTCGAATTAGAACATTTATCAACACTTATGCAATACTCCTCAATAACAGCGTCGGGATATCGAAACTCGCTCGTGATAGGATCTGTCGATATGGCGTGGACGGACAGATAATCCATCAACACATCCGGTGTACCACCCGTCGCCATGGTCTGAGCTCTCTGCAATTCACCAAAAACACGCATTTATAACATATCTTTTCATATTGCATTATATCAAAAGAGATATATTATAATTTAACTTTGCCTCCATGGCAAGAGTACTGTTCCTCGACCCACCCATGTAGGTAGGTCGACCCCACATTGTGGACTTCCGATTCTCCTTATTTTGGGTTGCCTGTTTCACCTTGCGCTCAGACGCCCAAAACTCGCACAGGAGAGGCCATGTCTCTATATCGACGTCGGTAAAGGCCGGAGACTGTAGGAGAGCAGGTATCTCCGCCTCGGGGGTCTCCATCCACAGATCATAGCAATTAGACTTCAACTTATTCCTATTATATCGGACATGACTCTGCATGCTGATCGTATGGCCCTGGTAAATAGCTTGAAGATCAAGCCCTCTATCAAGGTCATCAGGATCAACTTTGGCCTGAAAGTCGTAATCCATCTACAAATACAAGAAATTAACGTCTTTATTTGATAGGTAAAAAGAGTTCCTGTACTGCGCACCCCACTCATAATGAAGAGGATACTTATTGAAGTGGCGACTCTCCTCCCCCATATACTAGTCGAACTTCTCAGCATACTCGCCAGTGGGTCGGGAGTCGGTGGTAACCCTTAGCAGCATCGGGCTTCAGCTTGTGGGACTGAGTCGCCCTTGAGTCCCACGGACGGCCGTGGCTGCCCTACATGTATAAAATATATAGATATACATATAATATCAAGACAAAACAAATTATGCATACGATAATCAATAAAATGAGGATATGATAAAAGAATCTTAGCAAGGATAGAATAATTGGACAAAAATAAGTTTTATGGAGGGAAATTAATATTCATATTTATCTGTTACTTGTGGCTCAACTGATACCCTACTTGAATTCTGAGCCATGAATTCTAATGTGTTTGTTTGATCTATACATTACAATTAAGCTTAATACATTTGTCTCATTTACATGATATCATGATTTTTGGAGTCCAGTATATACCTCCGATGACTTCACCATGAGCCTGAGTCCGGACAGCAGCACGAGCGGGACGATAGTTCCTCTGGTAAGGAATAGCCGGTGACCCGGATGTGGATGCATCTTCTCTAACTAGATGATAAATAATGACAATGTAAGTAACTTCTGAATACGATAATACATAATCAATTTTACGTATTATATAGTAAAGAATACTAACCTGCAGACTGCGCGAAGGGTACGAATAATACGGGAGCAGCTTGTGCCCCGGATGTAGAGGCACCCCCTCTAACTAGACAATAAAAAATGACTATATAAGTAACTTCGAAATGAATATATGTGTATATCTATAATATAACAATCAAAATTAATATGTGTGCAATATATAATATATAAACGTACCTGCTGCAGGTGTGGGATCTAGGAGTGCCCCGGATGTAAAGGCACCCTCTGCAACTAGACAATAAAAATGATTACATAAGTAGCTTCAAAATGAATATGCGTGTATATATTCAATTTATCATTCAAAATAAATGGATACGCATGCAATATACCTGCAGGTGCGGCAAAGTCCACACGGAATGACTCATCTGGAGAGGGTACGAACGGTGTGGGAATCTAAGGACACCGATTACTAAGTATGCAATCTAGGTACCCATAATAAACTACACCGTTCGATCTTACGGTCGCAACCCCATATTATGGATGATTCAAGATTTTTCTATGTCCTTAACTTCAAATTTGTATTTAAGGACACCGAATCCTTTGTAGTATGCAACCATGTTCGGATCTTGGATCTGATAAAACATATTATACAGCAAATACATAATGATGTAAGTTTAGATTAACACTAGTCGCAAAAACATGAGATTCAAACATCTTACATGATCCGCAAATCAGTCACAAAAATTTTCCCAATGATATTTATCCAATCGATCATCAGTCCAATTAGGATGCCCCTCACGTACTTCATTGTTATGAATTTTGTTATCAAAATTAAATTTTGATGTCAACGTTATATTATTTCATATATATACATATATAAAGAACAATTAATACAAAACAGACTTACTCTCTAACTTCATCAAGACATCCGCTATTGAGGAGGACAAACTAATATACCTTGTTGATAAGTATGGGTTCTACTCTCTTGTAATAAGCTTTACCGTATGGTTTATCCTGAATTCTCCGAGACTTGTTAAGCTTTGTCTCAATGTCTTTGGCCAGACAGAGTAATGGCAAATGTTTGTTTAGACGTCTGCACAAACGTCTAT
The DNA here is from genome assembly GCA_030015575.1 of Agapanthus africanus. Lineage (NCBI taxonomy): Eukaryota > Viridiplantae > Streptophyta > Magnoliopsida > Asparagales > Amaryllidaceae > Agapanthus > Agapanthus africanus. Next base: position 752,011,428 of record JASDDO010000019.1, read on the forward strand.
ACCAGACGTCTGTCGTCTGATACGAGAGATAAACTCGAATCTTCGTTTTGTGATAATGCCGGACCTTAGGGAAATCTTCAGGGATGAATGTGAGGCACACATAAAAAATCTCCAACTTGCCTATCATTCCACAAAACTCCTCCATCAAAATAATAACAGCTCCACCTTCACCACAAAACCCTTCAAGGGCTCAAATGAGTGTGACAAACTCCAATTATGTTTAAGCAATGCTTAAACCTAACAACTGAAATAGACTTCGTCAACATGCCGGCTGGATTATCCATTGTGCCAACCTTCTCAACAATAATCTCTTCTTTGTCAATGACTTCCTATATAAACCAATATCGTACACCGATGTGCTTCATTCTATCATGATACATCTGATCTTTCATCAAGTTAATTGCGCTTTGGCTATCACAGTAAGCTATTATGGTATCCCTTTGAATACCAAATTCCGAAAATATCCCCTTCAACCAGATCGCTTCCTCAACGGACGCAAAAACTGTCATATACTCCTCTTCCATCATAGAAAACGCTGCTCTAGGCTGTAAAGAATCATGCTAACTGATGACACATCCTCCCAAGGAGAACACATAACCGGTGATCGATCCGCGTCTGTCAAGATCACCTGCATAATCGGAGTCGCTAAATCCAACCAAATTGTCGTCGTTCTTTCCAAACACCAACCCCACGTCAGACGTACCTCGAAGGTATCATAATATCCATTCCATTGCCTGCCAATGGTTTTTGCCAGGAGATGCCATATAGCGACTAACAACACTAACGGCGTGTGAAATGTCGGGTCATGTACAAACCATGGCATACATAACGCTATGCACCGCACTCGCATATGGAACATTCAACATATATCTAATCTCATCCTCTGTCTGCGATAATGAATGAGCTGAATATTTAAAATGAGCTGCCAACGAAGTACTTATAGATTTAGTGTCTGCCATGCCTAAACGCTCCAAAACTTTCTCAACATATCGTGGTTAAGACAAGTATAGCTTTCCTCCTTTGCGATCACGCATGATCTCCATACCAAGTATTTTCTTGGCCGCTCCCAAATCCTTGGTCTCAAACTTTCCTTTCAATTGTTCCTTCAAAATCTGAATATCATCCATATATCTTGCTACTATCAATATACCATCAACATAGAGTTGCAAATATATGAAAGAACTATCGGCGAGCTTCTTTGAATATACACAACTGTCGCCCATACTTTTCGTAAACCTTATTTCTTTCATGAAGGAGTCGAACTTCTTATACCACTGTCTTGGTAACTGCTTCGAACCTTAGAGAGAATTCTCTAACAAGCAAACGTAGTCTTCTTTACCTTCTACTTCAAAACCTCTAGGCTGTTGCGTGTAGATTTTCTCTACCCAATCACCGTGCAAGAATGCGGTCATCACATCGAGCTGTTCAAGATCCAAATCTTGCATAGCTACCAAACCGAGCAAGACACGTATAAAGATGTGTTTAACTACCAGAGAAAATACCTCAGTGAAGTCAACTTCTGCACCTACAAATAGACTTTAACTACCAACTGCGCCTTTTATCTCGTATCAACTGCTTCTTGGTCACCTTCTTTCTTTTTGAAAACTCACTTGCAACCAACTATCTTCTTTCCTCCTTTGGGCTTCATGAGCTTCCAAGTCTGATTCTTGTGAAGACACTCGATCTCTTCATTCATAGAGACTAACCAACGAGCTAATCCATCGGATGAGATGGTTTCTTTATAGCTTGCCGGCTTGCTACTATCAAATTTCTCTGCAACAGACAGCGTATACGCCACTAGGTCATCGTAGCCATACCTATATGGCAGTTTAATGTCCCTTCTCTGTCGGTCATGAGCAAGAAAATACTCCTCATCTTAGGACTGCTACACTTGAACTTCTTTAAATAATGGTGAAGGAGAGATCTCCTGCGAACCCAAGCTCTCACCGACCTCAATATCAACTCTCGGCTCATCCTTCTTCGAATCGTCTTCAACTGGAGATTCCTTATTGTTCGGCTTCAACATAGAAGATTCATCAAACATCACATCTCTGCTAATTATAAAGTTATGCGACTTTGGATCTGAACACCATAATCTATAACCCTTAACGCCGGTAGCATAACTGAGAAATATACATTTCTCCGCTCGAGGATCCAATTTGCCTTCACGACAATGTGCATAAGCGGGACAACCAAACACCTTAAGTGTTGAATAATCAGCGTGTTTTTCCGACCATACCTACTCCGGTATCTTACAACCTAGCGATGTATGAGGTTACCGATTCACAATATAACACGCTGTATTTACCGCTTCTGCCCAAAACTCCATTCCGAGTCCTGCGTTGGACAATATGCACCGTGTTTTCTCCAAAAGAGTCATGTTCATCCGCTCAGCAACTCCATTCTATTGTGGTGTGTATACAGCGGTATGATGCTGAACTATACCTTCATTTTTGCAGAAATTGTTGAAATCTCCACCGTCAAATTGTAACCCGTTGTCTGTCCTCGGTCTTTTGATCTACTTCCCCGTCTGCTTCTCAAGCAACGTCTTCCATTGCTTGAATATAGTAAACACGTCATTTTTGTGCTTCAAGAAGTAGACTCAAACCTTTCTCGAAAAATCATCAATGAAGGTAAGTAAATACTTGTCATCGTTTCCTTTAGAAAAACCGAAGAAGGTCCCCAAAGATACGAATGGATATAATCTAGAGTACCTTTTGTGTTGTGTACCGCCGAACTGAAACTAACGCACTTTTCCTTTACAAAAACGCAATGTTCACAAAACTCCAGATTCATCATACTCTTCTCACCAAGTAGACCCTGATTCGACAACATGGCCAATCCTCTCTCACTCATATGCCTGAGTTTCATGTGCCACAATCTGGTAGTTTTTGAATCCATTATAGATTTAGATGATGAAATTACCGCCAATCCAAAAGTCATCAAACTCTGCAATGAATACAAAGACCCTTTCTTCAAGCCCTTCATCACAACAAGAGCACTTTTGGTTACCTTCAAAACTCCACCTTCAGCGAAAAATTTGCGACACGTGTAATCGAGTGCACTTAAAGAGATGAGGTTCTTCTTCAAGTCAAGTACGTTCCTGACTTCTCCCAACGTTTTTACAACACCGTCGAACATCTTGATTTGGATTGTTTTTTTGCCAATAACTCGGTATAAGCTATTGTTGTCCATCTAAACCACTCCACCATCAACGGACTCGTACGTGGTGAACAACTCCCTATTGGGACACATGTGGTAAGAACAACCCGAATCCATGATCCACCCATCCTTGGTTCGCTGTATGTTATTGAGGATCACAAGTAGATCTCCTTCCCCTTCCTCTATACTCGCTTCAGCCAAAAATTCCTTCTTTGATTTGTCTTCCTGCTTTAGCATGTTCTGTAACCTAAAGCAATCGACCTTGAAGTTCCCCTTCTTCTTACAATAATTGCAGGTCATGTTCTTAGCCTTAGACTTTGACCACGACTTTTTCTTATTTGCTTCCGGATCTCTTTTCTCCACTCGCCCTCTAACAAATAATCCAAACAATGAACTATCCGCTTCGGTAGAAGTCAACTCCTTGTCGATCTTCTCTTTATTCATCAAATTCTCCTTAACATCTTTGATTGAGATCGTGTTTCATCCATAAACCATGGTGTCACGGAAGTGCTTATATAAGGGAGTCAACAAACACAACAAGAGAAGAGCCTGATTTTCATTATCAATCTTAATGTCGATCTTACCCAGATCCATAATGATCGCATTAAACTCACCAACGTGAGATTCTATTAGAGAGCCTTCTGACATACGAAGTGTGTAGAGAAGCTGCTTCAACAGGAGTCTATTTATGAGAGATTTCCTTAAATATAATTCCTCCAATTTATTCCGTAAATCAGCCGCCATTTTCTCCACCAAAACATCTTGTAATATTTCATTCATCAGACACAAGTGGATAGCAGTAAGGGCCTTCTCATCCATCTCTTAACAAACTTCCTCCGTCATGGTGGAAGGCTTCTTCTCCTTTCTATGAATCGACTTCTTCAAATTATTTTGAGTCAAAACAACAACCATACGGACTTGCCACAAACAGAAACTCATATTTCCATCGAACTTCTCGATATTGAACTTCATGATTGTCGGAGACATAATGTGGGATCAAAATACCTTGAGTATTAACGAACCCTAAACTTCAAAATTACGATCTAAGAAACTGGGGAAGAGGACGTAGTTCTCGTTACCCACCGCTGACCTAGATCACAAAATCGAAGACCTAATGGTTCAATCCAAAAGATCCCACAAACGCAACAATTGCTCCGATACCAGTTTGTTGTGAATAAGACGATCGCAAAGTACACACACAATCGATAACGAGAAGAGCACAAATCACAGGCATGATAGAAATATGAATACTAACCACAAAACAAATAGGCGAAGGCAAAGCTTTATTAATAATCAAATATCAGAGGAGTACAAATCGATGGAGAATACAAACCCCTCTAAAAAACCTGTCTCTCTCAAAATAATAATGGGTTCTCACCAAATAATAAAATTGCTATCTAAATTTAGGTCTAAAATAATCTATCATATATACAGCATACAAATGATATTCCCAAAAAACTAATTTCCTAACTTAGGAAATCTGTGCACAGTCCGCCGGCAAACGTCTGCTCACAGATGGATAGATATATATCAAGGTATTCACCAAAACTCCAACTCTTTGCCCAGAATGACAGACGTCTGTCCACAGATGGACAAACGTCTATTAAGGAATTCACTAAAACTCCAGAAACGACAGAGTAATGACATACGTCAGACGTCTGCACAGACGTATGTACCAGACGTTTGTCGTCTGATACGAGAGATAAACTTGAATCTTCGTTTCGTGATAACGCCGGATCTTAGGGAAATTTTCAGGGATGAATGTAAGGCACACATAACAGTTGCTAATGCCACTATTGCTAAGAGATTTATCCATCGGCAATGTATCCCTCCTTATGTTTTGGCCCAATTAAATTTACTCCTTTTATACTTGCCCCCGGCAGTGTATTCTTTCACCCTTATTGCCAAAAGAATATTAGCAAGAGAGAAAATTCTTTTGGTAGTGTACACATTGCCTAGAAGAATTTGTCCTTCGAAAATATTGCCCCTGGCTATTGCATCTCTTTCTACTAGTGATATGTATATATGTAATATAGGAAAAAACCGTGACAATATTTTAAAAGAAGATGGTCTTCCAATAATTATTGGCCAAAAAAATACATGAAAATCCGAAGTTTTCATCTGAATATTTGAAAGCAAAATGAACAGTGCATTAATCAACGATTTCCTAATATAGTTGCAGTAAAATGGTTGTCGTAAGCTAAAAGTTTTGCATGACGAAGCTAAAGTGTATTATTGAAGTTTATTTACGAAAGTTTAGAGAAAATTGAAAAAAATGAGAGTCTTCCGCTTAATTGTCTGCTAGATGCCTAAAAGGAGCAAGAAAATTGAAAGTTAGATTTATATATAGATATGTAATCTACGGAAAATGAGGAGATTTCATGCAATTTCTCACAAGAACACAAAATTGAGCTTGAAAATTCCGAGCGAGCTTCATATATATATATATATATATATATATATATATATATATATATATATGGAAAAACCATGAAGAAATTTTGAAAGATGATGATCTTCCGATAATTATTCGATAGATGCCAAAAAAAGCATGAAAACCCGAAGTTTTTATCTGTATATTTGCAAGCAAAATTAACAATGCATTAATCAATGATTTCCTAATATAACCGTAGTAAAATGGTTGTCGCAAGCTAAAAATTTTGCATGACGAAGCTAAAGTGTATTATTGAAGTTTATTTACAAAAGTTTAGAGAAAATTATGAAAATGAGGATCTTCCGCATAATTTTCCGCTAGATTCCTAAAAGGATCAAAAAAATTGAAAGTTAGTTTTATATATAGATATGTAATACACGGAAAATGGGGGGTTTTCATGCAATTTCCTGCAAAAAGAAAAAAATGAGGTTGAAAATTTCAAGCTAGCTACATATATTAAACGAGCAAGATCCCCTGCGCAAACGCAAGGATACCAAGTTATCATTTATATATTCGAAAGCAAAATGAACAATACATTAAGAAACGTTTTCCCAATTTAATCGCGGTAAGTCGCAAATTAAAAGTTTTCCATGAACCACAAAAATAGTCGAAAAATACCAAATGGTATAATATCCTTATTTGCAAAATTTTAAGGGAATTTTTTTTAAAAGTGTATTACTTGAGTTTATTTGCAAAATTTTGCAACCATGACAAAATTTTGAAATTGAGGGGCTCACTTATAATTTTCCGCTAAATGACAAAAAGGAGAATGAAAATTGCATTTGAAAGCAAAATGAACAATGCATTAAGCAATGATTTCCCAATATAGCCGCATAAAATCGCCAATTTAAAATTTTCCATGAACAAAAAAATAATCTGAATACATCCAAATGGACAATGCATTAAGCAAAATTTACCCAATATAGCCGCAGTAAGTCGCAAATTAAAAAATTTCCATGACCAAAAAAATAATGGGAATACATCCAAATGGCTAATGTCTTGACGGAATTTTAAGAGATTTTTTTCAAAGTGTATTACTGGAATTTATTTGCAAATTTTTGCAACCATTAAATAATTCTGAAATTAGGGGCGTACATAGAGTTTTCCACTAGATGACAAAAAGAAGATTGAAAATTACATTTGAAAGAAAAATAAACAATGTATTAAGCAATGATTTTCCAATATAGCTGTATTAATTGCAAATTTAAAATTTTCCATGAAGACCAAAATAATCAGAATACATCCAAACGGTCTAATATCTTGACGGGATTTTAAAGGAATTTTTTTCAAAGTGTATTACTGGAGTTTATTTGCAAAATTTTGGAACCATGACAAAATTCTGAAACTAAGGGGCTTACGTATAATTTTCCGCTAGATAACAAAAAGGGCCTTGAAAATTGCGACTAGCTTTATACACACATATAGATAATTATAGGGAAAATGAAGGGCTTTACCATAATTTTCCACAAAAGGACAAATTTTTGCTTGAAAATTCCAACCTATCCTTCTATATATATATATAAAAAAATTGCATGACCAAGCTAAAGTGTAATATTGAAGTTTATTTATAAAGTTTAGACAAAAATGTGAAAATGAGGGTTTTCCGCATAATTTTCCTCTATATGCCTAAAAGGAGCAAGAAAATTGAAAGTCATACACGCACGTGCGTACGGTAAATGAGGAGTTTTCATGCAATTTCCGCAAAAATACAAAATTGAGGTTGAAAAATCCAATCTAGCTTCATATTATATATATATATATATATATATATATATATATATATATATGGAAAATGAGGGCTTTCCTATAATTTTAACCTAAATGAAAAAAAAACTTGAAATTGGTGCATATATATTAGGAGCGGCTATTTTACTCCCTATGTGTAACTAAGTTAGTTACAACCATCGCAAAAAGCCTAATAAGGGCATGTTTGATTGGGCTGTTGCGAAAACAGTTTTAAACAAAAATGTTGTTGAAGAATGCTCTTTAAGCAAAAGTGTTGTTGTAAAATTTGCTTTCTGATTTAAAAAGTTGTTTGGTTCAAAAATCTGTTAGAAGTTACAGAAGTGTTGTCGACTGTTTAAATGACCATTAAGGGTATCATTTTTCTTAATATTTGAGAGAAATCAGTGAAAGAAAACATCATTTTTTTAATCTACAATTCACTTTCAAAAGATTCACAAAGATCAAAAGATCTGCACAAAAATATCTGCAAAAATTATTTAAGATCCATCATCTCGATCTATGGATTCTTCGTCAAATTCAAGAGGCTTCTATCGCCTCATACATGATGCTCAAAACTTGGATCTCATCGATCAACCTCTCGATGATCGCGTTGCGCTCGGGGGACCTCTATCGCCTTGGGTTCTTTGTCTTCATCATCTTTTAGGGTTTCAATCTGGGAGCCTCGATCGCTCTGGGGGCCTCGATCATATCGATCGTCTAGGACTTCGAACTGGGGATGATGTGGAGAGAAATCAAGTGCAGTGGTCAGACTGAGCTTCATATTTAAGCTTCTTAAAAAAGAAAGTTTTCTTCTTCTTCTTTAGCTCCAAAAGTTCTTTTGGGTATAGCGTCTGTTTGGTATTTTTTCTTCAAAAATGCTTTTAAGCTCCAAAAGAGCCTTTGAGAGCTCAAAACGTCCAACCAAACGACACTAAGTGAATTATTTTTCACGACCGCCTCCTTCCATATTGATCTATATCATCTAAAGAACGAATACATCAAGTTTTGTGTGATTTTGATTTCGTCTATACATTGATCATTTGTTATAAAATGTTCTATTTTTGGAAAACCGTTCATTTTGCAACTATCCGATACATGAACAATAAGTTAGTAAATCACATGAGACTTTGTGGAAATAATACTTTAGATGATATAGATCAAGATGGATGCAGCCGATCGCGAAAAAAAAATTATTAAGTTATTTTGCAGTGGGTGTAACTAACTTAGTTACACCTAGGGAGTAAAATAACCGCTCCCATATATATACGAGAATAATGTAAAAAAGAGGCCCTAAGGGGCTTTTTGTTAAGTAGCGTCAAAAAACTACACCCTCCATCATTTTATTCGACGATCGGTACCCATCATCATCATCTTTATTATGTAAGATGCGGTTACACCAAATTTCATGTGATTCTATCACTTTTTACCGTTGAATTAACAATGTAAAAAGTTCTATTGTCGATAAACCGTTAATTTTGCACCAACTAAATCAACGGTTAAAAAGTGACGGAATCACATAAAATTTAGTATATCTACATCTTACACAATAAAAATGGAGGTGATGGATGCTGATCGTCGGAGAAAATCATGTAGGGTGTATTTTTTCGAAGGCATAGGATGAAATTCCCTCCTATGGCACCTTTCCCCCCTCTCTCTATATGAGTTCAATTAATCTAATGGTGAAAAAATAGGAAGGATTTGGAAACAAAATTTTCCAATTTTTTCACCATTAGATTAATTTTGGGATTTGTACATTCAATTATGTTATATTTAGTAATAAATAAAAGTTTTTATTCATAATTGTTAGTACACATCCCAAAGCCAATCTAATGGTAAAAAAGTGTGAAGGATTTATTTCCAAATCCTTCCGATAGAATTCTAATCGAACTATATATAGATAGAGAGAGAGAATAATGGAGGAAATGTGTCATAGGAGGAAATTTCCTCCTATGACGTAAAAAAAATACACCCTCCACGATTTTATCCGACGATCGGCATCCATCATCTTCATCCTTATCATATAAAATATGGATACATCAAATTTCATGTGATTCTTCCACTTTTCACCGTTGAATTAGCAATGTAAAAAATTCTATTGTTAGTAAACTGTTAATTTTGCACCCACGAAATCAACAGTGAAAAAGCAATATAATCGCATAAAATTTGGTGTATCTACGTCTTTAGATGATAAGGATGAAGATGATGGGTGTCGATCATCTTAGATGATGAGAATAATGGAGTAAAAAGTCCCAAATAGGGTTTTTTCGTTATGTGACGACCAAAAATACACCCTCAACCATTTTATTCGACGATGAGCACTGTCCATCTTGACCTTTATCGTCTAACTTATCGATACACCAAATTTCATGTGATTCTAACACTTTTTCACTGTTGATTTAGCAGATGTAAAAAGTTCCATTGTCGGTAAACCGTTAATTTTGCACACACTAAATCTGTAACATTTTGAAAATTTGGAAATAAATAAAATTAATTAAATAAATAATAAAATATTAATTTAAAAAGTTATTAAATAAAATTAGGACATTTTCTTAAGTAGTATGTAAAACAAATTAAATTAAAATTTTAGTGTGTAACATTAATAAATTACAAGGGTTTTAATGTGAAATTTAGCTTCATTTTAATTAGAATAGTGTTATATAATAACATAGGTAGTAAAGGGTCTTTGTGTAAAAATTTAGGAAAACATGCAAACTTGAAATGGTTGAGGGTGTAAGTGGAAAAGGAGTAGATAATGTTTTAGCTCAGAATTTTATCACAAGTTAAAACAAATTGAAGTGATAATACAAGGACACATCCTACTTGCATGCACAATACATACACAACACCTCCTCCTTGCATGAGAGTGGCACACCCTTGTTGGGGGCACCTCCTCCTACACCTCACTCTTCCCTTTACCATATATATTGTGTTCAGATCATTTTAATAAATTAAAATTCAGAAAATTTCAAATTGAAAGAAAACTAAGAACAAGCAAAGAAAAATAAAAGAAAAGAGAAGTGAAGAAGAAGAACTAGGCTAAGAATTTCCACCACCAAGTTAGGAGCTAAGGATTGGGTGTCTTGGAGGAAGCCTTTCAACCATCCTCAGTAGGTAAAATGCTTAACTCGGTAGATTTTAGCTCTGTAGTTGTAAAAATTTAGGAATCGAATATCGAAATATCGTATTTTAGGAAAAACTTAACTTTGTGTTAATCTGCTATAGTTTAGGTGAAAATCAACTTAACCAAACATTGTATAAATCTTATAAACTGGACCTAGAACAAACCCTAGAAGTATGAACCAAGGGGCTCGGATTTTGGCCGGCGAAAGTAAAGGCAGATCCGGCGTCGCCGGAATTTTGGTGGACTTTGGGGTTTTGGGTTTTATAGTAGGTCTCTGTACAGGTTTTAGGATATTTTGGTATTGTTTAATTAAGTTAGTTTAACTATATATAAAATCTGGGAACTAATATCGGAAAAGGGATCAAAATTCTAAAATACGACACGGGTAATACGTAACGCGTTCTGTTTTCTGTTACGAAATACGTTTGGTTAAATTCCAGTTAAAATAAGTGCTAGGTAGTTTGTAATAGTCGTACGTAGTATAGTTAATACGTACAACTTGTATTTCATGTTTTCACCGTATCAAAGTTAGCCGTTTCCTTATACAAGTTAATTTCGATGTTAGATTCAAATACGGGAACATCGGAGGCAGCAAGGAAAGGAAAAGGATTGGCGATTTCTGAGTAGTTTACGACATATTCCGGTGAGTAGACTAAACATCTACCAGGGGATCTTGTAAATATGGCGTGATACGCCCGTAGTTTTGTTTAAATAAAAATTAGGCTTTTGTATGTTAATTTGATCATATGCATTCATATATATAAATGTACATCACTATGTTAATAGTTGTTAGAACACTGCACTATTATCGACGAGTTATGCCGCACGTGCACATAATTACATGTTACACTACACCTCGTCGATATTGACATGCCCGTTTCACACTTAGTAATTATCCTGTTAAATACGATTCCTATCATACCTTAACATCAATAACAGTAGTAAATTACATCAATGACATCATGTTTCGTATTCAACTGTTATAAGTTGATATAAAAGGCATTTGTATTATTGAGGATTTATGATTTTGAGTTTTCCAATACTATTGCGTAAATTCGGTGATTTTTCATAATGATGTGAGATGTCTACCATGAGATGTTGTTTTTATGATTTGGTTTTTATTCCGGGCCGAGTGGGGGAGCTATACGGTCGCGGATTTTTACGTTATCCAGACTGAGTGGGGGAGCTATACAGTTGGATACATGGTGGATCCGGTCGAGACCGAGGGGCTGGAAAGCCGCATTTGAGGCGGGGAGCCTAGCGAGGATACTCAATACCGGAGATAGTTGTGAAACACGGCGGATATCTAGATGATACCGACCGGTGTTATTAATTGCAGGATCGTTCGAGGAACGATGCCTGAGGGAAACAGAAGATTTATGTCGATGTTGGACACGGAAAGATGAACTTGATTTGAAAATAAGTGATGAGATTTCATTCTGGATTTATATGATTATTAGTATAAATTCATGCTTTCACATGTTATCATGCATCATACTTAAACTTATTGCAATTAGTTATAGTTCGTCATAGTTACATTATCAGCCGTTATATGTTAGTTTTATTCACTGAGTTGGCAACTCACCCCCATTGTGCCACAGTTCCTTGCAGGAGTAGAGTGGACGGTTAACAGCAGTGCAGATCCACTTATCAGCTTTTATCGCATCTTTTGCTAGGTGGGTTACATATATAGTAACCTTCTCTTTTGGTATTGTATATTGAATCTAGAATATCTCTAGCAGACCCTGTATTATGGCTTAGAACAAGATGTGGTTATATGTATATTATTTGACAGATGAGATCGTTTAGTTATGTTAAAAGATATTTCTTTTACTTATGTCTGAGATTCTTATTGATGTCATATAAAGTTGTATATTAATTTGCGCTGTTGGCATCGTTACTCCCAACTAGGGATGTAATCAAACTAAAACTCTTTATAACTGCTGTTATATTTATTAGGAAATTATTGTAAAGATTTTAATACTTACAACCCGTGATTTTTACTTAAAAACTAAATTTTCTTAAAATTCCGCAAAAAAGGTTTTTGATCTTGGTATTTGGCTTACTCGGGTTGTGTAGATATATTTAGATATCATACAATCTAAGTGCCGGTCACATCCAAACTTTGGGTCGTGACAAAGTTGGTATCAAAACTTAGGATTAACCTTACGGAATCGAGTAGTGAGTTAAGGTAAGTCGACTTGAGTTCGTTACGTAGGATGACCTTTGGTTTGATGGAGTAGGTGAATTAGGTTGAGTGCAGTACCGTACGTATGTTCGCGGCATATTTACTTTACAATACTCAGCCTAATTAACCTTAGGATGTATATCTTGATTTATCCTTCCTTTGACTTTCTATTATGGATTATTCCTATCTGTAAGCCTAATCAACTCTTGTTTCTTGTTCCAGTTGCTATGGCTACGCGAGTTAGGCGTGCCGCAGCCAAAGATGCAGCTAGAGCGAATCCGCCTGTGATGGTGACTGTTACACCGGACATTCCGGCGGTGCATGAGCATGTTGATCCTCCTCCTCCAGATCGACTGACTAGGATTAGGGAGGGCATGTTAGGATTGCAGCAGGTGGTAGGACAGCTGGCTGAGGTCACTCGAGTACAGAGACAGGATCCGGCACCGACCATGGCAGAGTCCGATGTACAGCCCATGCAGACGGCCGCGCTAGTAGACACGAGAGTGATGGAGTTATCGCTTCCAGAGTTTATGAGGTTGAGACCTCCGGTATTTACAGACACCGATGTAGCGGAGGATCCTCAATCCTTTCTTGATAGGATGGCGAGGATCGGTAGATCATTGCGATGTTCTGATGCGAGGTCGGTTGAGCTGACTAGCTTTCGATTGGAAGGACTTGCACAGAAGTGGTGTGAGTCGATGGAGAGAGGGTGAGCTGCTGGTCTTCCTCCGATGTCGTGGACCGAGTTCTCTGAGGTTTTTCTTGCTAGATTTCTTCCACAGAGTGTGAGGGACGCCAGAGCTAGTAGTTTTGAAGCGTTGTGGAAATCTGTGAATATGTTGGTGGCAGATTATGATTTACGATTCACCCAGTTGTCACGCTATGCTCCATACTTAGTTCCTACGAAGGAGCTTCGGGTGAAGAGGTTCATAAGGAGTCTGGACACGCAGTTGTTTCTGGCTATAGGCTCCCAGCATTTTGATACGTATGCTCAGGCCATGGATGCAGCGATGCGAGTGGAGGAGCGTTTGAGCGAGACAGTGGTCGTTCCGGAGCCAAAGAGGACTAGACCTATTGGGTCAATGACTAGGCAGTTTGGCAGAGGTAGAGGCAGGTACACTCCAGGCCGCAGTTTCGAACGAGGTGTGACCTAGGGCCAGATGTTTAGTTCATACCCGAAGATCAGAGGCCCCCATCTATATGTTTTAGTTGCGGACTTCCAGGACATTATGCGAGGGATTGTAGATCCCAGGGAGGGACCGTTGTTCCACAGGCTGCTTTACCCCCTCCACCTTCTACGTCAATGGCTTTACTTCCTCCCCCAGTTGGCACTATACGCCCGACAGTTGCACCACGAGGTCGAGTCTTTGCAGGAATCTTTCAAAGAGGTCGATGAGACAGAGGTAGATGACGACAGGATGCGGGCAGGGGCCAGGCACGAGTTTTTGCGCTGACTCCACAGGATGCCCAGGCATCAAATGCAGTTGTGACAGGTATTCTTGCAGTATGTTCCCTAGATGCACATATTTTATTTGATTCCGGTTCTACACATTCTTATGTATCTTCACGCTTTGCACTTTCTCTGGGGAGAGAATCATCGCTGTTAGAGTTACCGCTAGTTGTGATTACTCCGGTGGGGGATTCTTTTGTAGCTCGACATGTATTCAGGTCTTGTTCAGTACGTATTGGTGATAGGGATTCATTAGTTGATCTGATTCTCCTGGATATGTTAGATTTTGATATACTTCTCGGTATGGATTGGTTGGCCGCTTGTTATGCGTACGTAGATTGCCGGAGAAAAGCGGTTAGATTTTTCTTTCCAGGTGAACCGATCTTTGTTGTACAGGGAGACTGTAATGTAACTCCTGTCAACATGATTTCTGCTCTTTGTGCGGGATGACTATTGAAGAAGGGTTGTCATGGGTTCTTAGCATTTGTTCAGGACTTAGGAGCCGCTGAAGCCCCGTTGGACCAGCTTCCGATCGCACGAGAATTTCTGGATGTGTTTCCTGCTGAATTACCAGGATTACTGCCCGATCGCGATATTGAATTTTGCATTGACTTGATTCGGGATGCGGGGCCTATTTCTATACCACCTTACCGGATGGCCCCGACGGAGTTGAAGGAACTCAAAAGCCAATTGCAAGAGTTGTTAGATAGAGGGCTTGTTCGTCCAAGTGTATCGCCGTGGCGAGCTCCTGTCTTATTTGTTAAGAAGAAGGACGGTACTATGAGACTGTGCATCGACTATAGGCAGCTGAATCGAGTTACTGTACGAAATAGGTATCCATTACCTCGTATCGATGACTTGTTCGATCAGCTGCAGGGAGCTGGCTACTTCTCAAAGATTGATTTGCGGTCAGGGTATCACCAGTTGAGGGTTCGGAAGGATGACATTTCGAAGACTGCTTTTCGCACACGGTATGGGCATTACGAGTTCCTGGTGATGTCGTTCGGACTCACCAACACCCCAGCAGCTTTCATAGATATGATAAACCGTATTTTCAGGCCCTTCCTTGATCAGTTCATTATAGTATTCATTGATGATATTCTTTTTTATTCCCGGAGTCGGGAGGAGCACGAGCAGTATTTGCGCATCACGTTGCAGACCTTGAAGGAGCATCAGCTGTTCGCTAAATTCTCCAAGTGTGCTTTCTGGCTGGATAGTGTAGACTTCTTGGGTCACGTAGTTACGAGAGATGGGATACGTGTGGACCCAAATAAGATCGAAGCGGTACAGTACTGGCCCAGACCTGTGTCAGTTACAGAGGTTCGGAGTTTCTTAGGTCTGGCAGGTTATTACCGACGCTTTGTGCAGGATTTTTCTCGGATCGCTGCACCGTTGACCGGATTGACTAGGAAGGAAATTCCATTTCTTTGGACAGATGTACGTGAGCAGAGTTTCCAGCAGTTGAAGACTCGCTTGACCACTGCACCAGTCTTATCTTTACCTTCTGGGTCAGGTGGTTTTGTTGTATATTGTGATGCCTCTCGAGTGGGTTTAGGCTGTGTGTTGATGCAGCACGGCAGGGTTGTAGCTTATACTTCTCGGCAGTTGAAGAGGCACAAGCAGAACTACCCCACTCATAATTTGGAGATAGTTGCTGTAGTTTTTGCACTGAAGATTTGGAGGCATACTTGTATGGAGAGTCGTGCCAGATTTTTACAGATCATAAGAGCTTGAAGTATATTTTTTAGCAAAGGGATCTGAATCTAAGGCAGCGTCGATGGATGGAACTCATGAAGGATTACGATTGTGAGATCTTGTATCATCCAGGAAAAGCGAATGTTGTAGCAGATGCTTTGAGTCGAAGGCCTGGAGGTAGCTTATCTCATGTGCGCACCTTGCAGAGACACTCTTATACAGACTGGAAGATTCTATGTGATAGTCGTGTACAGTTTGAGTTCACCTCGACAGGAGGATAGTTAGCATATGTTCGCACCCGTCCTCAGTTATTGGATCGTATTCGAGAGACACAGCCCGCAGATACTCGTATGTCGGAGATTATGGATCAGATTAGGCAGGGCAGAGAGTCGGAGTTCGTGATAGATGACCGTGGAGTATTACGTTTTGGGACTCGTCTTTGTGTGCCAGATTCGGATGGACTGAGACGTGAGATCTTAGAGGAGGCCCATCGATCAACATACAGTATTCATCCTGGTTCCACCAAGATGTATCATGACTTAAAGGATGTTTATTGGTGGGAAGGAATGAAGAGGGATGTTGTAGAGTTTGTTTCGAGATGCTTGACTTGTCAGCAAGTCAAGGCCGAGCACCAGAGGCCGGCAGGAGAGTTGCAGCCCTTGCCCATTCCGGAGTGGAAATGGGAACAGATTTCCATGGATTTCGTTGTGGGTCTACCCAGGACTAGCAGAAGGTATGATTCCATCTGAGTGATTGTAGATAGATTGACAAAGGAAGCTCACTTTCTTTCGGTGAAGACGACATATGGGTTTGCGCGGTATGCTCAGACTTATATCGACGAGATTGTACGATTGCATGGGGTTCCGACGTGCATAGTGTCAGATAGGGGTACACAGTTTACAAGCAGGGTATGGCAGAAACTTCAAGAAGCTCTTGGTACACGATTGAGTTTTAGTACAGCTTTCCACCCACAGACAGATGGTCAGTCAGAGCGGACCATTCAGACTTTAGAAGATATGCTTCGAGCTTGCAGCCTTGATTTCGGTGGTAGTTGGGATCGTCACTTACCTTTGATAGAATTCTCGTACAACAACAGTTTTCAGGAGACGATCCAGTTGGCACCCTTTGAAGGTTTGTATGGGAGGAAATGTCGATCACCCGTTTGCTGGACGAAACTGAGCGAGAGTAGAATTTTGGGACCACAGATAGTACAGGAGACTATGGAAAGATTCAGTTGATACGGGACAGAATGAGAGCGGCCCAGTGAAGACAGAAATCATATGCAGATCGACGTCGTCGTAGACTCGAGTTTGAGGTGGGAGATCATGTGTTCCTTCGTGTATCTCCAATAAAAGGTGTGATGCGTTTCGGGAAAAAGGGGAAGCTCAGCCTCAGATATGTAGGACCTTACGAGATTCTGGAGAGAGTGGGTGTTGTAGCTTATCGTTTAGCACTTCCACCCAGTTTTCCCGATGTGCATGTAATGACCCCAAAATCTTTATACATTTGTATTATCCCTCTTCAAAAAT
This sequence comes from Agapanthus africanus, assembly GCA_030015575.1. NCBI lineage: Eukaryota > Viridiplantae > Streptophyta > Magnoliopsida > Asparagales > Amaryllidaceae > Agapanthus > Agapanthus africanus. The sequence continues at coordinate 752,028,732 of JASDDO010000019.1, forward strand.
ATACCGTATTTATTTGTACTTGGTATTTTCCTCTTTCTATTAAATTTATTATTATTTTATTCCTCAATCTATTATGTATTTTTTTTCTAGGTACAATTTCTTTTTCTTATATTTAAGTTTTTAACTTCTCATTCTTATTTTTTCCTTTCATAAATATTTAACCCAAATCCATTATTTTTATTCTCCATAGCCCATCTAAAAAGCCCATTTTCTTTTTAAGCAACATCATATATTTAATTCTAATTAAATATATGCATGAACAACTTTATAGCTCATTGGTTAAGTCCTTGCATTATTATTCCATAAGCCGCATGTTCAAATCCCCATTCTTGCAATTATTTTTATCATTTTTTATTCTTCTCATAACCTACAAATGAGACCTTTCATTTCCAAATTGAATGGTGACCTTTCATTTCTCTTTTAATTCTCATGTTGAATGCATATATTATTATACATAATTCACCATTACACCATCTTTATTGTCCTCCTATATCTTTTCCTTCCTCACATTTTCCTATCTCTCACTTCTTCCTCTTCACCTAGAGTCCAAGAAGAAGAACATGAAGAAGTATTCAAGAAGGTCTCGCTACTAACGCGAGGCTATCGGCGGATAGACAAGCCCGGTGACAATACCGGCTTGTGCATGTAAGTCCCTTCTCTCTCCTTTCCCCCCATCTCTTTTTTTTCCTCTTGTCATGCATCGTGAACCCCTTATTCTTTTCATATCATAATCCATAAGAGAAGATACACATAAACATATACATATACATATACATAAGTTTAGATATATATGATTCTATATGGTTTAATAATATCTTATTATCTCTTGTTCAAATTAAAGTATTTTTAATTCTTTCTTCATGATTATGAATGTTTATTACAAGTTGTGAGAACATAGATTTCAATCCATAATATATCTACGATATCTCATGGAATCGGTTTGGTTATTAAAAGAAAGGATAAAGCTTGCATAAAAATACTAGTTAATCTTTTTGCCGATTTTAGTATACACATCAATACCTTTAGGTTTAAAATAATTTTTAGACATTAATTTTTACTTCTGAAAATTTCATGGAATTTACATATGATAGATTATATTATTTTATACATGCTGTAAAATTTTTAGATCGATCCGCATAACGGTTTGTGAATTACATCGTATTTATTCACTGATCGTAAAACAGAAAACTGCAGCTATCGGTCAATTTCTAGGACACATAACTTGGTATACCGGTATCCAAATTGAGCAAACTCAGATGTTTTTGATATCTACATCGAATGATATAGATTTTATTAGTTTTATAGTTTTACTGAAAACCTACCTAAGATAAAGAAAACTGCATTACAATATTAAGTGACGGATCTGGACAGAATCTGTCCTGATTCGCACATTGTTTTTAAATTGGACATAACTCGAACACCCGATATCCGTTAGTGACAAAATTTAGATGTGTAGATGCACCATTGATAGAAATATAATTTTCTGTATATTATATTACTTAGGAATGCATGAAACAACCTGATATAGGCTTTACAATACAATATATAGTTGCTGTCCAGAAATCTGAATTTCTGTTTTAAATGCTGATATTAAAATGATCATAACTAGAGCTTCATAAATCCAAATCGTATGAATCTTGGTGTTTTCGATAAGTACATCGAAATACCTACAATTTTCTAATAATTTTTGTAACCTGAAACCTGATACAAATTAACTCAAACTGCGTTTTAAAAATATGTGACGGTGCCGAATAGATTCTGATCTGTTTTGCGCGACGATACGAAAACATATATATCTCTCAAACCGGTAGTCATATTTAGGTAAAACTGGAACTCACGCATGCAAAACATTTAGAGCCATATTTCTGTTTATATTTCGCATTCGTTCAACTTGATTAATTAGTCGTACATAATATTTCTTTACAGCATTGTTTATGGTAGTTACTCGAATAATATACTTGACTCATTTCATGTTGTTCGAACATGTATACATATTTAGCTTGATCATTAAATTGTTGTATGTACATAAAGACGATAATTAAATACTTGAGTTGTATTTTGAAAACTATACAAAAGTATTTTTACAATAAACCCCCTCAAGTTTTATAAATTACAATAAGGCCCCTAACAATTATTGAACATCAAATTACCTTCTTGTAGTCTGACTCGGGTTAGAGTATGACTATTTCTGACTTGAATATGATTCAAGTCAATCTATATTCTTTTATATTCCAACTCAAGATGAATACATGAATTCCAGATTCCAGTTAATAATCTATATAACTTGACCGAACCGAACCATGGATATTCCTTTTACATGATTCCCAGTATTCCATTTACATGACTCTACGGTTATAACCGTTTCCTGATATCATGGTTTCGGTCAGTCAATCAAGTCAATCAAGCAATCATTACAAGTTTACAAGATAACAATACAAATATGACATCGCGGGGTTTAAAGGGGTAGATTGGTACGGAAGATGTTAAAAGTGGAATGAGGTGGTCAGATTAAGACACCTAACCTATATTCAGTTGCTGTTGTACCGTGGCATAAACGGTTCCTTGTACTATACGTGCCCTTAGTCTCTGGCATATAGAGACTCCCCTCGTATACACTGGCATCTTTCTGTACCAAGCTACAAACAACATCGTTAAACAATATTTCATAATATTCTACAATACAATACTTTAGAAAATACTATACTCTGTCACTCTCATTCTTCATTCTTCTTTGGGATTTACCGAGCGACCTGTTCGCTGACGACATTCTATTTCTCTCTTCTTTGAATGTCGTCAGGTGCGTTGGACCAAGTTGAGACCGAGCCTACAAGTGAAGATTTGGAGAAATTCCAGGAAGACCCAGAGCTCTAGACTTTGTACTTGTTCTTCCCAGTACTTCCTTTTATTATTATTATGCCACTGTTTAGGCATTGCTTTTTCATTCCAGTTGTATTTTCATTTCATGCATTGTACAAAGAATGTTATTAATAAAAGTTGCTGTTATTTCAATTTCATTTGTCTCTTGTGATTATTTTATATTGCTTAGTTACGCTTAGCGTATGTACTTTTGAGTACATACGTAGCGGGCCTCGTCACGTCCACTTCGCCGTACACTGGGAAGCGGGGCGTGACAGTGCATCTGGTATTTCACGTGTTCATGCTTCGCAAGTATCTTCACGATCCTTCTCACGCGATCCAGCATCAGACCTTACAGCTTGAGCCGGATTTATCCTACACAGTGCAGTCAGTAGCTATTCTAGACCGACAGGCAAAGAAACAGATATCAAGGGTACTTCCATCTGTAAAAGTTCTTTGGAGAGGAACGAATCGCGAGGAGATTACTTGGGAGACCGAGGATGCGATGCAAAAGAAATTTCCACATCTTTTTGAAGGTACGTCTAATTCAGTTTTAAATTCGAGGACCGAATTTTCTTAATGGGGGAATATTGTAACATTTTGAAAATTTGAAAATAAATAAAATCAATTAATTAAATAATAAAATATTAATTTAAAAAGTTATTAAATCAAATTAGGACATTTTCTTAAGTAGTAAGTAAAATAAATTAAATTAAAACTTTAGTGTGTAACATTAATAAATTACAAGGGTTTTAATGTGAAATTTAGTTTCATTTTAATTAGAATAGTGTTATATAATAACATAGGTAGTGAAGGGTCTTTGTGTAAAAATTTAGGAAAATATGCAAACTTGAAATGGTTGAGGGTGTAAGTGGAAAAGGGGTAGATAATGTTTTAGCTCAGAATTTTATCACAAGTTAAAACAAATTGAAGTGATAATACAAGGACACATCCTACTTGCATGCACAATACATACACAACACCTCCTCCTTGCATGAGAGTGGCACACCCTTGTTGGTGACAGCTCCTCCTATACCTCACTCTTCCCTTTACCATATATATTGTGTTCAGATCATTTTAACAAATTAAAATTCAGAAAATTTCAAATTGAAAGAAAACTAAAAACAAGCAAAGAAGAATAAAAGAAAAGAGAAGTGAAGAAGAATAACTAGGTTAAGGATTTCCACCACCAAGCTAAGAGCTAAGGATTGGGTGTCTTGGAGGAAGCCTTTCAACCATCCTCAGTAGGTAAAATGCTTAACTCAGTAGATTTTAGCTCTGTAGTTGTAAAAATTTAGGAATCGAATATCGAAATATCGTATTTTAGGAAAAACTTAACTCTGTGTTAATCTGCTATAGTTTAGGTGAAAATAAACTTAACCAAACAGTGTATAAATCTTATAAACTGGACCTAGAACAAACCCTAGGAGTACGAACCAAGGGGCTCGGATTTTGGACGGCGAGAGTAAAGGCAGATCCGGCGTTGCCGGAATTTTGGTGGGCTTTGGGGTTTTGGGTTTTATGGTAGGTCTCTGTACAGGTTTTGGGATATTTTGGTATTGTTTAATTAAGTTAGTTTAACTGTATATCAAATCTGGGAACTAATATCGGAAAAGGGATCAAAATTCTAAAATACGAGACGGGTAATACGTAACGCGTTCTATATTCTGTTACGAAACAGTGTTTGGTTAAATTCCAGTTAAAATAAGTGCTAGGTAGTTTGTAATAGTCGTACGTGGTATAGTTAATACGTACAACTTGTATTTCATGTTTTCACCGTATCGAAGTTAGCCGTTTCCTTATACAAGTTAATTTCGATATTAGATTCAAATACGGGAATTTCGGAGGCAGCAAGGAAAGGAAAATGATTGGAGATTTCTGAGTAGTTTACAGCGTATTCCGATGAGTAGACTAAACATCTACCGGGGGATCTTGTAAAGATAGCGTGATACGCCCGTAGTTTTGTTTAAATAAAAATTAAGCTTTTGTATGTTAGTTTGATCATATCCATTCATATATATAATTATACATCGCCATGTTAATAGTTGTTAGAACACCGCACCATTATCGATGAGTTATGCCGCACGTGCACATAATTACATGTTACACTACACCTCGTCGATATTGACATGCCACTTTCACACTTAGTAATTATCATGTTAAATATAATTCCTATCATACCTTAACATCAATAACAGTAGTAAATTACATCAATGACATCATGTTTCGTATGCATGTGTTATAAGTTGATATAAAAGGCATTTGTATTATTGAGGATTTATGGTTTTGAGTTTTCCAATACTATTGCATAAATTCAGTGATTTTTCATATTGATGTGAGATGTCCACCATGAGATGTTGTTTTTATGATTTGGTTTTTATTCCGGGCCGAGTAGGGGAGGTATACGGTCATGGATTTTTACGTTATCCAGACTGAGTGGGGGAGCTATACAGTTGGATATATGGTGGACCCGGTCGAGACCAAGGGGCAGGAAAGCCGCATTTGAGGCGGGGAGCCTAGCGAGGATACTTGATACCGGAGATAGTTGTGAAACACGGTGTATATCTAGATGATACCGACCGGTGTTATTAATTGGAGGATCGTTCGAGGAACGATGCCTGAGGGAAACAGAAGATTCGTGTCGATGTTGGACCCGGAAAGATGAACTTGATTTGGAAATAAGTGATGAGATTTCATTCTGGATTTATATGATTATTAGTATAAATTCATGATTTCACATGTTATCATGCATCATACTTATCCTTATTGCAATTAGTTATAGTTCGTCATAGTTACATTATCAGCCGTTATATGTTAGTTTTATTTACTGAGTTGGCAACTCACCCCCGTTGTGCCACGGTTCTTTGCAGGAGTAGAGTGGACGGTTAGCAGCAGTGCAGATCCACTTATCAGCTTTTATCGCATCTTTTGCTAAATGGGTTACATATATAGTAACCTTCTCTTTTGGTATTGTATATTGAATCTAGAATATCTCCAGCAGACCCTGTATTATGACTTAGAACGAGATATGGTTATATGTATATTATTTGACAGATGAGATCATTTAGTTATGTTAAAAGATATTTCTTTTACTTATGTTTGAGATTCTTATTGATGCCGTATAAAGTTCTATGTTAATTTCCGCTGTTGGCATCGTTACTCCCAACTAGGGATGTAACCAAACTAAAACTCTTTATAACTGCTGTTATATTTATTAAGAAATTATTGTTAAGATTTTAATACTTACAAACCGTGATTTTTACTCAAAAACTAAATTTTCTTAAAATTCCGCAAAAAGGGTTTTTGATCTTGGTATTTGGCTTACTCGGGTTATTTAGATATCTTTAGATATCATACAATCTAAGTGCCAGTCACATCCAAACTTTGGGTCGTGACAAAATCAACGGTGAAAAAGTGTTAGAATCATATGAAATTTGGTGTATCGAAATATTAGACTATGAAAATTAAGATGGATGGTACCGATTGTCGAATAAAATGGCGGAGGGTGTACTTTTTCCACCGTTGATTTAGTGGGTGCAAAATTAATGGTTTACCGGCAATAGAACTTTTTACATTGCTAAATCAACGGTGAAAAAGTGATAAAATCATATTAAATTTGATGTATCGACATATTAGACGATGAAGATCAAGATGGACAGTGCCGATCATCGAATAAAATAATGGAGGGGGTATTTTTTGCCGCCACCTAACGAAATAAGCCTCCTAGCCCCCCTCCCCTATATATATATATATATAGAAAGGTAAACAATTTTAACCACAATTCATGGGGTTTATAATTTTGATTTTAATTTGACGAACTTACATAGCCATATCAGCAATAAGAGAAGTAAATACAGATTTTCTTTTGCAAATATTTAACAAATACAATCATCAACTTAATTAATTTTAACCATAAAATTGTCTTTTCTATTGTTGATTTTAAATAACTAGGAAAATCACCCTAGATCAATTTAAAACAAGCCACCCATCCATCCCCACCATTTGAGTTGTCTTTAATTTCTTAAAATTCAAATTTTAAACGGAATGAACACATTTTTTAACACGTGCATCACAAATGCAAGATTCTTGCCGCGTGTCCCTGTCTGTCGGTATATTATTTCCCACATGTTTGTTTTCTTTGTGACTTATAATTTTACGGGTAGTATACGTGCAAACTTTTGAGCTTCTAAAAGATTAAAAGAAAAATCAATTAAAAATATATGTGGCGGGAGGGGGATTCGATCACAGAGGCTATGTCACAGCAGTGCAAGGCTTTACCAATGAGCTACAAGTGCATTCTTGCTGTTCAAAAGCAATTTAAATTTATAACTTGTGCTCAGGCTAAGGTATTCCTTTCTGTATTTTGAAAAAATTATGTACAGAAAGTTTAAGGTTGTTACATTCTACCCTCCTTATAAAAATTTAGTCCTCGAAATTTATAGAAGGAAAGTGTAACAGATTCAAGAAAAGTTTGGAGAGAGAACTATTGATAGTGTATGGAAAATATTTAGAAGAATGAAAGAATATAAAAGTTTTGGAAAGATTGAGAAAGATGTAAGGAAATTACCAGGGTTATCTTGATCTACAGTCTCGGATTCTATGGCCGCTAATGTGAAAGCCTGTCGCCGGGGTACATTCCTCCTAGCTGGAAACACATTCCTCTGTCCTTGAGGCATGTTCCTCAGTGCCTGCTGGAATTGGCGATTAGGTTGTACAAGAGGCCCACGTGGAGGTGGAGCTGAGAGAGCAAGATGAGGTGTAGGAGCATGGATAGCCGGCCACTGCAGATAAGTGTTGTGAGTTGGAACTGGGTTGTGTCTCTAAGGACATGTTCCAATTCCTTGATTGGATGCACCACAAACAAGGAACATGCCTTTTACGCACCTACAGTCCTTCCACAGGCGTCCATCTCTCTTGCAGTAGAAGCAAAAATCTGGAATTGGCCGGTTATTTGTTACTTCCGGTCTCCTGGGTTCATGAGTTGGTATTGAAGAGGCTCTTCCTGCCATCTGGGTGACAGGGTGCTTCACACCGGCAGATTGAGGTCTGCCCTTCTTCTTCACTACTGCCTCATATCTTCAGGCAGCCTTCAAAGCCAAACCATGGGTTGGGAAATCCCCTGTAACTAATGCAGCTTGGATCTCCGGGTCCAACCCTTGCTGTAATCTTCTAGCCCTGATCTCAGCAGTCGGTATGAGATGGGCCGCAAATCTATTACGGTCTTGTGTTAGCTGTGGGATATTAGAAAATCGAATATTTGAGACATATCTTTACCTGCTCAACATAGTGAACTCAGTATCATACTCATCCATAAATTTGGTCCACATCGAACCTTGTTGTAGATGGATGAATTGTTGTTCCATGTCAAATCGGGCAGTCTCGGGGAAATATTTCGCATCGAACATCTCGCGAAAAGCCCTCCATTTGATAGGCTGGGCAAGATGGCTTTCTTCCTCCTTCCACCAAACTTGGGCGTTGTCGGTGAGTTGCAGCTCGCAACCCGTACCCAAGCGATCTCTGGCACTTGTGCTGCTGCCAGATCGTTCTCAATGCTCTGAGTTCATTCTTCAGCATCTAAAGGGCTCTCTTTCCCAGAAAAATTCTTAGGGTGCAGTGCCCGGAATTGCTTCACTCCGGGTGCTTCCGCTTCTGGACGGTTCAACAAGATAGCAGTCTGTTGCTGCTGTCCTTCCAAGAGGCTTCGGATTGCCTCAAGCAGTACTGTCTGCTCATTGATCGGAGTAGCAATGGTAGACGTAAGCGGTAGAGGTGGTGGTGTGTTGTTGAAGTTGGTGCTAGTGTTGTTTGGAGAATCCATAACCTTGAAAGAAAAATAAGGTTATGATAGATTCAAACTATATGAAATTTTAAGATTCAAGGAATATGAAATGTAAAGAATGTTTTTAGTTGCTGATTCTTGTGTTATATTGCTTAGGACTTCATGAAGAATTGACCTGCATGTCCATGCAGAACTGACTTGCATGGACCGCCAACAAAACCTGTCACGCCCCACTTCCTAGTGTATGGGTCAGAAGACGCGTGAGGCCGCTACGTATTTACTCAGAAGTAAACACGCTAAACGTATCTAAGCAACATAATGAAAGTATACAAGAAAAATGACAATAGATGTAATTGAACAGCAACATTTATTTATTAAATATTTCTTTACAAGTACAACTGAAAATGTAAATACATGAATGGAAAGCAATGCCTAAACAATGGCATGAACTGAAAATATATATATATACAAGTATCTAAAGCTCTGGATCAAAGGCGAACTGCTCCAAGTCTTCAGTACTGGGCTCGATCTCCAGTGAGTCCGATCCACCTGACAATATTCCAAAGAAAGAAGAGAAGGAATGTCGTCAGCGAACATTCGCTCAGTAAGTCCCAAGAGAGGTAGAGATAGAATAGACGGAAAGAGAGTATAACTAGTAATGTTTGATTATAATATTAACGCAGTTATTTGTAGCTTGGTACAGAATATGCCAGTGTATACGAGAGGAGTCCAACTTACACCGTGGACTTTGGTAACCCGTAGTACAAGGCTCCGTCGACAAAACCACGGAACAATAGCATGGATGTATAGTTACATCTTTTAGTGACCACCTCGTGCCACCTTTAACACATTCCGTACCAGTCTACCCCTTTGAAATCCCGTAATATCTTTTGTATTGATTGTATTGTTTGTTTTATAGGTGGAAGACTTGCCGAAACCATGATATCATGTAAACAGAATGGATATAAATGGATAGTCATATAATCAGAGTATATCCACGGTTCGGTTCGGTCGAGTCATGTTGATATAGATTGAATTCTGGTATAAATGGATTCATATTGTATTGTAGTTATGCTTGAATTGAATTCAAACCAGATTGATTTCATATTAGACTGAGACTCTGTCTAAGTCAGACACTTTAAAACGAATTGAAGTCCTGAGTTAGTTTTGATGTTATCGGTAACTGCTGTATATGGACGGTAGGATTTATATCTTTTTCTAAAACAATTACCGTGTTGATACACCGTCGTTATATTTTCTACCTTATATAGGCAAGCACCTATATTCTCCAGCTCCCTGAGACTCAAGAGAACTGGTCCTGCTTAAACCTATATTTACTAAGGTCCTTATTGTAAATTAATATAACTTGAGGGGGGGTTATGAAAAATAGTTTTGATATATTTTCAAAATACACCTCAAATATTTAATTATCGTTTTTAGGGTTTTCATAATTGTAACTTTTATAAAGTGAAATATTCTAGTGGATATAACCTAGATTTCAATGAATATGGTATTTTAGTGTAATAATGGAATTGTATTGATATGTAATGGGAGTTTCATGAAATTTATGATTGATTTAGAAAACATGGAATATTTATATAATATATTTAAAGTAGGTACTTTGATAATATTCATATAAATAAATATATATATATATAGTAAAAATAAATTTTATTTATTTTGTAGAAATCTCATTTTTCTTAAAAATTGCATAAAAATTCCATCGAGATCGAATACTCCGTGAGGAGGTATGCATCCTGCTCTACTAGGCCCGAGGATGTGTGATAACCCGCACCATCCCGATTGGGGTTCCCCTAAATGGGTTGTAGAGGCGCATTTGCAGGGAATTATATAATACACTTTTAAAGAAAACGGTTTTTGAATGTTTAAGGTATTTAAATGTAAATCCGTATTTTCCCATAAACTATTATCCTAAGAATTATCGTGCTATGTCAAAAATATGTGTTGTGATGAGATATGTAACTCGTGAATTTTCTAAAGGTAATAAGGTTAAACTGAATAATCAAAGTCGTATGTAAATATGATGGTATTTTACCGTATAGATGGAATAAAAGTTGATATACATATTATTTTAAGATGAAACTTATTGTGAATGTTATATTATGTTTGTTAAACAATATACAAAAAGATGGTGAATTTGTTCTAAAGAAAAATTGTGGTTTTAGTTAAAATAGCATCGGAAGTCGGATTAACTCTGCTTCCGACGAGTTTTGAAAAAATGAATTCGTTTTAATAGAAGAGAAGGGGGAAAGAGGGAACTTGCTGATTGGAATTAGATAGAAGAGGTAGGGTGAACTTAGGAAAGCGTCAGGGAGTCATTTCGTCGCCGGATTCTTCCCGAAACGTCGCCGGAATTTCGACCTTTGCTAACTCCACTTGTATAATTTTGGACTTGGAAATTTTATAGAGTTTTTGTATGAGATTTCTGAAGGAGGAGAGGTGAAATGTATTTTGGTATTTATAAGGAAAATTAGGATTTAGGGTAATGAAAAATGAAATTAAAATGTGCATTAAAATTGGATTTAAGAGATGAATTATCACTCTTTGGAAGAATGAAATTAAAACTGCGTCAGATAAAGAAGACATCCAGATTATGGTTGTGGACGGAGAGACCTGCGAGCCTGTAGAGGATGGAGTTGAAGGTGAGATCTGGGTCTCTTCTGCGAGCAATGCATCCGGTTACATCGAGCACCCATGCTTAACACGTCAGGTGTTTCATGGGAGGCTTAAAAGGAGGATCGGCCCTTGCTTTGTGAGGACAGGTGATATAGGGGTCATCAGAGGCAAAGAGCAAAATTTATATGTGGTCGGCCGAGTTTCATATGTTGTTAAAATCGATGGTCAAAGAAATTCCTTGCACCCTCAGTATTTGGAGACGGCAGCATATGATAGTGACCCGATCCATTTGAGAGGTGGATGCATTGTTGTTGTTCCCCTCCGAATGACGGCCGCGACGTGAGGACGTCTTGCCTGAGATTCGGGGCAGATGCAATATGGTTTTATCCATCTACCTCTCCGAAGATGCCAAGTTGATTTATGGCACCATGTATCGGAGGTTTAGACGGATGCGGCCGATGTAGCAGACTTCGTCAGATTCCCCCTCAGGGTGAGGGGTTTTTGATTGTGGGGACGCTCTTCCCTGCAGGCGCAAGTCCCTGCAGTTAATTACGCTACCGCATCGCGGTAACAACTTTCTCCTTCTCCAGAATTTCACTTCGTGTCGTGGGTGTTTGTTTTGTCTGTGGTTGCCCGTGGATTGTATACGGAGACTGAGTAATGCCGTCGCCCGTAGGACGTGGATTATTCCAAATCCGTATTTACTTAGATTTGGGTTTGGTGTTTTTAGTTTAAGGATGCATTAGTCGCGTTGCGGCTAAGATCAACTTAAACATTCGTTAAGGATACGTTAGTCCTGTTTGAGACTAAGATCAACTTAACGTGATAATCCATTTAATATCTGGCCATCGGGACTCGTCACCTCTCTAACGTCGTTGAAAGATTACAACGGCAGATGTCAGAGGAGTTCAGAGATGTACCCTTAAACCAAGGTTGATTTGGAGTTTTATAGTCCGTTTGAATGTTTAAGGATGCGTTAGCCGTGTTTGGGGCTAAGATCAACTTAAACGGGATCGTTTAGATCCGGCAAAAGAGCATTTGGAGGCTCTATTGTTCCAGTTTTAGGGACGTAGTGGTCCATGTTCCAGTTTAGAGACGTGGTGGTCCGACATTAGTTTAAGGACGTTTCGGTCCGATATTAGTTTAAGGACGTTTCGGTCCGATATTAGTTTAAGGACGTTTCAGTCCACGAGTTTAAGGTCCCCGCAGTCCATCTTGATGTGTGGTCGTCGGGACCCGTCACCTCTCTGACGTCGTTGAAGGATTACAACGATAGGTGTCAGGGGAGTTCGGAGATGTACCCTTGAACCGGATGTAAATTGATTTAGGGGAGCAGTCTTGCTCAGTCAATTTAATTTGAGGACTTACGGCCATGATTGGGCTAAGTCCAGTTGAGAATATTCAACGTTTTTTTATCTTTGGCCTATTAGGCCTGTGCTAGGGCTTTGCCCATGTTTAATAATGCACTGCACTATTTTCTATTTTTTGTTTGGGCTATGCCCATAAAAGATGCAGAGCATCAATTTATTCTGGGCTCTGCTCCTTTTTGCATAGCATTTTTATTATTTTTGTTTGGGCTCTGCCCATTTATAAATGATGCAGAGCATCAATTTAATTAGGCTTGCTTGGTCTTTTGACTTGGGCCTGGCCCTTTGGGAAATGCATTGCATTTATCAGGCGCTTTGCGCCAATCAGAGAGCGCAAGCGCTTATAGTGATGACACGTGTCACGCAAGCGCAGTGCTCTGCGCTAATGCGCTGCGCCTGCGCTGCTGACACGTGGCGCGCTCCGGTGGCTTGCGCCAATCCGAGAGCGCAACAGCGCAGTTTACAAGTGCAAAGCACTATGACTTAAGAATCTTTCAAATTCGGGAACCAATGGTTCACAAGAAGAAGCGCAAAGCACTATTCGTTTCCTTGATCTAATTTAGATCAAAGAAAAACAAGTTTTTCTTTTTATTTCAAGAACCAGAGGTTCATAAAAGTGCAAAGCACTATTTTTTTATTTTGTTGTTTTCTTGTTTTTTTAAAGAACCAGTGGTTCATAAGAAGTGCAAAGCACTATTTATTATATGAAGATCATTGATCTGGTTTTTTAGATCAATGATCTATTAGAAGAAATTTCTTCTCTCTACTGAAGGTTTTTACCTTTTTCTTGAAATTTTTCTGAGAGTTCTCTCTGTTTGAAGCTCTTATTTTTTTTTCAAGAAATGTTGATCCCTTTGAATTGAGGTCTAGGGCCCTTTTTATAGTGCCCATAAATTAGTTAAATTTGTTAAAGAGATATTTCTCTGAGTGATTTGGGGAATTTTCCCCACCGTTGGATCTTTGATCCAAGGGCTTCTGTTTTACAGAAGAAAATCTTCTTGTTTTGACAAGAACAGAAAGATTTCTTTGAAATCTTAATTCTGTTTGGCGCAAACGCCTCAGCGCGTGACACGTGTCGCGCAGCGCACAGCGCAGCGCAACTGCGCTAGCGCATGCGCAGCGCATCTGCGCTGACACGTGTCGCGCAGCGCAACTGCGCTAGCGCATCTGCATGCGCTGACACGTGTCGCGCAGCGCACAGCGCAGCGCAACTGCGCTGGCGCATCTGCGTTGACACGTGTCGCGCAGCGCAGCGCTTGCGCAACTGAAGCGTTGCTTCCTTTAACTTTACCTAATAGAGCTTTGCTCTGATTGGGTGCACTGCTTTGGGCGCTGCGCTGATGTGTCTGCGCCTGACACGTGGCGCGTCCCGGGATTTCAAGCGTTGCTTCAAAATTTGAATTTTGAATTTCTAGCAGAGCTTTGCTCTGATTGGGGGAAACAAATGCCCCCTCACCGTTGCGCTTACGTGGCCCCAAACATGAGCGCAACGGAGGCGGAATTCCAACCGCCGCGGCAACTTTTGGAAGTTGAAGAGGCACTTGATGCCTATAAATAGGACATTTGGTCCCCCACAGATGCTTATCATCTTTCAGATTTTTTATTTTCAAAAAACTTCAGAGCTTTGCTCTTGTCTTTAAGAACTCCAGAGCTTTGCTCTCCTTTCCAAAGTTTTTTTAGAAAAACTTTAGGTAAAATTGATTCTTAGATTAAATTAATTTTAGTTAATCTTAACCAGCAGGGCTTTGCTCTCATAGATCTTCTGATCTAAAGAAAATCCCTTCGGGGTTTCATCAGCAGAGCTTTGCTCATTTTCAAAGTTAGAAACTTTAAGTAAAATTAATGTAAATCAAATTAATTTAAATTAATCTCAGCCAAAGAGCTTTGATCTCACAGATCTTTTGATCTAAAGAGATCCCCATTGGGGTTTCATAAACAGAGCTTTGGTCTCAAACACTTATAGATCTGCAGAGATTTTGTTCATGGGTTCTAACCCATGAACAGAGCTTTGCTCTCGAGGAATTTAGCCCTCTGTGTATATTATTTTTCTTTTATCGCTAATCTTCTTGTGGTATTTCCTCCAGGCATAATGACGGTGCGTCTATACAGTTTGCACGAGTTCATCACCTATGACGATAACCGTGCACAGGGCCGTCATCAAAACCAAGAGTTTACGGACGCCCAATCTGCGGAGGTCATGGATCGGCTCAACGCAAGCGGTGGTTGGCTACTTCCTCGTCGTTCAGCTCTCTTGAAGGTCGTGTTGGGAGCAATATGGAGAGCACTTCCGGGTCTTCACGAGGCCCTACCGCTCAATGCGCTGGATGATGCCGAAGACAAGGTGCATTCAGTGTACCTGACGGGGCTGATCTCGAAGAAACGGCGGGACAGCCTTATTGACATCCTACATCAAATCTTCCAGCAGACGACGATAGTTGCTGCTTATAGAAGGCCGGGAGGGCTTGCCGAGGATCTTGACACACAGGAGCGCGAGAGGCTGTGCATAAGAATAATCAGAAAGGCCAGAAGAACTTTGGATGGCCTTACTTTTGACTTTCTCAATCCGTGCCCTGGATCTGAAGTTATTCCATTGTAATAATATTTTTCGTTCATTGCTTTTTATGATTGTAAGAATTTTTGGCAATATGAATGGAAACTTTTTATTTCAGCTTGTCTTATTTCTCGTCCTGAGTCTTCTGCCCATGCATGAATGAGTGTGTCTCGAATGCTTGATCAAATGTAAATCGGATGTTCTTTCTGTCATTTTCTTCTTTCTTTTATTATCAGCAGGCTGTCTTAATAAACAGGTTCAACAGATAATGGAGTAGGCATCTTAGTTTCTTCAAGAAATTGCGATGTCTTAGGCCGCAGGTTCAGATCTGCTGCCCAAGATTTTTCAACTCTATGAGTCGTGAGGGTCTCATAGAGGCTTTTCTCCCTACGGATCGAGAGGATCTCGTAGGTGGGTTTTCTCCTTAGGAATCGTGAGGATTCCTAAGTGTGTTTTCTCTTATAGGTCGTAAGGATCCTATAAGAGAATTTTTCCCTCTTACGAGTCGAGAGGACTCGTAAGTGGTTGTTTCCCTCCTTGTCGAAACTCGACTTCGGAGAGTGAGACCCGTGGATAGTATGCAAGAGACAGTTTTAGATCGACTTGCAGGGTCCCATTGCTCAAGAAGCAAGTTTTTTAGTCCCCGCTGCCTGAGGCTTCATCTTGTAAGTTGAGACGAATCGGGAATTTTCCCGCGGAGACACTGGTTTCTCTGCGAGCCGACGCGAATCAGTAGGCTCTCGTCAAGGATTGTTTGTTTCCTTGAGTTGAGGTATCTGCTAAGGATTATTTGTTTCCCTAGCGCCAAGGATTATTTGTTTCCTTGGGGTTGAAACGAGTCGAGAATTTCCCACGAAGGCACTGGTTGCTCTGCGAGTCGACGCGGATCAGGAGGCTCTCGTCAAGGAGTGTTTGTATCCGTGAGTTGAGGTGTTTGCTAGGGATTATTTGTTTCCCTAGCGCCAAGGATTATTTGTTTCCTTGGGTTGAAACGAGTCGAGAATTTCCCACGGAGGCACTGGTTGCTCTGCGAGTCGACGCGGATCAGGAGGCTCTCGTCAAGGAGTGTTTGTATCCGTGAGTTGAGGTGTTTGCTAGGGATTATTTGTTTCCCTAGCGCCAAGGATTATTTTTTTCCTTGGGGTTGAAACGAGTCGAGAATTTCCCACGGAGGCACTGGTTGCTCTGCGAGTCGACGCGAATTAAGAGGCTCTCGTTAAGGATTGTTTGTTTCCTTGAGTTGAGGAATTTGCTGAAGACACTGGTTTCTTCGGAGTTGGAATGAACCGTCGAGATTTTGCTTCGTCTTCTGGCGGAGCCTATTGGGAAAGTATGGTTCCCTCTTTGTTTACGCCCTTGGATTGTATACAGGGATAGATGTGATCTTAACTGTAGAGCCAAAGTTTTATCATCATTTTTTTTGTTTTATTTCCGCGATGCTCTATCATTTCAGCTTTTATATCGCGAAGGTCGCGATTGCCCAATCATTTCGGCTATTTTTCGCGGTGCCAAATCATTTCGGCTGTTTATTTTATTTTTATTCGCTGCTTTTTATTGCGAGTTGCCCAATCATTTCGGCTATTTTGCATGCATATATTTTTACTTGCTGCTTTTTATTGCAAGTTGCCCCATCATTTCGGCTATTTCATATGCATGTGCGGCCTATTGGCTTTTCGCCGTAAGCCTGGAATTAGACACCGATTTCGGCATCAGCACTGCTACAACTGGGATATTGCAAGGAGCGAATCATCATTTGCCTCCGTCGATGTCGAACAAAGGTGGCTTAGCGAACAGGGTTAAGGCGCTGTTAACTAAGGCTTTTAACTTTATGGGCCGTAAGGGTCTCACAAAGGTATTTCTCCTTACAAGTCGTGAGGATCTTGTAGGTGTATTTTCTCCTTAGGAATCGTGAGGATTCCTAAGTGTATGTTTCTCTGTAAGTCGTAAGGATCCTACAAGAGAGTTTTCTCCTTGTAAGTCGAGAGGACCTACAAGGGCTGTTTACCATGCAAACATATCCCCAATCAGGGATGAAACTTGGTTAGGGAAATGTTTATTCGCGCCCGTGGATTGTATACAAGAGTCAGTGTCGAACTACTTGTAGGGCAGTATTGGAAGTTGTGGGGGTTGCTCAAGCACAGGTTTAGGTCTCTGTAACTTAAGACTTTCAAATCTTATGAGCCGTGAGGGTCCCATAAGAGGGTTCTCCTTACGAGTCGTGAGGATCTCGCAAGTGTATTTTCTCCTTAGGAATCGTGGGTATCCCTAAGTGTGCTACTCCCTTGTGAGTCGTAAGGATCTCACGCGGGTGGTTTCTCCTTACAAGGTCGAAGGGACCCTGTTGTTAGTGTATATGCCCTAGAGGCCATTACTGTATCGTACTAGCTTGTATATTACTTAATGGAAGCTTGGGATATTCACAGTTGTATATACAATCTTGCTCGAAATGGTAGTATGCTACTTGGTTTGTCTCTGCTTTAATATGTGCATGTGTTTCTTTTAGCATATTGCTGGTATACATATTAGTAGAGCCCTTAGGATCTTTGCTTGATTACCAGCGTTGTGATGGCGCTCGCACTCGTGGGAGCTGGGTAATCTATAAGCACATCCTTATACAGGTCCCTGGTCGTTGGACTATCGAGACAGGGCATCGATACTCCGGAGTAGACTAGCGTATGCGCTTCTCATCCCAGTGTGGGAGACGGTCTGTCCCACAGCCGTTAGTACGTCGTACTTGGGATAGTATGCGGGTGCTCGTTAGGTTACGAGTACACTGGACAGGACTCGTCGGGAACTGTTGGTTGGTAATATACCTATCGTCAGTTATCAGTTCCCAGGTGACATGAGTACAGCTTAGTCCGCTGACTTGACACTGTCACTTCGCCTCGAGTGTGTTCCCACTGCACTTTGATTACTACCCTACCACGGCTCAAAGGAGCTGTGCAAACAGGTAGTTTTTGGGTGCAGTCCCGAAGCACTTGGAGGCAGTGACGGTTAGACAGGATTCGTCTCTCCCGGTATTGGGGGTTGACATCGCGCTGTGTCTAGGAGAGCCATTACACGAGTAGTCCCTGGCCAGGGCAAGCGAGATATACTGGTAGGTTTCCAGTGTTATCTCAGGGTGTTCTGGGCTACACTCCGACACGACTTGTACCGCTATTAGGGGACTGACGTTCACCGCCCCCCTAGGCCCGCCATGCGATGTATCAGACGAACAGACCGGACTGTACGGAGACTGTCACATACAGGCTCAGTAGGAGTGCAGATGGGGTTCACCTCGTCAGTCTTCTTATCGACATCTACCTGGGGACCGTTACGTACAGCTAGTGCCGCTTGCGGTCTGTGGTTAAACCCACTGCCAGCGTAGTGTCGAGTCTTTAGAGTCCCACACAGAGAGCTATTCGCCTTTAGGCAAAACGAGTAGAGGTCGCATGGTTTTGCGACAGGGTTCGTTCGCATCCGCGCACTTGTGCACGTTTGCTGTCCGGACAGTTTATACTAGCGGGCTTTGGTTTAAGCCGGATCCTAGTATATGATTTGAGATTGGTTTTTCTCATTGTGTTCGTGTTCCTCGGATCACGAATGCGGGTGCGTATGCACAGTTGCTTGAGATTGGGGGAGAGGACCTTGTTTAGGGTTAATGGCTTTTGTCATTTTATTAACCCTATTGATTTTGTGTGGATTATTGTTAATTGATAATTAGCTTAATTATTGTGCATGGTTGTTGTTGACAATTTGACTTCATTGACTTGTTGACCATGTTGACAACTTGACCATAATCATTTCATTTGGAAGATGCTCTTTGATCTTTGCAAAAATGAAATGATAATGGTCAATTCATGATTTATCATGACAATTTTCAAGCTAATTATCTAATTAAAATTATCCTCACATATTAGTGAGAATGGCTCACTATTATTTCATTCTATCATATCTTTTCTCTCTCTTGCTCATCCTCTCCCTCAAGCTCTCTCCCTCTCATGTGTTGAGAAACAAAAAGGGCTTGAGAAAAACCCTCTCTTGATCTTCTCTACTCACTTCTAGGGTTCAAGTCTTAGCATTTCTTGTACTCTAGTTACTCCTAGCTTGGAGTTGAAGCTAAAGGTGGTGGCTTTCGGGTGGATCCTTCTTTGACGGGAGAAGACAAGCAAGGTGATCCTTTTCTACCATACCTAGGAGCAAGGAGAGAAGGACTAAAGACCAAAGGTATAACCTTTCATCACTTAGCTACTTTGTAGTTAGGGTTAGCTAGTTTATGTTTAGCAAAGATCCTCACAAGCTTAGTCCATGTTGCCTAAGTCATTAAAAATCCGATTTTTATTATGTTTTCCGCCTCCCCGTAAGCACCGGGGTGGGCAGCACGGACTTACACCTGTAAGTGTCCTTTAACGAGGTTGCGCCCTTTCAGGTTTTCACAAACACTCGCCGGTAGTCCTGCTGTTTTTACTCACGGAGCCCTTTCGGGTTTTCATCCGTGCCCATTTTTCTTATGGACATACCGTTTTTATTTTATATTTTTTTATTTATTTATTTTCTTTTTCTCTTTTTTTTTACGAGGTCGCGCCCTTTCGGGTTTTCACGAACACTCGCCGGTAGCCCTGCTGTTTTTACTCACGGAGCCCTTTCGGGTTTTCATCCGTGCCCTTTTTGCTTATGGACATACCGTTTTTATATATATATATATATTTTTATTTTTTTTATTTTTTTATTCATCTCGTCAGCCTAAGGATGCTGCGACAGTAGTTTAAAGACGTTTCGGTCTGCTATTAGTTTAAGGACATTCCGGTCTGACATTGAGAAGGCTGGCTACTGCTGATAGAGTTTGAGCTTAGGAAGATAGCGAGCGGACGTAGTCGTCGTCATCTACCATTGACCTAGGCTGTGGCTCATTAAGCATAGTATTTCTTTAGGAAGCGACCGTTTATTGGCCTGAAAGGCCTTTCACCGTGCATGTCCATGAGTAGATAGGCCCCACCCTGGTAGACCTTATCTATGATGTATGGGCCTTCATAGTTTGGCTCGAATTTTCCTCGCTTGGCGCGATTGGGAATCATAGGCCTTTTGACCACTAGCACAAGTTCGCCTTGGCGGAATGTCCTCGGTCGGGTCAATCTTTCATATGAGCGCGTCATCTTTGCTTTATAAACTTCCAGATTTTGTTGCGCTATGAGCCGTGTTTCATCAAGGGCATCGAGTTCCTCAAGGCGAAGGTGAGCATTTTCTTCGTTCGTCAACTCGTAGTGGACCGCCACTCGTAGAGAGGGTAGCTCTATCTCAAGGGGAAGTACTGCTTCCGTCCCAAATACCAACGCGTACGGCGTTGTGTTTGTGGCCGTATTAAATGTATTTCGATACGCCCAAAGAGCTTCTTGCAGTCTTTCGTGCCAGTCCTTCTTATTTCGGGACACCGTTTTCTTTATGATCTTTGTCAAGGTCTTGTTGAAGGCCTCGGCTAGACCATTAGCTCGCGGATTATAAACCGAGTAATATCTCCAGTCTATATTGTGCTGTTGCGCGAAGCGACTGATCTTGTGGCTTCTGTAAGCTGGCCCGTTATCGGAGATGATCCGTCTTGGCGTTCCAAACCGATATATGACATGCGTCTTGAAGAAATGGAGGATATTCTCCGTCTTCACTTCCCTCAGCGGTACTGCTTCTGCCTACTTAGAGAAGTAGTCAGTCGTTGCCAGGATGAAACGATGTTCTCTAGATGATGCTGGTTCGATAGGGCCGACTATATCAGTTCTCCACATTTCAAACGGCCAGCTAGCCACCGTTGGATGTAGTGGATTTGGATGTTGGTGGATGAAGTCTCCATGAATTTGGCAAGAGTGGCATTGCTTCGCATATTCGAGGCAGTCCTGGATCATCGTGGGCCAGTAGTAGCCCATCCGTTTAATCTTCAACTTCATCTTCGGGCCTGCTTGGTGAGAACCGCAGAGTCCGTCGTGAACTTCCTGAACGACTCTTTTCGCTTCGTCAGGTCCGAGACATCTTAGCCACAGAGAATCAAATGACCTCTTGTACAGAGTATCGTTGACGAAGGCGAAAGACAGAGCTCGTTCTATGAGCTGATGTCTTGTGGACGCTTCTTCAGGCATTCGGTGGGACTTAAAATAGTCTATAAAGACTTCCCTCCAATCCTCAGTATTTTCCTAATTTTCTACTTGCAGGGTCGTCTGTTCACTCGCTCCTTTTTCTTCGGATGACTCCGGAGATATTTTTGCTGGGGCAAGCACCCGACGGCTTTGTACCACGATTCTAACGTCATCGAGGTTCTCGTCAGCCAGTTCTTTAGCAAGTTTGGCCAACGCGTCTGCTTTGCTGTTTTCCGCGCGCGGTATGTTCTCCAAAGTATAGGAGGGAATTTGAGTCAACAGTTGTTGCACCTTTTCTCCGTACTTCACCAACTCCGGTTTACACGTTTGGTAGTCGCCGTTTACCTGACTAACGACTAGCTGGGAATCTCCATATATGAGGAGGTTTTCAATTCCCATGTCGATGGCGATCTCGAGGCCTGCTATCAAAGCTTCGTATTCGGCTTCATTGTTTGTCCTCGGCTCTGTTAAGGAGAAAGCAAAGCGCGTTATCCTTCCTTGTGGAGTCACGAAGATGAGGCCTACCCCCGATTTGATTATAGGGGTACTTTGTTTGCGCCTTTACATGGAAGATGCTCCATCGAAATAAAGTTCCCATTGGGCATCACCACCGTTGATCGGGTCAAATCCATGTTTGTCTGGCAAATCGCAATTCAGAGAAGAATCGGCAGGTATCGGGTGCTCAGCAAGGAAGTCGGCGATGGCCTGGCCTTTCACTGCCTTGAGAGGTTGATACGTTATCGAGAACTCCATCAAGAGCAGGGCCCATTTAGCGAGTCGTCCCGTCAATATGTCCTTCGACATCAAATATTTAAGGGGGTCCACCTTTGAAATGAGACGGAACTCATGCGCCAACGCATAGTGCCTGAGCTTTGTTATCGCAAAGATCAATGCCAGGCAATGTTTTTCAATAGGGGAGTGGTTTCTTTCTGCCCCCAGCAGAACTCGACTTAAGTAGTAGAGTGCTCTTTCTTTCCCTTGATCGTTCTCTTGTGCCCATAATGCGCCTAAGGAACCTTCGAGGGCGGTTGTATAAAGAATGAGGGGTTTTCCCTTGACCGGAGCAGCCAACACTGGCGGGTTCTGCAGGTATTTCTTGATCTCGGCTAGTGCACTTTGGCATTTTTGATCCCAGACGAACGGGGTTCCCTTCTTCATCAGGTGGCTGTAAGGACGACACTTGCCTGAAAGATTGGCTATAAATCGCCGTATGTATGCGAGCTTCCCTTGGAGAGATCGCAGCTGTTTGAGGGTTCTCAGCGGAGGCATTTCCATGATCGCCTTGATCTTAGACGGATCTATTTCAATACCTCGGTGTCGGACGATGAATCCCAGGAATTTGCCCGAGGAAACTCCGAATGCACACTTGAGAGGGTTCATCTTCAAGTTGTATTGTCGAAGACGTTGAAATACGGTCTTCAGATGCTCGAGATGTTCCTCGTATAATTTGCTTTTAACCACGAGATCGTCGATATAGCATTCGACGATTTCGTGTATAAGGTCATCGAAGATCTTTGTCATGGCCCTTTGGTAGGTGGCACCGGCATTCTTTAAACCGAAGGGCATCACCTTGTAGCAGAATATACCCAGAGGAGTCCTGAAGGCGGTGTGCTTCTGGTCTTCTGGGTGCATTTTTATCTGATTATATCCTGACGAGCCGTCCATGAAGGAGAAAACCTCGTGAGTGGACGTATTGTCTATCATCAGTTCGGTGACTGGTACTGGGAAATCGTCCTTCGGACAAGCTTTATTAAGATCCCGGAAGTCTACGCATATGCGCACTGTCCCATTTTTCTTCATTACTGGGACGATGTTGGCGATCCATTCAGGGTATTGAACTTCCTGAATAAAGCCAGAGTCGATCAGCTTCTTGACCTCGGCATTGATGCTCATCTCAAGCTCGAGCCGCATTCTCCTCGGCGCCTGTTTGACCGGCTTGATGTCCGGGGATATCGCCAATCTGTGCACAGCAATTTCCGGATCTAGTCCCGGCATTTCGGAATAGTTCCATGCGAAGCAATCTCTATGCTGTAAAAGCACGTCCTTTAACGCAGCCACCCTTTCTTCAGATAGCAGCTTGTTGATGAATGTCGGTCGCGGGTCATTCGCTGTTCCCAACTCAATTTTCTTGAGGTTATCTACAGTGGTGTGTATCCCATCTTCCAGTTCTTTCGGAGCTGGTGGAAATTCTGAGATCACCTCATCATTGCTATTCTCGAAGCACCAGGAAAGGCTGTCCATGTTCTCGGGCTCTTCTTTTGACATTGTTATTACGTGACAAGTACGAATTCGCTTCCAGTCCCAATGCGGAACTGGTTCTTCTTTCATGGCCTTGGGCTCGTGCTTTTGTGGTGGCGCTACCCTCCAGTTGTCGGACAGAGCGAACTTGCCAAGCTGATACTGATCTTCGACCCAATTCTTGAAGGTGAAGCAGTCCTCGAGAGGGTGCCCTATCACTCGGTGATAAGAGCAATAGTTTGGGTGTGAGACCTCGCTTGCTTGTTCGGGGTGTTTAGACTCCAGCAGTGTAAGCATTTGATGTTTTAGAGCAAGATCAAGTATCTTCTTCGTCTTGTCTCGCGGAAATGAGTATGCTCGACCCATTTTCTTCATAAGGGATAGATCAATAACGCTCGACTCCCGTTTGCGTGGCTTCTTAGCCCTGCTTTGTTGCTGTTGAGCGCCTTTTTGGCCTTTCGACTTATTTCTGCTTTTGCGTCGGGCCTTCTTTATAACAGGTTGACAGGGAGCGACATTTTCATCTTTCACGGCCTGTTGGAGGAGGCGTTGCATTTTTCCTTTCTCGTAGATGACCATTTCGCGGCTATGATCGTCCCGGACTTTTTGACCCGCTTCCCTTATAAGCTTGTCCATTTGTTCTTCGAACGACGACTGGGCACTTTTGCATCTGGAACTTTCAATGTCTCAGGATTAGCGTCCTCCCATTGAGCATCCGCTTCTTCATCGAAGTCGTACATGCCATAACAGCTGTTTAGTAGCTCTCGTTTCTTTGACCGGGTGTATCCAAGCCCTTTTGTTTCCATTCTCCCATTAGGCAGTTTGCGTTAAGTTCCGGGAACGTTCCAGACTTTGTCATAGAACTTGGCTTTTCGAACGGTCTGCTTGAAGGATATCCCCTGGCGTTTCAGCAGCTTTTTCAAACCTTCCGTATAATATCTGGGAAGACGGATAGGCTGAAGCCTGTCGAGCGTAGGATCCGCGCCATGCCAGATTTCTTTCTCCACTTTGGTTTCTTCAGAGCGGTAGAACAGAATTGCTTTTTCGCTTTCTCGCCTGGGAGGGATATAGAACGTTTGAAGCTCTTCTACATTGTAAATATTAAGTGCATCCAGTTCTTTATGGTGTTTAAGCGGCACTATGGCGACTTGTAGACTTTGCTCTTCGTCGGCAGACGTTTGTATTGAAGGTCGAGCAGAGAATACAACACGGATCTCATCTTCCGAGTTGCTACCAAAGATCAACGTAGGAGCGGACGGTCCTGGCTCGTTGTGTTGGGGCGGACCTGAATAAACTATCTCCTCTTCCCCTTCAGTATCACTGTCGAAGACAGGGATGGTGGCGTTAGTTTTGTTCTCCGGCTTGTGACACTTCTCCGTGTCTTCGAAATCCGGTAAGAAGTATTTGGCATCTTCATATTTGCGGACCTCATTCATAGAGAACGGGTTCAGTTCTCCCGTCACGGTATACTCGAAACCATCCTTAAAATACTTCATACACTGATGTTGCGTAGAAGGGATGATGTTGTACTCATGTAACCATGGTCGGCCGAGCAAAGCGTTGTAGCATGTCTTGGCGTCTATGACGTGGAACTTAACGTCCGTGACGAGTATCCCGAAGCGTAGCGTCAGTATCACAGACCCAAGAGTTCTTGATGACTGGGAGTCGAACCCGAAGATGGTGATCTTGTCACGAGCAAGGTGTTGGACGCTCATGCAGATTTCTTTTAACACCCGCACGTTGAGGAGATTAACGGAGGATCCATTATCTATCAGGATTTTGCCTATCTTAATATCGTGGCAGTACCCTGAGACATAAAGGGGGCGATTGTGTTCGCACGTCCCAAGGAGAAGGTCCTCGTCGCCGAAAGTGACGTCGGCCGTGTGCACTTCCTCCAATTCATCCTTCATCTTTTCCTCGGCCAGGCATGCTTGGAATTGTTCCGGATCTTGGAGTGCCTTAATCAACGAATCTCTCGCCTCCTTTGATAGCAAAAGGGCGTCAAGAATGCTGAGCTGTGACGGTAGCTTCCTCAATTGCGCTAGGACGTTGTAATCCACCTTATTCTTCTTCGGCGGGTTGTTGGCGCTTAGTTCCTCCAGAACTTGGTCATTTAAGACGATGTCTTCAGAGACCTTTTCTTTCTCTTTATCTTTTTTATTTGAGGGTCCGAGATTCTTTTCAGGCAGCGTCCGATTCCGCAGCCGAATATTTTCGCAAACCTTCAGCTCTTCTTCTTTTCCCGAATTGGACTCTTTAAAGAGAGGGGCAAGTTCTAGCTCCTCATCAGAATCGCTCCCGAATGTAGGCACTTGTGACCCGCCGGTGCTCACCATGCGACAATCGCCGGTGGTTCTTTTAAGCTCTTCGGTCGTATTTTTCCGCTCCCGATGAGTTTTGCGCTTTTCCCGCTTAAAGTGTTGTCGATGAGCAACGTATCCTTGCCACCATCTATCGAAAGCTTTGCACTCTTGAGTGGGGTGCGAAACCTTCTGATGATATAAGCAATAGGACGGGTGCATTTCTATTTCATCGGTGATGCTTCCTTCAGAGGATGGTATCTTCATGCCCATTGATATGGTTTTAGCAAACTTTTTCCTCATCTTGAATTGGCTTTTGTCGGTAGTGGAGGTGTTTTGCTCCAGCAGAATCGTCTCAGCTCTTTTATCAAGTCGCTGGCGCTTGGCCCTTTCAAATATAGCCGTCTCGCGTTCTCGATCAGCTTTACTTTTCAATCGAGCTTCGTTAAGGAACGCGTCAATCATTTCATCTGATAGCTCCGGAAATTTTGGTTCAAGATCTGCCCCGAGCGCTTCGGTACAAGGAGTTTCCTCATTGTCCATGAACGAATGGGAAATCACATGACAGCTCGCCATGCATTCTTCAGATTCATCAGGTGAACTTTCTCCCTCATCTTCCTCTTGAAAGACGTGATTGAGGAACTCTTGGAATGTAATGGGAGTCCGTGCCTTCTGGTTGTATTCCTCCAGCGCGTCAATTTGTTTTTGCAAGTCTGTGCACTTGTCGCCAGGCTTCACGGGCTTCTTAGATTTCTTCTTCTTATTTTTCGAAGATTTTGACGGCTAGTTACGAGTGCTTGGGCCACCACCATCGGTCTTTGGAGTTGTACGTGGCTTCAACATCCCCTCAATGACCTGCGGTTCCAACAGGTTCTTCCACTTGATCACCGGACATGTCTGAAGATCGTTTAGCATCCTCTTTGTCTTAGCTGATAATACAACCTCCCAAGGAGCTCCTTCAACGACGGAGCATGTTGCCCCCGACGTATTCGTCCCTTTAGAGGTGTGGGGCTGCGGGGGATTCACCTTCCATTTGTCAGATAACGCGAACTTGCCCTGTCGGTACTTGTTTTCAAGCCAATTTTTGAAAACGTAGCAGTCTTCGATTGGATGGCCTAGTACTCGATGATAAGGACAGTAGTTGGGCTCGTTGACGTCACTTGGCTGCAACGGACGTTTTGGATCCGGCAGATTTATGAGTCTGTTGCGCAATGCCAGCTCGAATAACCTTCTCGTTTTATCGCGGGGAAACGAGTAAGGACGCCCTAGTCTCTCCTCAAGGTCTACGTACGGGCGCATATTATTTTGACGCACAACCGGATTCGAGTTGCTCGGTTGTTGTTGAGCATTAGCGACGACGATCGCTTTTCCCTTCCCTTTGTCATTTCGGGAGTCCGGTTTTGGAAGAGGAGGTTTATGGCCCGTCTGATCCATCTGCGCTAGCTTGTCAATCAAGGCCTGGAAGGTAGTCGGCTTGAAAAACATCATAAATTGCGAGATGGTCGCTTGAGGATCAAGGATTCCCACAAACATACCCACCGCGAGAGCTTCTTCAATGCGCTGTTCGCACTTCGACCACAAGTTCCGCCACCGTATAGCGTATTGAACCCATGTCTCGCCTGGTTTTACTCTGGCGTTAATTAGTGCCGTCATCGGGGTGCGTTCACTGGCGCTTGCAAAACGCTGAGTAAACAGCAGCTCCATCTCCGCGAAGGTCTTGATAGAGTCATTCGGGAGTTCAGAGTACCACTCGAACGCCGTATCTGATAAGCTTCCAACAAACTGGCGAAGTAACAACTTTTCATCACCGCCGGTGTTGCCGCAGAGTGTCCTGAACTGGGCAACATGCTGGTGAGGATTGCCCGTCCCCTTGTAGACATGGAACTTGGGAATCGTATAACCTGGTGGGTACTTGATTTGATCGTACCAACTTGGATATGACCGCCTCGTTTTTACGACCTGGCCGGCTGCTTCGGTCGCATGATGAACCCGTATTTGTTGGGCGATGTACTCATCCAAATCAGCTTTGGAGATTGTATCCTCTTTAACCGTCGACAGAGCTGGTGGAGGATTTGATGTCTCTCCCCTATCGTCTCCAAGGACGATCGGGGGCTCTTTGGCCGGAGGATCTTGTTGTATCATCATCCCGATCATGTCTTGGAAGAGGAGGCCCATACGCTGTATGTTGGCTGCTTGTTCAGCAGCCTCTTTGTCCTTCTTCTCCAATATTCGACGAAGGAATTCGGCGTCGGTTTCTTCCTCCTGACGTTCATCCGAGGATGTTTCAGGGTTTTCTTTCGGCCCTGTAAGTGCGGCCATAGCATTCATCATTTCTTGGAGCTTCTGTTGCTGCTCCTGTGCTTTGGTCACTGATCGCGTAAGCGGTCGATGACCCGTAGATATGTGACTGTCCTCTTCTCCAGACGCCACGTAAACGGTATGAACCACAATGCCCCCTGACTTAGGGTGTTTGGGTTCACTACCTCTGATATTTGTCGCCGGCGCGGGGGTTTTCTTCGGCCTCCTTCTTTTGTGGGCCGTTGAAGTTGAAGGGGCCGTTGCAGTGGGCACCCTGGCGATTGTTGTCCTCTGCTGTTTGATTGGGCGGCCTTTTTCCATTTTCGCCTTTTTCTGTTGACGAGAGCGATCTGGGTCAATTACGGAGTCTTGAACCCTCCGCCAAACTTTATAAATTCTTGAGGACAGCCGTTGAGGGGGTTGTTCTTGCTTCGTTTTTGGAACTCTCTCCGCAGGCGGAGGGGATCTTTTCAGTGTAGCGGTTGGAGAGTTCTTACGTACCCTCCTTAGCAATTCAAAGCTATTCCCAGTTGGTAGAGCAGCGTTGACTTCCACCACTGGAGCCGGTGGAGTTAGCCCTGAGGGGGAGTTGCTCCCTGCCTTCCTCACTCGTTGCCGATGGCGACGTCGAGCATGACGAGCCGTTGGGACTGGCTCGGAGATTGAGACATCTTCTTTTTGCCCCCTGTCTGAATGAGGCGCCGCCGGTGTTAACCTCTTAAAGACTGAAGTTGTCTTTTGAGGGATGATATTCAACCTATCGAAGACAGATCCTCGAGCAGGAGCAGGAATCGTCAGTCTTGAAAAGACCGACTTTTTGACAGGGGAAGCCGCCTTGACGACTTCTGGAGCAGCAGTTATTGCCTTCCTTGGAACAGCCAATTTAGAGTTCTGATCCATCCTGGCGAAAACAGAGGCTGTTGGTTTGGTAGTGGGCGACCCGTTGACAGGGGCCATCGTGGTAGTGATCCGGTCGAAGACCGACCTCTTGTTCACTTCCGATACAGGTATTGGCATAGAGAAGCTTGTAGGCGGGATCATGGTCCCGAAAAACAGGCCGGTGGTGGTCTGGGTCACCTGGTTTACTGGCAGAGCGAGGAAGGAAGCCGCTTGGGGTCCGCATGCTATACCTCCGAGGGAGGTGGAGCGTCCGCTGCAGTGGCACTTCGAGTAGTTGGAGCAATTAGAGGCCAATGAATCTTGAGTTCTGCGCCAGGCAAGAGACCAAATCTTAGTAAATTGAAATCCGAAGGCAACCATTTAACAAACCGCGATTGGTTCGCGAAGACGACACACAAAGTGTGGAGTGGAAAGAGAAAAAGGTCCCACCGGGCGTGCCAGAATCTGTTCCCCTCCGAATGACGGCCGCGACGCGAGGACGTCTTGCCTCAGATTCGGGGCAGATGCTATATGGTTTTATCCGTCTACCTCTCCGAAGATGCCAAGTTGATTTATGGCACCATGTATCGGAGGTTTAGACGGATGCGGCCGATATAGCAGACTTCGTCAGATTCCCCCTCAGGGTGAGGGATTTTTGATTGTGGGGACGCTCTTCCCTGCAGGCGCAAGCCCCTGCAGTTAATTACGCTACCGCATCGCGGTAACAACTTTCTCCTTCTCCAGAATTTCACTTCGTGTCGTGGGTGTTTGTTTTGTCTGTGGTTGCCCGTGGATTGTATACGGAGACTGAGTAATGCCGTCGCCCGTAGGACGTGGATTAGTCCAAATTCGTATTTACTTAGATTTGGGTTTGGTGTTTTTAGTTTAAGGATGCATTAGTCGCGTTGTGGCTAAGATCAACTTAAACGTTCGTTAAGCATACGTTAGTCCTGTTTGAGACTAAGATCAACTTAATGTGATAATCTATTTAATATCTGGCCATCGGGACTCGTCACCTCTCTAACGTCGTTGAAGGATTACAATGGCAGATGTCAGAGGAGTTCAGAGATGTACCCTTGAACCAAGGTTGATTTGGAGTTTTATAGTCCGTTTGAATGTTTAAGGATACGTTAGCCGTGTTTGGGGCTAAGATCAACTTAAACGGGATCGTTTAGATCCGGCAAAAGAGCATTTGGAGGCTCTATTGTTCCAGTTTTAGGGACGTAGTGGTCCATGTTCCAGTTTAGAGACGTGGTGGTCCGACATTAGTTTAAGGACGTTTCGGTCCAATATTAGTTTAAGGACGTTTCGGTCCGATATTAGTTTAAGGACGTTTCAGTCCACGAGTTTAAGGACCCCGCAGTCCATCTTGATGTGTGGTCGTCGGGACCCGTCACCTCTCTGACGTCGTTGAAGGATTACAACGATAGGTGTCAGGGGAGTTCGGAGATGTACCCTTGAACCGGATGTAAATTGATTTAGGGGGGCGGTCTTGCTCAGTCAATTTAATTTGAGGACTTACGGCCATGATTGGGCTAAGTCCAGTTGAGAATATTCAACGTTCTTTTATCTTTGGCCTATTAGGCCTGTGCTAGGGCTTTGCCCCTGTTTAATAATGCACTGCACTATTTTCTATTTTTTGTTTGGGCTCTGCCCATAAAAGATGCAGAGCATCAATTTATTCTGGGCTCTGCTCCTTTTTGCATAGCATTTTTATTATTTTTGTTTGGGCTCTGCCCATTTATAAATGATGCAGAGCATCAATTTAATTAGGCCTGCTTGGTCTTTTGACTTGGGCCTGGCCCTTTGGGAAATGCATTGCATTTATCAGGCGCTTTGCGCCAATCAGAGAGCGCAAGCGCTTATAGTGCTGACACGTGTCGCGCAAGCGCCATGCGCTGCGCTAATGCGCTGCGCCTGCGTTGCTGACACGTGGCGCGCTCCGGTAGCTTGCGCCAATCCGAGAGCGCAACAGCGCAGTTTACAAGTGCAAAGCACTATGACTTAAGATCTTTCGGATTCAGAAACCAATGGTTCACAAGAAGAAGTGCAAAGCACTATTCGTTTCCTTGATCTAATTTAGATCAAAGAAAAACAAGTTTTTCTTTTTATTTCAAGAACCAGAGGTTCATAAAAGTGCAAAGCACTATTTTTTTATTTTGTTGTTTTCTTGTTTTTTTAAAGAACCAGTGGTTCATAAGAAGTACAAAGCACTGTTTATTATGTGAAGATCATTGATTTGGTTTTTAGATCAATGATCTATTAGAAGAAATTTCTTCTCTCTTGTGAAGGTTTTTACCTTTTTCTTGAAATTTTTCTCAGAGTTCTCTCTGTTTGAAGCTCTTGATTTTTTTTTCAAGAAATGTTGATCCCTTTGAATTGAGGTCTAGGGCCTTTTTTATAGTGCCCATAAATTAGTTAAATTTGTTAAAGAGATCTTTCTCTGCGTGATTTGGGGAATTTTCCCCACCGTTGGATCTTTGATCCAAGGGCTTCTGTTTTACAGAAGAAAATCTTCTTGTTTTGACAAGAACAGAAAGATTTCTTTGAAATCTTAATTCTGTTTGGCGCAAACGCCTCAGCGCGTGACACGTGTCGCGCAGCGCACAGCGCAGCACAACTGCGCTAGCGCATCTGCGCTGACACGCGTAGCGCAGCGCAAAGCGCTGCGCAACTGCGCTAGCGCATCTCTGCTGACACGCGTCGTGCAGCGCGAAGCGCAGCGCCACTGCGCTGACACGTGTCGCGCAGCGCAGCGCTTGCGCAACTGAAGCGTTGCTTCCTTTAACTTTACCTAATAGAGCTTTGCTCTGATTGGGAGCGCTACTTTGGGCGCTGCGCAGATGTGTCTGCGCCTGACACGTGGCGCGTTGCGCCCGGGATTTG
Organism: Agapanthus africanus; assembly: GCA_030015575.1. Lineage (NCBI taxonomy): Eukaryota > Viridiplantae > Streptophyta > Magnoliopsida > Asparagales > Amaryllidaceae > Agapanthus > Agapanthus africanus. Next base: position 752,060,621 of record JASDDO010000019.1, read on the forward strand.
AAGCGTTTCTTCAAATTTTGAATTTTGAATTTCTAGCAGAGCTTTGCTCTGATTGAGGGAAACAGTTGTGTTTCAAGCAGCGAAGACGGTGGTTGCAGAACAGAGGATGAGGTGTCACTAATTACAGGGAAATATGTGAGCAGATAAGAGAGAGTGTGATGAAGGGAGATAGTGTTGGGATCGGGATGGTTGTGTTGGTGAAGTGCGGAAGCGTACCGAAAACGAAGTCGGGTAAGTTGCGAAGGTTCCTGGAAAAAGATAAGCTATTGAAAGGGAAGTTTCCGATGATTTGTAAGGTTGGATTTGAGGAGTTGTCAATATCGGAGAAGGGAGAAGCTGGCGACACCGATGCTGGAAAGGCTGCTGAGGGTGAAGCTCAAGGTTAATTTTCTTATGGCTTTTGTCTAATAATAAATTGTTTTCTAAAGATAATCTATGGTGTGAGAACATATTTGTTATTGCATTAAATTGGGATGATGAGTTATTTGTTGTAAATTATTATTGTGTAATTTTAAAAAACAATATTGTTAGTTTTTCCTTAGCTAGTGAAAATTCAATAGACTAAGTGATATTTTATATGGTGTTTTAATTTGAGAAAAAAATAGAACCATACAATATTAATATATTGTGTTTGCACTACTATGGTTAGTAGAGTGCAAAACCTTTAATTACAGCGGTAAATGCAAACTATATACACAGTGTTGTGAGCTCATAATTTTTGGTATAACATGCATGTTGTTCTTATAAGATTAAATAATAATCTTGCACATTGGAAATTTAAGCTATAGCTAGATGATATGTTTGGATTAAATCGAGAGGGAATGGACAAATCTCAAATATAATGAACTGCCTATGAGGATACCCAACCCGGGGATCAAAGATCCTGAAATCTGGGTTCAAGTGTGAAAACGAATCATAGAGTAAGTTGTGGTTGGGATGCACCAATTTTCAAGTATATACGCGTAGTCCTTTCATATGGTGTGGATGCATCTATCCTTTAACATTAAGAGGGTTGAGTTTATTTAAACTCTCGATAAAATCTGTATCTCTTATGAGTAGAGTGTCATTAGTTACATGAACACTCTTGATGGATTTTACCTATATGAGTATGAGAGTGAGGCCGCTTTTTAGGGGAATTGGGTTAATTCTTCGAGAGAGAGAAACTCATGAAAACCAGGATTAAGCATAAGGCCGAAAGGTGCTGGCTTAAGGGCTTAATTGGATGCCTGGATCAATATGTGCACGAAACAATTTTCTTTTCTCATAAGTGGTCTTAGTTCAAGATCATAGACTACTACGACTCTAGAAAGAAAATTATAGAAGTGCTAAGTGAAAGATTTAATGCATGGCACACCTTTAACATGCATATTGATCTATTTCTCCCCAATATCTTATATACTTTATTTTCTTGAAAATATTTTATTAAAATTAGTGGGGGGTTGTTGGAAATTTTAATATAATACATTTCTTATATTTTTGAATATATTGATATAAGTATTTTGGGTCAAGATTCATTACTATCATTATTTGGGTCATTAAGCATGGCAATTGAGAACATTTAAAACCTAGGTCTTTAATGGGCCATTATTGATTTTTTTAGGACAATAAAATCTTGCCCACTATTTCTCTTCATTAAGTTTATTTTTATTTTATGCTCTCTTGGCCCTAAATATATAGATGTATTCTCATTTTGTTTGAAAGAGAATAGAACTTTTTAAATTGCTAAATCATCGGTGAAAAGGTGTTAGAATCACATGATATCGACATATTAGACGATGAAAATCAAGATGTGCCGATTTTAACCACAAATCATATATATATATATATATATATATATATATATATATATATATATATATATAAAAGAAAGAAAGGCAAACAATTTTAACCACAAATCATGGATATTTTTATTTTGATTTTAATTTGATGAACGTACATAGCGGTATCAGCAATAAGAGAAGTAAATGCAGATTTTCTTTTGCAAATATTTAACAAATACAATCATCAACTTAATTAATTTTAACCATAAAATTGTATTTTCTATGGTTGATTTTAAATAACTACAAAAATCACTGTGGATCGATTTGCCTATCCATCCCCACCATTTAAGTTGTCTTTAAATTCCAAAAATTCAAATTTTAAACGGAATGAACACATTTTTCAACACGATCCATCCATATGCAAGATAATTTATAGGAGACATAATGCCAAGATGAGTTGCATTTACAACTTTTAAAATCAATCTTCATATCCTAAAATTTAAAATTTACAAATCGAATTTAAATTAAATAGCCAACTATAAAATAATCAAGACACGGGAAAATAAAAATAAAAATTAACACTCTTGCTGAAGGATCTAACCAACCCCGTACACGGGTCCTTCATGTGTAGAACAGGAAAATATCTTTTATTTCTAACAAATGGAATCTTCTCACATCTATACAATCTCTATTAAATATATATATTAAGATAATATCGCTTAATTTTAAAATATAAATTAGATATTGTTTAAGGTAAGAACCTTTAATCTTTTGCCTTACATTTTAAAAATGAATTAGACACTATATATTGTAAGTATTCTATGGCTGTTAAAAACACTTGAAGCTCAGCTCGTTCAAATCTTGTTCGACATGCGGATGTTCTATCCAAAGCGAAGAAATAATTGATACGCCAATAATATCATGTATCTCAGTGTCTGTATTGATGGACTATCGATATATCAGGCAATTTCAACCGACATGCGGATGTTCTAGTTTACATTAATAAATTTTATTTTATTTTATTTTATTCAATAAGTTGTTGTTAATATGGATTTCAGTAAAATCCATTATTCTCTAGGCCTCTAAAAAAGATCGAAGATTACAGTAAAAATCTTCCCACGATTTCTTTAATTGTTATGAAACATGAGAGAGAGAGAGAGATTTGCTTAACAAATATTTAGTCACAGTTGAAGATTTTGATACCAAATGATATATATACGCATAATCATAACTCATCACATATATTTGATGGAAATTTCATAGATCAAATAGAGGGGGAAAAAAAGGGGAAAAAATAAAAATTATATTAATATGCAAGAGCAACCGTTCATACTTAGCATAGAAAACGAAACTCTAGTCTAATGATAAGTCTAATTAAAAAGGAAAATAAAAGAACTAATTAATATTCTTGAACATAAAATGAGGAGGAACAAGAGCATAACCGTAACCAATGCAGCAAGGCTCAGCTGGATACAAAGGCTCCGCGGGACCATAGACCACGGCATACTGCTGAACATAGCATACTGCCAGTGCCGCTTTATCTAACACCGGCTCGGCACAAACAGCATTGTAAGGCTTCGCCTCGGCCGAGTTGCACCGCATCGCGGCATTCTTCATCTCCTCGAGCCCATGCTTCTCGATCCCATACAACAATCCCTTATGAGCGTCCTCGTTAAAATCACAGAACTTTAGCTTCAGCGCCCAAAACACCATCGATGTCAAAAGACTATCATAACCGGCCTGATGAGATTTTTCGGTCCAAGCATCATCGATCTCCAGCATCTTCGCCAGTTGCACCAAACCTACCTTACCAAAGGAAGGGACATCGCAAGCCCTAGCCATGTGTTTAACATCGTAAACTGAACCAAACAGATTCGACACCAATTGCAGAAAGCCTGATAACGTGTTCGGGAGCGGCGTACGGTATATCAACTTGATCAGGTAGGCGAAGTCGTAAATCCCGTGGAAAGAGATCCATCTAGTCCCGTTGCATCCGCCGATCAGGTACTTGAATAGAAGGGCGGAAAGAACGTGCGCCTCCACTCCTTGCATACGGTTTCGTCTGAAATCGATACCGTGCTTCTTTAAAAACTGCACCGAGGCTTGTGAACATGCATCAACTTCGGGATCGAAATCCGCAAAGTTGAATTGCCAAGAAAAAGACGTGGATCCGTCCGTCAATGTGACTCCCAACTGAACTAGCTTTAGATTATCGACGTTGAACTTCACGTCACGGTAACAATCTTCCTCGGAAGCACCACGGGGAGTCGACCGGAGGAACCCCGGAAATTCCGTATCAATGAACACATAAGGAAAACTGCGCCGGAGTTTTGATATCAAATCCAATTGCTCAATGATATTGTAGTTCCATACGTCTTTCACAGGTTGACCACCGGCACTAACCCAAATCTTTCTTACCACCTCTGGTGGCTTCTCCATGACCTTCTTCTGCTGCTTCTTCTATTCTCTCTTAATACATATGGGGCAGCAGTTAGACTAAGATGGATCGAACTCACACTGGTTTCATCAAAAGATGAGGAAAAACAGAATTCTATTTAAATTTCCAATTTGATCAATTATATATATATATATATATATATATATATATATATATATATAGATATATATATTAATCCTATCTTAATACATATAGAGTTTCAATATCTCAACAGGGAAGTTTTACGGAATAATTGCATATAACAAATTTCATCATATATCACTCATCAGTTAAAAAAATTGACACAAAATGCTGAGACTTTTGATCTAGACTGAAATATCATTAATAACCCCTCAACTGATAGATGCAAAGGGTTTTAGGTGCTTATACACTAGTTCAGGGTACATATATATGAAGGGAGTTATAAGCAATTGACTCTAAAAGAAATGAATGAGGAATTGGAATGCGATGCATGCATATACAAAACATAGGAACAGGTATAAACAAGACGATATAGAGATTAGAGAGGTTAACCAAGTTAACCTGAAAGCACCCTAGTCCACAAATAGTATAAGCATGCTTAGTTAAAATTAAGTTAATTGAACACAAGCTTGTTAAAACATACATAACTCTAACTTAAGTTTCAACGCAATTTGTGTGGAATTAATTAGCAGATGTGAAAATGAATATTAAAATTCAAACAATAGGCTTTGGAAATTTCCTGAGACTCCTTCTGAAAGTGAAGCTCATTATTACTTGCACAAGAATGAAACTGAGGAAAAGAATGCCATATATCAGAATGAAAATGGGTCAAAAGATCATGCTAAATATTTTTGTATTTCTCAAATCTTCCCCAAACTTTGTGTGCACAAGCAGCACAGCGTCTAAACATATCAATACGGTATAACACTGCACATATAGTAATTCAATCAAGCATTCCCAAGGAAAGGAAGAACCCTGAGCTAAGCTTAAGTTTTGATGTTTTAAGAAATCTTGAGCTCTGTGACGGATAGCCTTATCTATGAAGATCCCGATATACGGGTGACCATATAACTGATGAAATTCCATGCCTAGATGAACTACCCGTTAACACCAACGTGTGCTCCTATATCACTCAATCAAACCGGGGCTAGGTACTTTGAATAAGCAAGGTCATATTACCGGTCCCGGATTTCCCTATTTATTGACCATGGTCCGGAAAGTAATAGAGTACTATTCACTCTGACTGCTGTTGTTCCGTGGTCCCAATGGAATAATCTCGAGAGCCCGGTACCCTTGTTTAATAAACCAATACGTTCATGATACTTAGCAGATACCCGATATTGTTACCACTACACACATATAATATAATGCACCACACACACATGTTTCTTATCTATCTTTCCTTTATGAGACATTTTATCCGAGTTCATCTCGCTGACGGACTTTGTAAATCCCCGTTCCCATCTCATTAAAAGTTTCTAATTTTTCCAAATTCCCCGAGTTTTTCCCTTCCTTTTTCCCTCCTAAATTTTTGTGGGAAATTGGTTGCTTAAATTCCAATATTTAAAACTTTCCAAACCCTAAAAGTCAAAACCCAAAACTTAAAACCAAAACCCAATTTTTAAACCAAATATATATATATATACACACACACACAACCCAGCCCGTTCCCTTTCTTAAAGAAAACTAAATTCCTTAAATTTAAACCCCAGCCCATAGTGAACTCAGCCCAGATAACAAAATTAAAATTTAATTAAAACCCTTAATATAACCCTCAGCCCAAACACTTCTTTTCCAAATAAATTAGTTATTTTTGCCTCGGCCCGGCCCGGCCCCTCCTCAGCCCACAGGAAAATTAAAAGGAATTTAATTAGTAAATCCCTTTTTCCAGCTCAGCCCGTCTCCCCCAACTCCCTTCAGCCCGCATCTTCACCCGACCCGCACCTTCTTCCCTCCTTCTTCCCAACGTCTCTTCATCAATCCACAATTCACGCCAACTCCCGCGACCACGTTGCCGGGCCGTTTCCCCACGACTCGCGCGTCCCCTCGCAATCTACTCAACCTACTCCCCTCGTCTTCCCATACTCACTCTCTCAAACTCTCCAACTCTCAAACCTCCTCTCTCTCAACCCACTGCGAAACCCACTGCCTCCCTCTCTACACCGACGACGATGACGCCGCCGACGACCCCACCACCTCGTACTCCTCCCTCGTTTCTCCTCCAACATCAAAACCCTTCACCACTTCACTCCATCGACCGAACACCCCTGCCTAACTCCCCTGCACACAAATCCCCTGCATACAAATCCTCTGCACCCTTTCGACCACCACCTTCCACTCGACGCCGCGAGCCTGAACCGCCTCAGTCGACACCCCCTTCATCCTCAACATCAACTTCATCATCACCACCTCCGAGCTCTCTCTCTCTCTCTCTTCAAAAATACCATAACCCTAAAACCCAAGCCTCGAGCTTCACTGTGCACATCGCCGGAGCGACGCCGCCGACCGTCGTCGACCCCAGCGCACTCCCTGAGATCCACAGAGCACCCCTCCGCTTCCAGCAAGCACAAGACGTCTCCGTGCCACTCTGACGTCAAACCTGAAACGCGAGCCAAGGTCGTGCAAACCAATTCAAGCCGTTCGTGGCGCGTTCGTGACGCTGCTGCTGCCGTGCATCCCCGAAACGCTTCCAAGAAAGTATTTTACTTGCTACATGCTAATCTATTCGTGTTACAAACTCAAATCGTATAGATTACAAATTTACAATTTCCGATAAATTATACGGCATACCTGTTCGATGCATGATCCCAATGGAAATATTCATCTAATTTGACGGAATTGGATTTCCTATGCCGGCCCGTGTGAAAATGAATATCTTGTATAAATTTCACTGGAAAATACGACTGTTACTGACTAAAACGAATAGACCCAAATATACCCGTAAAACTGGAAATTTCCCGTATCTGAAAATTGTTAAAATCACCATAAATTATATACATACTTAAATGATGCGTTCGAGGACTTAAATCGAAGCCGACTCGACGAACTATAACCCTATGCAAGTTTCTAATGGTTTCTGTACTGAAATTGTGACGATATTTGGATCGGAGTGCGGCTCTGGACTGCAGTCCAGAGCGACTCTGGTTACTGTTTTCTGTCCCGTACACCTTGTTTCCTGAACTCATATGTTGCGGAACTCTGCAGTTTATTAAAGGGGATTCTGTTAGATAAATAACACAAGTGGTTTCATTTCGTTTCATCGGCGTTTGCTATTTAATTTGTAAATTAAAAGAACAGGACGTGTAACAGTCCAAAACAGAATCAGAATTGACATACTAGTATTGAACAGTGTATAACTTTTGATGTACAGATGAGATTGAGAATCCGTCTGTTGAGTTGAACACCCTATTGAAAACCCTAGGTTTTATTCAACTGTAGCGTCGCTAAATTCTGAACCCAACTGGGTGAAATTCGTGTCGCTAAACAGACGTTCAGTTCAGAAACTGAATTTCCTGCAGCGAGCACTTAAAATGAAACGGCTGTAACTTGAATACCGGAAACCCTAACCCTAGCCTAACCTTATATAAACACCCCTACCCTCTACCCTCTCATCACTTTTTCTAAGTCCACTCTCCCAAAATTCCAAGAGAACTTGGTACGTCGGAAAACGAGCGAAAGGCGAAGCGCTGAAGAAATCGACGGCGACTTTCCGGTGATCGTGCTTGGAGCTCTCGACGACGTTTCGACGCGCCGGCAAACCCTCTACCTCCCTCTCACTCTCTAGCATTGTCCAAACCCGTAAGTCCCCCTTTTCTACCTTTCTTTTCCTTCATAATAATACGATTTTATAAACCCGACGGAAATCGGAACAAACCGATTTCCGATTCGGTTTTCTATCAGATCTCACTTATCACCAATTCCATAATGCTTAAACATCTTCATGTTGACTACTAATCACTTAAAAATTAATTTGTACAAGTTTTCACACATGAAATGATAGCTTTTGTAATATACCGTATTTTTTCACTTAAATACCACCATGTTTAGTTTATCACATTTAACCCTTTAACATTGCTATACCTTAAAGTAGATCACGAGGTAATGACCTACCTCCACACACACGCAAATACAACCCTAATTGATATCATCAAAACTTAGAATACGATAATACAAGATTTTACATTTAAATACCCTTTTCTTAATAAAACCTTTTCTAAAAGTTCTAAGTTTTAAACAATTTTAAAACAATATCTTTTAATAGGAAAATACGATATGTCGTGGACATCGATCGTTTATCTAAATCTGAGTTTGTGGTGTCTAGGCAAGTGTGTTTAAGGCGAGTGGTTACTTAATTAGGACCACTATTTGTAGTGGAGAGCCTTCCACTCACCTGGCACTTACATGGCCGCAATTGGCGGTGAAGAGGCGATTTGAGGCTTCTAATGACTTATCGTTTAGACCATTTAGAAATATGTTAGTTGACTTAGGAAACCCTAGAATCTAAAATACGGAAATTTACACCCTTTTTCAAATAAATATCTTATCTTTATAAAACCGTTTTCTAAATGATTAGTATTTATTAAATCTTTGCAAAGCGCCACTACAACCCATCTTTGGGGAACTCGTTAAGGATAGTACGGTTTATCATGCACCATCGGGCTTAGTAGTGAGAGATTCAGACCTCCGCAAGGAGCATTCGGTCTCGAAAGGTTTAAAATACGACATTTAAGAAAAATGAGATTTTTGGAAAATAAAATATTTATTAAAAATTATTTTTATATAAACATATGTATATCTATCATTTAAACACCTATTTTATTATAAGATAAAGTTTCCACCTTTTCCTAAAAATTACAAGATCAAAAGTTACATTAAAATACCATGAATTTCAAATAAATCAATATTACAAATTAATACCTTTATTTATGAAATTAGGATATTTTCACTAGAAATATCACAAAATAAATCACTCATTATAACTATAAAGACGAATAATAAATACTTGAGGTGTATCTTGAAAACTATACAAAAGTATTTTCACATAAAACCACCTCAAGTTTTATAAATTACAATAATGACCCTAACAATATAGAACTTTGACTTACATTTCTTTTAGTCTGACTCGGGTTTGAGTCTGATTATTTCTGACTTGAATATGATTCAAGTCAATCTATATTCTTTAATATTCCAACTCAATATGAACACATGAATCCCAGAATCTAGTTAACAATCTATACAACTTGACTGAACCAAACCATGGATATACATCCTTTATTCTATTATTCCATTTACCTGATTATGCAGTTACACTCTGTTACTGATATCATGGTTTTGATCAGTCATCCAACTTATACAATGCAAAACAACAATACAATCAAAACACTACGGGGTTTAAGGGGTAGATTGGTACGGAAGATGTTAAAGGTGACACGAGACGGTCAGATCTAAGACACCTAACATGAATCCAATTGTCGTTGTTCCGGGCCTTCTAACGGAGCCTTGTACTCTATTTTCCGTTTGCCCTGGTCTCTAGCATATAGAGACCCCTCTCGTATACACTGGCATTCTTCTGTACCAAGCTACAAACAACAGCGTTAATACAACATTATAACAATACAATACAATATTAAAAGCTACTCTCTCTCTCTCTCTCCTACTCTTTGTCTATTTCTCCCTTATCTTTGAGACTTACCGAGCGACCTGTTCGTTGGCAATATTCTATTTCTTTTTTCTTTGAATGTCGTCAGGTGTTTTGGACACAGCAGAGATCGAGCCCACTGGTGAAGACTTGGAGCAGTTTCACGAAGACCCCGAGCTCTAGACATTGTACCTTGTTCTATTCAATACTTTCATTTCCTGTTATGCCATTGTTTAGGCATCGCTTTCATTTCAGATGTATTTACTTTTCATGCATTGTACAAAAGAATGTTATTAATAAAGTTGCTGTTATTTCTATATCTCTTGTCTCTTGTGATTTACTTTTATATTGCTTAGATACGCTTAGCGTATGTACTTCTGAGTATATACGTAGCGGGCCTCGTCGCGTCCCCTTCGCCGTACACTGGGAAGCGATGCGTGACACGCGACAAACTATTTCATTGCTGGGTTCCTTAGCACCCTCACTAGGTTGTCTAGGGCATCAAGTATACAATTTTAAAAAATCTAGAGTGCTAAGCAACCCTAAACAAGGATCTAACTAAGGGAATTAGGGTTTATCAAACATGTAAAGAACTTTACACTAAGTGAAATGGGAATACAACCTTTGTAGACCGGTCCTTCACTTCTAAAGCTTCGTGTATTAGTCCCTTCGCTCCAAGTAGTGGTCTCTCGGACTCTTGTTGGGCTCCACTAGGTGAAAGAAACAAGCTTGCTTGAAGAACTTCGAGGCCGAAAATGATCTACGCCGAATAATCTCTAACTCAAGCTACCTCTTCACTAATTGATGAACTAGTGAAGAAAAAACCTATACTAAATGGCTAGTCTAGTGTAAATTGATGAAGTAGGAATTATGCTCACTTTAGAATAATTTTTCTCTCTTTCTTTTATCACCTCACTCAAGGCTAGAGAGCAAAAGGAGGAGATGAAGAAAATGATCTCAAGTGATCAACTCATGAACCATGGGTGAGAAAATATCATATATAACTCATGTAGAGACTTAACCATGGCTAAAGATAATGGTTGGATTAATAAATATCTAAAGTAAAACAAAATTAGTGGACTAAGTCAATGGTTTCCATAAGCTTCTCCAAGCTTCAAGCCATGACTAATTTCCACCTAATTTTGTTTATCCCTAAATAATTAAATCCCTACATTATCTTAAGTATGGTATGAGTCTCATACACCCAAGTCCAATGTATCATCTAGCATGACATAAAAATAAATACATTAACATATATCACTTATATATATTAAATGTATAAAGAGAAAACATTTTCTTAAGTGAGCTAATATTAGTTAATGTATATTAATATATCAAACATATAATTACACATTAAATTATTAAATCAACACTTGATTTAATAATCCGGCTGTATCGCATACAACCAACTAATACCATTTATATGTATATCACATATACATATAACATATCATTGAATCAATACTTGATTCAACAATCCAGTTATATCACATAGAACCTGTATCGCGAGATTGGAATACGGTATCGCATACACGTATTATTCTCGGTCCCGCACATATCACATATGTGCCCTACTTCATTTCGCTTGAGCCAGGAAACCTCTGTGTAGAACTCTAAAGACTCGTCAATACGCCGACAGTAGGTAATGATCATATCAGTTACCCACAAGCCGTCAGCGGTACTAGCTGGACGTAACAGCCACCCGGGTATTGAGCAATCAGAAGATCGGCAAGCAAGCTTGTCTAAACTCCCGCAAAGCCTATCGTAACACTATCGTACAGTCCGGTCTATTCGTATGATATATCGCATATCTAGTCTAGGGGTGGTAAACGTCAGACCCCAGTAACTTGATAAGTCATGCCGATGTGAGACTCATAACGGGTCGAGAAACTACTAATAACACTTACCAATAAATCTCCGTATCAGCCCTGGCCAGGGACTTCCTGTTATAGCCAAGCGAGTACAGCGCAACATCAACCCCCAATAACGTGGTAAGGTGGAAATCAAAGCACGGTAGGAATCACACAAGACTCTATGACGATCTCAGGTCTACAGACTAACCTATACCAGTGTCACCAGAAAACTGCTATTTGACATTAGGTATATACCATCTAGGAGTTCTCGGCGAGTCATGCTAAGTGTACACAGTCTCCACCGAACACCCGTATACCATCTTTGATGTCAAACACCAATGGATATGGGATCATCCATCGCCCATCAAATGGGTCAAGAAGCGTATACGTTAATCTACTCTGGAATATCGATGCCCCGTCTCGATACACCCTCGACTAGGAACAATTAAAGGATGAACTTGTGGACTACCCTGGCCCCACTAGTATGATCTGCATCATAATCCTGGTAGTCAAGTATACATCCTAAAGGATTTACCAACATGTGAGACCAAGACAGTATCACAATACTAGTCAACATGTTAAGATAAAGAGTAACCAGATAGCATACTATCATGTCGAGCAAGAAAGTCCTCCCTATATATGTCCAAGCATCCATTGTAATATACAATCATGTACAACAATGGCTTCTAGGGCATACATACAACTAACATTCATAATCCACGGTGTCGCAAACTTGAAATTCCAAAAACCGAACTTCAAGTTAACCCCGACAGTCCAAAAATCACACATTTTTGCATTATTTTGAATCACGAAAGACCGGGAAAGTGCTCGAGACCGCGACGGGGACCTCAGGCACAACCCAAGGGGTTGTTAGGTGCTGTGGTGGGGCCCCCAAGCCAAGGCCACCACTTAGTGGCTTCGGTTTGGAACCCAAACCCGAGAGCACCGCAAAAGGGAGCTCTCAGGTTTGCCCCTCCTCCAAGGCCACAAAGTGGTGGCCTTGGGTGGGGGCCTACCCTAGCCCTCGGGACAGCCCCGAGGTCACCCCCGAGCCCGCACGGAGTTCTTGGTTCAAACCAAAACCTCCCAGGGCACGTGTAGAATAAAAAATGAGAGGTTTTTGAGCAAAATTTTCAAACAAGGTTTTAAAAACTTGGGTTTTTGAGATCACTTGCCGCAAAAACAACTACTGGTATTTGAATCGGCTCTGATACCATGTTGGGATTTGGTTCTAGGGTCGCAACACTTGCGGACCGCAGCAGAATGATTAACAAAAGTTTCAAGAGCATAACACCAAATACCTAACCCAAAATCATTCAAATACAAGAAGTTTTAGCAAACTAGTAAGCATAGAAAAGAGTTTAGGGGCTACAACTATTGCAGTGTGTCCGCCCAATCATGGAAGACCCAAGCTAGACTCCGCGACCATAAGAACGGGCTTGCAAGCGGACCTCATCGTCGAAGATGATCCACATCGAGGAAAACCCAACTCAAGCCTTAACTTCACCAAAAGAGTAAGTCTTGTTGATTAGTCTAAAATATTGCACATTTGAATGAATATTTTCCCTACTATTGTTAAGTACTAAAATGTGTTTATTATAAATATAGAATATATGAGGGTTTATTTGTAAAAAGTTTATTATCATATATTTCTACATTTTAATTAACATAATGAGGGATAATATATGCATATAATATTTAAATGAAATCTTTGCAATTAAAATATGCATAACATATCAAATATTTCTAATCAATATTCTTAAGATCTAATATCATATAAAATGGTTAGGAAAATATCTCAAAAATACCAAATTCTAGTAAACACTTTGATTTGAGATATTGTGTAGATATCAGCTCAGGTCCGGAATCCAAGAGATCCGAGCTAAATCGGGATGTCGGAATCAAATCTGTCAGCAAATCAAGAGATCTAGCAACGGCTGAGACTCAAAGTATGATTTACAAATCTAGACATCAAGAGGATCTCCAAACATCAACACAAAATACCAGAAAAAATCCCAAAACTAGATGCCACTACGTTGCCGCGGAACCATGGCCAAACAAGGCTATATGTGGTGGTTCCGCGGCACAATATAGGCCATTGGATGTGCCAGCAAATCAAAAGATCTAGCAACGGCTGAGACTCAGAGTATGATTTGCAGAATCTAGACATCAAGAGGATCTCTAAATATCAACACAAAATACCAGAAAAAATCCCAAAACTAGATGCCACCATGTTGTCGTGGAACCACGGCCAAACAAGGCTATATGCGGCGGTTTGCGGTGCAATATGGGCCATTGGACGTGATATTTCGGGGATTTGATCGTAACAGTATATATTCACAGATGGCATCTAGGGTTTCTAGTTTCTAGGACTATATATAGGACCGAGAGCTGCACATTAAAAATCATCACCAAAGAGATTAAGAGATCCACGTATCCGAGTGATCTTCATCTATTCATCTACCTCCTAAAAGAGAGAGATCTAAAGCAAACTAGGCTTCTTGTATTCTATTTTCTAAGAAGAATTGTAAAGGTAATAGTTGAATAATAAAGGTAGTTATTTTTAATTCTTTTTTTCATTTAATTTCCGCACTTACATTTCTGCATCTTAATCATGTTTTCATTCTTCTTTAACCTTTCTTCTAAATTTTTAACCATGAGCGAGTAATTCCTAACTTGCTAGGGTTTGTAGGATAGGGTAGAACAATGGATGAGAAAATCTTTTAACTTTTTTTTATACATTTTAAAGTCTATAAACTTTAACAAAATAAATGTTAACCTTCTTATTGGACGCGCTACCAATTTATTGATAGTCACGACCACGATTTGAGATTAGTTTAACACTTGTTTTGTTAAGGGTTAGACATGAATAGAGATCAATGCAAAGACAAGGGTTAATAGTGGGAAACCCTAGTTTCTTCCAAGAAACCTTAATCTACATTCATCACTATTGATCAAGTTTTAAACTATTAAAACATAAAATGAGTCATTTTTAATTATTCATACATTACTACTAAGTCCTATGAACCCTACAAGCCTTTTCTTTACAAATTTTATATCTATTTTAAAATATAACGACAAACAATCACCCATCTTTCATTAACTCATCTAAAGCAAGAAAAGAGTTCACGTTTTCCTGCGGACGACCCGTACTCATCACGGATAGCTACTAGCGACACCGTTTTGATTGCGGTTATTTTCAAACACGCTTTTTTTAGATCAATCAAATGGCGCCGTTGCCGGGAAGACGGTCGTAAGTTTTTTCTTGCTATTCGGGTTGAATTCTTATTAAATTCATAACATAAAATTAAAAAAAAAAACCGCATCTTGCGTTTTTAACGATTATTGTGTGAGTTTTGCAAGAGAATCGGGAGTAACTGGAGCAAAGAAATAGAGATTCAGTGACTTTCAACGTATCCTAGAGGAGCATAGGAAGGCACTGAAGAAAAATTAGCAACATATCCTACCACTTTGCGGTGGAATCACGGCATAAGTGTTGGTTTGGCGGCGGAACCGCGGCGGTTTGGTGGAGTTACGCCCCCAAAATCCTCAAGTAATTTCCTCATATCTTTCTTTCTTCTCTAAAGCTCCAATGATTTGATTTTTCCTACAGGATTCTTTGCAAATACCACCGCTAAAATTTTTTTTGCGTGTTTTATATTTTGGTTTGTTTTGCATATCTAAAACGGACATTAAGGGGCAATAAACCTAAATTCAGATTAGGCAGGGATTTCATTACCTTTCTAGGCCTTACAAATCATAAACGTGCATATACATAACCCTACATTAATAAAAAAAATATCTAGACCAAGCCTTAAGGACTGTCGCGCTCAATTAGGACAAAGAAAGGTCATGGGTAATTTATTGCTTATCCGCATTTTTCTTGTGGTGTCTAAGGCAAGTGTGACTAAGGAAAGTGGTTACGTAATTAGGCCCGCTATTTCGGTGATTCGTATAGCGGATACCTCCCACTTACCTGGCACTTACCTGGCTGCAAGATTGATAAGGAGGTAGTAGAGGATTGATCCTGTGACTTGTCCTTTGGAACTATAGGAGCGGACTAGTGATCTGACCTAGGTGACCCTAGTTCTAGGTATTGTTTGTACTCGTTTGTCGAGTCCCTTTTTCAAAGCAAAACAATTTCCAAAATCCAAAAAGAGATTAATTTATTACCATTTCACCCTCTTTTCTTTCTTATAATGGGTAACCCAAATAGACGAACTCTTGCC
Organism: Agapanthus africanus; assembly: GCA_030015575.1. Lineage (NCBI taxonomy): Eukaryota > Viridiplantae > Streptophyta > Magnoliopsida > Asparagales > Amaryllidaceae > Agapanthus > Agapanthus africanus. Next base: position 752,076,520 of record JASDDO010000019.1, read on the forward strand.
GAGCTTTGCTATCTAGAACCAGATATTTCTTATTTTCATAATTGCTTCGGTACAAAGTCCGACTCTACCATGTCTTTAAGGGATAGGATAGAGCACGCTGAAAAGAACAGTTGGATATCTCACTCAAGGTCCTATCAACCGCATCAAAATTCAACATCTTCTTATGTTGATAATCCGTTTAAGGCGAGTGAGGGAACTTCTAAACGCATGTCCATCGCTGAGCATATTGCGAAGGCTGCAAGCCAAAGTTTCAATCTTTTCACTAATCCAAAACCATTAGGACAACAAACACCATCTGAAACTTGGGATAGTAGAGAATACCTTGAAATGCTCTTGTCTAAAAGGCCTTAGTATGAAGAAAAAAATATATAAACAAAAATATAAATGACATAAAAAATGGTGAAGAAAAATGAACACTGGTTTTGTAATTACTTAAGGCAACATAAAAAATATAGCGAGGGTGCCTTATCACCTAGTGCTTTAGACCGGCTGGTTTGGGAGCCACTGCTAAGCCTTAGGTGTTGCAAAACTAGGATATTGATAATTACGCCTTAAAGAGTGAGCACGTTTGGTAATCGGTTGGTTAGTACCTTAAGAAGTATTAACGGTCGCAAGAACAATATGTGAGCAATTCCATCTAAAATATTCACCGGCTAAAAAGTATTAAGGAAGATGGACAAGAGTATGATAGCTTGAATTGAATTCTCTAAGCGTAGGGTTGTCTGTTACACACACACATATGGGTATATGATCGATGTTTGGAAGAAAGGTAATAAGAAAGACTAAAGACGATGTTGTATTAAGAGATGATGTGATTTCTGACATCTTTTTATGACCAGTAAGATAGGGCTCATGACAACTAAAAACTAGTATAGTTTGAAACTCTTATTTTCAAGTTCTTTCTTTTATATGTTCCTTATCTTTGTATGTAACTTTCATCTTCTTTCTTTTATTATGGGATTTTGTGGGTGTAATCCGCTGAAAACCCTCAGGAGACAACATTCCTCCGACTCGGGACACCTAGAGGTTTAAAGGCTTGTTACACGTGCTAAGTGCAATCGTGTTGCCTACGAAAGTGTGCTAGTTAGTTTTTCTTCTTCTTCTTCTTTTTCTCTTTAACTAGTTTGCTCGGGATGATCAAAGTTAAGTTTGGGGGTATTTGATTAGTCTAAAATATTGCACATTTGAATGATTATTTTCCCTACTATTGTTAAGTACTAAAATGTGTTTATTGTAAATATAGAACATATGAGGGTTTATTTGCAAAAGTTTATTATCATATGTTTCTGCATTTTAATTAACATAATAAGGGATAATATATGTATATAATATTTAAATGAAATATTTGTAATTAAAATATGCATATCATATCAAACATTTCTAATCAATATTCTTAAGATCTAATATCATATAAAATGGTTAGGAAAATATCTCAAAAATACCAAATGCTGCTAAACACTTTGATTTGAGATATTGTGCAGATATCAACTCAGGTCTGGAATCCAAGAGATCCGAGCTAAATCGGGATGTCGGAATCGAATCTGTCAGCAAATCAGGAGATCTAGCAACGACTGAGACTCAAAGTATGATTTGCAAATCTAAACATCAAGAGGATCTCCAAATATCAACACAAAATACCAGAAAAAATCACAAAACTTGATGCCACTATGTTGTCGCGGAACCGTGGCCAAACAAGGCTATATGCGGCGGTTCCGTGGCGCAATATGGGCCATTGGATGTGATATTTCGGGGATTTGATCGTAACAGCATATATTCACAGATGGAATCTAGGCTTTCTAGTTTTTGGGACTATATATAGGACCAAGAGCTGCACATTAAAGATCATCACCAAAGAGATCAAGAGATCCACGTATCCGAGTGATCTTCATCTATTCATCTACCTCCTAAAAGAGAGAGATCTATAGCAAACTAGGCTTCTTGTATTCTACTTTCTAAGGAGAATTGTAAATGCAATAGTTGAATAATAAAGGTAGTTGTTTTTAATTATTTTTTGGATTTAATTTCCGCACTTACTTTCTGCCCTTACATTTCTGCATCTTAATCATGTTTTCATTCTTCTTCAACCTTTCTTCTAAATCTTTAATCTTGAGCGAGTAATTCCTAACTTGCTAGGGTTTTTAGGATAGGATAGAACAATGGATGAGAAAATCTTTTAACTTCTTTTATACATTTTAAAGTCTATAAACTTTAGCAAAATAAATGTTAATCTCCTTATCGGGCATGCTACCAATTTATTGATAGTCACGACCACGATTTGAGATTGGTTTAACACTTGTTTTGTTAAGGGCTAGACATGAATAGAGACCAATGGAAAGTCAAGGGTTAATAGTAGGGAAACCCTAGTTTCTTCCAAGAAACCCTAATCTACACTCATCGCTATTGATCCATTTTAAACTATTAAAAGATAAATGAGTCATTTTTAATTATTCGTCCATTACTACTAAGTCCTATGAACCCTACAAGCCTTTTTCTTTATAAATTTTATATCAGTTTTAAAATATAACGACAATCACCCATTTTTCATCAACTTGTCTAAAGAAAGAAAAGAGTTCACGTTTCCCTGCGGACGACCCGTACTCATCACGGATAGCTACTAGCGACACCGTTTTGATTGCGGTTATTTTCGAACATACTTTTTTTATATCAATCACTTGTGAAGCAACTTGATATCATAATTTGCAAGAAAATGACAGGAAGAGATATAGTTGTCACTTTTTAATTTTCTCTAATTTTTCCTCTCTTTTGAGCTCTCATAATCTCTACAAAGAATATAAGGAGAAAGAAGATGCATGAAGAAGTGAAGATGAGAGAGGATGACTCATATCATTTAAAACTCTTTTTTCAATTAAAAAATATAAGCCATATGATGTGGATTTATTAGTCCATTAATTTTAACCGTAAGCATACAGTCGTGCAATTACAATACTTGAGTTTCGATCCCACAGAGAGGTGTGTTTAATTAATTCTAAAAACAAGTAAATAAAATAGTTGATTTTTAAATTAGAAGTGCAATAATTAAGTAATTAAAAGCAATTTAAGAAAGATAAAGTAAATCTTAGGGTTTTGAATTGTTTAACTTATTATGGTTGGTTTATGTGATTCTTCTTCTTTTATTTAACTTAGTTTTAATTAGTTTAACTATTAATCATATAAAAGCATAGTTCAAATTAATGTCATAATGAATTATCAAATATATTTTTGTATGCATAACTCATACAATTAAAAGAAACCTATCAATTATATGAAAGTAGACAGAAACTTAATTAAAACAATTAATTCTAAATAATTAGCAATAATCTAGTTTTACCCTTCAATGAATATTTGTAGGTGATCAATTTACAACTACCATGTTTTCATGTAACATAGATCACCCTAATTTCTAGGTTAAATTCTCTTGATTAAAACGCATATCTTACCTATCCTAATTAAATTTCTAGGCGTCAACTATCGTCAATATAACTAGTTTGTCGGTGTTATCATCTTTCCCAAAACCCTATTTAAGGCGTCAACTATAATAACTAACTTTAGTTTATTAGATGAAAAAATAAAAGATAGAACTTTGAATCAAGAAGAATTCGCAAAGAAAACAAGTGAAAGAAGAAGATTAATTAAAACATCCAACTATAAAAGCAAACAATTCTAACCCTAAGGATAAAATTACCTACTCATTAAAAGAAAAGATAACTTTATTAAAAACTTCATAACTTACAAATTTCTTCAATCTCCGTCTTCAAAATAAAACCGTATGAAAGATATGAGAGAAATGATCTCCAAACCTTATATAACCCTTCCTTATATAGGGCTAAGAAGTCTGGAGATCAAGGAAAAGATAAGATACAAGAAAATACAATTTTCCAATCAATATCAATTCCTAATTCTTATAGATTTCTACCAATCATTTGATTGCCTCCGTTTGGTAAAATCTGGTGTACTTGGAAGCTTCAAAAAATAATTCTATATAGCTCAGAATGTTGAATTTAGAAAGTCGAACAAGCCCACAAAAATTCTCGTCAAACGGCTCCAAGCCGGTAGCTAAACCGCTGCCTCCTCCTCCTTGTTGGCCACGGATCCACTGCTGCTTTGTAGCTTCTTAGCTCCATTTTTCTCTGGATCTTTCCTTATTTAATTTGGTGATTTTTAATCACAATAAATCTTCAATATCTTTCCATCTTACTACATTTCCGAGAGTCTACAGATTGGCTCTAAACTTGGCAGCTTGGAATCGATCTCTTATTTGGATTAAGTGTCCACAATTGATTTGACTAATTTGATTTGATATGACTACTTTAAACCTGCAATAACATTCAGAATAAATGTTTAGTAGCACATATTTCTTGTAGAAATCTAATTTGACTCAAAATCAAATTACTTTTGATTTATACCATAACTTCATGTTTCTAAAATTAGAAATGATACAATTAATTAATTAATTAATTATATGGAACATATACAATAAATGCAACTCATTAATTCTCTATTATTTATTAACTCCAATTAAATCTCTATTTAGAATAAATAATTAATCTTTTGTATCATTTTGCAATTAAGTTCAATAAATTCTACTATATCATAAAACACCATCAGGATAGCTTGAAATATGTAAATAATATGATAAATGTGATAAAAAAATATGCAATAAATTGCACCAATCACCATACTCTCTACACCATTCCTCATTTTTTTTATATTAAAAAGAAATGACTCATTTCGTTATTAATATAAATAACAAATGAGGTGTCCCATCTAGAAGTATGCTTGTGTATCATATACATAAAGTATATGTATCGTGTACATATACGCATATTTTTATCATATACAAATACTAAATGAGAGAGAAATAGAAAGTGAACATAATACGAGAATGTATGTATGTGTGTGCGCGTGTGTGTGTGTGTACACACACACACACACACACACTTGATTTAATAATCCGGTTTAAATATAAACCGGCTAGTATTATAAGACGTTCGATTAATGTACATGTATCAAATACACGTATCTCCATACGCAAGCACGTATCGCCATACGCACACTACATCGTTTCTCCTGAGCAGGAAAAACCTTTGCGTGGGACTCTAAAGACTCAATCAATACGCTGACAGTAGGTTGGGATCATATACAATTGATCTAAAACATTTTCAGATCAATCCACTTACGGGTTAACCCACAAGCACGTCAGTGGTATTAGCTGCACGTAACGTCTACCCAGATATTGATCAAAAGAAAGGTCGACAAGCAAGCTCATCCGAACACAATTAGAGCCTATCAGTGACAGTCACCCTAGAGTCTGGTCTCTTTGTCAGAAAGTGTCGCATATCGGGTCCGGAGGGTGAAAACTGTCAGAACTCTAATAACCCGATAAATCATGCTGATGTCAAACTCATAATATTTTAAGATACAACTGATAACACTTATCAGTTTATCTCAACCATCTTGGCCGAGGACTTCTGGTTATGGTCAATCAACCATATCGCGACATTAAGTCCCTATAACATGAGAGACGAATCACTTCGACCGCTCACTGCCTTCATGTGCTTTGGTACTGTATCCAACTAAAACCTGGTTAATTAGGTAGGGTTAGGGTTAATTAGGTAAAAGTGGGTTGGAGATGATTAGGGTTAATTAGATTAATTAGGGTTAATTTTGGTCTGGGCTAAAGTTTATTTGGATAGGGGTTTGGGTGATGATTAGGGTTAGGTTGATTTAGGTTAGGGTTTGGGCTAGGGTTAATTGGGTAAAATAGAGTGTATTTGTGTTAGGGTGTTGATTAGGGTTTATTTGGGTTAATTTTGGGTTGATTAGGGTTTATTTGGGTTAGGATGATGATTATAGTTAATTTGGGTTAATTAGGTTAATTTGGGTTAATTAGGTTAATTTAGGTTAATTTTGGGTTAATTAGGGATAATTTGAGTTAGGATGATGATTAGGGTTTAATTTTGGGTTAATTAGGGATAATTTGGGTTAATTAGGGCCAGGGTTTAGGGTGCACTAGTTCCTTCAATAGGATACTCGATGATAACGTAAACGCACAACTTTACCGTAAACTTAACCCTTCATATAAGAACTTAGTTCTTCCTCTGGTTGAGATTTGCAGAAGCAAATCTCCCCACAAGTTGAAAATTTAATTCTTATCGGGAAGATTTTGTTCTGCAGATTCAAAGCTTAGGGGAAAAGAACTAAGTTAAAAAGAAATAACATGGACATATGGGAATTTAAATCCTCCAAAAATTAGGGCTAGGGTTTAGGGTGCACTAGTTCCTTCAGTAGGATACCCGATGATAACGTAAACGTACAAGTGCACCGTAAACTTAACTCTTCATATAAGAACTTAGTTCTTTCACGAATCTTTAGAGTCGTGGTGGGGTAGTAATCAAAATACAGTGGGAACACACACAATACACTATGGCGATCTCAGATCAAAAGACTATCCTGTACTCATGTAACCAGAGAACCGCTATCTGACAATAGCTATAATACCATATAGGAGTTCTCGGTGAGTCCGTTCAGTGAAACTCATTCTCCAATGATCACCTGTATACAATCCTCGGTGTCAAACACCAATAGCTACGAGACCAGCTATCGCCCTCCAACCGGATCAGGTAACATATGTACTGGCCTAATCTGGAGTATCGATACCCAGTCTCGATACTTCTATACTAGGAACATTTAAGGATGTGCTTATGGACTATCCAGGTCCCACTATTATGATTCCCATCATAATCCTGGTAATCCAACAAAGATCCTATAGGCTGTATCATCATGTATTAGCAATCGTAATAAAAAGTAAAACATAAACACATGAACGATAAAGACAAACCAGATAGCACACTATCATCTCGAGCAAGACTGTTCTATCCATATAGGTCCATGTACAATTACATTAATTTCCTTCAGAGCATTTATAACCAACACAGACCCGAGAGCAACATATGTTGCTCTCGCATCTGCCACTCATCCCGAGAGTGGCAATTGGTGCTCTCGAGATGATGGGCCCACCGTAGCCTCCCGGAGACTCTAGGAGTCTCCCTCGATGTCTTGTGGAGCTCTCATTCCAAAAAGAGAACCCCCAGCATCGAGTTAAAGCAAAAAAGTTCAGTTTTTGTGGCTGAATTTTTCAGGACAACAAGAAGTTTTTAAAGCAGTGAGAATTTTTTTGCAAAAACAGTTTTTAAAAATGGGTTTCTAAATTCTTTTGGCTATCATGGTGACTATTAGTGGATTGATCAGCTCTGATACTATGTTAGTATTTGGTTCTAGGGTCGCAACACTTGCGGACCGCGGCGGAATAGCAAACAAAAATTCGAGAACATAGAACCAAACACTAACACCAAAATCATCCAAAACACTAATAGTTGTAACAAAACAAGATAACTGAACTACAAGTTTAGAAGATATAACCTTTGCAGCGTGTCCACCCAATTGTAGAAGACCCAAGCTAGACTCCATCGTCGTAGGAACGAGCTTGCAAGCAGACTTCCTCGTCGAAGTTGATCCACTTCGAAGAAGACTCCACCCAAGCTTCAACTTCACTCCAAGAACTATCTCAAGTGAAGCAATTTGCTCTCACTTTTGCTAGAAGATGAGAAACAAGAAGATATAGTAGAAATCACTCTTTTTTCTTTCTCTTTACTCTCTTAAGATCTCACCAAAAATATAAAGGGAGAGAAAGCAAAATGAACAAATGAAAAGTGATGAGCATGAGAGAGGAGAAGCGACCATACTAGAATATTAAAAGAATTTCCATTAAAAAATATAATGCCCATACCATTCTACCATGCCTCATTTTCTTTAATAAAAAGAAATGAATCATTTCTTATTTATTACTAATAGGAAATGAGGTGTCCCTTCTAGATGCTATCATGCATACATGTATCATATACATGTACATGTATATGTATCACATACATACACTATTATTTGTATCGTATACAAATAGTAAATGAGAAAGAACTAGAGAGTTCATAATACTAGAATATATACATATATATATATATATATTATTAAATCAGTACTTGATTTAATAATCCGGTTTTATCATAAACTGGCTAGTATTATCGAACGTCCGATTAATATATGTTTATCATATAAACATGTTTAATCGAACCCCCGCACGTATCAACATACGCACACTATATCATTTCGCCTGAGCGGGGAAACCCTCGAAAGTAGTCCTGGAGCGGGGAATAGGACTAAACTACCAAAATGCCCAAATTAAAATTTTTAAACTATACTTGCAAAAATATCACAATTGAATTTCTTAACAAAAGATCTACCAATAACGATAAGTAGTTAAGCTAACTAAAATTGTGAAAACATAAGCAAATAGCAAGCAAGAATAGAGATGGCAATCAAGTAATGAGCATATAGAGCAGAAGATAATCGAGCATGAAATTTCTAAACTAATAAGTAATGAGAGAATAAGAAATTTCAAACGCAAGCAAAATCAAACACAAATATCTTTTATAGAGGTGCGGCGCCCCGATAATGTCTCGATCCCTAATCCTCTTTCTTTAGGCCCTCAAGCCCATTCCACTTAAACTTCACGTCTTCTCCAAGGACGAACACGTCTCCAATGAAACTACATCACGTCACTCAACACACGAGCGACTCTTCTCTCTACAATTCTTGCACTCCTTTCTTACCAAGGCACTCTTTCATTCAAGAATCCTCACACAAAAAATAAATACAAATCCCACTCTTATCTCTTACAAAAACACTCTTGCACTCAAGAGTCACACACAAAGAAAAGAAGAGGGTTACAATGAAACACGAATACTCTCAAAATAGTTTTCAATAAAGCCCGACTAATACTCAAGAAGATGGATATCAAATTATAGCTATTGAGTGTGTGTATGTGATAGATTGGATAAGCAAATGAAAATATTTTTAAACTCTTATAAGATGTGAGATTTTTCTCTCTTGATCACTTAGGAATTTAGTAAATTGAAATATTGAGTGATAAGAACTCAAAAAACCAACCCAAAACTATTTTATAGCCCCATACAAAAAACTAGACGTTTTAAGTCAAAATCAATAATCAACAGTATCGACAGACGTCTGAAGAAAGTTTAGGTAGATGCCTGTCGCTAAATACAAAAGACCCTAAAGGCTATAAACGGTCACTTTTTCAAACTTTTTTCTACTGCAGACGTTTGTCCATGATTACTTCAGACTTCTGCTGATCTTTTCAAAGATGGCAATCAAAAACACAGATCGTCGACAGACGTCTGAAGAACAATGGGCAGACTTCTGAAGAACAAAAAAACATTTTGAAAAACTTCATCAGACGTCTGTCCAAATGAATATCAGACGTCTGCATCTTATAAAAATAGTCCATATGAAAACACAGAGAATAGACAGACGTCTGAATATGCAAGGGACAGACGTCTGAAGCACAAATAGCATGAAAACTGATATTTCTGACATTTGTTTTTTTTAATAAAAACACAGAATGTAAACAGACGTCTAAAGCACATGGGGACAGACGTCTAAAGTGTAAAAACTCAGAAACTTGTGTTTTATGATGAAAATCAATTTTAAATCGAAAACCCCGATGTTCATGCAATTTAAAGCATTTGTGCAATCATGTGTGAGTGTTCAAGAGCTCTAAATGATATAACCATAATTCGACCAAGTACTTACAAAGATTCCTATGTCGATTATCGCAAATCTTCGAATCTTGAATCTTGAAGTCTCGAGCTCTTGAAACTTTGGTGATCCGCTTCACTTGAACTTCGGAACTCGCCAATCCACTCACTAGCGTCTTGAAGTCCATATTTTGAACTTCAAATTTTGGTCTTGACTTCAACGCTTGAACTTGGACTCAGCTTCTAGCTTCTTAGCTATTCGTATCTTGAATTCTTGAATCCTTGTTTCTCGGCTACGTAGCTTGAACACATGAAGCTTGATATGCAAGTTGAGAAGTTCTCGCCCATATCCTCCAACCTCCATAAGATATTCCGTTTAGGCTCAATTTCCTCCATCCTCCATTAGATATTCTGTTTAGGCTCAATTTCCTCCATCCTCAATTATAGAGTTTTGTCTCGAGATATCCAATATCATAGAATCCTGAAATGCAATCTCAAAGACCAAGCTCATCATATACAGTGTTATAGAATAAATAGGATATTAAACACAAGTATAGTACGAGATATTGATATATTACTCGGTATACACAAGATATAGGATAAGCAAACTAAATATTAAGTGTATACAAGGTTAGTGTCGAGAGGACAACCAAGATAAGCATGTGACACTAAATGAACTATTCTTGTTTAAGCTATCATCAAAACCAAATAGAGAATGGATAAACTATATCATCAAAAACCATAAGCTAACAACCCTCTGTGTGGGACCCTAAAGACTCGACAATGCGCTGGCAGTAGCTTAGGATCATATCCGATAGAATCTAAAACACTTTCAGATCAATCCCTTCACGGGTTAACCCACAAACACGTCAGCGGTACTAGCTGCACATACGACTACCCAGGTATTGATCGAAAGAAAGTTCGACAAGAAAGCTCATATGAATCTAACTGAGCCTATCAGTGATAGTTACCATACAGTCCGGTTTATTCGTCAGAGAGTGTCGCATATCAGGTCTAGGTATGGAAACTGTCGGACCCCCAATAACCTGATAAGTCATGCCCATGTCAAACTCATAACTATCTGAAATACTACTGATAACACTTATCAGTATATCTTATCCTCCTTGGCTAGGGACTTATGGTTATTGCCAATCATGCACAGCGCGACATCAACTCCACATACCGGGAGAGACGAAGCCTTTCGATCGCTCGCTGCCTCCATGCGCTTCGGGACTGCATCCAACTAAAAACTGTTTGCACTGCTCTTTAAAGCCGTGGTAGGGTAGTAATCAAAGTACAGTAGGAACACACACAAGACACTATGACGATATTAAAACTACAGACTACCTCGAACTCATGTCGCTAGAGAACTGCTATCTGACATTAGTTATAATACCATCTCGGAGTTCTCGGTGAGTCCGTTTAGTGTACTCATTCTCCAATGAGCACGTGTATACAAGCTCTGGTGTCAAACACCAATGGGTGTAGGACCAACCGTCACCCCGGTCGGTGTCAAGAAACGTATACACTAGTCTACTCTGGAGTACCGATGCCCAGTCTCGATACTCTCACGACTAGGAACTTTCAAGGATGTGCTTATGGAATACCCTGGCCCTACTGGTATGATCCTTATCATAATCCTGGAAGTCAAGCAAAAATCCTATGGCCTTTATCATCGTGTATTAGCGATACGCAATAGAAAGTAAAACATATGCACATGAATGATAAAGACAAACCAGATAGCATACTATCATCTCGAGCAAGATTGTTCTATCCATATAGGTCCATGTACAATTATAATAATTGCCTTCAAGGCATCTATATCCAACACCATAAGCTTCAGTTATCCAATTGTACAGGAAAACGTCATTACATTCGCTTTCCGGATAACTAACCACTTTGATAGAAAAACTTACATAACCTCCTAATGTTGTTTCTCGATAGATAGACTGGAGCAGCACACATGCTTAACAGGAAACTAGAACAATATGCTTCACTCAACAGACAAACTGGAGTATCATTGTACGCTCAATAGACAAACTGGAGCTGTAAACTATAAGTGATAAACTTAAATAGGAAAACAAATAATTGAGGCGTCATTACTAGACGACTCATCTCGCAATTTACTTAGCACCATGATAACAAAATATCTAGTGCATAAGATATCGCTCCGCACATCACATAGTCGTTTGGTGGTAAGATACCTTGTATCTCTCGAACTCGTACACCGCATTGGCTTAGCAATCTACAAAAAAATTTTTACGAATGCTAATGAATTCTTTTTATAAAACGACTTTCGACTTGTCACTATCATATGGTCCTTCAACTTTTCAATGAAACACCATCGACAATTTTTTTTTTATCTATTTAGACATTTTATAGATTCGTTATGATTCTAAGCATTTATAGTTTGGAGTAATTTGCAATATTAATTAATTCCATCATTCAACGAAAATGAATAACAAAAAATCTATTTTCATAATTAAGTAAAAAGAATTAGGCGATTCTAAAACTAAATTCCATAAGTTATAAAAATAAAAATGTTCTATAAATATCTGTTAAAGCTATGAAATCTCGATCTCAAAGGTAAGTTTAAAAGGGGAGTTACATCCATTACATCACCCGAAATCTTTCACTTGAAATCTTTAGTGTTAGGTAACCTAACTCATATTATTTCACTGTTCCTGCCAAAAATGTTGGCGCTCAGGAGCATAAGCTCCTCACTTTGGCGCAAGCGCAAATGCAAAGCACGTGGTGCAATCACCAAAATATTACGCCAGCGCCAGACGTGCAATGCACGGGTGCGAGGGCAATGCGTAAGTACATCACGTTCAGTGCACGTGGCGCAAGCGTTAATCCCTTACACCAGCGCATGCTTCAGTTTAGAGACAAAGCTCTATTTGGGAAAATATATCCCATATCTTTCTAAAATAGAAAGATTAATCTTTTAAAACAATAAAAATCCAAGGATTGATGATCCAACATTGCTTAAGCACCAACGATTGATCAAAGATCAATTTGGAGATCTCTCAATGAGAGATTCTCTCAACCTTTCCCAACTATCTCCCCTCCTATAAATAAGAGCCTGGGGGATTAAGGTCAAAATACATAGAGACCCACATAAGGTTCACAAGGAGACATAAGCCTCCATCATCAATAAAGAAAACTCTTCTCGAGAAAAACCCTAGCAAAACTAGGTAAAAACCCAAGGAGAAAATTCCCCTCTGCCCTTCTCCTTCCTCTATGAAGCTTAAGCTTCTAAAGAACTAAGGTTCTTCCTTTGGATTAATGATCCATGAGAGAAATCTCCCTTGGCCAAAAGCTTAAGCTCTCGTGTGAGAATCAATCTCTAGATCTAAAATCTTGGAGGAAGAACTTCGGTATTCCCCCACCAGAAGATGAAAAAGATCATCAAGATTGTTTGAAAGCTCTTTTCATATTCTCTTACAATGCTCTATTACTGTGGCAGTTTGGAGATGCTTCATTGGGGGGTTTGGTATTGTTTCATTAACTTATAGCTTGGATGAAGTTCTTTTCTACTTGGCAAAACTAACTCTGTTGACAGTAAGCTTAAGCAATATTAGAGGTTAATTTGCGCAGCTATATACACGTTCGCGTCCCATTCTATCAAAAATTATTATAAATTGTGCACATGTATTTATGGAGATTCCGAATTATTAAATTTAATTTTTATTTTAAAAATTATTTTAACTCGAGATGGATGTTGAAAATTTATCATTTGATATAAAATTTTCAAACTCAACTTATGTTTATTTATTTAAACATCAAAGTGATGATTTGTGGAAAATTCTTGATTTTTATTGAGAGTTAATTTGTGAAAAACTCGAAATGAATTAAAAGTTCAAACTTCTACATGTTGTTTCTTGGCCATATGTTCAATAGCTATAAGTTTTTGAATCTTCATTGTATTATGTAATCTCTTGAGATTAATATTTTTTGAAGACGATATTTCTTCTAAATTTGAAAAATAGTGGGGCTTTATATTGATCCATGTCTTGACTAGTGGCAAACAAAATAATTTGTCATGCTTTTGTGAATTATCCTACCAAATGCGTTGTCTCGTTTTTTTGATGAGTATTTTGAAATCGTATGAGAACATATTTGTTATTGCATTAAATTTGGGTGATGGGTTATTTGCTGTAAATTATTATTGTGTGATTTACAAAATCAATATTGTTAGTTTTTCCTTGGCTAGTGAAAATTCAGTCGACTAAGTGATATTTTATATGATGTTTCAATTTGAGAAAAAGATTGAACCACCCGATATTAATATATTGTGTTTGCACTACTATAGTTAGTAGAGTGCAAAACCGTTAATTACAATGGTAAATCCAAACTATATACACAGTGTTGTGAGCTTATACTTTTTGGTATATCATGCATGTTGTTTATGTAAGATTAAATAATAATCTTGCACATTGGAAATTTAAGCAATATCTATATGATATGTTTGGATTACATCGAGGGGGAATGGACAAAGCCCAAATATAATGAACTGCCTATGAGGATACCCAATCCGGGGATCAGAGATCCTGAAATCTGGGTTTAAGCGTGAAAAACGAATTATAAAGTAAGTTGTGGTTGGGATGCACCAATTTTCAAGTATATATTCGTAATCCTTTCCTATGGTGTGGATGCATCAATCTTGTAACCTTAAAAGGGTTAAGTTTATTTAAACTCTCAATAAAATCCGTATCTCTTTTGAGAGTTTGAGAGTGGGGTCGCTCTTTAGGGGAATTGGGTTAATTCTTCGAGAGAGAGAAACTCATGAAAAACAGGATTAAGCACAAGGCCGAAACGTGCTGGCTTAAGGGCTCAATTGGACGCCTGGATCAATATGTGCACGAAACAATTTTCTTTTCTCATAAGCAGTCTTAGTTTAAGATCATAGACTACTACGACTCTAGATAGAAAATTGTGGAAGTGCTAAGTGAAAGATTTAATGTATGGCACACCTTTACGATGCATATCAATCTATCTCTACCCAATATCTTATATACTTTATTTTCTTGAAAATATTTTATTAAAATTAGTGGGGGATTGTTTGAAATTTTAATAAAATACATCTCTTATATTTGTGAATATATTGATATAAGTTTTTTTTTTGTGAAGATTCATTATGGATGTTAAACATTTGCCATGAGAACATTTAAAACCTAGGCCTTTAATAGGCCACCATTATTGATTTTTATAGGACAATAAAATCTGGCTCATTATTTCTCTTGATCAATTTTATTTTTATGTTATGTTCTCTTGGCCCTAAATATATAGATGTATTCTCATTTTGTTTGAGAAGGAATAATTTTTTTCTTGTCAAAAATAATCCTCCGCATAGTTTTAATATCGGATAGAGAAAGGTGTGAGAAGAGTTCTTTTACTTCATTTTATGCATGAATTGGAGAGTGAACCGATGGAGTCTATACTATTATATCTTGGAGGCAACGTACCAGTAACCCGCTGTATTGGATTGAACCAGTAGATTTCGTCCGGGACGGTGCAAAATTTGCGTTAAAGAAAGAGAGATACCCGTGTCTTAGCTTTTGCTCCATCAACTAAATTTTATTGTAATTGTAATTTTATTTTTATTTTGGTTTCATTGTAATAAGTTCCAACATAAAGCATCAATGAATTCCTACCATAGAAAATACCTTATCATTATAATTTGGCTCTATGAAATTTTGTGATTTGAGTTTGCTAATTATTTTCAATACTACAATCTAGAGATGCCCCTATGGTTAGGACCTTAGGGGCAAAGCACTGCCCTTACGGTTCCCACCATAGGGGCAAAAATATCGACCGTAGGTCAAAACAGTGTGGGGGCAAGTTCTTGCCCTTACGGATGAAACTTTGCCTCTGCGGTGTACGCCATAGGGGTAACTATCCATACGGTTTTAAACATAGGCACAGTTTTTTTTTAAATTTATTCTTAAAAAATATTAATATCTTTCTCTTACGGTCCCTTCCCCCCCCCCCCCCCCGCAGGGGCAATTCTATGCCCCTACAGATTAAACCGTAGGGATCAAGGTTCATTATTTATATATATATATATTTCAAAGAATATTTATATTCTTTGCCCCTACAGTTATCACCATAGGGGCTATTTAATGCCTCTACGGAGTAAACCGTAGGGGCATAATGTCATATTTTTTCTGACATCATTCCTTTACGGTTAAAACCATAGGGCGTATGTTTGCCCCTACGGTTACAACCGTATGGACAAAAAATATTTTAAAAACTTTAAGAATACTTTCCCTATTTTTTTACCACTCTCTACACAATAATATATATCACACATAAATATACAACAACATCAAGATAGAAATATTAATCAATAACATCCCACACATAATATATAATGAAATAAACAAACATAATACAAAATCAGGATCATAATCAATGGATACAAAAACTGATATCCAAAATATACAACATGTATCAGATAAAGTACAGTCATCCTACAAAAGTAAAAAAATACAAATAAATGACTATTGGCTCGGTCCGGTGCTCCACCTCGCAGTATCTGAGAAGCTCCTCAGTACATCCTTGGGATGACAAAAACTCGAGTATTGATGGGGCAGGACAAGGAGTGGCATGCGGAGCCGGAGTCGAAGAAGTGGCCTTCGCAGAAGAACCTGGATGTGTGGCATGCGGAGCCGAAGCCGAAGTAGTGGCCTGTGCAGCCGCAGCCGAAGGAGTGGCTTGCCGAATCTGTAAAGTTTTTTAATTTATGTAATAAAAGAATTAGTGTATTAGATTCAATCTATATGCCTTGTTGTGAAATTCTAAGTCTAAAAATAAAGTCTTGCAACTTGAAATGTTGTGTTATCTAAATTGTGCTAAAATAATTAAGTTCATTGCTGAAACTTAATAAATATGCTCAAAAAATGTTGAAAAGCTAAGATTTTTGTTGAATATATTGTTGCAATGTTATTATATATATATATATATATATATATATATATATATATATATATATATATATCAACGTCCCCATATCCCCATATCTTACTCGTATCCGTATTCGAATCCGTGCTATATAGACTAGAACTATAAAGATATAAGTATAGATGAATAGAAGTAACATATGTACCATCATCTCCTTCAACTCCTTGACTTGGGGGCTCAGTGCGGCCATCTGCATCCCCAGACGTCGCTCATGGGGGTATTAGAAGTAACCGTCGAAGAGGAGGTCAACTTCAACCGGGTCCTGCTGGGACCAGTTCCCCAGCCTCTCTCCCAACTACCGTGGTGCCCTCCGTATATGGCGTCTAGTACAGAGGTCAGCACAGCCGGATCGGTCTCTGCGCTGAAATCAATCCTTGAAATCTCTGCATGCTGCACCACCCGCGCCTATACCATGTAAAACATTCAAACGTAAGTAAACTATTTAAATTTAAACTTAAACAAAATCCCATTCGAATTAGAACATTTATCAACACTTATGCAATACTCCTCAATAGCAGCGTCGGGATATCGAAACTCGCTCGTGATAGGATCTGTCGATATGGCGTGGACGGACAGATAATCCATCAACACATCCGGTGTACCACCCGTCGCCATGGTCTGAGCTCTCTGCAATTCACCAAAAATAAGCATTTATAACATATCTTTTCATATCGCATTATATCAAAAGAGATATATTATAATTTAACTTTGCCTCCATGGCAAGAGTACTGTTCCTCGACCCACCCATGTAGGTAGGTCGACCCCACATTGTGGACTTCCGATTCTCCTTATTTTGGGTTGCCCGACGTCGGTAAAGGCCGGAGACTGTAGGAGAGCAGGTATCTCCGCCTCGGGGGTCTCCATCGACAGATCATAGCAATTAGACTTCAACTTATTCCTATTATATCGGACATGACTCTGCATGCTGATCGTATGGCCCTGGTAAATAGCTTGAAGATCAAGCCCTCTATCAAGGTCATCAGGATCAACTTTGGCCTGAAAGTCGTAATCCATCTACAAATACAAGAAATTAACGTCTTTATTTGATAAGTAAAAAGAGTTCCTGTACTGCGCACCCCACTCATAATGAAGAGGATACTTATTGAAGTGGCGACTCTCATCCCCCATATACTAGTCGAACTTCTCAGCATACTCGCCAGTGGGTCAGGAGTCGGTGGTAACCCTTAGCAGCATCGGGCTTCAGCTTGTGGGACTGAGTCGCCCTTGAGTCCCACGGACGGCCGTGGCTGCCCTACATGTATAAAATATATAGATATACATAT
This sequence comes from Agapanthus africanus, assembly GCA_030015575.1. Classification (NCBI taxonomy): domain Eukaryota; kingdom Viridiplantae; phylum Streptophyta; class Magnoliopsida; order Asparagales; family Amaryllidaceae; genus Agapanthus; species Agapanthus africanus. The sequence goes on from JASDDO010000019.1 coordinate 752,094,377, forward strand.
AATATCAAGACAAAACAAATTATGCATACGATAATCAATAAAATGAGGATATGATAAAAGAATCTTAGCAAGGATAGAATAATTGGACAAAAATAAGTTTTATGGAGGGAAATTAATATTCATATTTATCTGTTACTTGTGGCTCAACTGATAGCCTACTTGAATTCTGAGCCATGAATTCTAATGTGTTTGTTTGATCTATACATTACAATTAAGCTTAATACATTTGTCTCATTTACATGATATCATGATTTTTGGAGTCCAGTATATACCTCCGATGACTTCACCATGAGCCTGAGTCCGGACAGCAGCACGAGCGGGACGATAGTTCCTCTGGTAAGGAATAGCCGGTGACCCGGATGTGGATGCATCTTCTCTAACTAGATGATAAATAATGACGATGTAAGTAACTTCTGAATACGATAATACATAATCAATTTTACGTATTATATAGTAAAGAATACTAACCTGCAGACTGCGCGAAGGGTACGAATAATACGGGAGCAGCTTGTGCCCCGGATGTGGAGGCACCCCCTCTAACTAGACAATAAAAAATGACTATATAAGTAACTTCGAAATGAATATATGTGTATATCTATAATATAACAATCAAAATTAATATGTGTGCAATATATAATATATAAACGTACCTGCTGCAGGTGTGGGATCTAGGAGTGCCCCGGATGTAATGGCACCCTCTGCAACTAGACAATAAAAATGATTACATAAGTAGCTTCAAAATGAATATGCGTGTATATATTCAATTTATCATTCAAAATAAATGGATACGCATGCAATATACCTGCAGGTGCGGCAAAGTCCACACGGAATGACTCATCTGGAGAGGGTACGAACGGTGTGGGAATCTAAGGACACCGATTACTAAGTATGCAATCTAGGTACCCATAATAAACTACACCGTCCGATCTTACGGTCGCAACCCCACTATTATGGATGATTCAAGATTTTTCTATGTCCTTAACTTCAAATTTGTATTTAAGGACACCGAATCCTTTGTAGTATGCAACCATGTTCGGATCTTGGATCTGATAAAACAAATTATACAGCAAATACATAATGATGTAAGTTTAGATTAACACTAGTCGCAAAAACATGAGATTCAAACATCTTACATGATCCGCAAATCAGTCACAAAAATTTTCCCAATCATATTTATCCAATCGATCATCAGTCCAATTAGGATGCCCCTCACGTACTTCATTGTTATGAATTTTGTTATCAAAATTAAATTTTGACGTCAACGTTATATTATTTCATATATATACATATATAAAGAACAATTAATGCAAAACGGACTTACTCTCTAACTTCATCAAGACATCCGCTATTGAGGAGGACAAAATAATATACCTTGTTGATAAGTATGTGTTCTACTATCTTGTAATAAGCTTTACCGTATGGTTTATCCTGAATTCTCCGAGACTTGTTAAGCTTTGTCTCAATGTCTTTGGCCAAACAGAGTAATGGCAAATGTTTGTTTAGACGTCTGCACAAACGTCTATACCAGACGTCTGTCGTCTGATACGAGAGATAAACTCGAATCTTTGTTTTGTGATAATGCCGGACCTTAGGGAAATCTTCAGGGATGAATGTGAGGCACACATAACAAATCTCCAACTTGCCTCTCATTCCACAAAACTCCTCCATCAAAATAATAACAGCTCCACCTTCACCACAAAACCCTTCAAGGGCTCAAATGAGTGTGACAAACTCCAATTATGTTTAAGCAATGCTTAAACCTAACAACTGAAATAGACTTCGTCAACATGTCGGCTGGATTATCCATTGTGCCAACCTTCTCAACAATAATCTCTTCTTTGTCAATGACTTCCTATATAAACCAATATCGTACACCGATGTGCTTCATTCTATCATGATACATCTGATCTTTCATCAAGTTAATTGCGCTTTGGCTATCACAGTAAACTATTATGGTATCCCTTTGAATACCAAATTCCGAAAATATCCCCTTCAACCAGATCGCTTCCTCAACGGACGCAAAAACTGTCATATACTCCTCTTCCATCATAGAAAACGCTGCTGTAGGCTGTAAAGAATCATGCTAACTGATGACACATCCTCCCAAGGAGAACACATAACCGGTGATCGATCCGCGTCTGTCAAGATCACCTGCATAATCGGAGTCGCTAAATCCAACCAAATTGTCGTCGTTCTTTCCAAACACCAACCCCACGTCAGACGTACCTCGAAGGTATCATAATATCCATTTCATTGCCTGCCAATGGTTTTTGCCAGGAGATGCCATATAGCGACTAACAACACTAACGGCGTGTGAAATGTCGGGTCGTGTACAAACCATGGCATACATAACGCTATGCACCGCACTCGCATATGGAACATTCAACATATATCTAATCTCATCCTATGTCTGCGATAATGAATGAGCTGAACATTTAAAATGAGCTGCCAACGAAGTACTTATAGATTTAGTGTCTGCCATGCCGAAACGCTCCAAAACTTTCTCAATATATCGTGGTTAAGACAAGTATAGCTTTCCTCCTTTGCGATCGCGCATGATCTCCATACCAAGTATTTTCTTGGCCGCTCCCAAATCCTTGGTCTCAAACTTTCCTTTCAATTGTTCCTTCAAAATCTGAATATCATCCATATATCTTGCTACTATCAATATACCATCAACATAGAATTGCAAATATATGAAAGAACTATCGGCGAGCTTCTTTGAATATACACAACTGTCGCCCATACTTTTCGTAAACCTTATTTCTTTCATGAAGGAGTCGAACTTCTTATACCACTGTCTTGGTAACTGCTTCGAACCTTAGAGAGAATTCTCTAACAAGCAAACGTAGTCTTCTTTACCTTCTACTTCAAAACCTCTAGGCTGTTGCGTGTAGATTTTCTCTACCCAATCACCGTGCAAGAATGCGGTCATCACATCGAGCTGTTCAAGATCCAAATCTTGCATACCTACCAAACCGAGCAAGACACGTATAAAGATGTGTTTAACTACCGGAGAAAATACCTCAGTGAAGTCAACTTCTGCACCTACAAATAGACTTTAACTACCAACTGCGCCTTTTATCTCGTATCAACTGCTTCTTGGTCACCTTCTTTCTTTTTGAAAACTCACTTGCAACCAACTATCTTCTTTCCTCCTTTGGGCTTCATGAGCTTCCAAGTCTGATTCTTGTGAAGACACTCGATCTCTTCATTCATAGAGACTAGCCAACGAGCTAATCCATCGGATGAGATGGTTTCTTTATAGCTTGCCGGCTTGCTACTATCAAATTTCTCTGCAACAGACAGCGTATACGCCACTAGGTCATCGTAGCCATACCTATGTGGCAGTTTAATGTCCCTTCTCTGTCGGTCATGAGCAAGAAAATACTCCTCATCTTAGGACTGCTACACTTGAACTTCTTCAAATAATGGTGAAGGAGAGATCTCCTGCGAACCCAAGCTCTCACCGACCTCAATATCAACTCTCGGCTCATCCTTCTTCGAATCGTCTTCAACTGGAGATTCCTTATTGTTCGGCTTCAACATAGAAGATTCATCAAACATCACATCTCTGCTAATTATAAAGTTATGCGACTTTGGATCTGAACACCATAATCTATAACCCTTAACGCCGGTAGCATAACCGAGAAATATACATTTCTCCGCTCGAGGATCCAATTTGCCTTCACGACAATGTGCATAAGCGGGACAACCAAACACCTTAAGTGTTGAATAATCAGCGTGTTTTTCCGACCATACCTACTCCGGTATCTTACAACTTAGCGATGTATGAGGTGACCGATTCACAATATAACACGTTGTATTTACCGCTTCTGCCCAAAACTCCATTTCGAGTCCTGCGTTGGACAATATGCACCGCGTTTTCTCCAAAAGAGTCATGTTCATTCGCTCAGCAACTCCATTCTATTGTGGTGTGTATACAGCGGTATGATGCTGAACTATACCTTCATTTTTGCAGAAATTGTTGAAATCTCCACCGTCAAATTGTAACCCGTTGTCTGTCCTCGGTCTTTTGATCTACTTCCCCGTCTGCTTCTCAAGCAACGTCTTCCATTGCTTGAATATAGTAAACACGTCATTTTTGTGCTTCAAGAAGTAGACTCAAACCTTTCTCGAAAAATCATCAATGAAGGTAAGTAAATACTTGGCATCGTTTCCTTTAGAAAAACCGAAGAAGGTCCCCAAAGATACGGATGGATATAATCTAGAGTACCTTTTGTGTTGTGTACCGCCGAATTGAAATTGGTGCATATATATTGGGAGCGGCTATTTTACTCCCTATGTGTAACTAAGTTAGTTACAACCATCGCAAAAAGCCTAATAAGGGCATGTTTGATTGGGCTGTTGCGAAAACAGTTTTAAACAAAAATGTTGTTGAAGAATGCTCTTTAAGCAAAAGTGTTGTTGTAAAATTTGCTTTCTGGTTTAAAAAGTTGTTTGGTTCAAAAATCTGTTAGAAGTTACAGAAGTGTTGTCGACTGTTTAAATGACCATTAAGGGTATCATTTTTGTTAATATTTGAGAGAAATCAGTGAAAGAAAACATCATTTTTTTAATCTACAATTCACTTTCAAAAGATTCACAAAGATCAAAAGATCTGCACAAAAATATCTGCAAAAATTATTTAAGATCCATCATCTCGATCTATGGATTCTTCGTCAAATTCAAGAGGCTTCTATCGCCTCATACATGATGCTCAAAACTTGGATCTCATCGATCAACCTCTCGATGATCGCGTTGAGCTCGGGGGCCTCTATCGCCTTGGGTTCTTCGTCTTCATCATCTTTTAGGGTTTCAATCTGGGAGCCTCGATCGCTCTGGGGGCCTCGATCATATCGATCGTCTAGGACTTCGAACTGGGGATGATGAGGAGAGAAATCAAGTGCAGTGGTCAGATTGAGCTTCATATTTAAGCTTCTGAAAAAAGAAAGTTTTCTTCTTCTTCTTTAGCTCCATAAGTTCTTTTGGGTATAGCGTCTGTTTGGTATTTTTTCTTCAAAAATGCTTTTAAGCTCCAAAAGAGCCTTGGAGAGCTCAAAACATCCAACCAAACGACACTAAGTGAATTATTTTTCACGACCGCCTCCTTCCATATTGATCTATATCATCTAAAGAACGAATACATCAAGTTTTGTGTGATTTTGATTTCGTCTATACATTGATCATTTGTTATAAAATGTTCTATTTTCGGAAAACCGTTCATTTTGCAACTATCCGATACATGAACAATAAGTTAGTAAATCACATGAGACTTTGTGGAAATAATACTTTAGATGATATAGATCTAGATGGATGGAGCCGATCGCGAAAAAAAAATTATTAAGTTATTTTGCAGTGGGTGTAACTAACTTAGTTACACCTAGGGAGTAAAATAACCGCTCCCATATATATACGAGAATAATGTAAAAAAGAGGCCCTAAGGGACTTTTCGTTAAGTAGCGTCAAAAAACTACACCCTCCATCATTTTATTCGACGATCGGTACCCATCATCATCATCTTTATTATGTAAGATGCGGTTACACCAAATTTCATGTGATTCTACCACTTTTTACCGTTGAATTAACAATGTAAAAATTTCTATTGTCGATAAATCGTTAATTTTGCACCAACTAAATCAACGGTTAAAAAGTGACGGAATCACATAAAATTTAGTATATCTATATCTTACACAATAAAAATGGAGGTGATGGATGCTGATCGTCGGAGAAAATCATGTAGGGTGTATTTTTTCGAAGGCATAGGATGAAATTCCCTCCTATGGCACCTTTCCCCCCCCCTCTCTCTCTCACTATATATATATATATATAGAGAGAGAGAGAGAGAGAGAGAGAACTATATATAAGTTCAATTAGGATCATATCAGAAGGATTTGGAAACAAAATTTTCCTATTTTTTCACCATTAGATTAATTTTGGGATTTGTACATTCAATTATGTTATATTTAGTAATAAATAAAAGTTTTTATTCATAATTGTTAGTACACATCCCAAAGCCAATCTAATGGTAAAAAAGTGTGAAGGATTTATTTCCAAATCCTTCCAATAGAATTCTAATCAAACTATATATAGATAGGGAGAGAGAATAATGGAGGAAATGTGTCATAGGAGGGAATTTCCTCCTATGACGTAAAAAAAATACACCCTCCACGATTTTATCCGACGATCGGCATCCATCATCTTCATCCTTATCATATAAAATATGGATACATCAAATTTCATGTGATTCTTCCACTTTTCACCGTTGAATTAGCAATGTAAAAAATTCTATTGTTAGTAAACTGTTAATTTTGCACCCACGAAATCAACAGTGAAAAAGCAATATAATCGCATAAAATTTGGTGTACTACGTCTTTAGATGATAAGGATGAAGATGATGGGTGTCGATCATCTTAGATGATGAGAATAATGGAGTAAAAAGTCCCAAATAGGGTTTTTTCGTTATGTGACGACCAAAAATACACCCTCAACCATTTTATTCGACGATGAGCACTGTCCATCTTGACCTTTATCGTCTAACTTATCGATACACCAAATTTCATGTGATTCTAACACTTTTTCACTGTTGATTTAGCAGATGTAAAAAGTTCCATTGTTGGTAAACCGTTAATTTTGCACACACTAAATCTGTAACATTTTGAAAATTTGGAAATAAATAAAATTAATTAAATAAATAATAAAATATTAATTTAAAAAGTTATTAAATCAAATTAGGACATTTTCTTAAGTAGTATGTAAAACAAATTAAATTAAAATTTTAGTGTGTAACATTAATAAATTACAAGGGTTTTAATGTGAAATTTAGCTTCATTTTAATTAGAATAGTGTTGTATAATAACATAGGTAGTGAAGGGTCTTTGTGTAAAAATTTAGGAAAACCTGCAAACTTGAAATGGTTGAGGGTGTAAGTGGAAAATGAGTAGATAATGTTTTAGCTCAGAATTTTATCACAAGTTAAAACAAATTGAAGTGATAATACAAGGACACATCCTACTTGCATGCACAATACATACACAATACCTCCTCCTTGCATGAGAGTGGTACACCCTTGTTGGGGGCACCTCCTCCTACACCTCACTCTTCCCTTTACCATATATATTGTGTTCAGATCATTTTAATAAATTAAAATTCAGAAAATTTCAAATTGAAAGAAAACTAAGAACAAGCAAAGAAAAATAAAAGAAAAGAGAAGTGAAGAAGAAGAACTAGGCTAAGAATTTCCACCACCAAGTTAGGAGCTAAGGATTGGGTGTCTTGGAGGAAGCCTTTCAACCATCCTCAGTAGGTAAAATGCTTAACTCGGTAGATTTTAGCTCTGTAGTTGTAAAAATTTTGGAATCGAATATCGAAATATCGTATTTTAGGAAAAACTTAACTTTGTGTTAATCTGCTATAGTTTAGGTGAAAATCAACTTAACCAAACAGTGTATAAATCTTATAAACTGGACCTAGAACAAACCCTAGAAGTACGAACCAAGGGGCTCGGATTTTGGCCGGCGAGAGTAAAGGCAGATCCGGCGTCGCCGGAATTTTGGTGGACTTTGGGGTTTTGGGTTTTATAGTAGGTCTCTGTACAGGTTTTAGGATATTTTGGTATTGTTTAATTAAGTTAGTTTAACTGTATATAAAATCTGGGAACTAATATCTGAAAAGAGATCAAAATTCTAAAATACGACACGGGTAATACGTAACGCGTTCTGTTTTCTGTTACGAAATACGTTTGGTTAAATTCCAGTTAAAATAAGTGCTAGGTAGTTTGTAATAGTCGTACGTGGTATAGTTAATACGTACAACTTGTATTTCATGTTTTCACCGTATCAAAGTTAGCCGTTTCCTTATACAAGTTAATTTCGATGTTAGATTCAAATACGGGAACATCGGAGGCAGCAAGGAAAGGAAAAGGATTGGCGATTTCTGAGTAGTTTACGACATATTCCGGTGAGTAGACTAAACATCTACCAGGGGATCTTGTAAATATGGCGTGATACGCCCGTAGTTTTGTTTAAATAAAAATTAGGCTTTTGTATGTTAATTTGATCATATGCATTCATATATATAAATATACATCACCATGTTAATAGTTGTTAGAACACTGCACTATTATCGACGAGTTATGCCGCACGTGCACATAATTACATGTTACACTACACCTCGTCGATATTGACATGCCCGTTTCACACTTAGTAATTATCCTGTTAAATACGATTCCTATCATACCTTAACATCAATAACAGTAGTAAATTACATCAATGACATCATGTTTCGTATTCAAGTGTTATAAGTTGATATAAAAGGCATTTGTATTATTGAGGATTTATGATTTTGAGTTTTCCAATACTATTGCGTAAATTCAGTGATTTTTCATATTGATGTGAGATGTCTACCATGAGATGCTGTTTTTATGATTTTGTTTTTATTCCGGGCCGAGTGGGGGAGCTATACGGTCGCGGATTTTTACGTTATCCAGACTGAGTGGGGGAGCTATACAGTTGGATACATGGTGGATCCGGTCGAGACCGAGGGGCTGGAAAGTCGCATTTGAGGCGGGGAGCCTAGCGAGGATACTCGATACCGGAGATAGTTGTGAAACACGGCGGATATCTAGATGATACCGACCGGTGTTATTAATTGCAGGATCGTTCGAGGAACGATGCCTGAGGGAAACATAAGATTTATGTCGATGTTGGACACGGAAAGATGAACTTGATTTGAAAATAAGTGATGAGATTTCATTCTGGATTTATATGATTATTAGTATAAATTCATGCTTTCACATGTTATCATGCATCATATTTAAACTTATCGCAATTAGTTATAGTTCGTCATAGTTACATTATCAGCCGTTATATGTTAGTTTTATTCACTGAGTTGGCAACTCACCTCCATTGTGCCACAGTTCCTTGCAGGAGTAGAGTGGACGGTTAACAGCAGTGCAGATCCACTTATCAGCTTTTATCGCATCTTTTGCTAGGTGGGTTACATATATAGTAACCTTCTCTTTTGGTATTGTATATTGAATCTAGAATATCTCCAGCAGACCCTGTATTATGAATTAGAACAAGATGTGGTTATATGTATATTATTTGACAGATGAGATCGTTTAGTTATGTTAAAAGATATTTCTTTTACTTATGTCTGAGATTCTTATTGATGTCATATAAAGTTGTATATTAATTTGCGCTGTTGGCATCGTTACTCCCAACTAGGGATGTAATCAAACTAAAACTCTTTATAACTACTGTTATATTTATTAGGAAATTATTGTAAAGATTTTAATACTTACAAACCGTGATTTTTACTTAAAAACTAAATTTTCTTAAGATTCCGCAAAAAAGGTTTTTGATCTTGGTATTTGGCTTGCTCGGGTTGTGTAGATATCTTTAGATATCATACAATCTAAGTGCCGGTCACATCCAAACTTTGGGTCGTGACAAAGTTGGTATCAAAACTTAGGATTAACCTTACGGAATCGAGTAGTGAGTTAAGGTAAGTCGACTTGCGTTCGTTACGTAGGATGACCTTTGGTTTGATGGAGTAGGTGAATTAGGTTGAGTGCAGTACCGTACGTATGTTCGCGGCATATTTACTTTACAATACTCAGCCTAATTAACCTTAGGATGTATATCTTGATTTATCCTTCCTTTGACTTTCTATTATGGATTATTCTTATCTGTAAGCCTTATCAACTCTTGTTTCTTGTTCCAGTTGCTATGGCTACGCGAGTTAGGCGTGCCGCAGCCAAAGATGCAGCTAGAGCGAATCCGCCTGTGATGGTGACTGTTACACCGGACATTCCGGCGGTGCATGAGCATGTTGATCCTCCTCCTCCAGATCGACTGACTAGGATAGAGGAGGGCATGTTAGAATTGCAGCAGGTGGTAGGACAGCTGGCTGAGGTCACTCGAGTACAGAGACAGGATTCGGCACCGACCATGGCAGAGTCCGATGTACAGCCCATGCAGACGGCCGCGCTAGTAGACACGAGAGTGATAGAGTTATCGCTTCCAGAGTTTATGAGGTTGAGACCTCCGGTATTTACAGACACCGATGTAGCGGAGGATCCTCAATCCTTTCTTGATAGGATGGCGAGGATCGGCAGATCATTGCGATGTTCTGATGCGAGGTCGGTTGAGCTGACTAGCTTTCGATTGGAAGGACTTGCACAGAAGTGGTGTGAGTCGATGGAGAGAGGGCGAGCTGCTGGTCTTCCTCCGATGTCGTGGACCGAGTTCTCTGAGGTTTTTCTTGCTAGATTTCTTCCACAGAGAGTGAGGGACGCCAGAGCTAGCAGTTTTGAAGCGTTGCGGAAATCTGTGAGTATGTCGGTGGCAGATTATGATTTACGATTCACCCAGTTGTCACGCTATGCTCCATACTTAGTTCCTACGAAGGAGCTTCGGGTGAAGAGGTTCATAAGGAGTCTGGACACGCAGTTGTTTCTGGCTATAGGCTCCCAGCATTTTGATACGTATGCTCAGGCCATGGATGCAGCGATGCGAGTGGAGGAGCGTTTGAGCGAGACAGTGGTCGTTCCGGAGCCAAAGAGGACTAGACCTATTGGGTCAATGACTAGGCAGTTTGGCAGAGGTAGAGGCAGGTACACTCCAGGCCGCAGTTTCGAACAAGGTGTGACCTAGGGCCAGATGTTTAGTTCATACCCGAAGATCAGAGGCCCCCATCTATATGTTTTAGTTGCGGACTTCCAGGACATTATGCGAGGGATTGTAGATCCCAGGGAGGGACCGTTGTTCCACAGGCTGCTTTACCCCCTCCACCTTCTACGTCAATGGCTTTACTTCCTCCCCCAGTTGGCACTATACGCCCGAAAGTTGCACCACGAGGTCGAGTCTTTGCAGGAAGCTTTCAAAGAGGTCGATGAGACAGAGGTAGATGACGACAGGATGCGGGCAGGGGCCAGGCACGAGTTTTTGCGCTGACTCCACAGGATGCCCAGGCATCAAATGCAGTTGTGACAGGTATTCTTGCAGTATGTTCCCTAGATGCACATATTTTATTTGATCCCAGTTCTACACATTCTTATGTATCTTCACGCTTTGCACTTTCTCTGGGGAGAGAATCATCGCTGTTAGATTTTCCGCTAGTTGTGATTACTCCGGTGGGGGATTCTTTTGTAGCTCGACATGTATTCAGGTCTTGTTCAGTACGTATTGGTGATAGGGATTCATTAGTTGATCTGATTCTCCTGGATAAGTTAGATTTTGATATACTTCTCGGTATGGATTGGTTGGCCGCTTGTTATGCGTACGTAGATTGCCGGGGAAAAGCGGTTAGATTTTTCTTTCCAGGTGAACCGATCTTTGTTGTACAGGGAGATTGTAATGTAACTCCTGTCAACATGATTTCTGCTCTTTGTGCGGGATGAATATTGAAGAAGGTTGTCATGGGTTCTTAGCATTTGTTCAGGACTTAGGAGCCGCTGAAGCCCCGTTGGACCATCTTCCGATCGCACGAGAATTTCTGGATGTGTTTCCTGCTGAATTACCAGGATTACTGCCCGATCGCGATATTGAATTTTGTATTGACTTGATTCGGGATGCGGGGCCTATTTCTATACCACCTTACCGGATGGCCCCGACGGAGTTGAAGGAACTCAAAAGCTAATTGCAAGAGTTGTTAAATAGAGGGCTTGTTCATCCAAGTGTATCGCCGTGGGGAGCTCCTGTCTTATTTGTTAAGAAGAAGGACGGTAGTATGAGACTGTGCATCGACTATAGGCAGTTGAATCGAGTTACTGTGCGAAATAGGTATCCATTACCTCGTATCGATGACTTGTTCGATCAGCTGCAGGGAGCTGGCTACTTCTCAAAGATTGATTTGCGGTCAGGGTATCACCAGTTGAGGGTTCGGTAGGATGACATTCCGAAGACTGCTTTTCGTACACGGTATGGGCATTACGAGTTCCTGGTGATGTCGTTCGGACTCACCAACACCCCAGCAGCTTTCATAGATATGATAAACCGTATTTTCAGGCCCTTCCTTGATCAGTTCATTATAGTATTCATTGATGATATTCTTGTTTATTCCCGGAGTCGGGAGGAGCACGAGCAGCATTTGCGCATCATATTGCAGACCTTGAAGGAGCATCAGCTGTTCGCTAAATTCTCCAAGTGTGCTTTCTGGCTGGATAGTGTAGACTTCTTGGGTCACGTAGTTACGAGAGATGGGATACGTGTGGACCCAAATAAGATCGAAGTGGTACAGTACTGGCCCAGACCTGTGTCAGTTACAGAGGTTCGGAGTTTCTTAGGTCTGGCAGGTTATTACCGACGCTTTGTGCAGGATTTTTCTCGGATCGCTGCACCGTTGACCGGATTGACTAGGAAGGAAATTCCATTTCTTTGGACAGATGCACGTGAGCGGAGTTTCCAGCAGTTGAATACTCGCTTGACGACTGCACCAGTCTTATCTTTACCTTCTGGGTCAGGTGGTTTTGTTGTATATTGTGATGCCTCTCGAGTGGGTTTAGGCTGTGTGTTGATGTAGCACGGCAGGGTTGTAGCTTATGCTTCTCGGCAGTTGAAGAGGCACAAGCAGAACTACCCCACTCATAATTTGGAGATAGCTGCTGTAGTTTTTGCACTGAAGATTTGGAGGCATTACTTGTATGGAGAGTCGTGCCAGATTTTTACAGATCATAAGAGCTTGAAGTATATTTTTTAGCAAAGGGATCTGAATCTAAGGCAGCGTCGATGGATGGAACTCGTGAAGGATTACGATTGTGAGATCTTGTATCATCCAGGAAAAGCGAATGTTGTAGCAGATGCTTTGAGTCGAAGGCCTGGAGGTAGCTTATCTCATGTGCGCACCTTGCAGAGACACTCTTATACAGACTGGAAGATTCTATGTGATAGTCGTGTACAGTTTGAGTTCACCTCGACAGGAGGACAGTTAGCACATGTTCGCACCCGTCCTCAGTTATTGGATCGTATTCGAGAGACACAGCCCGCAGATACTCGTATGTCGGAGATTATGGATCAGATTAGGCAGGGCAGAGAGTCGGAGTTCGTGATAGATGACCGTGGAGTATTACGTTTTGGGACTCGTCTTTGTGTGCCAGATTCGGATGGACTGAGACGTGAGATCTTAGAGGAGGCCCATCGATCAGCATGCAGTATTCATCCTGGTTCCACCAAGATGTATCATGACTTAAAGGATGTTTATTGGTGGGAAGGAATGAAGAGGGATGTTGTAGAGTTTGTTTCGAGATGCTTGACTTGTCAGCAAGTCAAGGCCGAGCACCAGAGGCCGGCAGGAGAGTTGCAGTCCTTGCCCATTCCGGAGTGGAAATGGGAACAGATTTCTATGGATTTCGTTGTGGGTCTACCCAGGACTAGCAAAGGGTATGATTCCATCTGAGTGATTGTAGATAGATTGACAAAGGAAGCTCACTTTCTTCCGGTGAAGACGACATATGGGTTTGCGCGGTATGCTCAGACTTATATCGACGAGATTGTACGATTGCATGGGGTTCCGACGTGCATAGTGTCAGATAGGGGTACACAGTTTACAAGCAGGGTATGGCAGAAACTTCAAGAAGCTCTTGGTACACGATTGAGTTTTAGTACAGCTTTCCACCCATAGACAGATGGTCAGTCAGAGCGGACCATTCAGACTTTAGAAGATATGCTTCGAGCTTGCAGCCTTGATTTCGGTGGTAGTTGGGATCGTCACTTACCTTTGATAGAATTCTCGTACAACAACAGTTTTCAGGAGACGATCCAGTTGGCACCCTTTGAAGCTTTGTATGGGAGGAAATGTCGATCACCCGTTTGCTGGACGAAACTGAGCGAGAGTAGAATTTTGGGACCACAGATAGTACAGGAGACTACGGAAAAGATTCAGTTGATACGGGACAGAATGAGAGCGGCCCAGTGAAGACAGAAATCATATGCAGATCGACGTCGTCGTAGACTCGAGTTTGAGGTGGGAGATCATGTGTTCCTTCGTGTATCTCCAATGAAAGGTGTGATGCGTTTCGGGAAAAAGGGGAAGCTCAACCTCAGATATGTAGGACCTTACGAGATTCTGGAGAGAGTGGGTGTTGTAGCTTATCGTTTAGCACTTCCACCCAGTTTTCCCGATGTGCATCCGGTATTTCACGTGTTCATGCTTCGCAAGTATCTTCACGATCCTTCTCACGCGATCCAGCATCAGACCTTACAGCTTGAGCCGGATTTATCCTACACAGTGCAGCCAGTAGCTATTCTAGACCGGCAGGCAAAGAAACAAAGATCAAGGGTACTTCCATCTGTAAAAGTTCTTTGGAGAGGAACGAATCGCGAGGAGATTACTTGGGAGACCGAGGATGCGATGCAAAAGAAATTTCCACATCTTTTTGAAGGTACGTCTAATTCAGTTTTAAATTCGAGGACCGAATTTTCTTAATGGGGGAATATTGTAACATTTTGAAAATTTGAAAATAAATAAAATCAATTAATTAAATAATAAAATATTAATTTAAAAAGTTATTAAATCAAATTAGGACATTTTCTTAAGTAGTAAGTAAAATAAATTAAATTAAAACTTTAGTGTGTAACATTAATAAATTACAAGGGTTTTAATGTGAAATTTAGTTTCATTTTAATTAGAATAGTGTTATATAATAACATAGGTAGTGAAGGGTCTTTGTGTAAAAATTCAGGAAAATATGCAAACTTGAAATGGTTGAGGGTGTAAGTGGAAAAGGGGTAGATAATGTTTTAGCTCAGAATTTTATCACAAGTTAAAACAAATTGAAGTGATAATACAAGGACACATCCTACTTGCATGCACAATACATACACAACACCTCCTCCTTGCATGAGAGTGGCACACCCTTGTTGGTGACAGCTCCTCCTACACCTCACTCTTCCCTTTGCCATATATATTGTGTTCAGATCATTTTAACAAATTAAAATTCAGAAAATTTCAAATTGAAAGAAAACTAAAAACAAGCAAAGAAGAATAAAAGAAAAGAGAAGTGAAGAAGAATAACTAGGTTAAGGATTTCCACCACCAAGCTAAGAGCTAAGGATTGGGTGTCTTGGAGGAAGCCTTTCAACCATCCTCAGTAGGTAAAATGCTTAACTCAGTAGATTTTAGCTCTGTAGTTGTAAAAATTTAGGAATCAAATATCGAAATATCGTATTTTAGGAAAAACTTAACTCTGTGTTAATCTGCTATAGTTTAGGTGAAAATAAACTTAACCAAACAGTGTATAAATCTTATAAACTGGACCTAGAACAAACCCTAGGAGTACGAACCAAGGGGCTCGGATTTTGGACGGCGAGAGTAAAGGCAGATCCAGCGTTGCCGGAATTTTGGTGGGCTTTGGGGTTTTGGGTTTTATGGTAGGTCTCTGTACAGGTTTTGGGATATTTTGGTATTGTTTAATTAAGTTAGTTTAACTGTATATCAAATCTGGGAACTAATATCGGAAAAGGGATCAAAATTCTAAAATACGATACGGGTAATACGTAACGCGTTCTGTATTCTGTTACGAAACAGTGTTTGGTTAAATTCCAGTTAAAATAAGTGCTAGGTAGTTTGTAATAGTCGTACGTGGTATAGTTAATACGTACAACTTGTATTTCATGTTTTCACCGTATCGAAGTTAGCCGTTTATTTATACAAGTTAGTTTCGATATTAGATTCAAATACGGGAATTTCGGAGGCAGCAAGGAAAGGAAAATGTTTGGCGATTTCTGAGTAGTTTACGGCGTATTCTGATGAGTAGACTAAACATCTACCGGGGGATCTTGTAAAGAAAGCGTGATACGCCCGTAGTTTTGTTTAAATAAAAATTAAGCTTTTGTATGTTAGTTTGATCATATCCATTCATATATATAATTATACATCGCCATGTTAATAGTTGTTAGAACACCACACCATTATTGATGAGTTATGCCGCACGTGTATATAATTACATGTTACACTACACCTCGTCGATATTGACATGCCACTTTCACACTCAGTAATTATCATGTTAAATATAATTCCTATCATACCTTAACATCAATAACAGTAGTAAATTACATCAATGACATCATGTTTCGTATTCATGTGTTATAAGTTGATATAAAAGGCATTTGTATTATTGAGGATTTATGATTTTGAGTTTTCCAATACTATTGCATAAATTCAGTGATTTTTCATATTGATGTGAGATGTCCACCATGAGATGCTGTTTTTATGATTTGGTTTTTATTCCGGGCCGAGTGGGGGAGCTATACGGTCATGGATTTTTACGTTATCCAGACTGAGTGGGGGAGCTATACAGTTGGATACATGGTGGACCCGGTCGAGACCAAGGGGCAGGAAAGCCGCATTTGAGGCGGGGAGCCTAGCGAGGATACTTGATACCGGAGATAGTTGTGAAACACGGTGGATATCTAGATGATACCGACCGGTGTTATTAATTGGAGGATCGTTCGAGGAACAATGCCTGAGGGAAACAGAAGATTCGTGTCGATGTTGGACCCGAAAAGATGAACTTGATTTGGAAATAAGTGATGAGATTTCATTCTGGATTTATATGATTATTAGTATAAATTCATGATTTCACATGTTATCATGCATCATACTTATCCTTATTGCAATTAGTTATAGTTCGTCATAGTTACATTATCAGCCGTTATATGTTAGTTTTATTCACTGAGTTGGCAACTCACATCCGTTGTGCCACGGTTCCTTGCAGGAGTAGAGTGGACGGTTAGCAGCAGTGCAGATCCACTTATCAGCTTTTATCGCATCTTTTGCTAAATGGGTTACATATATAGTAACCTTCTCTTTTGCTATTGTATATTGAATCTAGAATATCTCCAGCAGACCCTGTATTATGACTTAGAACGAGATATGGTTATATGTATATTATTTGACAGATGAGATCATTTAGTTATGTTAAAAGATATTTCTTTTACTTATGTCTGAGATTCTTATTGATGTCGTATAAAGTTGTATGTTAATTTCCGCTGTTGGCATCGTTACTCCCAACTAGGGATGTAACCAAACTAAAACTCTTTATAACTGCTGTTATATTTATTAAGAAATTATTGTTTAGATTTTAATACTTACAAACCGTGATTTTTACTTAAAAACAAAATTTTCTTAAAATTTCGCAAAAAGGGTTTTTGATCTTGGTATTTGGCTTACTCGGCTTGTTTAGATATCTTTAGATATCATAAAATCTAAGTGCCAGTCACATCCAAACTTTGGGTCGTGACAAAATCAACGGTGAAAAAGTGTTAGAATCATATGAAATTTGGTGTATCGAAATATTAGACTATGAAAATTAAGATGGATGGTACCGATTGTCGAATAAAATGGTGGAGGGTGTACTTTTTCCACCGTTGATTTAGTGGGTGCAAAATTAATGGTTTACCGGCAATAGAACTTTTTACATTGCTAAATCAACGGTGAAAAAGTGATAAAATCATATTAAATTTGATGTATCGACATATTAGACGATGAAGATCAAGATGGACAGTGCCGATCATCGAATAAAATAATAGAGGGGGTATTTTTTGCCGCCACCTAACGAAATAAGCCTCCTAGCCCCCCTTCCCCTATATATATATATATATATATATATATATATATATATATATATAGAAAGGCAAACAATTTTAACCACAATTCATGGGGTTTATAATTTTGATTTTAATTTGACGAACTTACATAGCCATATCAGCAATAAGAGAAGTAAATACAGATTTTCTTTTGCAAATATTTAACAAATACAATCATCAACTTAATTAATTTTAACCATAAAATTGTCTTTTCTGTTGTTGATTTTAAATAACTAGGAAAATCACCCTAGATCAATTTAAAACAAGCCACCCATCCATCCCCACCATTTGAGTTGTCTTTAATTTCTTAAAATTCAAATTTTAAACGGAAGGAACACATTTTTTAACACGTGCATCACAAATGCAAGATTCTTGCCACGTGTCCCTGTCTGTCGGTATATTATTTCCCACATGTTTGTTTTCTTTGTGACTTATAATTTTACGGGTAGTACACGTGCAAACTTTTGAGCTTCTACAAGATTAAAAGAAAAATCAATTAAAAATATATGTGGCGGGGGGGGGATTCGATCACAGAGACTATGTCACAGCAGTGCAAGGCTTTACCAATGAGCTACAAGTGCATTCTTGCTGTTCAAAAGCAATTTAAATTTATAACTTGTGCTCAGGCTAAGGTATTCCTTTCTGTATTTTGAAAAAATTATGTACAGAAAGTTTAGGGTTGTTACATTCTACCCTCCTTATAAAAATTTAGTCCTCGAAATTTATAGAAGGAAAGTGTAACAGATTCAAGAAAAGTTTGGAGAGAGAACTATTGATAGTGTATGGAAAATATTTAGAAGAACGAAAGAATATAAAAGTTTTGGAAAGATTGAGAAAGATGTAAGGAAATTACCAGGGTTATCTTGATCTACAGTCTCGGATTCTATGGCCGCTAATGTGAAAGCCTGTCGCCGGGGTACATTCCTCCTAGCTAGAAACACATTCCTCTGTCCTTGAGGCATGTTCCTCAGTGCCTGCTGGAATTGGCGATTAGGTTGTACAAGAGGCCCACGTGGAGGTGGAGCTGAGAGAGCAAGATGAGGTGTAGGAGCATGGATAGCCGGCCACTGCGGATAAGTATTGTGAGTTGGAACTGGGTTGTGTCTCTAAGGATATGTTCCAATTCCTTGATTGGATGCACCACAAACAAGGAACATGCCTTTTACGCACCTACAGTCCTTCCACAGGCGTCCATCTCTCTTGCAGTAGAAGCAAAAATCTAGAATTGGCCGGTTATTTGTTACTTCCGGTCTCCTGGGTTCATGAGTTGGTATTGAAGAGGCTCCTCCTTCCATCTGGGTGGCAGGGTGCTTCACACCGGCAGATTGAGGTCTGCCCTTCTTCTTCACTACTGCCTCATATCTTCGGGCAGCCTTCAAAGCCAAACCATGGGTTGGAAAATCCCCTGTAACTAATGCAGCTTGGATCTCCGGGTCCAACCCTTGCTGTAATCTTCTAGCCCTGATCTCAGCAGTCGGTATAAGATGGGCCGCAAATCTATTACGGTCTTGTGTTAGCTGTGGGATATTAGAAAATCGAATATTTGAGACATATCTTTACCTGCTCAACATAGTGAACTCAGTATCATACTCATCCATAAATTTGGTCCACATCGAACCTTGTTGTAGATGGATGAATTGTTGTTCCATGTCAAATCGGGCAGTCTCGGGGAAATATTTCGCATCGAACATCTCGCGAAAAGTCCTCCATTCGATAGGCTGGGCAAGACGGCTTTCTTCCTCCTTCCACCAAACTCGGGCGTTGTCGGTGAGTTGCAGCTCGCAACCCGTACCCAAGCGATCTCTGGCACTTGTGCTGCTGCCAGATCGTTCTCAATGCTCTGAGTTCATTCTTCAGCATCTAAAGGGCTCTCTTTCCTAGAAAAATTCTTAGGGTGCAGTGCCCGGAATTGCTTCACTCCGGGTGCTTCCGCTTCTGGATGGTTCAACAAGATAGCAGTCTGTTGCTGCTGTCCTTCCAAGAGGCTTCGGATTGCCTCAAGCAGTACTGTCTGCTCATTGATCGGAGTAGCAACGGTAGACGTAAGCGGTAGAGGTGGTGGTGTATTGTTGAAGTTGGTGCTAGTGTTGTTTGGAGAATCCATAACCTTGAAAGAAAAATAAGGTTATGATAGATTCAAACTATATGAAATTTTAAGATTCAAGGAATATGAAATGTAAAGAATGTTTTTAGTTGCTGATTCTTGTGTTATATTACTTAGGACTTCATGAAGAATTGACCTGCATGTCCATGCAGAACTGACTTGCATGGACCGCCAACAAAACCTGTCACGCCCCACTTCCTAGTGTATGGGTCAGAAGACGCGTGAGGCCGCTACGTATTTACTCAGAAGTAAACACGCTAAACGTATCTAAGCAACATAATGAAAGTATACAAGAAAAATAACAATAGATGTAATTGAACAGCAACATTTATTTATTAAATATTTCTTTACAAGTACAACTGAAAATGTAAATACATGAATGGAAAGCAATGCCTAAACAATGGCATGAACTGAAAAAATATATATATACAAGTATCTAAAGCTCTGGATCAAAGGCGAACTGCTCCAAGTCTTCAGTACTGGGCTCGATCTCCAGTGAGTCCGATCCACCTGACAATATTCCAAAGAAAGAAGAGAAGGAATGTCGTCAGCGAACATTCGCTCAGTAAGTCCCAAGAGAGGTAGAGATAGAATAGACGGAAAGAGAGTATAACTAGTAATGTTTGATTATAATATTAACGCAGTTATTTGTAGCTTGGTACAGAATATGCCAGTGTATACGAGAGGAGTCCAACTTACACCGTGGACTTTGGTAACCCGTAGTACAAGGCTCCATCGACAAAACCACGGAACAATAGCATGGATGTATAGTTACATCTTTTAGTGACCACCTCGTGCCACCTTTAACACATTCCGTACC
Organism: Agapanthus africanus; assembly: GCA_030015575.1. NCBI lineage: Eukaryota > Viridiplantae > Streptophyta > Magnoliopsida > Asparagales > Amaryllidaceae > Agapanthus > Agapanthus africanus. Next base: position 752,114,889 of record JASDDO010000019.1, read on the forward strand.
AGTCTACCCCTTTGAAATCCCGTAATATCTTTTGTATTGATTGTATTGTTTGTTTTATAGATGGAAGACTTGCCGAAACCATGATATCATGTAAACAGAATGGATATAAATGGATAGTCATATAATCAGAGTATATCCATGGTTCGGTTCAGTCGAATCATGTTGATATAGATTGAATTCTGGTATAAATGGATTCATATTGTATTGTAGTTATGCTTGAATTGAATTCAAACCAGATTGATTTCATATTAGACTGAGACTCTGTCTAAGTCAGACACTTTAAAACGAATTGAAGTCCTGAGTTAGTTTTGATGTTATCGGTAACTGCTGCACATGGACGGCAAGATTTATATCTTTTTCTAAGACAATTACCGTGTTGATACACCGTCGTTATATTTTCTACCTTAGATAGGCAAGCACCTATATTCTCCAGCACCCTGAGACTCAAAAGAACTGGTCCTGCTTAAACCTATATTTACTAAGGTCCTTATTGTAAATTAATATAACTTGAGGGGGGGTTATGAAAAATAGTTTTGATATATTTTCAAAATACACCTCAAATATTTAATTATCGTTTTTAGGGTTTTCATAATTGTAACTTTTATAAAGTGAAATATTCTAGTGGATATAACCTAGATTTCAATGAATATGGTATTTTAGTGTAATAATGGAATTGTATTGATATGTAATGGGAGTTTCATGAAATTTATGATTGATTTAGAAAACATGGAATATTTATATAATATATTTAAAGTAGGTACTTTGATAATATTCATATAAATATATATATATATATATATAGTAAAAATAAATTTTATTTATTTTGTAGAAATCTCATTTTTCTTAAAAATTGCATTAAAAATTCCATCGAGATCGAATACTCCGTGAGGAGGTATGCATCCCGCTCTACTAGGCCCGAGGATGTGTGATAACCCGCACCATCCCGATTGGGGTTCCCCAAAATGGGTTGTAGAGGCGCATTTGCAGGGAATTATATAATACACTTTTAAAGAAAACGGTTTTTGAATATTTAAGGTATTTAAATGTAAATCCGTATTTTCCCATAAACTATTATCCTAAGAATTATCGTGCTATGTCAAAAATATGTGTTGTGATGAGATATGTCATTAACTCGTGAATTTTCTAAAGGTAATAAGGTTAAACTGAATAATCAAAGTCGTATGTAAATATGATGGTATTTTACCGTATAGATGGAATAAAAGTTGATATACATATTATTTTAAGATGAAACTTATTGTGAATGTTATATTATGTTTGTTAAACAATATACAAAAAGATGGTGAATTTGTTCTAAAGAAAAATTGTGGTTTTAGTTAAAATAGCATCGGAAGTCGGATTAACTCTGCTTCCGACGAGTTTTGAAAAAATGAATTCGTTTTAATAGAAGAGAAGGGGGAAAGAGGGAACTTGCTGATTGGAATTAGATAGAAGAGGTAGGGTGAACTTAGGAAAGCGTCAGGGAGTCATTTCGTCGCCGGATTCTTCCCGAAACGTCGCCGGAATTTCGACCTTTGCTAACTCCACTTGTATAACTTTGGACTTGGAAATTTTATAGAGTTTTTGTATGAGATTTCTGAAGGAGGAGAGGTGAAATGTATTTTGGTATTTATAAGGAAAATTAGGATTTAGGGTAATGAAAAATGAAACTAAAATGTGCATTAAAATTGGATTTAAGAGATGAATTATCACCCTTTGGAAGAATGAAATTAAAACTGCGTCAGATAAAGAAGACATCCAGATTATGGTTGTGGACGGAGAGACCTGCGAGCCTGTAGAGGATGGAGTTGAAGGTGAGATCTGGGTCTCTTCTGCGAGCAATGCATCCGGTTACATCGAGCACCCATGCTTAACACGTCAGGTGTTTCATGGGAGGCTTAAAAGGAGGACCGGCCCTTGCTTTGTGAGGACAGGCGATATAGGGGTCATCAGAGGCAAAGAGCAAAATTTATATGTGGTCGGCCGAGTTTCATATGTTGTTAAAATCGATGGTCAAAGAAATTCCTTGCACCCTCACTATTTGGAGACGGCAGCATATGATAGCGACCCGATCCATTTGAGAGGTGGATGCATTGTTGTTGTTCCCCTCCGAATGACGGCCGCGACGTGAGGACGTCTTGCCCGAGATTCGGGACAGATGCTATATGGTTTTATCCGTCTACCTCTCCGAAGATGCCAAGTTGATTTATGGCACCATGTATCGGAGGTTTAGACGGATGCGGCCGATGTAGCAGACTTCGTCAGATTCCCACTCAGGGTGAGGGGTTTTTGATTGTGGGGACGCTCTTCCCTGCAGGCGCAAGCCACTGCAGTTAATTACGCTACCGCATCGTGGTAACAACTTTCTCCTTCTCCAGAATTTCACTTCGTGTCGTGGGTGTTTGTTTTGTCTGTGGTTGCCCGTGGATTGTATACGGAGACTGAGTAATGCCGTCTCCCGTAGGACGTGGATTAGTCCAAATCTATATTTACTTAGATTTGGGTTTGGTGTTTTTAGTTTAAGGATGCATTAGTCGCGTTGCGGCTAAGATCAACTTAAACGTTCGTTAAGGATACGTTAGTCCTGTTTGAGACTAAGATCAACTTAACGTGATAATCCATTTAATATCTGGCCATCGGAACTCGTCACCTCTCTAACGTCGTTGAAGGATTACAACGGCAGATGTCAGAGGAGTTCAGAGATGTACCCTTGAACCAAGGTTGATTTGGAGTTTTATAGTCCGTTTGAATGTTTAAGGATACGTTAGCTGTGTTTGGGGCTAAAATCAACTTAAACGGGATCATTTAGATCCGGCAAAAGAGCATTTGGAGGCTCTATTGTTCCAGTTTTAGGGACGTAGTGGTCCATGTTCCAGTTTAGAGACGTGGTGGTCCGACATTAGTTTAAGGACGTTTCGGTCCGATATTAGTTTAAGGACGTTTCGGTCCGATATTAGTTTAAGGACATTTCTTAATGTGTGGTCCACGAGTTTAAGAACCCCGCAGTCCATCTTGATGTGTGGTCGTCGGGACCCGTCACCTCTCTGACGTCGTTGAAGGATTACAACGATAGGTGTCAGGGGAGTCCGGAGATGTACCCTTGAACCGGATGTAAATTGATTTAGGGGAGCAGTCTTGCTCAGTCAATTTAATTTGAGGACTTACGGCCATGATTGGGCTAAGTCCAGTTGAGAATATTCAACGTTTTTTTATCTTTGGCCTATTAGGCCTGTGCTAGGGCTTTGCCCATGTTTAATAATGCACTGCACTATTTTCTATTTTTTGTTTGGGCTCTTCCCATAAAAGATGCAGAGCATCAATTTATTCTGGGCTCTGCTCCTTTTTGCATAGCATTTTTATTATTTTTGTTTGGGCTCTGCCCATTTATAAATGATGCAGAGCATCAATTTAATTAGGCTTGCTTGGTCTTTTGACTTGGGCCTGGCCCTTTGGGAAATGCATTGCATTTATCAGGCTCTTTGCGCCAATCAGAGAGCGCAAGCGCTTATAGTGATGACACGTGCCACGCAAGCGCAGTGCTCTGCGCTAATGCGCTGCGCCTGCGCTGCTGACACGTGGTGCGCTCCTGTGGCTTGCGCCAATCCGAGAGCGCAACAGCGCAGTTTACAAGTGCAAAGCACTATGACTTAAGAATCTTTCAGATTCGGGAACCAATGATTCACAAGAAGAAGTGCAAAGCACTATTCGTTTCCTTGATCTAATTTAGATCAAAGAAAAACAAGTTTTTCTTTTTATTTCAAGAACCAGAGGTTCATAAAAGTGCAAAGCACTATTTTTTTATTTTGTTGTTTTCTTGTTTTTTTAAAGAACCAGTGGTTCATAAGAAGTGCAAAGCACTGTTTATTATATGAAGATCATTGAACTGGTTTTTTAGATCAATGATCTATTAGAAGAAATTTCTTCTCTCTACTGAAGGTTTTTACCTTTTTCTTGAAATTTTTCTCAGAGTTCTCTCTGTTTGAAGCTCTTATTTTTTTTCCAAGAAACGTTGATCCCTTTGAATTGAGGTCTAGGGCCCTTTTTATAGTGCCCAGAAATTAGTTAAATTTGTTAAAGAGATATTTCTCTGAGTGATTTGGGGAATTTTCCCCACCGTTGGATTTTTGATCCAAGGGGTTCTGTTTTACAGAAGAAAATCTTCTTGTTTTGACAAGAACAGAATTAAGATTTCTTTGAAATCTTAATTCTGTTTGGCGCAAACGCCTCAGCGCGTGACACGTGTCGCGCAGCGCACAGCGCAGCGCAACTGCGCTAGCGCATGCGCAGCGCATCTGCGCTGACACGTGTCGCGCAGCGCAACTGCGCTAGCGCATCTGCATGCACTGACATGTGTCGCGCAGCGCAAAGCACAGCGCAACTGCGCTAGCGCATCTGCGCTGACACGTGTCGCGCAGCGTAGCGCTTGCGCAACTGAAGCGTTGCTTCCTTTAACTTTACCTAATAGAGCTTTGCTCTGATTGGGTGCGCTGCTTTGGGCGCTGCGCTGATGTGTCTGCGCCTGACACGTGGCGCGTCCCGGGATTTCAAGCGTTGCTTCAAAATTTGAATTTTGAATTTCTAGCAGAGCTTTGCTCTGATTGGGGGAAACAAATGCCCCCCCCACCGTTGCGCTTACGTGGCCCCAAACGTGAGCACAACGGTGGCAGAATTCCAACCGCCGCGGCAACTTTTGGAAGTTGAAGAGGCACTTGATGCCTATAAATAGGACCTTTGGTCCCCTACAGATGCTTATCATCTTTCAGATTTTTTATTTTCAAAAAACTTCAGAGCTTTGCTCTTGTCTTTAAGAACTCCAGAGCTTTGCTCTCCTTTCCAAAGTTTTTTTAAGAAAAACTTTAGGTAAAATTGATTCTTAGATTAAATTAATTTTAGTTAATCTTAACCAGCAGGGCTTTGCTCTCATAGATCTTCTGATCTAAAGAAAATCCCTTCGGGGTTTCATCAGCAGAGCTTTGCTCATTTTCAAAGTTAGAAACTTTAAGTAAAATTAATGTAAATCAAATTAATTTAAATTAATCTCAGCCAAAGAGCTTTGATCTCACAGATCTTTTGATCTAAAGAGATCCCCATTGGGGTTTCATAAACAGAGCTTTGGTCTCAAACACTTATAGATCTGCAGAGATCTTGTTCATGGGTTCTAACCCATGAACAGAGCTTTGCTTTCGAGGAATTTAGCCCTCTGTGTATATTATTTTTCTTTTATCGCTAATCTTCTTGTGGTATTTCCTCCAGGCATAATGACGGTGCGTCTATACAGTTTGCACAAGTTCATCACCTATGACGATAACCGCGCACAGGGCCATCATCAAAACCAGGAGTTTACGGACGCCCAATGTGCGGAGGTCATGGATCGGCTCAACGCAAGCGGTGGTTGGCTACTTCCTCGTTGTTCAGCTCTCTTGAAGGTCGTGTTGGGAGCAATATGGAGAGCACTTCCGGGTCTTCATGAGGCCCTACCGCTCAATGCGCTGGATGATGCCGAAGACAAGGTGCATTCAGTGTACCTGACGGGGCTGATCTCGAAGAAACGGCGGGACAACCTTATTGACATCCTACATCAAATCTTCCAGCAGACGACGATAGTTGCTGCTTATCGAAGGCCGGGAGGGCTTGCCGAGGATCTTGACACACAGGAGCGCGAGAGGCTGTGCATAAGAATAATCAGAAAGGCCAGAAGAACTCTGGATGGCCTTACTTTTGACTTTCTCAATCCGTGCCCTGGATCTGAAGTTATTCCATTGTAATAATATTTTTCGTTCATTGCTTTTTATGATTGTAAGAATTTTTGGCAATATGAATGGAAAATTTTTATTTCAGCTTGTCTTATTTCTCGTCCTGAGTCTTCTGCCCATGCATGAATGAGTGTGTCTCGAATGCTTGATCAAATGTAAATCGGATGTTCTTTCTGTCATTTTCTTCTTTCTTTTATTGCCAGCAGGCTGTCTTAATAAACAGGTTCAACAGATAATGGAGTAGGCATCTTAGTTTCTTCAAGAAATTGCGATGTCTTAGGCCGCGGGTTCAGATCTGCTGCCCAAGATTTTTCAACTCTATGAGTCGTGAGGGTCTCATAGAGGCTTTTCTCCCTACGGATCGAGAGCATCTCGTAGGTGGGTTTTCTCCTTAGGCATCGTGAGGATTCCTAAGTGTGTTTTCTCTTATAGGTCGTAAGGATCCTATAAGAGAATTTTTCCCTCTTACGAGTCGAGAGGACTCGTAAGTGGTTGTTTCCCTCCTTGTCGAAACTCGACTTCGGAGAGTGAGACCCGTGGATAGTATGCAAGAGACAGTTTTAGATCGACTTGCATGGTCCCATTGTTCAAGAAGCAAGTTTTTTAGTCCCCGCTGCCTGAGGCTTCATCTTGTAAGTTGAGACGAATCGGGAATTTTCCCGCGGAGACACTGGTTTCTCTGCGAGCCGACGCGAATCAGTAGGCTCTCATCAAGGATTGTTTGTTTCCTTGAGTTGAGGTATCTGCTAAGGATTATTTGTTTCCCTAGCGCCAAGGATTATTTGTTTCCTTGGGGTTGAAACGAGTCGAGAATTTCCCACGGAAGCACTGGTTTCTCTGCGAGTCGACGCGGATCAGGAGGCTCTCGTCAAGGAGTGTTTGTATCCGTGAGTTGAGGTGTTTGCTAGGAATTATTTGTTTCCCTAGCGCCAAGGATTATTTGTTTCCTTGGGTTGAAACGAGTCGAGAATTTCCCACGGAGGCACTGGTTGCTCTGCGAGTCGACGTTGATCAGGAGGCTCTCGTCAAGGAGTGTTTGTATCCGTGAGTTGAGGTGTTTGCTAGGGATTATTTGTTTCCCTAGCGCCAAGGATTATTTGTTTCCTTGGGGTTGAAACGAGTCGAGAATTTCCCACGGAGGCACTGGTTGCTCTGCGAGTCGACGCGAATCAAGAGGCCCTCGTTAAGGATTGTTTGTTTCCTTGAGTTGAGGAATTTGCTGAAGACACTGGTTTCTTCGGAGTTGGAATGAACCGTCGAGATTTGGCTTCGTCTTCTGGCGGAGCCTGTTGGGAAAGTATGGTTCCCTCTTTGTTTACGCCCTTGGATTGTATACAAGGATCGATGTGATCTTAACTGTAGAGCCAAAGTTTTTTCATCATTTTTTTTGTTTTATTTCCGTGATGCTCTATCATTTCAGCTTTTATATCGCGAAGGTCGCGATTGCCCAATCATTTCGGCTATTTTTCGCGGTGCCAAATCATTTCGGCTGTTTATTTTATTTTTATTCGCTGCTTTTTATTGCGAGTTGCCCAATCATTTCGGCTATTTTGCATGCATATATTTTTACTTGCTGCTTTTTATTGCAAGTTACCCCATCATTTCGGCTATTTCATATGCATGTGCGGCCTATTGGCTTTTCGCCGTAAGCCTGAAATTAGACACCGATTTCGGCATCAGCACCGCTACAACTAGGATATTGCCATGAGCGAATCATCATTTGCCTCCGTCGATGTCGAACAAAGGTGGCTTAGCGAACAGGGTTAAGGCGTTGTTGACTAAGGCTTTTAACTTTATGGGCCGTAAGGGTCTCACAAAGGTATTTCTCCTTACAAGTCGTGAGGATCTTGTAGGTGTATTTTCTCCTTAGGAATCGTGAGGATTCCTAAGTGTATGTTTCTCTGTAAGTCGTAAGGATCCTACAAGAGGTTTTTCTCCTTGTAAGTCGAGAGGACCTACAAGGGCTGTTTACCATGCAAACATATCCCCAATCAGGGATGAAACTTGGTTAGGGAAATGTTTATTCGCGCTCGTGGATTGTATACAAGAGTCAGTGTCGAACCACTTGTAGGCAGTATTGGAAGTTGTGGGGGTTGCTCAAGCACAGGTTTAGGTCTCTGTAACTTAAGACTTTCAAATCTTATGAGCCGTGAGGGTCCCATAAGAGAGTTCTCCTTACGAGTCGTGAGGATCTCGCAAGTGTATTTTCTCCTTAGAAATCGTGGGGATCCCTAAGTGTGCTGCTCCCTTGTGAGTCGTAAGGATCTCACGCGGGTGGTTTCTCCTTACAAGATCGAGGGGACCCTGTAAGTGTCCTTTAACGAGGTTGCGCCCTTTCAGGTTTTCACAAACACTCGCCGGTAGTCCTGCTGTTTTTACTCACGGAGCCCTTTCGGGTTTTCATCCATGCCCATTTTGCTTATGGACATACCGTTTTTATTTTATATATATTTTTTTATTTATTTTCTTTTTCTCTTTTTTTTACGAGGTCCCGCCCTTTCAGGTTTTCACGAACACTCGCCGGTAGCCCTGCTGTTTTTACTCACGGAGCCCTTTCGGGTTTTCATCCGTGCCCTTTTTGCTTATGGACATACCGTTTTTATATATATATATATATTTTTTTATTTTTTTTATTTTTTTATTCATCTCGTCAGCCTAAGGATGCTGCGACAGTAGTTTAAAGACGTTTCGGTCTGCTATTAGTTTAAGGACATTTCGGTCCGATATTGAGAAGGCTGGCTACTGCTGATAGAGTTTGAGCTTAGGAAGATAGCGAGCGGACGTAGTCGTCGTCATCTACCATTGACCTAGGCTGTTGCTCATTAAGCATAGTATTTCTTTAGGAAGCGACCGTTTATTGGCCTGAAAGGCCTTTCACCGTGCATGTCCATGAGTAGATAGGCCCCACCCTGGTAGACCTTATCTATGATGTATGGGCCTTCATAGTTTGGCTCGAATTTTCCTCGCTTGGCGTGATTGGGAATCATAGGCCTTTTGACCACTAGCACAAGTTCGCCTTGGCGGAATGTCCTCGGTCGGGTCAATCTTTCATATGAGCGCGTCATCTTTGCTTTATAAACTTCCAGATTTTGTTGCGCTATGAACCGTGTTTCATCAAGGGCATCGAGTTCCTCAAGGCGAAGGTGAGCATTTTCTTCGTTCGTCAACTCGTAGTGGACCGCCACTCGTAGAGAGGGTAGCTCTATCTCGAGGGGAAGTACTTCTTCCGTCCCAAATACCAACACGTACGGCGTTGTGTTTGTGGCCGTCTTAAATGTAGTTCGATACGCCCAAAGAGCTTCTTGCAGTATTTCGTGCCAGTCCTTCTTATTTCGGGACACCGTTTTCTTTATGATCTTTGTCAAGGTCTTGTTGAAGGCCTCGGCTAGACCATTAGCTCGCGGATTATAAACCGAGGAATATCTCCAGTCTATATTGTGCTGTTGCGCGAAGCGACTGATCTTGTGGCTTCTGTAAGCTGGCCCGTTATCGGAGATGATCCGTCTTGGCGTTCCAAACCGATATATGACATGCGTCTTGAAGAAATGGAGGATATTCTCCGTCTTCACTTCCCTCAGCGGTACTGCTTCTGCCTACTTAGAGAAGTAGTCAGTCGTTGCCAGGATGAAACGATGTCCTCTAGACGATGCTGGTTCGATAGGGCCGACTATATCAGTTCCCCACATTTCAAACGGCCAGCTAGCCACCGTTGGATGTACTGGATTTGGATGTTGGTAGATGAAGTCTCTATGAATTTGGCATGAGTGGCATTGCTTCGCATATTCGAGGCAGTCCTGGATCATCGTGGGCCAGTAGTAGCCCATCCGTTTAATCTTCAACTTCATCTTCGGGCCTGCTTGGTGAGAACCGCAGAGTCCGTCGTGAACTTCCTGAACGACTCTTTTCGCTTCGTCAGGTCCGAGACATCTTAGCCACAGAGAATCAAATGACCTCTTGTACAGAGTATCGTTGACGAAGGCGAAAGACAGAGCTCGTTCTACGAGCTGATGTCTTGTGGACGCTTCTTCAGGCATTCGGTGGGACTTAAAATAGTCTATAAAGACTTCCCTCCAATCCTCAGTATTTTCCTAATTTTCTACTTGCAGGGTCGTCTGTTCACTTGCTCCTTTTTCTTCGGATGACTCCGGAGATATTTTTGCTGGGGCAAGCACCCGACGGCTTTGTACCACGATTCTAACGTCATCGAGGTTCTCGTCAGCCAGTTCTTTAGCAAGTTTGGCCAACGCGTCTGCTTTGCTGTTTTCCGCGCGCGGTATGTTCTCCAAAGTATAGGAGGAAATTTGGGTCAACAGTTGTTGCACCTTTTCCCCGTACTTCACCAACTCCGGTTTACACGTTTGGTAGTCGCCGTTTACCTGACTAACGACTAGCTGGGAATCTCCATATATGAGGAGGTTTTCAATTCCCATGTCGATGGCGATCTTGAGGCCTGCTATCAAAGCTTCATATTCGGCTTCATTGTTTGTCCTCGACTCTGTTAAGGAGAAAGCAAAGCGCGTTATCCTTCCTTGTGGAGTCATGAAGATGAGGCCTACCCCCGATTTGATTATAGGGGTACTTTGTTTGCGCCTTTTCATGGAAGATGCTCCATCGAAATAAAGTTCCCATTGGGTATCACCACCGTCGATCGCGTCAAATGCATGTTTGTCTGGCAAATCGCAATTCAGAGAAGAATCGGCAGGTATCGGGTGCTCAGCAAGGAAGTCGGCGATGGCCTGGCCTTTCACTGCCTTGAGAGGTTGATACGTTATCGAGAACTCCATCAAGAGCAGGGCCCATTAGCGAGTCGTCCCGTCAATATGGCCTTCGACATCAAATATTTAAGAGGGTCCACCTTTGAAATGAGACGGACCTCATGCGCCAACGCATAGTGCCTGAGCTTTGTTATCGCAAAGATCAATGCCAGGCAATGTTTTTCAATAGGGGAGTAGTTTCTTTCTGCCCCCAGCAGAACTCGACTTAAGTAGTAGAGTGCTCTTTCTTTCCCTTGATCGTTCTCTTGTGCCCATAATGCGCCTAAGGAACCTTCGAGGGCGGTTGTATAAAGAATGAGGGGTTTTCCCTTGACCGGAGCAGCCAACACTGGCGGGTTCTGCAGGTATTGCTTGATCTCGGCTAGTGCACTTTGGCATTTTTGATTCCAGACGAACGGGGTTCCCTTCTTCATCAGGTGGCTGTAAGGACGACACTTGCCTGAAAGATTGGCTATAAATCGTCGTATGTATGCGAGCTTCCCTTGGAGAGATCGCAGCTGTTTGAGGGTTCTCGGCGGAGGCATTTCCATGATCGCCTTGATCTTAGACGGATCTATTTCAATACCTCGGTGTCGGACGATGAATCCCAGGAATTTGCCCGAGGAAACTCCGAATGCACACTTGAGAGGGTTCATCTTCAAGCTGTATTGTCGAAGACGTTGAAATACGGTCTTCAGATGCTCGAGATGTTCCTCGTATAATTTGCTTTTAACCACGAGATCGTCGATATAGCATTCGACGATTTCGTGTATAAGGTCATCGAAGATCTTTGCCATGGCCCTTTGGTAGGTGGCACCGGCATTCTTTAAACCGAAGGGCATCACCTTGTAGCAGAATATACCCAGAGGAGTCCTGAAGGCGGTGTGCTTCTGGTCTTCTGGGTGCATTTTTATCTGATTATATCCTGACGAGCCGTCCATGAAGGAGAAAACCTCGTGAGTGGACGTATTGTCTATCATCAGTTCGGTGACTGGTACTGGGAAATCGTCCTTCGGACAAGCTTTATTAAGATCCCGGAAGTCTACGCATATGCGCACTGTCCCATTTTTCTTCATTACCGGGACGATGTTGGCGATCCATTCAGGGTATTGAACCTCCTGAATAAAGCCAGAGTCGATCAGCTTCTTGACCTCGGCATTGATGCTCATCTCAAGCTCGAGCCGCATTCTCCTCGGTGCATGTTTGACCGGCTTGATGTCCGGGGATATCGCCAATCTGTGCACATCAATTTCCGGATCTAGTCCCGGCATTTCGGAATAGTTCCATGCGAAGCAATCTCTATGCTGTAAAAGCACGTCCTTTAACGCAGCCACCCTTTCTTCAGATAGCAGCTCGTTGATGAATGTCGGTCGAGGGTCATTCGCTGTTCCCAACTCAATTTTCTTAAGGTTATCTACAGTGGTGTGTATCCCATGTTCCAGTTCTTTCGGAGCTGGTGGAAATTCTGAGATCACCTCATCATTGTTGTTCTCGAAGCACCAGGGAAGGCTGTCCATGTTCTCGGGCTCTTCTTTTGACATTGTTATTACGTGACAAGTACGAATTCGCTTCCAGTCCCAATGCGGAACTGGTTCTTCTTTCATGGCCTTGGGCTCGTGCTTTTGTGGTGGCGCTACCCTCCAGTTGTCGGACAGAGCGAACTTGCCAAGCTGATACTGATCTTCGACCCAATTCTTGAAGGTGAAGCAGTCCTCGAGAGGGTGCCCTATCACTCGGTGATAAGAGCAATAGTTTGGGTGTGAGACCTCGCTTGCTTGTTCGGGGTGTTTAGACTCCGGCAGTGTAAGCATTTGATGTTTTAGAGCAAGATCAAGTATCTTCTTCGTCTTGTCTCGCGGAAATGAGTATGCTCGACCCATTTTCTTCATAAGGGATAGATCAATAACGCTCGACTCCCATTTGCGTGGCTTCTTAGCCTTGCTTTGTTGCTGTTGAGCGCCTTTTTGGACTTTCGACTTATTTCTGCTTTTGCGTCGGGCCTTCTTTATAACAGGTTGACAGGGAGCGACATTTTCATCTTTCACGGCCTGTTGGAGGAGGCGTTGCATTTTGCCTTTCTCGTAGATGACCATTTCGCGGCTATGATCGTCCCGGACTTTTTGACCCGCTTCCCTTATAAGCTTGTCCATTTGTTCTTCGAACGACGACTGGGCACTTTTGCATCTGGAACTTTCAATGTCTCAGGATTAGCGTCCTCCCATTGAGCATCCGCTTCTTCATCGAAGTCGTACATGACATAACAACTGTTTAGTAGCTCTCGTTTCTTTGACCGGGTGTATCCAAGCCCTTTTGTTTCCATTCTCCCATTAGGCAGTTTGCGTTGAGTCCCGGGAACGTTCCAGACTTTGTCATAGAACTTGGCTTTTCGAACGGTCTGCTTGAAGGATATCCCCTGGCGTTTCAGCAGCTTTTTCAAACCTTCCGTATAATATCTGGGAAGACGGATAGGCTGAAGCCTGTCGAGCGTAGGATCCGCGCCATGCCAGATTTCTTTCTCCACTTTGGTTTCTTCAGAGCGGTAGAACAGAATTGCTTTTTCGCTTTCTCGCCTGGGAGGGATATAGAACGTTTGAAGCTCTTCTACATTGTAAATATTAAGTGCATCCAGTTCTTTATGGTGTTTAAGCGGCACTATGGCGACTTGTAGACTTTGCTCTTCGTCGGCAGACGTTTGTATTGAAGGTCGAGCAGAGAATACAACACGGATCTCATCTTCCGAGTTGCTACCAAAGATCAACGTAGGAGCGGACGGTCCTGGCTCGTTGTGTTGGGGCGGACCTGAATAAACTATCTCCTCTTCCCCTTCAGTATCACTGCCGAAGACAGGGATGGTGGCGTTAGTTTTGTTCTCCGGCTTGTGACACTTCTCCGTGTCTTCGAAATCCGGTAAGAAGTATTTGGCATCTTCATATCTGCGGACCTCATTCACAGAGAACGGGTTCAGTTCTCCCATCACGGTATACTCGAAACCATCCTTAAAATACTTCATACACTGATGTTGCGTAGAAGGGATGATGTTGTACTCATGTAACCATGGTCGGCCGAGCAAAGCATTGTAGCATGTCTTGGTGTCTATGACGTGGAACTTAACGTTCGTGACGAGTAGCCCGAAGCGCAGCGTCAGTATCACAGACTCAAGAGTTCTTGATGACTGGGAGTCGAATCCGGAGATGGTGATCTTGTCACGAGCAAGGTGCTGGACGCTCATGCAGATTTCTTTTCACATCCGCACGTTGAGGAGATTAACGGAGGATCCATTGTCTATCAGGATTTTGCCTATCTTAATATCGTGGCAGTACCCTGAGACATAAAGGGGGCGATTGTGTTCGCACGTCCCAAGGAGAAGGTCCTCGTCGCCGAAAGTGACGTCGGCCGTATGCACTTCCTACAATTCATCCTTCATCTTTTCCTCGGCCAGGCATGCTTGGAATTGTTCCGGATCTTGGTGTGCCTTAATCAACGAATCTCTCGCCTCCTTTGATAGCAAAAGGGCGTCAAAAATGCTGAGCTGTGACGGTAGCTTCCTCAATTGCGCTAGGACGTTGTAATCCACCTTATTCTTCTTCGGCGGGTTGTTGGTGCTTAGTTCCTCCAGAACTTGGTCATCTAAGACGATGTCTTCAGAGACCTTTTCTTTCTCTTTATCTTTTTTATTTGAGGGTCCGAGATTCTTTTCAGGCAGCGTCCGATTCCGCAGCCGAATATTTTCGCAAACCTTCAGCTCTTCTTCTTTTCCCGAATTGGACTCTTTAAAGAGAGGGGCAAGTTCTAGCTCCTCATCAGAATCGTTCCCGAATGTAGGCACTTGTGACCCGCCGGTGCTCACCATGCGACAATCGCCGGTGGTTCTTTTAAGCTCTTCGGTCGTATTTTTCCGCTCCCGATGAGTTTTGCGCTTTTCCCGCTTAAAGTGTTGTCGATGAGCAACGTATCCTTGCCACCATCTATCGAAAGCTTTGCACTCTTGAGTGGGGTGCGAAACCTTCTGATGATATAAGCAATAGGACGGGTGCATTTCTATTTCATCGGTGATGCTTCCTTCAGAGGATGGTAGCTTCATGCCCATTGATATGGTTTTAGCGAACTTTTTCCTCATCTTGAATTGGCTTTTGTCGGTAGCGGAGGTATTTTGCTCCAGCGGAATCGTCTCAGCTCTTTTATCAAGTCGCTGGCGTTTGGCCCTTTCAAATATAGCCGTCTCGCGTTCTCGATCAGCTTTACTTTTCAATCGAGCTTCGTTAAGGACGTCAATCATTTCATCTGATAGCTCCAGAAATTTTGGTTCAAGATCTGCCCCGAGCACTTCGGTACAAGGAGTTTCCTCATCGTCCATGAACGAATGGGAAATCACATGACAGCTCGCCATGCATTCTTCAGATTCATCAGGTGAACTTTCTCCCTCATCTTCCTCTTGAAAGACGTGATTGAGGAACTCTTGGAATGTAATGGGAGTCCGTGCCTTCTGGTTGTATTCCTCCAGCGCGTCAATTTGTTTTTGCAAGTCTGTGCACTTGTCGCCAGGCTTCACGGGCTTCTTAGATTTCTTCTTCTTCTTTTTCGAAGATTTTTACGGCTAGTTACGAGTGCTTGGGCCACCACCATCGGTCTTTGGAGTTGTACGTGGCTTCAACATCCCCTCAATGACCTGCGGTTCCAACGGGTTCTTCCACTTGATCACTGGACATGTCTGAAGATCGTTTAGCATCCTCTTTGTCTTGGCTGATAATACAACCTCCCAAGAAGCTCCTTCAACGACGGAGCATGTTGCCCCCGACGTATTCGTCCCTTTAGAGGTGTGGGGCTGCGAGGGATTCACCTTCCATTTGTCAGATAACGCGAACTTGCCCTGTCGGTACTGGTTTTCAAGCCAATTTTTGAAAACGTAGCAGTCTTCGATCGGATGGCTTAGTACTCGATGATAAGGACAGTAGTTCGGCTCGTCGACGTCACTTGGTTGCAACGGACGTTTTGGATCCGGCAGATTTATGGGTCTGTTGCACAATGCCAGCTCGAATAACCTTCTCGTTTTATCGCGGGGAAACGAGTAAGGACGCCCTAGTCTCTCCTCAAGGTCTACGTACGGGCGCATATTATTTTGACGCACAACCGGCTTCGAGTTGCTCGGTTGTTGTTGAGCATTAGCGACGACGATCGCTTTTCCCTTCCCTTTGTCATTTCGGGAGTCCGGCTTTGGAAGAGGAGGTTTATGGCCCATCTGATCCATCTGCGCTAGCTTGTCAATCAAGGCCTGGAAGGTAGTCGGCTTGAAAAACATCATAAATTACGAGATGGTCGCTTGAGGATCAAGGGTTCCCACAAACATACCCACCGCGAGAGCTTCTTCAATGCGCTGTTCGCACTTCGACCACAAGTTCCGCCACCGTATAGCGTATTGAACCCATGTCTCGCCTGGTTTTACTCTGGCGTTAATTAGTGCCGTCATCGGGGTGCGTTCACTGGCGCTTGCAAAACGCTGAGTAAACAGCAGCTCCATCTCCGCGAAGGTCTTGATAGAGTCATTCGGGAGTTCAGAGTACCACTCGAACGCCGTATCTGATAAGCTTCCAACAAACTGGCGAAGCAACAACTTGTCATCACCGCCGGTGTTGCCGCAGAGTGCCCTGAACTGGGCAACATGCTGGTGAGGATTGCCCGTCTCCTTGTAGACATGGAACTTGGGAATCGTATAACCTGGTGGGTACTTGATTTGATCGTACCAACTTGGATATGGCCGCCTCGTTTTTACGACCTGGCCGGCTGCTTCGGTCGCATGATGAACCCGTATTTGTTGGGCGATATACTCATCCAAATCAGCTTTGGAGATTGTATCCTCTTTAACCGTCGACAGAGCTGGTGGAGGATTTGATGTCTCTCCCCTATCGTCTCCAAGGACGATCGGGGGCTCTTTGGCCGGAGGATCTTGTTGTATCATCATCCCGATCATGTCTTGGAAGAGGGGGCCCATACGCTGTATGTTGGCTGCTTGTTCAGCAGCCTCTTTGTCCTTCTTCTCCAATATTCGACGAAGGAATTCGACGTCGGTTTCTTCCTCCTGATGTTCATCCGAGGATGTTTCAGGGTTTTCTTTCGGCCCTGTAAGTGCGGCCATAGCATTCATCATTTCTTGGAGCTTCTGTTGCTGCTCTTGTACTTTGGTCACTGATCGCGTAAGCGGTCGATGACCCGTAGATATGTGACTGTCCTCTTTTCCAGATGCCACGTAAACGGTATGAACCACAATGCCCCCTGACTTAGGGCGTTTGGGTTCACTACCTCTGATATTTGTCGCCGGCGCGGGGGTTTTCTCCGGCCTCCTTCTTTTGTGGGCCGTTGAAGTTGAAAGGGCCGTTGCAGTGGGCACCCTGGCGATTGTTGTCCTCTGCTGTTTGATTGGGCGGCCTTTTTCCATTTTCGCCTTTTTCTGTTGACGAGAGCGATCTGGGTCAATTACGGAGTCTTGAACCCTCTGCCAAACTTTATAAATTCTTGAGGACAGCCGTTGAGGGGGCTGTTCTTGCTTCGTTTCTGGAACTCTCTCCGCAGGCGGAGGGGATCTTTTCAGTGTAGCGGTTGGAGAGTTCTTACGTACCCTCCTCAGCAGTTCAAAGCCGTTTCCAGTTGGAAGAGCAGCGTTGACTTCCACCACTGGAGCCGGTGGAGTTAGCCCTGAGGGGGAGTTGCCCCCTGCCTTCCTCACTCGTTGCCGATGGCGACGTCGAGCATGACGAGCCGTTGGGACTGGCTCGGAGATTGAGACATCTTCTTTTTGCCCCCTGTCTGAATGAGGCGCCGCCGGTGTTAACCTCTTAAAGACTGAAGTTGTCTTTTGAGGGATGATATTCAACCTATCGAAGACAGATCCTCGAGCAGGAGCAGGAATCTTCAGTCTTGAGAAGACCGACTTTTTGACAGGGGAAGCCGCCTTGACGACTTCTGGAGCAGCAGTTATTGCCTTCCTTGGAACAGCCAATTTAGAGTTCTGATCCATCCTGGCGAAAACAGAGGCTGTTGGTTTGGTAGTGGGCGACCCGTTGACAGGGGCCGTCGTGGCAGTGATCCGGTCGAAGACCGACCTCTTGTTCACTTCCGATGCAGGTATTGGCATAGAGAAGCTTATAGGCGGGATCATGGTCCCGAAAAACAGGCCGGTGGTGGCCTGGGTCACCTGGTCTACTGGCAGAGCGAGGAAGGAAGCCGCTTGGAGTCCGCATGCTATACCTCCGGGGGAGGTGGAGCGTCCGCTGCAGTGGCACTTCGAGCAGTTGGAGCAATTAGAGGCCAATGAATCTTGAGTTCTGCGCTAGGCAAGAGACCAAATCTTAGTAAATTGAAATCCGAAGGCAACCATTTAACAAACCGCGATTGGTTCGCGAAGACGACACACAAAGTGTGGAGTGGAAAGAGGAAAAGGTCCCACCGGGCGTGCCAGAATCTGTTCCCCTCCGAATGACGGCCGCGACGCGAGGAAGTCTTGCCTGAGATTCGGGGCAGATGCTATATGGTTTTATCCGTCTACCTCTCCGAAGATGCCAAGTTGATTTATGGCACCATGTATCGGACGTTTAGACGGATGCGGCCGATGTAGCAGACTTCGTCAGATTCCCCCTCAGGATGAGGGTTTTTGATTGTGGGGACGCTCTTCCCTGCAGGCGCAAGCCCTTGCAGTTAATTACGCTACCGCATCGCGGTAACAACTTTCTCCTTCTCCAGAATTTCACTTCGTGTCGTGGGTGTTTGTTTTGTCTGTGGTTGCCTGTGGATTGTATACGGAGACTGAGTAATGCCGTCGTCCGTAGGACGTGGATTAGTCCAAATCCGTATTTACTTAGATTTGGGTTTGGTGTTTTTAGTTTAAGGATGCATTAGTCGCGTTGCGGCTAAGATCAACTTAAACGTTCGTTAAGCATACGTTAGTCCTGTTTGAGACTAAGATCAACTTAATGTGATAATCTATTTAATATCTGGCCATCGGGACTCGTCACCTCTCTAACGTCGTTGAAGGATTACAACGGCAGATGTCAGAGGAGTTCAGAGATGTACCCTTGAACCAAGGTTGATTTGGAGTTTTATAGTCCGTTTGAATGTTTAAGGATACGTTAGCCGTGTTTGGGGCTAAGATCAACTTAAACGGGATCGTTTAGATCCGGCAAAAGAGCATTTGGAGGCTCTATTGTTCCAGTTTTAGGGACGTAGTGGTCCATGTTCCAGTTTAGAGACGTGGTGGTCCGACATTGGTTTAAGGACGTTTCGGTCCAATATTAGTTTAAGGACGTTTCGGTCCGATATTAGTTTAAGGACGTTTCGGTCCATGAGTTTAAGGACCCTGCGGTCCATCTTGATGTGTGGTCGTCGGGACCCGTCACCTCTCTGACGTCGTTGAAGGATTACAATGATAGGTGTCAAGGGAGTTCGGAGATGTACCCTTGAACCGGATGTAAATTGATTTAGGGGAGCAGTCTTGCTCAGTCAATTTAATTTGAGGACTTACGGCCATGATTGGGCTAAGTCCAGTTGAGAATATTCAACGTTTTTTTATCTTTGGCCTATTAGGCCTGTGCTAGGGCTTTGCCCCTGTTTAATAATGCACTGCACTATTTTCTATTTTTTGTTTGGGCTCTGCCCATAAAAGATGCAGAGCATCAATTTATTCTGGGCTCTGCTCCTTTTTGCATAGCATTTTTATTATTTTTGTTTGGGCTCTGCCCATTTATAAATAATGCAGAGCATCAATTTAATTAGGCATGCTTGGTCTTTTGACTTGGGCCTGGCCCTTTGGGAAATGCATTGCATTTATCAGGCGCTTTGCGCCAATCAGAGAGCGCAAGCGCTTATAGTGCTGACACGTGTCGCGCAAGCGCAGTGCGCTGCGCTAATGCGCTGCTCCTGCGCTGCTGACACGTGGCGCGCTCCGGTGGCTTGCGCCAATCCGAGAGCGCAACAGCGCAGTTTACAAGTGCAAAGCACTATGACTTAAGATCTTTCAGATTCAGAAACCAATGGTTCACAAGAAGAAGTGCAAAGCGCTATTCGTTTCCTTGATCTAATTTAGATCAAAGAAAAACAAGTTTTTCTTTTTATTTCAAGAACCAGAGGTTCATAAAAGTGCAAAGCACTATTTTTTTATTTTGTTGTTTTCTTGTTTTTTTAAAGAACCAGTGGTTCATAAGAAGTACAAAGCATTGTTTATTATGTGAAGATCATTGATCTGGTTTTTAGATCAATGATCTATTAGAAGAAATTTCTTCTCTCTTGTGAAGGTTTTTATCTTTTTCTTGAAATTTTTCTCAGAGTTCTCTCTGTTTGAAGCTCTTGATTTTTTTTTCAAGAAATGTTGATCCCTTTGAATTGAGGTCTAGGGCCCTTTTTATAGTGCCCATAAATTAGTTAAATTTGTTAAATAGATCTTTCTCTAAGTGATTTGGGGAATTTTCCCCACCGTTGGATCTTTGATCCAAGGCCTTCTGTTTTACAGAAGAAAATCTTCTTGTTTTGACAAGAACAGAAAGATTTCTCTGAAATCTTAATTCTGTTTGGCGCAAACGCCTCAGCGCGTGACACGTGTCGCGCAGCGCAACTGCGCTAGCGCATCTCTGCTGACACGCGTCGCGCAGCGCAAAGCGCAGCGCAACTGCGCTGACACGTGTCGCGCAGCGCAGCGCTTGCGCAACTGAAACGTTGCTTCCTTTAACTTTACTTAATAGAGCTTTGCTCTGATTGGGTGCGCTGCTTTGGGCGCTGTGCGGATGTGTCTGCACCTGACACGTGGCGCGTTGCGCTCGGGATTTGAAGCGTTGCTTTAAAATTTGAATTTTGAATTTATAGCAGAGCTTTGCTCTGATTGAGGGAAACAGTTGTGTTTCAAGCAGCGAAGACGGTGGTTGCAGAACAGAGGAGGAGGTGTCACTAATTACAGGGAAATATATGAGCAGATAAGAGAGAGTGTGATGAAGGGAGGTGGTGTTGGGATCGGGATGGTTGTGTTGGTGAAGTGCGGAAGTGTACCGAAAACGAAGTCGGGTAAGTTGCGAAGGTTCCTGGAAAAAGATAAGCTATTGAAAGGGAAGTTTCCGATGATTTGTAAGGTTGGATTTGAGGAGTTGTCAATATCGGAGAAGGGAGAACTGGCGACACCGATGCTGGAAAGGCTGCTGAGGGTGAAGCTCAAGGTTAATTTTCTTATGGCTTTTGTCTAATAATAAATTGTTTTCTAAAGATAATCTATGGTGTGAGAACAGATTTGTTATTGCATTAAATTGGGATGATGAGTTATTTGTTGTAAATTATTATTGTGTAATTTAAAAAAACAATATTGTTAGTTTTTCCTTAGCTAGTGAAAATTCAATAGACTAAGTGATATTTTATATGATGTTTTAATTTGAGAAAAAAATAGAACCATACAATATTAATATATTGTGTTTGCACTACTATGGTTAGTAGAGTGCAAAACCTTTAATTACAGCGGTAAATGCAAACTATATACACAGTGTTGTGAGCTCATAATTTTTGGTATAACATGTATGTTGTTCATATAAGATTAAATAATAATCTTGCACATTGGAAATTTAAGCTATAGCTAGATGATATGTTTGGATTAAATCGAGAGGGAATGGACAAATCTCAAATATAATGAACTGCCTATGAGGATACCCAACCCGGGGATCAAAGATCCTGAAATCTGGGTTCAAGTGTGAAAACGAATCATAGAGTAAGTTGTGGTTGGGATGCACCAATTTTCAAGTATATACGTGTAGTTCTTTCATATGGTGTGGATGCATCTATCCTTTAACATTAAGAGGGTTGAGTTTATTTAAACTCTAGATAAAATCTGTATCTCTTATGAGTAGAGTGTCATTAGTTACATGAACACTCTTGATGGATTTTACCTATATGAGTATGAGAGTGAGGCCGCTTTTTAGGGGAATTGGGTTAATTCTTCGAGAGAGAGAAACTCATGAAAACCAGGATTAAGCATAAGGCCGAAAGGTGCTGGCTTAAGGGCTTAATTGGACGCTTGGATCAATATGTGCACGAAACAATTTTCTTTTCTCACAAGTGGTCTTAGTTCAAGATCATAGACTACTACGACTCTAGAAAGAAAATTATGGAAGTGCTAAGTGAAAGATTTAATGCATGGCACACCTTTACCATGCATATTGATCTATTTCTACCCAGTATCTTATATACTTTATTTTCTTGAAAATATTTTATTAAAATTAGTGGGGGTTTGTTGGAAATTTTAATAAAATACATTTCTTATATTTTTGAATATATTGATATAAGTTTTTTTTTGGTCACGATTCATTACTATCATTATTTGGGTCATTATGCATGGCCATTGAGAACATTTAAAACCTAGGCCTTTAATGGGCCTCCATTATTGATTTTTAGGACAATAAAATCTTGCCCACTATTTCTCGTCATTAAGTTTATTTTTATTTTATGCTCTCTTGGCCCTAAATATATAGATGTATTCTCATTTTGTTTGAAAGAGAATAGAACTTTTTAAATTGCTAAATCATCGGTGAAAAGGTGTTAGAATCACATGATATCGACATATAAGACGATGAAAATCAAGATGTGCCGATTTTAACCACAAATCATATATATATATATATAAAAGAAAGAAAGGCAAACAATTTTAACCACAAATCATGGATTTTTTTATTTTGATTTTAATTTGATGAACGTACATAGCGGTATCAGCAATAAGAGAAGTAAATGCAGATTTTCTTTTGCAAATATTTAACAAATACAATCATCAACTTAATTAATTTTAACCATAAAATTGTATTTTCTATGGTTGATTTTAAATAACTACAAAAATCACTGTGGATCGATTTATTTCTAACAAATGGAATCTTCTCACATCTATACAATCTCTATTAAATATATATATTAAGATAATATCGCTTAATTTTAAAATATAAATTAGATATTGTTTAAGGTAAGAACCTTTAATCTTTTGCCTTACATTTTAAAAATGAATTAGACACTATCTATTGTAAGTATTCTATGGCTGTTAAAAACACTTGAAGCTCAGCTCGTTCAAATCTTGTTCGACATGCGGATGTTCTATCCAAAGCGAAGAAATAATTGATACGCCAATAATATCATGTATCTCAGTGTCTGTATTGATGGACTATCGATATATCAGGCAATTTCAACCGACATGCGGATGTTCTAGTTTACATTAATAAATTTTATTTTATTTTATTTTATTCAATAAGTTGTTGTTAATATGGATTTCAGTAAAATCCATTATTCTCTAGGCCTCTAAAAAAGATCGAAGATTACAGTAAAAATCTTCCCACGATTGATCTTTAATTGTTATGAAACATGAGAGAGAGAGAGAGATTTGCTTAACAAATATTTAGTCACAGTTGAAGATTTTGATACCAAATGATATATATACGCATAATCATAACTCATCACATATATTTGATGGAAATTTCATAGATCAAATAGAGGGGGAAAAAACAGGGGAAAAAATAAAAATTATATTAATATGCAAGAGCAACCGTTCATACTTAGCATAGAAAACGAAACTCTAGTCTAATGATAAGTCTAATTAAAAAGGAAAATAAAAGAACTAATTAATATTCTTGAACATAAAATGAGGAGGAACAAGAGCATAACCGTAACCAATGCAGCAAGGCTCAGCTGGATACAAAGGCTCCGCGGGACCATAGACCACGGCATACTGCTGAACATAGCATACTGCCAGTGCCGCTTTATCTAACACCGGCTCGGCACAAACAGCATTGTAAGGCTTCGCCTCGGCCGAGTTGCACCGCATCGCGGCATTCTTCATCTCCTCGAGCCCATGCTTCTCGATCCCATACAACAATCCCTTATGAGCGTCCTCGTTAAAATCACAGAACTTTAGCTTCAGCGCCCAAAACACCATCGATGTCAAAAGACTATCATAACCGGCCTGATGAGATTTTTCGGTCCAAGCATCATCGATCTCCAGCATCTTCGCCAGTTGCACCAAACCTACCTTACCAAAGGAAGGGACATCGCAAGCCCTAGCCATGTGTTTAACATCGTAAACTGAACCAAACAGATTCGACACCAATTGCAGAAAGCCTGATAACGTGTTCGGGAGCGGCGTACGGTATATCAACTTGATCAGGTAGGCGAAGTCGTAAATCCCGTGGAAAGAGATCCATCTAGTCCCGTTGCATCCGCCGATCAGGTACTTGAATAGAAGGGCGGAAAGAACGTGCGCCTCCACTCCTTACATACGGTTTCGTCTGAAATCGATACCGTGCTTCTTTAAAAACTGCACCGAGGCTTGTGAGCATGCATCAACTTCGGGATCGAAATCCGCAAAGTTGAATTGCCAAGAAAAAGATGTGGATCCGTCCGTCAACGTGACTCCCAACTGAACTAGCTTTAGATTATCGACGTTGAACTGCACGTCGCGGTAACAATCTTCCTCGGAAGCACCACGGGGAGTCGACCGGAGGAACCCCGGAAATTCCGTATCAATGAACACATAAGGAAAACTGCGCTGGAGTTTTGATATCAAATCCAATTGCTCAATGATATTGTAGTTCCATACGTCTTTCACAGGTTGACCACCGGCACTAACCCAAATCTTTCTCACCACCTCTGGTGGCTTCTCCATGACCTTCTTCTGCTGCTTCTTCTATTCTCTCTTAATACATATGGGGCAGCAGTTAGACTAAGATGGATCGAACCATACTGGTTTCATCAAAAGACGAGGAAAAACAGAATTCTATTTAAATTTCCAATTTGATCAAATATATATATATATATATATATATATATATATATATATATATATATATATATATATATATATATATATTAATCCTATCTTAATACATATAGAGTTTCAATATCTCAACTGTAAATTCTTGAGCAACAATAACAAAATCTACACAACAAATTAAAATTTAGATGGGTTTTTCTATATATATAGCTCTGTATTTTTTTTACCTTTGATCTCAATATTTTGATAATTATCCCTTAAATTTGTTAAGATACTCCGGAACTTGAACTGCCATTAGGTTAACCAAGATTGATTTTTATTTATCTCAAAACTATTATTTTTATATTCTCTATTTCTTTTTTAATGAATTATATTCCCTATTTAATTTGCCTTCAAATGTAAATTTTTTTAAAATTTCCTTTATCTATCTCATGTAGTAAACCGTTCATCACAAGAAAATTTCAGGACTAGTAGGTTAAAAGATTTGAGAAAAATATATTTAAAATAACACTAATATTAAATAAATATTTGCAAAAATAAGAGAGAATCTAGAGGGCAAGGGACAAATAATCTAAAACGTTGTTAACAGAATATTCTGCGAAGAAACATAAAGTACTGAGATTAAAATAGAAACATATATCTTTAGATTAAATTATTTATTTAAAACCAAATCTTGCTACACAGCATTCCAGTTTCAAATTACAGCTGCAAACCCTTGAAACAAAATTGCATTACAGTCAGAAAAAAAAAAACAACAAAATTATTTTCTGATCAACGAGTTAGAAAAGACCCTTGAACCAAGATCCTGTCATAAATCTATGCTGCGATTTGTTCTTGTTTGTGCTCCCCTCTTGCTAAACGGCGAATCAAATCATTGTAAGGATTTCCAAAAACATTAATATCATTCCAAGCATATGCTGCTGAAGTCTTGGTTACTTTGTATGCGATTAACTTGATAGTTGTAACTTCCAAAAATATATTAATTTCTACACAGCTCACAGGTTCAAATCAAATCCCGGAGGGCCAGAGGGTGTCGTGTCCTCGCCACCACCACCACCGTAACCGCCGCCGCCGTAACCACCACCACCGTAGCCGCCGCCTCCGTAACCACCACGGTTAAAACCGGACCCACCACCCATGCGACCACCACCACCACCAAAGCCTCGACTCATGGCAGCACATATGTCTTCGGATCCAGCCTCTGCCGTAATCTTGGGAAGCTGAAAATGCGTGTATTTTAGAGGATGAACAAGGACAAGCAGGGAAGTTTTACGGAATAATTGCATATAACAAATTTCATCATATATCAATCATCAGTTATAAGCAATTGACTCTAAAAGGGTTTTAGGTGCTTATACACTAGTTCAGGGTACATATATATGAAGGGAGTTATAAGCAATTGACTCTAAAAGAAATGAATGAGGAATTGGAATGCGATGCATGCATATACAAAACATAGGAACAGGTATAAACAAGACGATATAGAGATTAGAGAGGTTAACCAAGTTAACCTGAAAGCACCCTAGTCCACAAATAGTATAAGCATGCTTAGTTAAAATTAAGTTAATTGAACACAAGCTTGTTAAAACATACATAACTCTAACTTAAGTTTCAACGCAATTTGTGTGGAATTGATTAGCAGATGTGAAAATGAATATTAAAATTCAAACAATAGGCTTTGGAAATTTCCTGAGACTCCTTCTGAAAGTGAAGCTCATTATTACTTGCACAAGAATGAAACTGAGGAAAAGAATGCCATATATCAGAATGAAAATGGGTCAAAAGATCATGCTAAATATTTTTGTATTTCTCAAATCTTCCCCAAACTTTGTGTGCACAAGCAGCACAGCGTCTAAACATATCAATACGGTATAACACTGCACATATAGTAATTCAATCAAGCATTCCCAAGGAAAGGAAGAACCCTGAGCTAAGCTTAAGTTTTGATGTTTTAAGAAATCTTGAGCTCTGTGACGGATAGCCTTATCTATGAAGATCCCGATATACGGGTGACCATATAACCGATGAAATTCCATGCCTAGATGAACTACCCGTTAACACCAACGTGTGCTCCTATATCACTCAATCAAACCGGGGCTAGGTACTTTGAATAAGCAAGGTCATATTACCGGTCTCGGATTTCCCTATTTATTGACCATGGTCCTGAAAGTAATAGAGTACTATTCACTCTGACTGCTGTTGTTCCGTGGTCCCAACGGAATAATCTCGAGAGCCCGGTACCCTTGTTTAATAAACCAATACGTTCATGATACTTAGCAGATACCCGATATTGTTACCACTACACACATATAATATAATGCACCGCACACACATGTTTCTTATCTATCTTTCCTTTATGAGACATTTTATCCGAGTTCATCTCGCTGACGGACTTTGTAAATCCCCGTTCCCATCTCATTAAAAGTTTCTAATTTTTCCAAATTCCCCGAGTTTTTCCCTTCCTTTTTCCCTTCTAAATTTTTGTGGGAAATTGGTTGCTTAAATTCCAATATTTAAAACTTTCCAAACCCTAAAAGTCAAAACCCAAAACTTAAAACCAAAACCCAAATTTTAAACCAAAAATATATATATATATACACAATCCAGCCCATTCCCTTTCTTAAAGAAAATTAATTTCCTTAAATTTAAACCCCAGCCCATAGTGAACTCAGCCCAGATAACAAAATTAAAATTTAATTAAAACCCTTAATATAACCCTCAGCCCAAACACTTCTTTTCCAAATAAATTAGTTATTTTTGCCTCGGCCCGGCCCGGACCCTCCTCAGCCCACGGGAAAATTAAAAGGAATTTAATTAATAAATCCCTTTTTCCAGCTCAGCCCGTCTCCTCCAACTCCCTTCAACCCGCGTCTTCACCCGACCCATGCCTTCTTCCCTCCTTCTTCCCAACGTCTCTTCATCGATCCACAATTCACGCCAACTCCCACGACCACGTCGTCGGGCTGTTTCCCCACGACTCGTGCGTCCCCTCGCGATCTACTCAACCTACTCCCCTCGTCTTCCCTTACTCCTCACTCTCTCAAACTCTCAAACTCTCAAACCTCCTCTCTCTCAACCCACTACGAAACCCACTGCCTCCCTCTCTACACCGACGACGATGACGCCGCCGACGACCCCACCACCTCGTACTCCTCCCTCGTTTCTCCTCCAACATCAAAACCCTTCACCACTTCACTCCATCGACCGAACACCCCTGCCTAACTCCCCTGCACACAAATCCCCTGCACACAAATCCTCTGCACCCTTTCGACCACCACCTTCCACTCGACGCCGGCGAGCCTGAACCGCCTCAGTCGACACCCCCTTCATCCTCAACATCAACTTCATCATCACCACCTCCGAGCTCTTTCTCTCTCTCTCTCTTCAAAAATACCATAACCCTAAAACCCAAGCCTCGAGCTTCACCGTGCACATCGCCGGAGCGACGCCGCCGACCGTCGTCGACCCCAGCGCACTCCCTGAGATCCACAGAGCACCCCTCCGCTTCCAGCAAGCACAAGACGTCTCCGTGCCACTCCGACGTCAAACCTGAAACGCGAGCCAAGGTCGTGCAAACCAATTCACGCCGTTCGTCGCGCGTTCATGACGCTGCTGCTGCCGTGCATCCCCGAAACGCTTCCAGGAAAGTATTTTACTTGCTACATGCTAATCTATTCGTGTTACAAACTCAAATTGTATAGATTACAAATTTACAATTTCCGATAAATTATACGGCATACCTGTTCGATGCATGATCCCAATGGAAATATTCATCTAATTTGACGGAATTGGATTTCCTATGCTGGCCCGTGTGAAAATGAATATCTTGTATAAATTTCACTGGAAAATACGACTGTTAATGACTAAAACTAATAGACCCAAATATACCCGTAAAACTGGAAATTTCCCGTATCTGAAAATTGTTAAAATCACCATAAATTATGTACATACTGAAATGATGCGTTCGAGAAATTAAATCGAAGCCGACTCGACGAACTATAACCCTATGCAAGTTTCTAATGGTTTCTGTACTGAAATTATGACGATATTTGGATCGGAGTGCGGCTCTGGACTGCAGTCCAGAGCGACTCTGGTTACTGTTTTCTGTCCCGTAATGCGTGCCACCTTGTTTCCTGAACTCATATGTTGCGGAACTCTGCAGTTTATTAAAGGGGATTCTGTTAGATAAATAACACAAGTGGTTTCATTTCGTTTCATCGGCGTTTGCTATTTAATTTGTAAATTAAAAGAACAAGACGTGTAACAGTCCAAAACAGAATCAGAATTGGCATACTAGTATTGAACAGTGTATAACTTTTGATGTACGATGCGATTGAGAATCCGTCTGTTGAGTTGAACACCCTATTGAAAACCCTAGGTTTTATTCAACTGTAGCGTCGCTAAATTCTGAACCCAACTGGGTGAAATTCGTGTCGCTAAACAGACGTTCAGTTCAGAAACTGAATTTCCTGCAGCGAGCACTTAAAATGAAACGGCTGTAACTTGAATACCGGAAACCCAATCGAACTGAAACCAATTTTGATGAACTGCTGACAGAGTGTGCTTATTATCGTATTTGTATCATTTCGTTGAATTCCGAACATATGAATTTATGCAATTTTTGTAAGCTGATGGCGTGCATATTGGTTCTTAACATGCATGGCTTGTTAATGGCATACACACACATATCTTACCCCATTTGCCATATACATAGTGTTAGTGCGTGTTAGTGTTCAGTGGACATTGCATTATCGTGCGTGAATGATATTGGTTTAGGAGTGTCGAGTACACTAATGGAAAGTGAATGATTCGTGACAATGATTGATACAGTAAACAGTGATTCAACCGTGCCATTGGTAAACTTGTAAACGACTAAATCAAAATCATAAATAGTGTAAACCTGAGAAAAAGGAGAAATCGAAGTGGAAAGAGAATCGTATTTAGCGGGACCGTGTTTTAGAGGATGATCATTCGAGCAGTGATATATATATTAGGTAGGATCTAGCGATCCGGCTGACAGGGTTATGTCCCGGGCATGTAGGCCGTTGTCTCGGGTATGTACGAGACTCCTGTTAAACATGATCCTCCTTTCCACTATACGATTTCAAACATGACCTAGAGACTGATAGGGATACAGATCATACTTTGCATCATATAGTGACACAGTAATTACACGCATTGTACTTTCACTGTTATTACCGTATTTACCTGTTTTATATCATTAATATAAAAACTGCTATTACGTCGCTCTGACGACCTGAGTATGCATGCTCAGATCCCGTGGAAGAACCAGCGCAGGAGACGGATTTACCTTTCGAGCTGACGGAGATCTAGTCTGGAGTGCTTTTCTTTCTTTTCTGCTTTCCATAAAAGAGATCGTATAATTGGACTTGGTTAGTAACTCTTCTTGTTTATTTGTAATTTGTGAACAATGGATTTTAATATAATAATTTAGTGATGTAATTCCTTTACTGTTGTGCTTTATTTACTGATTACAATGTAATGCTAGAAGCCGAAATGTGACTACGGCGGGATTATTCCTTGACCGTAGGAGCATGATTGGCCTAGTCATCCCCCGTTTTCCGTATTTTGGGAAGCGGGATGTGACAGACTTCCTTTCATTCTCTCTATTCCTGGAATGTCTGTTAGATGAGGACGAGATGCGTGAAGAAGACGAAGGAGTGAAACCCACAGATGAGGACTACACGGAGCTGCCACCTAACTATTAGGAATAGTTCTTTTATTTTTCCAGTTGCCCATCTGTTTAGAGCTTGTCTTTCTGTTTCTTCGATGTAATAAACAATCTTCTCATTTTCAGTGTCCCGTGATATAATAAATAATTAAGTTAATGAAAATAAATGCTATTTTCTTTTATTTATTATTTTGGTACATTGCATGCATATTATTCAAAAGCTTCACGTAACTGTATCGGGATAGACCACTCTCGGTACAGTTAGGTTGTGGACCGTGCCACGTCACTACTTCAGTATTTTGGGAACTGGGGCATGACACACCCGCAATAGCCCTTGACACGGTCAACAAAGATATGAGATTGTCCTAACTAATCGCATAAAATGCAAGCATGAAGTTATCACTTAGCTACCGTACTCTACGTCTTGACACGGTCAACAAACGCCGCACGAATACTAAGTACTCTACTTTCTGAAATGACAGAGGGCTACAACTGGTTTTGAAGAAAACCTTTAACCTAATAAACTTGATATCATTGAAGGAACCGAGTGGTTTTGAAAACAAGTAGCTTTTGAAAAACTGATTGGTTCCTACAATATAGTTTAGGTTTGTTTTTTTGTATTAATCATATTAACACAATCCCGTTATTTAGATAATAACACTTATTATCTAGAATTTTATCACACCAGAAAAACATGATATTAAAAGAAAATAGAGCGCTTTAAATTCCATTCACGTTCTCCACAGGGCATCGGGTCTTCACCGTAAGCTTACTTAACTTATAACAGGGCGGACGCATGGCTAGCGCGAATGTAAAACAAATAGAAACACTTATTTATACACATACACACACGTATGCATCATCATAGGCAAGTAATCACATTATAGGCATGCGGTAAATATCACAGAAAATGGAATAGTCGGATATTCTAGGAATCTCGTATTTCATTAGAGCCGCAAACGAAATGTGATATTACACGGTCACGTGAATAGCCCATACATAACCAAACCAAGGCCTATATGAGCGCGGCCAGCAGCCCACCAATCCTAGAAACGAAGCAACCCGGTCTCAACACCATGAGGGGGACACCCGACACTTTCTAGAATCCGGCGACTCAAGCACTCCTCCGCGCGTCAAACCTATACCCCTACAAACGCGGCAAGCAACAAGCCAATTTTAGAACAAGGAAAACAGGTCTCAACTCCTTGAGATGGCCACCTAGCGCATTCTAGAACCTGACAGCTCGAGCGCTTCTCCGCAGGATAACCTGTATCATATATACATACAACGACAACGACGGTCTCATCCCGACCGTGTCCTGAACAAAAAAAAATATACAATTGCATTACACATGAATACAAGAATAGAAATACAACATTTGTGCATCACATTCACATGAGGAGCTATTCATCGCAACAATCCGAACTAAACAAACACACCAACATAGCATTCACAAATGTGCAACCGCGTCTAATCGATCGCACATCAATTAGGCAACGATTACTAATATATATTCACATAAGCAATCAAACCAACTCGATCGAACACTTCATCGAGTTAATTTGAAACCGCGATGTAACAACCCTAATTTTCTTATACACTTTTCTATACAAATTTTTTTTAAAATACATAAAGGAGTATTTTAACCTGAGCACAATATATATATAAGTAATTATTTTGTTTTTAAATAACTCCATTTTTAGTGTACATAAAATTGTTTTAAAATTAAAGTAATACTTGGGGTATTTAGTGTTGCTGTTACCACTTTAAGTAGTTATTTTCCCACAATAATTACAAGAAGGAGCTTGCAGCTCATTGGTAACACCTTGCACTGCTGAACCAAGCTACCAGAGTTCAAATCCTATGCGCGCATTATTTTTGTATTTATTTTGTTTTAATTTCTTTTGGAAGTCAACGGTCAAAAGGCCATAACTCCCAAAATATATATGTACTGGACAGGAAAAAGTAAATATACCAAATTGTACCCCAGAAGAATCCCTGGCCATTGGAACCCTGTCTCGGCCCGACTCGGCGCCGCCGGCCGGCGACTCGGCCGACCCGGTCCGGCGCCGCCGGCCGGACTTGGCCGGACGGCCGAGTCACCAACAGAGAAAAGTCTCCTCTTGACTTGGTCCACTCCTCTGCACACTTTAATTGCTTGGATCGGTTATCATTTGCCCAATAAATCCCTTTTAATCCTAGGTTTAATGATTTTTATAGATTTTTAAATATTTTTTTAATTAAAACCCTAACCCTAGTCTAACCCTATATAAACACCCCTACCCTCTACCCTCTCATCACTTTTTCTAAGTCCACTCTCCCAAAATTCCAAGAGAACTTGGTACGTCGGAAAACGAGCGAAAGGCGAAGCGCTGACGAAATCGACGGCGACTTTCCGGTGATCGTGCTTGGAGCTCTCGACGACGTTTCGACGCGCCGGCAAACCCTCTACCTCCCTCTCACTCTTTAGCGTTGTCCAAACCCGTAAGTCCCCCTTTTCTACCTTTCTTTTCCTTCATAATAATACGACTTTATAAACCCGACGGAAATCGGAACAAACCGATTTCCGATTCGGTTTTCTATCAGATCTCACTTATCACCAATTCCATAATGCTTAAATATCTTCATGTTGACTACTAATCACTTAAAAATTAATTTGTACAAGTTTTCACACATGAAATGATAGCTTTTGTAATATACCGTATTTTTGCACTTAAATACCACCATGTTTAGTTTATCACATTTAACCCTTTAACATTGCTATATCTTAAAGTAGATCACGAGGTAATGACCTACCTCCACACACACGCAAATACAACCCTAATTGATATCATCAAAACTTAGAATACGATAATACAAGATTTTACATTTAAATACCCTTTTCTTAATAAAACCTTTTCTAAAAGTTCTAAGTTTTAAACAATTTTAAAACAATATCTTTTAATAGGAAAATACGATATGGTAGAACAGATATCCATAACCATTCTTTGGATATGCTGAGCAACAAACACCTTCTGTTCCTCGGTGTGGTAGAACAGATATCCATAACCATTCTTTGGATATCCCACAAACTTACATAAAACTGACCGTGCCTCCAGTTTATCTGGTTTATGCTTTTTAACATAAGTCGGACAACCCCATATCTTAAATCTTTTAAGATATGGCTTTTTTCCATTCCATATCTCGAACGGAGTCTTAGGAACTGATTTAGACGGAACATCATTCAATAGGTATGCTGCTGTTAAAAGCGCATGTCCCCAAAATGAAAGAGGCAACTCGGCATTACTCATCATGGAGCGAACCATATCCAGTAGGGTACGATTCCTCTGTTCCGATACACCGTTGTGCTGTGGTGTATAAGGAGGAGTAAGCTGAGAGAGAATACCATTCTCTTTTAAGTAATCTAGGAATTCCGTGCTTAAGTACCCCCCTCCTCTATCAGACCGGAGGATCTTGATACTTTTGCCAATCTGGTTCTCTACTTCGTTTCTGAATTCCTTGAATTTCTCAAAAGCTTCAGATTTGTGTTTCATAAGATACACATATCCAAATCTGGAGAGATCGTCAGTGAATGTGATGAAGTACGAGAACCCACCCCTTGCATGTATAGACATCGGACCATATACATCACTGTGTATGAGTCCCAAGAGCTCTGCTGCCCTTTCTCCATGTCCGGTGAACGGAGATTTGGTCATCTTTCCTTTGAGACAAGACTGACAAGTTTCATAAGATGAAAACTCGAACGTATTCAAGAGTCCATCTTTATGCAACTTACTTAGTCTTTTCTCTCCGATATGACCAAGTCTACAATGCCACAAGTAGGATTCATTTGTATCTGAATTCTTCCTCTTGCGTGCGTTTTGTACATTGAGAACTGTATTCTGATTTAGAACGTAGATACCATTACACAGTGTACCTTCTGCAACCAGTACCTTATGAAGGTAGATGTTCATGATATTTCTATCAAGAACAAAGTTATATCCATCTTTATCGAGTAAAGAAACTGATATGATGTTGCAAACCATGGAAGGTACATAGTAGCAATCGTTCAAAATCATAGTATTGCCATTTGGCAACACTAGGTGATATTCACCGACGGCTGCAGCATTAACTTATGCTCCGTTCGCTACTCTGAGCGACATATCACCAGGTACAACTTTCCCACTTTTTCTCAGTCCCTGCAATAGATTACAGATGTGAGATCCTGATCCGGTATCAAGTACCCACGAGGTAGGGCTGACCGTAAAGCAGTTCTCAATTACAAGAACACCTGAAGTAGATGCAAAACCATGCTTCTTCTTCAACTGGGTATCCTTGGAATCCACACAATCCTCTTTCCCTTGCTCATACTTATGACTGTTGTCGTAAGTTAGAGCCGAACCAACGTTCCCCAGCCCCGAATAAGAATTTGGATCGGTCAAGCGATACATTTTATTATCTTGATTAGGGCGTGAAATGGTTGCTACCTGGAGAGAGAGAAAAGAAACACTCAGCGTGCGCTCTTGCAAGATTAGTTTGGTTTATTGATTTATTTAACCAGGATGGCTCCCACTGTTTCCTCAAATTCTTCTTCAAACCTTAAAAGAAGAACTAGTCAGGATTAATCGCACGTCACAATGCTTGCTTAACCTTTCAGCCAGGCTGGTGTTGGTACTTCGAGGGAGGTTTTCCAACGCTTTCGCGAAATTCCTTAATTAAATAACCTCTTTTCCCTGGAGGCGTAGCCCCGCTAACACCTTTCTAGACACCTACTTGGTTTATAATATTGATTGTTAAGTGAAATATTCTCCCGAGAGTAATCCAACTCATCAGTAGGATCGGGATCCAACTATCATTGTGCGATGACCTAGATAGAATCCACTCTAGTCACCACACTCCAGAAGGTATGCTAAATCTGCAAGTTTCAGTTTCTTTAGAAACTCCCGATGTGGTTTTTGCCCCTAACGGTTTATGACCTTGACTAGGTCAACAAACCATAAACCGCCAGTCAAGTTCTACCCGTCATAATCATGATTGCATTAAACCCACCCATACGTGCCCTTGACTAGGTCAACAAGGCCGCACGACTGTTCTAACCAATCACATTTGGCAATGCACAGAAAAATATCACTTAGCTACCGTTCACTACGCCTTGACTAGGTCAACAAACGCAGCACGAATACTAAATAATACCAATCCGTAATGACGGAGGGCTACGGTTGGGTTTTTGGTGAAAAACCCGTTAACGCAATGAACTTGATATAGTTGAAGGAACATGATTGCCCTTTTTGAAAATATAGTGGCGAAAACTTTCGCTAAAGAGGTCACTCCCAGTGAAGGGATCTCGGCTCTTTCCTCGTCGAATGAGGTGCAGGATATTCCAAACTGAATACCTCGATGCAAAGCAAGAATAATCGACTATAGTGAAGTTATTATCCTGACGCAAACTTTTTGTCCAAGGGGTCACTCCCGATGAAGGGATCTCGGCCTTTGCCTTGTCGACTGAGGTGCTGGGCATTCATAACCGAATACCTCTATGCAAAACAAAAGAGAGCGTCCTTGCAATAACAGCTTTTTGAAAAATTGTTCCAACAACGTTCTTTTTAGGTTTGTTTTCTTGCATTAATTTAATGCGTCCCATTAATTAATCCTACCATTGCAGAAAACAATGAAAATATGACGTACGCTTATGCCATCCGCATTCGCCACGGGGCCCCGTCATTACCCGTTAGGTTACTTAACTAACGACAGAGCGGGGACTGGACTAGCGCGGATGCAAAACATAAGCAACTCCTAAATAGATATCATATAGATATATAAACATTCGTCAGATGCAATGATAGCCATTCCAAATCACAGATGAACACATTGGATATACTAGGAATCCGCATTCCGTACGAGCCTGTAACGAAGAGCGGATTACACGGCCGCGATGAATAGCCAAGACCCTACCCTAGACCCCTACGGGTGCGGCAAACTACCCGCCAAGTACCCGAAGCGAAGCAACCTCCCTCAACACCGTGAGTAGGCCACTCGGCACTTCGAGGTACCCGGTAGTTTGTGCACCCCACCATGGGTCTATCCTAGGAGCAAAAACAGTAAAAGAAATTATACAATGACGGTTACAACCCCATCCCGGTTGTGCGGCCATATAAATAATATTACATCAAATTACATATTACATGAATTGAAAGATAAACAAAACTCTCATCTCACAACCCCCCGGCTATTCATCCGCGACAATCCAACGAATTCATATACACAATCCAATAACATTTCAGATCACAGATATGTATAACCCCCACTAATCGACGTATAGCGATTAGCAGACGTTCAATACATATATCACATCACAGATATAACCCGTCAGCTTAAGTCTTTAGAAGTTCGATCAAAACACGGATTTTTAAACCCCAAAAACAAATTTTGCTTTCTGGAAAATCTGGGAAGAAAAATCATGTTCAAAAAATCCCAAAACACCCCAGACAACACACTGCAGGAAAACCGATCCACGGCCGAGTCAACTTAGCCGCGGATCCGTGGCAAGAAGCTATTCTTGCTGCGGTTCCGCGGTGAGTTGGTCGGTTCGCCTGATCATTTTTCTTAGGTGTATACTAAAAACCCTGAGCCGATTTTTGAGATGTGTTAAATAATTTTTAGTGCAGAATAAAAATCGACAGAAAGTTTAACCCTCGGGCGTGTTTTGTGATTTCCTTTTCCGATCGAACTTCTAGTTACTTTGCTAACATGCTAGAAAATGTTTAGCTAGGCTCTGATACCACTGTTAGGTCCACGTTACCCACCCCGGTTCTTTCGGGGAGGCGGAATAGGTAAAACGAAAATTTTCCCTAGCTAGGTAACATGGACCGTTTCATGAAGGATCGTTGCTAAATAAAAAATAACAAAAATTCTACAAGTTCTAACTACTATGTAGAATGGCTATACCTTGGTCTTGAACTCCTTCTGTTCTTGTTGTGGTTCTTCCTCTTTCTTGTTCCTCGTAGTCGCTTGAACGGATCCTCCTTATCGTCTCCTCTTTGCCATAGATGGATCCACCCGAGGGTCTCGAAATTGGGCTCCTATCTCAACCTAGAGATGACTAAGGTATTTGGTTTGCTAAACCTAATACCTTAGATTGAGTAGAGAAGAGTGATGGTGGTTTTGTCTCAAAGGTTCATGATTTCCAACTCATGGAACACTTGAAGCTTGAGGGAGGAAGAGGAAGAGGGAGAGCTTTCTTTCTAGGAGAGAGAAAGAGAATGATAGAATGAGCTCTCATAATCCAACCCTTCTCACAAAAGTGAGAATAATGATAATAATAATAATTGAGTATATGGTGATGGTTAGTTTCAATGATCATTATCATTTCATGCTATCATGGCATTTTACAAACAACACTCGAGATCGCGACGGGGACCTCAGGCACAACCCAAGGGGTTGTTAGGTGTTGTGGTGGGGCCCCCAAGCCGAGGCCACTACTTAGTGGCTTCGGTTTGGAACCCAAACCCGAGAGCACCGCAAAAGGGAGCTCTCAGGTTTGCCTCTCCTCCAAGGCCACAAAGTGGTGGCCTTGGGTGGGGGCCTACCCTAGCCTTCGGGGACAGCCCCGAGGTCACCCCCGAGCCCGCACGGAGTTCTTGGTTCAAACCAAAACCTCCCAGGGCTCGTGTAGAATAAAAAATGAGAGGTTTTTGAGCAAAATTTTCAAACTAGGTTTTAAAAACTTGGGTTTTTGAGATCACTTGCCGCAAAAACAACTACTAGTATTTGAATCGGCTCTGATACCATGTTGGGATTTGGTTCTAGGGTCGCAACACTTGCGGACCGCAGCAGAATGATTAACAAAAATTTCAAGAGCATAACACCAAATACCTAACCCAAAATCATTCAAATACAAGAAGTTTTAGCAAACTAGTAAGCATAGAAAAGAGTTTAGGGGCTACAACTATTGTAGTGTGTCCGCCCAATCATGGAAGACCCAAGCTAGACTCCGCCACCATAAGAACGGGCTTGCAAGCGGACCTCA
The DNA here is from genome assembly GCA_030015575.1 of Agapanthus africanus. Lineage (NCBI taxonomy): Eukaryota > Viridiplantae > Streptophyta > Magnoliopsida > Asparagales > Amaryllidaceae > Agapanthus > Agapanthus africanus. The sequence continues at coordinate 752,152,852 of JASDDO010000019.1, forward strand.
TCGTCGAAGATGATCCACATCGAGGAAAACCCAACTCAAGCCTTAACTTCACCAAAAGAGTAAGTCCTGTTGATTAGTCTAAAATATTGCACATTTGAATGAATATTTTTCTTACTATTGTTAAGTACTAAAATGTGTTTATTGTAAATATAAAACATATGAGGGTTTATTTGTAAAAAGTTTATTATCATATATTTTTACATTTTAATTAACATAATGAGGGATAATATATGCATATAATATTTAAATGAAATCTTTGCAATTAAAATATACATAACATATCAAATATTTCTAATCAATATTCTTAAAATCTAATATCATATAAAATGGTTAGGAAAATATCTCAAAAATACCAAATGCAAGTAAACACTTTGATTTGAGATATTGTGTAGATATCAGCTCAGGTCTGGAATCCAAGGGATCCGAGCTAAATCGGGATGTCGGAATCAAATCTGTCAGCAAATCAAGAGATCTAGCAACGGCTGAGACTCAAAGTATGATTTGCAAATCTAGACATCAAGAGGATCTCCAAACATCAACACAAAATACCAGAAAAAATCCCAAAACTAGATGCCACTACGTTGCCGCGGAACCATGGCCAAACAAGGCTATATGTGGCAGTTCCGCGGCATAATATGGGCCATTGGATGTGCCAGCAAATCAAAAGATCTAGCAACGGGTTGAGACTCAGAGTATGATTTGCAGAATCTAGATATCAAGAGGATCTCCAAATATCAACACAAAATACCAGAAAAAATCCCAAAACTAGATGCCACTATGTTGTCGCGGAACCACGACCAAACAAGGCTATATGCGGCGGTTCTGCGGTGCAATATGCGCCATTGGATGTGATATTTCGGGGATTTGATCGTAACAGTATATATTCACAGATGTCATCTAGGGTTTCTAGTTTCTGGGACTATATATAGGAACGAGAGCTGCACATTAAAAATCATCACCAAAGAGATTAAGAGATCCACGTATCCGAGTGATCTTCATCTATTCATCTACCTCCTAAAAAAGAGAGATCTAAAGCAAACTAGGCTTCTTGTATTCTACTTTCTAAGAAGAATTGTAAAGGCAATAGTTGAATAATAAAGGTAGTTGTTTTTAATTCTTTTTTGCATTTAATTTCCGCACTTACATTTCTGCATCTTAATCATGTTTTCATTCTTCTTTAACCTTTCTTCTAAATTTTTAACCATGAGCGAGTAATTCCTAACTTGTTATGGTTTGTAGGATAGGGTAGAACAATGGATGAGAAAATCTTTTAACTTTTTTTTATACATTTTAAAGTCTATAAACTTTAACAAAATAAATGTTAACATCCTTATTGAACGCGCTACCAATTTATTGATAGTCACGACCACGATTTGAGATTGGTTTAACACTTGTTTTGTTAAGGGTTAGACATGAATAGAGATCAATGCAAAGACAAGGGTTAATAGTGGGAAACTCTAGTTTCTTCCAAGAAACCTTAATCTACATTCATCACTATCGATCAAGTTTTAAACTATTAAAACATAAAATGAGTCATTTTTAATTATTCATACATTATTACTAAGTCCTATAAACCCTACAAGCCTTTTCTTTACAAATTTTATATCTATTTTAAAATATAACGACAAACAATCACCCATCTTTCATTAACTCATCTAAAGCAAGAAAAGAGTTCACGTTTTCCTGCGGACGACCCGTACTCATCATGGATAGCTACTAGCGACACCGTTTTGATTGCGGTTATTTTCAAACACGCTTTTTTTAGATCAATCAAATGGCGCCGTTGCCAGGAAGACGGTCGTAAGTTTTTTCTTGCTATTCGGGTTGAATTCTTATTAAATACATAACATAAAATTAAAAAAAAACGCATCTTGCGTTTTTAACGATTATTGTGTGAGTTTTGCAAGAGAATCTGGAGTAACTGGAGCAAAGAAATAGAGATTCAGTGACTTTCAACATATCCTAGAGAAGCATAGGAGGGCACTGAAGAAAAATTAGCAATAGATCATACCACTTTGCAGTGGAATCGCGGCATAAGTGTTGGTTTGGCGGCAGAACCGCGGCGGTTTGGTGGAGTTAGGCCCCCAAAATCCTCAGGTAATTTCCTCATATCTTTCTCTCTTCTCTAAAGCTCCAATAATCTGATTTTTCCTGCAGGATTCTTTGCAAATATCGCCGCTAAAATTTTTTTTGCGTGTTTTAGATTTTGGTTTGTTTTGCATATCTAAAACGGTCATTAAGGGGCAATAAACACAAATTCAGATTAGGCGGGGATTTCATTACCTTTCTAGGCCCTACAAATCATAAACATGCATATACATAACCCTACATTAATTAAAAAAATATCTAGACCAAGCCTTAAGGACTGTCGCGCTCAATTAGGACAAAGAAAGGTCATGGGTAATTTATTGCTTATCCGCATTTTTCTTGTGGTGTCTAAGGCAAGTGTGACCAAGGAAAGTGGTTACGTAATTAGGCCCGCTATTTTGGTGATTCGTATAGCGGATACCTCCCACTTACCTGGCACTTACCTGGCTGCAAGATTGATAAGGAGGTAGTAGATGATTGATCCTGTGACTTGTCCTTTAGAAGTCTAGGAGCGGACTAATGATCTGACCTAGGTGGCCCTAGTTCTAGTATTGTTTGTACTCGTTTGTCGAGTCCCTTTTCCAAAGCAAAACAATTTCCAAAATCCAAAAAGAGATTAATTTATTACCATTTCACCCTCTTTTCTTTCTTATAATGGGTAACCCAAACAGACGAACTCTTGCCGAGCTTTGCTATCTAGAACCAGATATTTCTTATTTTCATAATTGCTTCAGTACAAAGTCCGACTCTACCATGTCTTTAAGGGATAGGATAGAGCATGCTGAAAAGAAAAGTTGGATATCTCACTCAAGGTCCTATCAACCGCATCAAAATTCAACATCTTCTTATGTTGATAATCCGTTTAAAGCGAGTGAGGGAACTTCTAAACGTATGTCCATCGCTGAGCATATTGCGAAGGCTGAAAGCCAAAGTTTCAATCCTTTCACTAATCCAAAACCATTAGGACAACAAACACCATCATTTCCAAATGAAAATTTTGATATTCGTTTTGAGACGAATATAACATCTTTTACACCCATGACCATTGCTGAACAAATAGCAATTGCCAGTCGCCAACTAACCAACCAATTTCAATATTCTTCATATCACAATGTTGATCTTAATCCTGTTTATGAAACTTGGGTAAACCCTTCTAATTCTTATCTACAGTACCAAACTTTCACACGCTCTTATATTGACACTTCTCTTGAGGCTAATGGGACAAGTCATAAACGTTTGTCGATTGCGGAACACATTGAACTCGCCCGTAGCCAACAATTAAATGCATCTCTTCTTAACATTTCTCTTCAGGCTAATGCGGCAAATCATAAACGCATGTCAATTGCGGAACACATTGAACTCGCCCGTAGCCAACAATTAGACACTTCCCAACCATACTTAACTTCTTCACCTTATCTATACAGTGCTTCTTAAAATCAATTAGGAAGATCCACGGTTCAAAGAGAATCGTTTATTGGAACTTCTTCACAACCCATGTCTAGTCTTGAAGTAAAGTTGGAATTGAGTAGTAAGAAAGAACAAGAGATCCATCAAAGTCAAACCAAAACCAATTCTTTTGATCTCGACACCTTCCATCCTGCACTCCAACCGAATATATTCAATGTTCAACCGCTTCATAGTCTAAGTGATGGGGTGTCCGAGAATAACATGTTTGACTTTTCCAATAGTGAGTGTGAAAGATAGCTTGACACCATTTCAAATCAAACTGATCCTTATTCAACTACACTTGATATTTCAAATATTCCAACTCTATCAAGTGAACCAAGTGATTTATTGAATAAGGATAGTATAATTGATGAATTCTTAAATACCTATTCGTTTGATTTGACCGAAGGTGTTAGTGAAAGCGGTGATAAGAATATCGTTGAAGATGAACCCGTTATATTAGATGAGTTGGATTCCTCTACCCATCACGTCCTTTCTATTCAAAGTGAACATCTTCCTGTATTTAACCGATCCTATTCTTACCACTGACCTATCCGATAAGCAATACGATATCCAGCCTTCATTTCTCACATCTGGTTCAACGACGCTCGACACACAAGTTTGTTTACCCATTTCATCACCCACTTTCCTTGGTTCTTATAATCTTCTTTCAACTCCACCGAGTTTTGATGAATCACACTCTGATATTTTGAGTTCTATTATTTTTGAAAGACCACTCGATTTAGACTCTTTTGAGAAGGAGGGAGGTGATCATTTCGAATCTACTACCTCTATAATTTCTGACGAATCGAGTGTTTTGAATCTTGGTGCACAAAAGACTGGCCTTAGAACTTTCAACCTTCCTAATGAATCTGCATATTCTATAGATATCGATGAAATTATTACTCGGACCATTGATGAAAGTTTTGAAGACATTTTCGCCGAAGAACTCGCATTCCTAAAAGACATGGAGGTTGGATGAATCAACCTCCACCCCAAGAAATTGAACCGCCACCCTTTCTTCTTATCAAGTAAGAGAATGCGAATATTCCACTCATTCCTAATCATTCACATTCTCATTTTCATCCACCGTCACTGTTTCGTCTCTACCAACCGAGACGTAAACCGGATCGATTATGCATCTTATCTCCCCACTTCTTCACATCTATGATCTTCTACCAACTATGTTGTTATATCGATAAAATATTCGAATGGTTGGTGTTGAATTTTGGTCTTTGTAAAGTTTTGGATAGACCAATAACTTTACTCCCCTCTTATAATTGTAAATGCTTAATACTGTTTCACTCAAGTGTGGGGGGAAGAAAAATATTTTGGCTCTTGAAAGAAAAAAGTAATTTTTACACGATTATGAGACAAAAACAAGTTTGGGGGAGGATTTCACTGTCATTGACTTTTTGGTCCCTTTTTGCTAATAATTGAGAAATTTTCCTCCCAAGTCTATATGGTTTGAGCTTAAAAGGTGACATCAGTGAGGACACTGCTGCAAATAGGTTTGGAGAAGGTTTGTGCTTATTCACGCATCATTTTGCATTATACTAAATATAAGCACAAAAAAAATTTGATAATAAAAGTTAGGATGTGAAAAATACATATGAAAGATAGGAAGAGATTTAAGAAAAGCAAGAAAATTAGATGTTTTAAAAAAAATCTAGTAATAGATAGTCATGAGCTGTTGTCCCAAGGGTTAGTAAGATGAAGGAAATCATTAATCTGAGGATAGAAATATGTCTGAAAAATAGTCCTTATTCTTGAGTCCAAATATCTGAACATTGATACCCTAGTATACGCACTTGCACACATCTTGAAACTTGGGATAGTAGAGGATACCTTGAAATGCTCTTGTCTAAAAGGCCTTAGTATGAAGAAAAAAATATATAAACAAAAATATAAATGACATAAAAAATGGTGAAGAAAAATGAACACTGGTTTTGTAATTACTTAAGGCAACATAAAAAATATAGCGAGGGTGCCTTATCACCTAGTGCTTTAGATCGGCTGGTTTGGGAGCCACTGCTAAGTCTTAGGTGTTGCAAAACTAGGATATTGCTAATTACGCCTTAAAGAGTGAGCACGTTTGGTAATCGGTTGGTTAGTACCTTAAGAAATATTAACGGTCGCATGAAGAATATGTGAGCAATTCCATCTAAAATATTCACCGACTAAAAAGTATTAAGCAAGATGGACAAGAGTATGATAGCTTGAATTGAATTCTCTAAGCGTAGGGTTGTCTGTTACACACACACGTATGGGTATATGATCGATATTTGGAAGAAAGGTAATACGAAAGACTAAAGACGATGTTTTATTAAGAGATGATGTGATTTCTGACATCTTTTTATGACCAGTAAGATAGGGCTCATGACAACTAAAAACTAGTATAGTTTGAAACTCTTATTTTCAACTTCTTTCTTTTATATGTTCCTTATCTTTGTATGTAACTTTCATCTTCTTTCTTTTATTATGGGATTTTGTGGGCGTAATCCGCTGAAAACCCTCAGGAGACAACATTCCTCCGACTTAGGACACCTAGAGCTTTAAAGGCTTGTTACACGTGCTAAGTGCAATCGTGTTGCCTACGAAAGTGTGCTAGTTAGTTTTTCTTCTTCTTTCTTCTTCTTCTTTTTCTTTTTCTCTTTAACTAGTTTGCTCGGGATGATCAAAGTTAAGTTTGGGGGTATTTGACTAGACTAAAATATTGCATATTTGAATGAATATTTTCCCTACTATTGTTAAGTACTAAAATGTGTTTATTGTAAATATAGAACATATGAGGGTTTATTTGTAAAATGTTTATTATCATATATTTCTGCATTTTAATTAACATAATAAGGGATAATATATGCATATAATATTTAAATGAAATATTTGTAATTAAAATATGCATATCATATCAAATATTTCTAATCAATATTCTTAAGATCTAATATCATATAAAATGGTTAGGAAAATATCTCAAAAATACCAAATGCTGCTAAACACTTTGATTTGAGATATTGTGCAGATATCAACTCAGGTCTGGAATCCAAGAGATCCGAGCTAAATCGGGATGTCGAAATCGAATCTGTCAGCAAATCAAGAGATCTAGCAACGACTGAGACTCAAAGTATGATTTGCAAATCTAGACATCAAGAGGATCTCCAAACATCAACACAAAATACCAGAAAAAATCCCAAAACTTGATGCCATTATGTAGTCGCGGAACCGTGGCCAAACAAGACTATATGCGGCGGTTCCGTGGCGCAATATGGGCCATTGGATGTGATATTTCGGGGATTTGATCGTAACAACATATATTCACAGATGGAATCTAGGCTTTCTAGTTTCTGGGACTATATATAGGACCAAGAACTGCACATTAAAGATCATCACCAAAGAGATCAAGAGATCCACGTATCCGAGTGATCTTCATCTATTCATCTACCTCCTAAAAGAGAGAGATCTATAGCAAACTAGGCTTCTTGTATTCTACTTTCTAAGGAGAATTGTAAATGCAATAGTTGAATAATAAAGGTAGTTGTTTTTAATTATTTTTTGTATTTAATTTCCGCACTTACTTTCTGCCCTTACATTTCCGCATCTTAATCATGTTTTCATTCTTTTTCAACCTATCTTGTAAATCTTTAATCATGAGCGAGTAATTCCTAACTTGCTAGGGTTTGTAGGATATGGTAGAATAATGGATGAGAAAATCTTTTAACTTCTTTTATACATTTTAAAGTCTATAAATTTTAGCAAAATAAATATTAATCTTCTTATCGGGCGCGCTACCAATTTTTTGATAGTCACGACCACGATTTGAGATTGGTTTAACACTTGTTTTTTTAAAGGCTAGACATGAACAGAGACCAATGGAAAGTCAAGGGTTAATAGTATGGAAACCCTAATCTACATTCATCGCTTTGATCCAGTTTTAAACTATTAAAAGATAAAAATGAGTCATTTTTAATTATTCATCCATTACTACTAAGTCCTATGAACCCTACAAGCCTTTTTCTTTATAAATTTTATATCTGTTTTAAAATATAACGACAATCACCCATTTTTCATCAACTCGTCTAAAGCAAGAAAAGAGTTCACATTTCCCTGCGGACGACCCGTACTCATCACGGATAGCTACTAGCGACACCGTTTTGATTGCGGTTATTTTCGAACATACTTTTTTTATATCAATCACTTGTGAGGCAACTTGATATCATAATTTGCAAGAAAATGACAGGAAGAGATATAGTTGTCACTTTTTAATTTTCTCTAACTTTTCCTCTCTTTTGAACTATCATAATCTCTACAAAGAATATAAGGAGAGAGAAGATGCATGAAGAAGTGAAGATGAGAGAGGATGACTCATATCATTTAAAACTCTTTTTTCAATTAAAAAATAGAAGCCATATGATGTGGATTTATTAGTCCATTAATTTTAACCGTAAGCATACAGTCGTGCAATTACAATACTTGAGTTTCGATCCCACAGAGAGGCGTGTTTAATTAATTCTAAAAACAAGTAAATAAAATAGTTGATTTTTAAATTAGAAGTGCAATAATTAAGTAATTAAAAGAAATTTAAGAAAGATAAAGGAAATCTTAGGGTTTTGAATTGTTTAACTTATTATGGTTGGTTTATGTGATTCTTCTTCTTTTATTTAACTTAGTTTTAATTAGTTTAACTATTAATCATATAAAAGCATAGATCAAATTAATGTCATAATGAATTATCAAATATATTTTTGTATGCATAACTCATACAATTAAAAGAAACCTATCAATTATATGAAAGTAGGCAGAAACTTAATTAAAACAATTAATTCTAAATAATTAGCAATAATCTAGTTTTACCCTTCAATGAATATTTGTAGGTGATCAATTTACAACTACCATGTTTTCATGTAACATAGATCACCCTAATTTCTAGGTTAATTTCTCTTGATTAAAATGCATATCTTACCTATCCTAATTAAATTTCTAGGCGTCAACTATCGTCAATCTAACTAGTTTGTCGGTGTTATCATCTTTCCCAAAACCCTATTTAAGGCGTCAACTATAATAACAAACTTTAGTTTATTAGATGAAAAAAATAAAAGATAGAACTTTGAATCAAGAAGAATTCGCAAAGAAAACAAGAGAAAGAAGAAGATCAATTAAAACATCCAACTATAAAAGCAAACAATTCTAACCCTAAGGATAAAATTACCTACTCATTAAAAGAAAAGATAACTTTATTAAAAACTTCATAACTTACAAATTTCTTCAATCTCCCTCTTCAAAATAAAACCGTATGAAAGATATGAGAGAAATGATCTCCAACCCTTATATAACCCTTCTTTATATAGGGCTAAGAAGTCTGGAGATCAAGGAAAAGATAAGATACAAGAAAATACAATTTTCCAATCAATATCAATTCCTAATTCTTATAGATTTCTACCAATCATTTGATTGCCTCCGTTTGGTAAAATCTGGTGTACTTGGAAGCTTCAAAAAATAATTCTATATAGCTCAGAATGTTGAATTTAGAAAGTCGAACAAGCCCACAAAAATTATCGTCAAACGGCTCCAAGCCGGTAGCTAAACCGCCGCCTCCTCCTCCTTGTTGGCCACGGATCCACTGCTGCTTTGTAGCTTCTTAGCTCCATTTTTCTCTGGCTCTTTCCTTATTTAATTTGGTGATTTTTAATCACAATAAATCTTCAATATCTTTCCATCTTACTATATTTCCGAGAGTCTACAGATTGGCTCTAAACTTGGCAGCTTGGAATCGATCTCTTATTTGGATTAAGTCTCCACAATTGATTTGACTGATTTGATTTGATATGACTACTTTATACCTGCAATAACATTCAGAATAAATGTTTAGTAGCACATATTTCTTGTAGAAATCTAATTTGACTCAAAATCAAATTACTTTTGATTTATACCATAACTTCATGTTTCTAAAATTAGAAATGATACAATTAATTAATTAATTAATTAATTATATGGAACATATACAATAAATGCAACTCATTAATTCTCTATTATTTATTAACTCCAATTAAATCTCTATTTAGAATAAATAATTAATCTTTTGTATCATTTTGCAATTAAGTCCAATAAATTCTACTATATCATAAAACACCATCAGGATAGCTTGAAATATGTAAATAATATGATAAATGTGATATAAAAATATGCAATAAATTGCACCAATCACTATACTCTCTACACCATTCCTCATTTTTTTATATTAAAAAGAAATGACTCATTTCATTATTAATATAAATAACAAATGAGGTGTCCCATCTAGAAGTATGCTTGTGTATCATATACATAAAGTATATATATCGTATACATATACGCGTATTTTTATCATATACAAATACCAAATGAGAGAGAAATAGAAAGTGAACATAATACGAGAATGTATGTATGTGTGTGTGCGTGTGTACACACACACACACTTGATTTAATAATCTTGTTTAAATATAAACCGGCTAGTATTATAAGACGTCTGATTAAGGTACATGTATCAAATACACATATCTCCATACGTAAGCACGTATCGCCATACGCATACTACATCGTTTCTCCTGAGCGGGAAAAACCTTTGCGTGGGACTCTAAAGACTCAATCAATACGCTGGCAGTAGGTTGGGATCATATACAATTGATCTAAAACATTTTCAGATCAATCCACTCACGGGTTAACCCACAAGCACGTCAGTGGTATTAGTTGCACGTAACGTCTACCAAGATATTGATCAAAAGAAAGGTCGACAAGTAAGCTCATCCGAACACAATTAGAGCCTATCGGTGACAGTCACCCTAGAGTCCGGTCTCTTTGTCAGAAAGTGTCGCATATAGGGTCCGGAGGGTGAAAACTGTCAGAACTCTAATAACCCGATAAATCATGCTGATGTCAAACTCATAATATTTTAAGATACAACTGATAACACTTATCAGTTTATCTCAACCATCTTCGCCGAGGACTTCTGGTTATGGTCAATCAACCATATCGCGACATTAAGTCCCTATAACATGAGAGATGAATCACTTCGACCGCTCACTGCCTTCATGTGCTTTGGGACTGTATCCAACTAAAACCTGGTTAATTAGGTAGGGTTAGGGTTAATTAGGTAAAATTGGGTTGGTGATGATTAGGGTTAGGGTTAATTAGATTAATTAGGGTTAATTTTGGTCTGGGCTAAAGTTAATCTGGGTAGGGATTTGGGTGATGATTAGGGTTAGGTTGATTTGGGTTAGGGTTTGGGCTAGGGTTAATTGGGTAAAATAGAGTGTATTTGTGTTAGGGTGTTGATTATGGTTTATTTGGGTTAATTTTAGGTTGATTAGGATTTATTTGGGTTAGGGTGATGATTATAGTTAATTTGGGTTAATTAGGTTAATTTGGGTTAATTAGGTTAATTTTGGTTAATTTTGGGTTAATTAGGGATAATTTGAGTTAGGGTGATGATTAGGGTTTAATTAGGGATAATTTGGGTTAATTAGGGCCAGGGTTTAGGGTGCACTAGTTCTTTCAATAGGATACTCGATGATAACGTAAACGCACAACTTTACCGTAAACTTAACCCTTCATATAAGAACTTAGTTCTTCCTCTGGTTGAGATTTGCAGAAGCAAATCTCCCCACAAGTTGAGAATTTAATTCTTATCGGGAAGATTTTGTTCTGCAGATTCAAAACTTAGGAGAAAAGAACTAAGTTAAAAAGAAATAACATGGACATATGGGAATTTAAATCCTCCAAAAATTAGGGCTAGGGTTTAGGGTGCACTAGTTCCTTCAGTAGGATACTCGATGATAACGTAAACGTACAAGTTCACCGTAAACTTAACTCTTCATATAAGAACTTAGTTCTTTCACGAATCTTTAGAGTCGTGGTGGGGTAGTAATCAAAATACAGTGGGAACACACACAATACACTATGGCGATCTCAGATCAAAAGACTATCCTGTACTCATGTAACCAGAGAATCGCTATCTGACAATAGCTATAATACCATATAGGAGTTCTCGGTGAGTCCGTTCAGTGAAACTCATTCTCCAATGATCACCTATATACAATCCTCGGTGTCAAACACCAATAGCCATGAGACCAGCTATCGCCCTCCAACCGGATCAGGTAACATATGCACTAGTCTAATCTGGAGTATCGATACCCAGTCTCGATACTCCTATACTAGGAACATTTAAGGATGTACTTATGGACTATCCAGGTCCCACTATTATGATTCCCATCATAATCCTGGTAATCCAACAAAGATCCTATAGGCTCTATCATCATGTATTAGCATTTCGTAATAAAAAGTAAAACATATACACATGAATGATAAAGACAAACCAGATAGCACACTATCATCTCGAGCAAGACTGTTCTATCCATATAGGTCCATGTACAATTACAATAATTTCCTTCAGAGCATCTATAACCAACACAGACCCGAGAGCAACATATGTTGCTCTCGCATCTGCCACTCATCCCGAGAGTGGCAATTGGTGCTCTCGAGATGATGGGCCCACCGTAGCCTCCCAGAGACTCTAGGAGTCTCCCTCGATGTCCCGTGGAGCTCTCATTCCAAAAAGAGAACCCCCGACATCGAGTTAAAGCAAAAAAGTTCAGTTTTTGTGGCTGAATTTTTCAGGACAACAAGAAGTTTTTAAAGCAGTGAGAATTTTTTTGCAAAAACAGTTTTTAAAAATGGGTTTCTAAATTCTTTTGGCTATCACGGTGACTATTAGTGGATTGATCGGCTCTGATACTATGTTAGTATTTGGTTCTAGGGTCGCAACACTTGCGGACCGCGGCGGAATAGCAAACAAAAATTCGAGAACATAGAACCAAACACTAACACCAAAATCATCCAAAACACTAATAGTTGTAACAAAACAAGATAACTGAACTACAAGTTTAGAAGATATAACCTTTGGAGCGTGTCCACCCAATTGTAGAAGACCCAAGCTAGACTCCATCGTCGTAGGAACGAGCTTGCAACCAGACTTCCTCGTCGAAGTTGATCCACTTCGAAGAAGACTCCACCCAAGCTTCAACTTCACTCCAAGAACTATCTCAAGTGAAGCAATTTGCTCTCACTTTTGCTAGAAGATGAGAAACAAGAAGATATAGTGGAAATCACTCTTTTTTCTTTCTCTTTACTCTCTTGAGATATCACCAAAAATATAACGGGAGAGAAAGCAAAATGAACAAATGAAAAGTGATGAGCATGAGAGAGGAGAGGCGACCATACTAGAATATTAAAAGAATTTCCGTTAAAAAATATAATGCCCATGCCATTCTACCATGCCTCATTTTCCTTAATAAAAAGAAATGAATCATTTCTTATTTATTACTAATAGGAAATGAGGTGTCCCTTCTAGATGCTATCATGCATACATGTATCATATACATGTACATGTATATATATCACATACATACACTATTATTTGTAGCGTATACAAATAGTAAATGAGAAAGAACTAGAGAGTTCATAATACTAGAATATATACATATATATATCATTAAATCAGCACTTGATTTAACAATCCGGTTTTATCATAAACTGGCTAGTATTATCGAACGTCCGATTAATATATATTTATCATATAAACATGTTTAATCGAACTCCCGCACGTATCAACATACGCACACTATATCATTTCGCCCGAGCGGGGAAACCCTTGAAAGTAGTCCTAGAGCGGGGAATAGGACTAAACTACCGAAATGCCCAAATTAAAAATTTTAAACTATACTTGCACAAATATCACAATTGAATTTCTTAACAAAAGATCTACCAATAACGATAAGTAGTTAAGCTAACTAAAATTGTGAAAACATAAGCAAATAGCAAGCAAGAATAGAGATGGCAATCAAGTAATGAGCATATAGAGCAGAAGATAATCTAGCATGAAATTTCTAAACTAATAAGTAATGAGAGAATAAGAAATTTCAAACGCAAGCAAACACAAACACAAATATCTTTTATAGAGGTGCGGCGCCCCGATAATGTCTCGATCCCTAATCCTCTTTCTTTAGGCCCTCAAGCCCGTTCCACTTAAACTTCACGTCTTCTCCAAGGACGAACACGTCTCCAATGAAACTACATCACGTCACTTAACACACGAGTGACTCTTCTCTCTATAATTCTTGCACTCCTTTCTTACCAAGGCACTCTTGCATTCAAGAATCCTCACACAAAAAAGAAATACAAATCCCACTCTTATCTCTTACAAAAACACTCTTGCACTCAAGAGTCACACACAAAGAAAAGAAGAGGGTTACAATGAAACACGAATACTCTCAAAATAGTTTTCAATAAAGCCCGACTAATTCTCAAGAAGATGGATATCAAATTATAGCTATTGAGTGTGTGTATGTGATAGATTGGATAAGCAAATGAAAATCTTTTTAAACTCTTATAAGATGTGAGATTTTTCTCTCTTGATCACTTAGGAATTTAGTAAATTGAAATATTGAGTGATAAAAACTCAAAAAACCAACCCAAAACTATTTTATAGCCCCACACAAAAACTAACCATTTTAAGTCAAAATCAATAATCAACAGTATCGACAGACGTCTGAAGAAAGTTTGGGTAGATGCCTGTCGCTAAATACAAAAGACCCTAAAGGCTATAAACGGTCACTTTTTCCAACTTTTTTCTACTGCAGACGTTTGTCTATGATTACTTCAGACTTCTGCTGATCTTTTCAAAGATGGCAATCAAAAACACAGATCGTCGACAGGCGTCTGAAGAACAATGGGCAGACGTCTGAAGAACAAAAAAACATTTTGAAAAACTTCATCAGACGTCTGTCCAAATGAATATCAGACGTCTGCATCTTATAAAAATAGTCCATATGAAAACACAGAGAATAGACAGACGTCTGAATATGCAAGGGACAGACGTCTGAAGCACAAATAGCATGAAAACCGATATTTCTGACATTTGTTTTTTTTTTTATAAAAACACAGAATGTAAACAGACGTCTAAAGCACATGGGGACAGACGTCTAAAGTGTAAAAACTCAGAAACTTATGTTTTATGATGAAAATCAATTTTAAATCGAAAACCCCGATGTTCATGCGATTTAAAGCATTTGTGCAATCATGTGTGAGTATTCAAGAGCTCTAAATGATATAACCATAATTCGATCAAGTACTTACAAAGATTCCTATGTCGATTATCGCAAATCTTCGAATCTTGAATCTTGAAGTCTCGAGCTCTTGAAACTTTGGTGATCCGCTTCACTTGAACTTCGGAACTCGCCAATCCACTCACTAGCGTCTTGAAGTCCATATTTTGAACTTCAAATTTTAGTCTTGACTTCAACGCTTGAACTTGGACTCAGCTTCTAGCTTCTTAGCTATTCGTACCTTGAATTCTTGAATCCTTATTTCTCGGCTACGTAGCTTGAACACATGAAGCTTGATATGCAAGTTGAGAAGTTCTCACCCATATCCTCCAACCTCCATAAGATATTCCGTTTAGGCTCAATTTCCTCCATCCTCCATTAGATATTCCGTTTAGGCTCAATTTCCTCCATCCTCCATTAGATATTCTATTTAGGCTCAATTTCCTCCATCCTCAATTATAGAGTTTCGTCTCGAGATATCCAATATCATAAAATCCTAAAATGCAATCTCAAAGACCAAGCTCATCATATACAGTGTTATGAAATAAATAGGATATAAACACAAGTATAATACGAGATATTGATATATTACTCGGTATACACAAGATATAGGATAAGCAAACTAAATATTAAGTGTATACAAGGTTAGTGTCGAGAGGACAACCAAGATAAGCATGTGACACTAAATGAACTATTCTTGTTTAAGCTATCATCAAAACCAAATAGAGAATGGATAAACTATATGATCAAAAACCATAAGCTAGCAACCCTCTATGTGGGACCCTAAAGACTCGACAATACGCTGGCAGTAGGTTAGGATCATATCCGATAGAATCTAAAACACATTCAGATCAATCCCTTCACGGGTTAACCCACAAGCACGTCAGCGATACTAGCTGCACATACGGCTACCCAGGTATTGATCGAAAGAAAGTTCGACAAGAAAGCTCATATGAATCTAACTGAGCCTATCAGTGATAGTTACCATACAGTCCGGTTTATTCGTCAGAGAGTGTCGCATATCAGGTCTAGGTATGGAAACTGTCAGACCCCCAATAACCTGATAAGTCATGCCCATGTCAAACTCATAACTATCTGAAATACTACTGATAACACTTATCAGTATATCTTATCCTCCTTGGCTAGGGACTTATGGTTATTGCCAATCATGCACAGCGCGACATCAACTCCACATACCGGGAGAGACGAAGCCTTTCGATCGTTTACTGCCTCCATGCGCTTCGGGACTGTATCCAACTAAAACCTATTTGCACTGCTCTTTAAATCCGTGGTAAGGTAGTAATCAAAGTACAGTAGGAACACACACAAGACACTATGACGATATTAAAACTACAGACTACCTCGAACTCATGTCGCCAGAGAACTGCTATCTGACATTAGTTATAGTACCATCTCGGAGTTCTCGGTGAGTCCGTTTAGTGTACTCATTCTCCAATGAGCACGTGTATACATGCTCTGGTGTCAAACACCAATGGGTGTAGGACCAACCGTCACCCCGGTCGGTGTCAAAAAACGTATACACTAGTCTACTCTGGAGTACCGATGCCCAGTCTCGATACTCTCACGACTAGGAACTTTCAAGGATGTGCTTATGGACTACCCTGGCCCTACTGGTATGATCCTTATCATAATCCTGGCAGTCAAGCAAAAATCCTACGGCCTTTATCATCATGTATTAGCGATACGTAATAGCAAGTAAAACATATGTACATGAATGATAAAGACAAACCAGATAACATACTATCATCTCGAGCAAGATTGTTCTATCCATATAGGTCCATGTACAATTATAATAATTGCCTTCAAGGCATCTATATCCAACACCATAAGCTTCAGTTATCCAAATGTACAGGAAAACGTCATTACATTCACTTTCCGGATAACTAACCACTTTGATAGAAAAACTTACATAACCGCCTAATGTTGTTTCTCGATAGATAGACTGGAGCAACACACATGCTTAACAGGAAACTAGAACAATATGCTTCACTCAACAGACAAACTGGAGTATCATTGTACGCTCAATAGACAAACTGGAGCTGTAAACTATAAGTGATAAACTTAAATAGGAAAACAAATAATTGAGGCGTCGTTACTAGATGACTCATCTCGCAATTTACTTAGCACCATGATAACAAAATATCTAGTGCACAAGATATCGCTCCGCACATCACATAGTCGTTTGGTGGTAAGATACCTTGTATCTCTCGCACTCGTACACCGCATTGGCTTAGCAATCTAGAAAAAAAAATTACGAATGCTAATGAATTCTTTTTATAAAACGACTTTCGACTTGTCACTATCATATGGTCCTTCAACTTTTCAATGAAACACCATCGACATTTTTTTTTATCTATTTAGACATTTTATAGATTCGTTATGATTCTAAGCATTTATAGTTTGGAGTAATTTGCAATATTAATTAATTCCATCATTCAACGAAAAGGAATAACAATAAATCTATTTTCATAATTAAGTAAAAAGAATTAGGCGATTCTAAAACTAAATTCCATAAGTTATAAAAATAAAAATGTTCTATAAATATCTGTTAAAGCTATGAAATCTCGATCTCAAAGGTAAGTTTAAACGGGGAGTTACATCCATTACTTCACCCGAAATCTTCCACTTGAAATCTTTAGTGTTAGGTAACCTAACTCATATTATTTCACTGTTCCTGCCAAAAATGTTGGCGCTCAGGAGCATAAGCTCCTCACTTTGGCGCAAGCGCAAATGCAAAGCACGTGGTGCAATCACCAAAATATTACGCCTGTGCCAGACGTGCAATGCACGGGTGCGAGGGCAATGCGTAAGTACATCACGTTCAGTGCACGTGGCGCAAGCGTTAATCCCATGCACCGGCGCTAAACGTGCAATGCACGTGGCGCAAGCGCATGGTGAAGCGCATGCTTCAGTTTAGAGACAAAGCTCTATTTGGGAAAATATATCCCATATCTTTCTAAAATAGAAAGATCAATCTTTTAAAACAATAAAAATCCCAGGATTGATGATCCAACATTGCTTAAGCACCAACGATTGATCAAAGATCAATTTGGAGATCTCTCAATGAGAGATTCTCTCAACCTTTCCCAACTATCTCCCCTCCTATAAATAAGAGCCTGGGGGATTAAGGTCAAAATACATAGAGACCCACATAAGGTTCACAAGGAGACATAAGCCTCCATCATCAATGAAGAAAACTCTTCTCGAGAAAAACCCTAGCAAAACTAGGTAAAAACCCAAGGAGAAAATTCCCCTCTGCCCTTCTCCTTCCTCTATGAAGCTTAAGCTTCTAAAGAACTAAGGTTCTTCCTTTGGATTAATGATCCATGAGAGAAATCTCCCTTGGCCAAAAGCTTAAGCTCTCGTGTGAGATTCAATCTCTAGATCTAAAATCATGGAGGAAGAACTTCGGTATTCCCCCACCAGAAGATGAAAAAGATCATCAAGATTGTTTGAAAGCTCTTTTCATATTCTCTTACAATGCTCTATTGCTGTGGCAGTTTGGAGATGCTTCATTGGAGGGTTTGGTATTGTTTCATTAACTTATAGCTTGGATGAAGTTCTTTTCTACTTGGCAAAACTAACTCTGTTGACAGTAAGCTTAAGCCATATTAGAGGTTAATTTGCGCAGCTATATACTCGTTCGCTTCCGATTCTATCAAAAATTATTATAAATTGCGCACATGTATTTATGGAGATTCCGAATTATTAAATTTAATTTTTATTTTAAAAATTATTTTAACTCAAGATGGATGTTGAAAATTTATCATTTGATATAAAAATTTCAAACTCAACTTATGTTTATTTATTTAAACATCAAAGTGATGATTTGTGGAAAATTCTTGATTTTTATTGAGAATTAATTTGTGAAAAACTCGAAATGAATTAAAAGTTCAAACTTCTACATGTTGTTTCTTGGCCATATATTCAATAGCTATAAGTTTTTGAATCTTCATTGTATTATGTAATCTCTTGAGATTAATATTTTTTGAAGATGATATTTTTTCTAAATTTGAAAAATAGTGGGGCTTTATATTGATCCATGTCTTGACTAGTGTCACGCCCCGCTTCCCAGTGTACGGCGAAGTGGACGCGACAAGGTCCGCTACGTATATACTCAGAAGTATATACGCTAAGCGTAGCTAAGCAATATAAAGTAATACACAAGAGACAAGAATATAAAAGAACAGCAACTTTTTATTTATTAATATTCTTTGTACAATACAAGGAAAGGAAAATACAACTGAAATAAAGGTGCCTAAACAGTGGCATAACAGGAAAAGGAAAGTACTGAAAAGAAAAGTGTACAATGAAATTATACTGCCGGGTCTTCGACAAATTGCTCCAAGTCTTCTTGGGTTGGTTCAACTTCTGCCGGGTCCAGGTCACCTGACGACATTCAAAGAAGAAAGAAATAGAATGTCGTCAGCGAACATGTCGCTCGGTAAGTCCCAAGGAAAAGAAGAATGAGAATGGCAGAGTAGCAGTATTTTCTAAAGTATTATGTTGTTGAATATTATGGAATATTGTTTAACGCCGTTGTTTGTAGCTTGGTATAGAAGGATGCCAGTGTATACGAGGGGGATCTCTATATGCTAGAGATCAGGGCAAATGGAGAGTACAAGGAACCGTTATGCCACGGTACAACAGCAACAGTATTCATGTTAGGTGTCTTAATCTGACCACCTCGTGCCACCTTTAACACCTTCCGTACCAATCTACCCCTTAAACCCCGCGATGTCTTGTTTGTATTGTTATCTTGTAAAATTGTATTGATTGTAAGATTGATTAACCGACTGTCCGAAACCATGATATCAGGAAACGGTTATAACCGTAGAGTCATGTAAATGGAATACTGGGAAACATGTAAAAGGAATATCCATGGTTCGGTTCAGCCAAGTTATATAGATTGTTAACTGGATTCAGGGATTCATGTATTCATTTTGAGTTGGAATATAAAAGAATATAGATTGACCTGAATCATATTCAAGTCAGAAATAGTCAGACTCTAACCCGAGTCAGACTAAAAGAAAGATAATTGGAAGTTCAATAATTGTTAGGGGCCTTATTGTAATTTATAAAACTTGAGGGGGTTTATTGTAAAAATACTTTTGTATAGTTTTCAAAATACAACTCAAGTATTTAATTATCGTCTTTATGTATATACAACAATTTAATGATCAAGATAAATATGTATACATGTTCGAATAGCATGAAATGAGTCAAGTATATTATACGAGTAACTACCAAAAACAATGCTGTAAAGAAATATTATGTACGACTAATTAATCAAGTCAAACAAATGCGAGAACATAAACAAAAATATGTCTCTAAGTGTTTTGCATCCGTGAGTTCCAGTTTGACCCAAATACGACTATCGGTTTGAGAGATATATATGTTTTCGTATCGTTGCGCAAAACAGATCAGAATCTGTTCAGCACCGTCACATATTTTTAAAACGCAGTTTGAGTTAATTTCTATCGGTTTTCAGGTTACAAAAATTATTATAAAATTGTAGGTATTTAGATGAAATTATCGAAAACACCAAGATTCACATGATTTGGATTTCTGAAGCTCTAGTTATGATCATTTTAATATCAGCGTTTAAAACAGAAATTCAGATTTCTGGACAGCAACTATATATTCTATTGCAAAGCCTATATCAGGTTGTTTCATGCATTCCTAAGTAATATAATATACATAAAATTATAGTTCTATCAATGGTGCATCTACAAATCTAAATTTTGTCACAAACGGACATCGGGTGTTCGAGTTATGTCCAATTTAAAAATAGTGTGCGAATCGGAACAGATTCTGTCCAGATCCGTCACTTAATATTGTAACGCAGTTTTCTTTATCTTAGATGGGTTTTTAGTAAAACTATAAAACTAAGAAAATCTATATCATTCGATGTAGATATCAAAAACACCTGAGTTTGCTCAATTTGGATATCTTTAGACCAAGTTATGTGTCCTAGAAATTGACCGATAATTGCAGTTTTCTGTTTTACGATCAGTGAATAAATACGATGAAATTCCTAAACCGTTATGCGGATCGATCTAAAATTTTTACAGCATGTATAAAATAATATAATCTATCATATGTAAATTCCGTGAAATTTTCAGAAGTAAAAATTAATTTCTAAAAATTATTTTAAAGCTAAAGGTATTGATGTGTATACTAAAATCGGCAGAAAGATTAACTAGTATTTTATGCAGGCTTCTATTTTTCTTTTAATAAACAAACCGATTTCATGTGACATTATAGATATATTGTGGCATGAAATTTGTATTCTCACAACTTGTAATAAACATTCCTAGTCATGAACAAAGAATTAAAAATACTTTAATTTGAACAAGAGATAATAAGATATTATTAAACCATATAGAATCATATATATCTAAACTTATGTATATGTATATGTATATGTTTATGTGTATCTTCTCTTATGGATTATGATATGAAAAGAATAGGGGGTTCACGATGCATGACAAGAGGAAAATAAGAGGGGGGGGGGGAAAGGAGAGAGAAGGGACTTACATGCACAAGCCGATATTGTCACCGGGCTTGTCTATCCGCCGATAGCCTCGCGTTAGTAGCGAGACCTTCTTGAAGACTTCTTCATGTTCTTCTTCTTGGACTCTAGGTGAAGAGGAAGAAGTGAGAGATAGAAAAATGTGAGGAAGGAAAAGATAGAGGAGGACAATAAAGATGGTGTAATGGTGAATTATGTATAATAATATATGCATTCAACATGAGAATTAAAAGAGAAATGAAAGGTCACCATTCATTTCGGAAATGAAAGGTCTCATTTGTAGGTTATGAGAAGAATAAAAAATGATAAAACATAATTGCAAGAATGGGGATTTGAACATGTGACTTATGGAATAACAATGCAAGGACTTAACCAATGAGCTATAAGGTTATTCATGCATATATTTAATTAGAATTAAATATATGATGTTGCTTAAAAAGAAAATGGGCTTTTTAGATGGGCTGTAGAGAATAAGAATAATGGATTTGGGTTAAATATTTATGAAAGGAAAAATAAGAATGAGAAGTTAAAAACTTAAATATAAGAAAAAGAAATTGTACCTAGAAAAAAATACATAATAGATTGAGGAATAAAATAATAATAAATTTAATAGAAAAAGGAAAATACCAAGTACAAATAAATACGGTATATTATTGAAGAGGGATAATACAAATGTATAAAGATTTTGGGGTCATTACAACTAGTGGCAAACAAAATAATTTGTCATACTTTTGTGAATTATCCTACCAAATGCGTTGTCTCGTTTTTTTGATGAGTATTTTGAAATCGTATGAGAACATATTTGTTATTGCATTAAATTTGGGTGATGGGTTATTTGTTGTAAATTATTATTGTGTGATTTATAAAATCAATATTGTTAGTTTTTCCTTGGCTAGTCAAAATTCAGTCGACTAAGTGATATTTTATATGATGTTTCAATTTGAGAAAAAGATTGAACCACCCGATATTAATATATTGTGTTTGCACTACTATAGTTAGTAGAGTGCAAAACCGTTAATTACAATGGTAAATCCAAACTATATACACAGTGTTGTGAGCTTATACTTTTTGGTATAGCATGCATGTTGTTTATGTAAGATTAAATAATAATCTTGCACATTGGAAATTTAAGCAATATCTATATGATATGTTTGGATTACATCGAGGGGGAATGGACAAAGCCTAAATATAATGAACTGCCTATGAGGATACCCAACCCGGGGATCAGAGATCCTGAAATCTGGGTTCAAGCGTGAAAAACGAATCATAAAGTAAGTTGTAGTTGGGATGCACCAATTTTCAAGTATATATTCGTAATCCTTTCCTATGGTGTGGATGCATCTATCTTGTAACCTTAAAAGGGTTGAGTTTATTTAAACTCTCAATAAAATCCGTATCTCTTTTGAGAGTTTGAGAGTGGGGTCGCTTTTTAGGGGAATTGGGTTAATTCTTCGAGAGAGAGAAACTCATGAAAAACAGGATTAAGCACAAGGCCGAAACGTGCTGGCTTAAAGGCTCAATTGGACGCCTGGATCAATATGTGCACGAAACAATTTTCTTTTCTCATAAACGGTCTTAGTTTAAGATCATAGACTACTACGACTCTAGATAGAAAATTGTGGAAGTGCTAAGTGAAAGATTTAATGTATGGCACACCTTTACGATGCATATTAATCTATCTCTACCCAATATCTTATATACTTTATTTTCTTGAAAATATTTTATTAAAATTAGTGGGGGATTGTTTGAAATTTTAATAAAATACATCTCTTATATTTGTGAATATATTGATATAAGTTTTTTTTTGTGAAGATTCATTATGGATGTTAAACATTTGCCATGAGAACATTTAAAACCTAGGCCTTTAATAGGCCACCATTATTGATTTTTATAGGACAATAAAATCTGGCTCATTATTTCTCTTGATCAATTTTATTTTTATGTTATGTTCTCTTGGCCCTAAATATATAGATGTATTCTCATTTTGTTTGAGAAAGAATAATTTTTTTCTTGTCAAAAATAATCCTCCGCATAGTTTTAATATCGAATAGAGAAAGGTGTGAGAAGAGTTCTTGCACTTCATTTTATGCATGAATTGGAGAGTGAACCGATGGAGTCTATACTATTGTATCTTGGAGGCAACGTACCAGTAACCCGCTGTATTGGATCGAACCAGTTGATTTCGTCCGGGACGGTGCAAAATTTGCGTTAAAGAAAGAGAGATACCCGTGTCTTAGCTTTTGCTCCATCAACTAAATTTTATTGTAATTGTAATTTTATTTTTATTTTGGTTTCATTGTAATAAGTTCCAACATAAAGCATCAATGAATTCCTACCATAGAAAATACCTTATCATTATAATTTGGCTCTATGAAATTTTGTGATTTGAGTTTGCTAATTATTTTAAATACTACAATCTAGAGATGCCCCTATGGTAAGGACCTTAGGGGCAAAGCACTGCCCTTACGGTTCCCACCATAGGAGCAAAAATATCGACCGTAGGTCAAAACAGTGTGGGGGCAAGTTCTTGCCCTTACGGATGAAACTTTGCCTCTGCGGTGTACGCCATAGGGGTAACTATCCATACGGTTTTAAACATAGGCA
This sequence comes from Agapanthus africanus, assembly GCA_030015575.1. Classification (NCBI taxonomy): domain Eukaryota; kingdom Viridiplantae; phylum Streptophyta; class Magnoliopsida; order Asparagales; family Amaryllidaceae; genus Agapanthus; species Agapanthus africanus. Next base: position 752,176,678 of record JASDDO010000019.1, read on the forward strand.
CAGTTTTTTTTAAAATTTATTCTTAAAAAATATTAATATCTTGCTCTTACGGTTCCCCCCCCATAGGGGCAATTCTATGCCTCTACGGATTAAACCGTAGGGATCAAGGTTCAATATTTTTTTATATATATTTTAAAGAATATTTATATTCTTTGGCCTTACAGTTATCACCATAGGGGCTATTTAATGCCTCTACGGAGTAAACCGTAGGGGCATAATGTCAGATTTTTTCTGACATCATTCCTTTACGGTTGAAACCGTAGGGCATATGTTTGCCCCTACGGTTACAACCGTATGGGCAAAAAATATTTTAAAAACTTTAAGAATACTTTCCCCATTTTTTTACCACTCTCTACACAATAATATATATCACACATAAATATACAACAACATCAAGATAGAAATATTAATCAATAACATCCCACACATAATATATAATGAAATAAACAAACATAATACAAAATCAGGATCATAATCAATGGATACAACAACTGATATCCAAAATATACAACATGTATCAGATAAAGTACAGTCATCCTGCAAAAGTCAAAAAAAATACAAATAAATGACTATTGGCTCGGTCCCGGTGCTCCACCTCGCAGTATCTGAGAAGCTCCTCAGTACATCCTTGGGATGACAAAAACTCGACTATTGATGGGGCAGGACAAGGAGTGGCATGCGGAGCCGGAGTCGAAGAAGTGGCCTTCGCAGAAGAACCTGGATGAGTGGCATGCGGAGCCGAAGCTGAAGTAGTGGCCTGTGCAGCCGCAGCCGAAGGAGTGGCTTGCCGAATCTGTAAAGTTTTTTAATTTATGTAATAAAAGAATTAGTGTATTAGATTCAATCTATATGCCTTGTTGTGAAATTCTAAGTCTAAAAATTAATTCTTGCAACTTGAAATGTTGTGTTATCTAAATTGTGCTAAAATAATTAAGTTCATTGCTGAAACTTGATAAATATGCTCAAAAAATGTTGAAAAGCTAAGATTTTTATTGAATATATTGTTGCAATGATATATATATATATATATATATATATATATATATATATATATATATATATATCAGCGTCCCCATATCCCCATATTTTACTCGTATCCGTATTCGAATCCGTGCTATATAGACTAGAACTATAAAGATATAAGTATAGATGAATAGAAGTAACATATGTACCATCATCTCCTTCAACTCCTTGACTTAGGAGCTCAGTGCGGCCATCCGCATCTCCAGACGTCGCTCATGGGGGTCTCAGAAGTAACCGTCGAAGAGGAGGTCAACTTCAACCGGGTCCTGCTGGGACCAGTTCCCCAGCCTCTCTCCCAACTACCGTGGTGCCCTCCGTATATGGCGTCTAGTACAGAGGTCAGCACGGCCGGATCGGTCTCTGCGCTGAAATCAATCCTTGATATCTCTGCATGCTGCACCACCCGCGCCTATACCATGTAAAACATTCAAACGTAAGTAAACTATTTAAATTTAAACTTAAACAAAATCCCATTCGAATTAGAACATTTATTAACACTAATGCAATACTCCTCAATAGCAGCGTCGGGATATCGAAACTCGCTCGTGATAGGATCTGTCGATATGGCGTGGACGGACAGATAATCCATCAACACATCCGTGTCGCCATGGTCCGAGCTCTCTACAATTCACCAAAAACACGCATTTATAACATATCTTTTCATATTGCATTATATCAAAAGAGATATATTATAATTTAACTTTGCCTCCATGGCAAGAGTACTGTTCCTCGACCCACCCATGTAGGTAGGTCGACCCCACAATGTGGACTTCCGATTCTCCTTATTTTGGGTTGCATGTTTCACCTTGAGCTCAGACGCCCAAAACTCGCACAGGAGAGGCCATGTCTCTATATCGACGTCGGTAAAGGCCGGAGACTGTAGGAGAGCAGGTATCTTCGCCTCGGGGGTCTCCATCCACAGATCGTAGCAATTAGACTTCAGCTTATTCCTATTATATCGGACATGACTCTGCATGCTGATCGTATAGCCCTGGTAAATAGCTTGAAGATCAAGCCCTCTATCAAGGTCATCAGGATCAACTTTGGCCTGAAAGTCGTAATCTACCTACAAATACAAGAAATTAGCGTCTTTATTTGATAGGTAAAAGGAGTTCCTGTGCTGCGCACCCCACTCATAATGAAGAGGATGCTTATTGAAGTGGCGACTCTCATCCCCCATATACTAGTCGAACTTCTCAGCATACTCGCCAGTGGGTTGGGAGTCGGTGGTAAAGAGGAGGGGGAATGCTCCTTGGCCCTTAGCAGTATCGGGCTTCAGCTTGTGGGACTGAGTCGCCCTTGAGTCCTACGGACGGCCGTGGCTGCCCTACATGTATAAAATATATAAATATACATATAATATCAAGACAAAACAAATTATGCATACGATAATCAATAAAATGAGGATATGATAAAAGAATCTTAGCAAGGATAGAATAATTGGACAAAAATAAGTTTTATGGAGGGAAATTAATATTCATATTTATCTGTTACTTATGGCTCAACTGATAGCCTACTTGAATTCTGAGCCATGAATTCTAATGTGTTTGTTTGATCTATACATTACAATTAATCTTAATACATTTGTCTCATTTACATGATATCATGATTTTTGGAGTCCAGTATATACCTCCGATGACTTCACCACGAGCCTGAGTCCGGACAGCAGCACGAGCGGGACGATAATTCCTATGGTAAGGAATAGCCGGTGACCCGGATGTGGATGCATCTTCTCTAACTAGATGATAAATAATGACGATGTAAGTAACTTCTGAATATGATAATACATAATCAATTTTACGTATTATATAGTAAAGAATACTAACCTACAGACTGCGCGAAGGGTACGAATAATACGGGAGCAGCTTGTGCCCCGGATGTGGAGGCACCCCCTCCAACTAGACAATAAAAAATGACTATATAAGTAACTTCGAAATGAATATATGTGTATATCTATAATATAACAATCAAAATTAATATGTGTGCAATATATAATATATAAACGTACCTGCTGCAGGTGTGGGATCTAGGAGTGCCCCGGATGTAAAGGCACCCTCTGCAACTAGACAATAAAAATGATTACATAAGTAACTTCAAAATGAATATGCGTGTATATATTCAATTTATCGTTCAAAATAAATGGATACGCATGCAATATACCTGTAGGTGCGGCAAAGTCCACACGGAATGACTCATCTGGAGAGGGTACGAACGGTGTGGGAATCTAAGGACACAGATTACTAAGTATGCAATCTAGGTACCCATAATAAACTACACCGTGCGATCTTACGGTCGCAACCCCACTATTATGGATGATTCGAGATTTTTCTATGTCCTTAACTTCAAATTTGTATTTAAGGACACCGAATCCTTTGTATTATGCAACCATGTTCGGATCTTAGATCTGATAAAATAAATTATACAGCAAATACATAATGATATAAGTTTAGATTAACACTAGTCGCAAAAACATGAGATTCAAACATCTTACATGATCCGCAAATCAGTCGCAAAAATTTTCCCAATGATATTTATCCAATCGATCATCAGTCCAATTAGGATGCCCCTCACGTGCTTCATTGTTATGAATTTTGTTATCAACATTAAATTTTGACATCAACGTTATATTATTTCATATATATACATATATAAAGAACAATTAATGCAAAACAGACTTACTCTCTAACTTCATCAAGACATCCGCTATTGAGGAGGACAAACTAATATACCTTGTTGATAAGTATGGGTTCTACTCTCTTGTAATAAGCTTTACCGTATGGTTTATCCTGAATTCTCCGAGACTTGTTAAGCTTTGTCTCAATGTCTTTGGCCAGACAGAGTAATGGCAAATGTTTGTTTAGACGTCTGCATAAACGTCTATACCAGACGTCTGTCGTCTGATACGAGAGATAAACTCGAGTCTTCGTTTTGTGATAATGCCGGACCTTAGGGAAATCTTCAGGGATGAATGTGAGGCACACATAACAAATCTCCAACTTGCCTCTCATTCTACAAAACTCCTCCAGCAAAATAATAACAGCTCCACCTTCACCACAAAACCCCTCAAGGGCTCAAACGAGTGCGACACACTCCAATTATGTTTAAGCAATGCTTAAACTTAACAACTGAAATAGACTTCGTCAACATGTCGGCTGGATTATCCATTATGCCAACCTTCTCAACAATAATCTCTTCTTTGTCAATGACTTCCTATATAAACCAATATCGTACACCGATGTGCTTCATTCTATCATGATACATCTGATCTTTCGTCAAGTTAATTGTGCTTTGGCTATCACAGTAAACTATTATGGTATCCCTTTGAATACCAAATTCCGAAAATATCCCCTTCAACCAGATCGCTTCCTTAACGGCCGCAAAAACTGTCATATACTCCTCCTCCATCATAGAAAACGCTGCCGTAGGCTGTAAAGAATCATGCTAACTGATGGCACATCCTCCCAAGGAGAACACATAACCGGTGAACGATCCACGTCTGTCAAGATCACCTGCATAATCGGAGTCGCTAAATCCAACCAAATTGTCGTCGTTCTTTCCAAACACCAACCCCACGTCAGACGTACCTCGAAGGTATCATAATATCCATTTCATTGGCTGCCAATGGTTTTTGCCAGGAGATGCCATATAGAGACTAACAACACTAACGGCGTGTGAAATGTCGGGTCGTGTACAAACCATGGCATACATAACGCTATGCACCGCACTCGCATATGGAACATTCAACATATATCTAATATCATCCTCTGTCTGCGATAATGAATGAGCTGAACATTTAAAATGAGCTGCCAACGAAGTACTTATAGATTTAGTGTCTGCCATACCGAAACGCTGCAAAACTTTCTCAACATATCGTGGTTAAGAAAAGTATAGTTTTCTTCCTTTGTGATCGCGCATGATCTCCATACCAAGTATTTTCTTGGCCGCTCCCAAATCCTTGGTCTCAAACTTTCCTTTCAATTGTTCCTTCAAAATCTGACTATCATCCATATATCTTGCTACTATCAATATACCATCAATATAGAGTTGCAAATATATGAAAGAACTATCGGTGAGCTTTTTTGAATATACACAACTGTCGCCCATACTTTTCGTAAACCCTATTTCTTTTATGAAGGAGTCGAACTTCTTATACCACTGTCTTGGTAACTGCTTCGAACCTTAGAGAGAATTCTCTAACAAGCAAACGTAGTCTTCTTTACCTTCTACTTCAAAACCTCTGGGTTGTTGCATGTAGATTTTCTCTACCCAATCACCGTGCAAGAATGCGGTCATCATATCGAGCTGTTCAAGATCCAAATCTTGCATAGCTACCAAACCGAGCAAGAAACGTATAAAGATGTGTTTAACAACCGGAGAAAATACCTCAGTGAAGTCAACTTCTGCACCTGCTAATAGACTTTAACTACCAACTGCGCCTTGTATCTCGTATCAACTGCTTCTTGGTCACCTTCTTTCTTTTTGAAAACTCACTTGCAACCAACTATCTTCTTTTCTCCTTTGGGCTTCATGAGCTTCCAAGTCTGATTCTTGTGAAGACACTCGATCTCTTCATTCATTGAGACTAACCAACGAGCTAATCCATCGGATGAGATGGTTTCTTTATAGCTTGTCGGCTCGCTACTATCAAATTTCTCTGCAACAGACAGCGTATACGCCACTAGGTCATCGTAGCCATACCTATATGGCAGTTTAATGTCCCTTCTCTGTCGGTCATGAGCAAGAAAATACTCTTCATCTTAGGACTGCTACTCTTGAACTTCTTCAAACGATGGTGAAGGAGAGATCTCCTGCGAACCCAAGCTCTCACCGACCTCAATATCAACTCTCGGCTCATCCTTCTTCGAATCGTCTTCAACTGGAGATTCCTTATTGTTCCGCTTCAACATAGAAGATTCATCAAACGTCATATCTCTGCTAATTATAAAGTTATGCGACTTTGGATCTGAACACCATAATCTATAACCCTTAACGCCGGTAGCATAACCGAGAAATATACATTTCTCCGCTCGAGGATCCAATTTGCCTTCACAACAATGTGCATAAGCGGGACAACCAAACACCTTAAGTGTTGAATAATCAGCGTGTTTTTCCGACCATACCTACTCCGGTATCTTACAACCTAGCGATGTATGAGGTGACCGATTCACAATATAACACGCTATATTTACCGCTTCTGCCCAAAACTCCATTCCGAGTCCTGCGTTGGACAATATGCACCGCGTTTTCTCCAAAAGAGTCATGTTCATCCGCTCAGCAACTCCATTCTATTGTGGTGTGTATACAACGGTATGATGCTGAACTATACCTTCATATTTGCAGAAATTGTTGAAATCTCCACCGGCAAATTGTAACCCGTTGTCTGTCCTCGGTCTTTTGATCTACTTCCCCGTCTGCTTCTCAAGCAACGTCTTCCATTGCTTGAATATAGTAAACCCGTCATTTTTGTGCTTCAAGAAGTAGACTCAAACCTTTCTCGAAAAATCATCAATGAAGGTATGTAAATACTTGACACCGCTTCCTTTAGAAGAAACCGAAGAAGGTCCCCAAAGATACGAATGGATATAATCTAGAGTACCTTTTGTGTTGTGTACCGCCGAACTGAAACTAACGCACTTTTCCTTTACAAAAACGCAATGTTCACAAAACTCCAGATTCGTCATACTCTTCTCACCAAGTAGACCCTGATTCGACAACACGGCCAATCCTCTCTCACTCATATGCCTGAGTTTCATGTGCCACAATCTGGTAGTTTTTGAATCCGTCATAGATTTAGATGATGAAATCACCGCCAATCCAAAAGTCGTCAAACTCTGCAATGAATACAAAGACCCTTTCTTCAAGCCCTTCATCACAACAAGAGCACTTTTGGTTACCTTCAAAACTCCACCTTCAGCGAAAAATTTGCGACACGTGTAATCGAGTGCACTTAAAGAGATGGGGTTCTTCTTCAAGTCAAGTACGTTCCTGACTTCTCCCAACGTTTTTACAACACCGTCGAACATCTTGATTTGGATTGTTTTTTTTGCCAATAACTCGGTATAAGCTATTGTTGTCCATCAAAACCACTCCACCATCAATGGACTCGTACGTGGTGAACAACTCCCTATTGGGACACATGTGGTAAGAACAACCCGAATCCATGATCCACCCATCCTTGGATCGCTGTATGTTATCGAGGATCACAAGTAGATCTCCTTCCCCTTCCTCTATACTCGCTTCAGCCGAAAATTCCTTCTTTGATTTATCTTCCTATTTTAGCATGTTCTGTAACTTAAAGCAATCGACCTTGAAGTGCCCCTTCTTCTTACAATAATTGCAGGTCATGTTCTTAGCCTTGGACTTTGACCACGACTTTTCTTATTTTCTTCCGGATCTCTTTTCTCCACTCTTCCTCTAACAAATAATCTAAACAATGAACTATCCGCTTCGGTAGAAGTCAACTCCTTGTCGATCTTCTCTTTGTTCATCAAATTCTCCTTAACATCTTTGATTGAGATTATATTTCGTCCATAAACCATGGTGTCACGGAAGTGTTTATATGAGGGAGTCAACAAACACAACAAGAGAAGAGCCTAATTTTCATTATCAATCTTAATGTCGATCTTACCCAGATCCATAATGATCGCATTAAACTCACCAACGTGAGATTCTATTAGAGAGCCTTCTGACATACGAAGTGTGTAGAGAAGCTGCTTCAACAGGAGTCTATTTATGAGAGATTTCCTTAAATATAATTCCTCCAATTTATTCCATAAATCATCCGCCATTTTCTCCACCAAAACATCTTGTAATATTTCATTCATTAGACACAAGTGGATAGCAGTAAGGGCCTTCTCATCTATCTCTTAACAAACTTCCTCCGTCATGGTGGAAGGCTTCTTCTCCTTCCCATGAACCGACTTCTTCAAATTATTTTGAGTCAAAACGACAACCATACGGACTTGCCACAAACAGAAACTCATATTTCCATCAAACTTCTCGATATTGAACTTCATGATTGTCAGAGACATAATGTGGGATCAAAATACCTTGAGTATTAACGAACCCTAAACTTCAAAATTACGATCTATGAAACTGGGGAAGATGACGTAGTTGTCGTTACCCACTGTTGACCTAGATCACAAAATCGAAGACCTAATCGTTCAATCCAAAAGATCCCACAAACGCAACAATTGCTCTGATACCAGTTTGTTGTGAATAAGACGATCGCAAAGTACACACACAATCGATAACGAGAAGAGCACAAATCACAGACATGATAGAAATATGAATACTAACCACAAAACAAATAGGCGAAGGCAAAGCTTTATTAATAATCAAATATCAGAGGAGTACAAATCGATGGAGAATACAAACCCCTCTAGAAAACCTGGCTCTCTCAAAATAATAATGGGTTCTCACCAAATAATAAAATTTCTATCTAAATTTAGGTCTAAAATAAGCTATCATATATACAGCATACAAATGATATTCCCAAAAAACTAATTTCCTAACTTAGGAAATCTGTGCACAGTCCGCCGGCAAACGTCTGCTCACAGATGGATAGATATCTGTCAAGGTATTCACCAAAACTCCAACTCTTTGCCCAGAATGACAGACGTCTGTCCACAGATGGACAAACGTCTATTAAGGAATTCACTGAAACTCCAGAAACGACAGAGTAATGACATACGTCAGACGTCTGCACAGACGTATGTACCAGACGTTTGTCGTCTGATACGATAGATAAACTTGAATCTTCGTTTCATGATAATGCCGGATCTTAGGGAAATTTTCAGGGATGAATGTAAGGCACACATAACAGTTGCTAATGCCACTATTGCTAAGAGATTTATCCATCGGCGGTGTATCCCTCCTTATGTTTTGGCCCAATTAAATTTACTCCTTTTATACTTGCCCCCGGCAGTGTATTCTTTCACCCTTATTGCCAAAAGAATATTAGAAAAAGAGAAAATTCTTTTGGTAGTGTACACATTGCCTAGAAGAATTTGTCCTTCGCAAATATTGCCCCTGGCTATTGCATCTCTTTCTACTAGTGATATGTATATATGTAATATAGGGAAAAACCGTGACAATATTTTAAAAAATGATGGTCTTCCAATAATTATTCGCCCAAAAAAAACATGAAAATCCGAAGTTTTCATCTGTATATTTGAAAGCAAAATGAACAGTGCATTAATCAACGATTTCCTAATATAGCTGCAGTAAAATGGTTGTCGTAAGCTAAAAGTTTTGCATGACGAAGCTAAAGTGTATTATTGAAGTTTATTTACGAAAGTTTAGAGAAAATTGAAAAAAATGAGAGTCTTCCGCTTAATTTTCTACTAGATGCCTAAAAGGAGCAAGAAAATTGAAAGTTAGATTTATATATAGATATGTAATCTACGAAAAATGAGGAGATTTCATGCAATTTCTCACAAGAACACAAAATTGAGCTTGAAAATTCCGAGCTAGCTTCATATATATATATATATATATATATATGGAAAAACCATGAAGAAATTTTGAAAGATGATGATCTTCCAATAATTATTCGATAGATGCCAAAAAAAAGAATGAAAACCCGAAGTTTTTATCTGTATATTTGCAAGCAAAATGAACAGTGCATTAATCAATGATTTCCTAATATAACCGTAGTAAAATGGTTGTCGCAAGCTAAAAATTTTGCATGACGAAGCTAAAGTGTATTATTGAAGTTTATTTACAAAAGTTTAGAGAAAATTGTGAAAATGAGGATCTTCCGCATAATTTTCCGCTAGATTCCTAGAAGGATCAAAAAAATTGAAAGTTAGTTTTATATATAGATATTTAATATACGGAAAATGGGGGGTTTTCATGCAATTTCCTGCAAAAAGACAAAATTGAGGTTGAAAATTCCAAGCTAGCTACATATATTAAACGAGCAAGATCCCCTGCGCAAACGCAAGGATACCAAGTTATCATTTATATATTCGAAAGCAAAATGAACAATACATTAAGAAACGTTTTCCCAATTTAATCGCGGTAAGTCGCAAATTAAAAGTTTTCCATGAACCACCAAAATAGTCGAAAAATACCAAATGGTATAATATCCTTATATGCAAAATTTTAAGGGAATTTTTTTTAAAAGTGTATTACTTGAGTTTATTTGCAAAATTTTGCAACCATGACAAAATTTTGAAATTGAGGGGCTCACTTATAATTTTCCGCTAAATGACAAAAAGGAGAATGAAAATTGCATTTGAAAGCAAAATGAACAATGCATTAAGCAATGATTTCCCAATATAGCCGCATGAAATCGCCAATTTAAAATTTTCCATGAACAAAAAAATAATCCGAATGCATCCAAATGGACAATGCATTAAGCAAAATTTACCCAATATAGCCGCAGTAAGTCGCAAATTAAAAAATTTCCATGACCAAAAAAATAATGGGAATACATCCAAATGGCTAATGTCTTGACGGAATTTTAAGAGATTTTTTTCAAAGTGTATTATTGGAATTTATTTGCAAATTTTTGCAACCATTAAATAATTCAGAAATTAGGGGCGTACATAGAGTTTTCCACTAGATGACAAAAAGAAGATTGAAAATTACATTTGAAAGAAAAATAAAAAATGTATTAAGCAATGATTTTCCAATATAGCTGTATTAATTGCAAATTTAAAATTTCCATGAAGACCAAAATAATCAGAATACATCCAAACGGTCTAATATCTTGACGGGATTTTAAAGGAATTTTTTTCAAAGTGTATTACTGGAGTTTATTTGCAAAATTTTGGAACCATGACAAAATTCTGAAACTGAGGGGCTTACGTATAATTTTCCGCTAGATAACAAAAAGGGCCTTGAAAATTGCGAGCTACCTTTATACACACATATAGATAATTATAGGAAATGAAGGGCTTTACCATAATTTTCCACAAAAGGACAAATTTTTGCTTGAAAATTCCAACCTATCCTTCTATATATATAAAAAAAATTGCATGACCAAGCTAAAGTGTAATATTGAAGTTTATTTATAAAGTTTAGACAAAAATGTGAAAATGAGGGGTCTTCCGCATAATTTTCCTCTATATGCCTAAAAGGAGCAAGAATATTGAAAGTCACACACGCACGCGCGTACGGTAAAATAAGGAGTTTTCATGCAATTTCCGGCAAAAATACAAAATTGAGGTTGAAAAATCCAATCTAGCTTCATATTATATATATATATGAAAAATGAGGGCTGTTCCTATAATTTTAACCTAAATGACAAAAACTTGAAATTGGTGCATATATATTGGGAGCGGCTATTTTACTCCCTATGTGTAACTAAGTTAGTTACAACCATCGGAAAAAGCCTAATAAGGGCATGTTTGGTTGGGCTGTTGCGAAAACAGTTTTAAACAAAAATGTTGTTGAAGAATGCTCTTTAAGCAAAAGTGTTGTTCTAAAATTTGCTTTCTGATTTAAAATGTTGTTTGGTTCAAAAATCTGTTAGAAGTTACAGAAGTGTTGTCGACTGTTTAAATGACCATTAAGGGTATCATTTTTCTTAATATTTGAGAGAAATCAGTGAAAGAAAACATCATTTTTTTAATCTACAATTCACTTTCAAAAGATTCACAAAGATCAAAAGATCTGCACAAAAATATCTGAAAAAAATATTTAAGATCCATCATCTCGATCTATGGATTCTTCGTCAAATTCAAGAGACTTCTGTCGCCTCATACATGATGCTCAAAACTTGGATCTCATCGATCAACCTCTCGATGGTCGCGTCGAGCTCGGGGGGCCTCTATCGCCTTGGGTTCTTCGTCGTCATCATCTTTTAGGGTTTCAATCTAGGAGCCTCGATCGCTCTGGGGGCCTCGATCATATCGATCGTCTAGGACTTCGAACTGGGGAGATGATGAGGAGAGAAATCAAGTGCAGTGGTGAGACTGAGCTTCATATTTAAGCTTCTGAAAAAAGAAGATTTTCTTCTTCTTCTTTAGCTCCAAAAGTTCTTTTGGGTATAGCGTATGTTTGGTATTTTTTCTTCAAAAATGCTTTTAAGCTCCAAAAGAGCTTTTGAGAGCTCAAAATGTCCAACCAAACGACACTAAGTGAATTATTTTTCACGACCGCCTCCTTCCATATTGATCTATATCATCTAAAGAACGAATACATCAAGTTTTGTGTGATTTTGATTTCGTCTATACATTGATCATTTGTTATAAAATGTTCTATTTTTGGAAAACCGCTCATTTTGCAATTATCCGATACATGAACAATAAGTTAGTAAATCACATGAGACTTTGTGGTAATAATACTTTAGATGATATAAATCAAGATGGATGGAGCCGATCGCGAAAAAATAATTATTTAGTTATTTTGCAGTGGGTGTAACTAACTTAGTTACACCTAAGGAGTAAAATAACCGCTCCCATATATATACGAGAATAATGTAAAAAAGAGGCCCTAAGGGGCTTTTCGTTAAGTAGCGTCAAAAAACTACACCCTCCATCATTTTATTCGACGATCGGTACCCATCATCATCATCTTTATTATGTAAGATGCGGTTACACCAAATTTCATGTGATTCTACCACTTTTCACCGTTGAATTAACAATGTAAAAAGTTCTATTGTCGATAAACGGTTAATTTTGCACCCACTAAATCAACGGTTAAAAAGTGACGGAATCACATGAAATTTAGTATATCTACATCTTACACAATAAAAATGGAGGTGATGGATGCTGATCGTCGGAGAAAATCATGTAGGGTGTATTTTTTCGAAGGCATAGGATGAAATTCCCTCCTATGGCACCTTTCCTCTCTCTCTCTCTCTCTCTATATATATATATATATATATATATATATATATATATATATATATAGAGAGAGAGAGAGAGAGAGAGAGAGAGAGCTATATATGAGTTCAACTAGGATCATATCAGAAGGATTTGGAAACAAAATCTTCCTATTTTTTCACCATTATATTAATTTTGGAATTTGTACATTCAATTATGTTATATTTGGTAATAAATAAAAGTTTTTATTCATAATTGTTAGTACACATCCCAAAGCCAATCGAATGGTAAAAAAGTGTGAAGGATTTATTTCCAAATCCTTCCGATAGAATCCTAATCGAACTATATATAGATAGAGAGAGAATAATGGAGGAAATGTGTCATAGGAGGGAATTTCCTCCTGTGACGTAAAAAAAATACACCCTCCACGATTTTATCTGACGATCGGCATCCATCATCTTCATCCTTATCATATAAAATATGGATACATCAAATTTCATGTGATTCTTCCACTTTTCACCGTTGAATTAGCAATGTAAAAAATTCTATTGTTAGTAAACTGTTAATTTTGCACCCACGAAATCAACAGTGAAAAAGCAATATAATCGCATAAAATTTGGTGTATCTACGTCTTTAGATGATAAGGATGAAGATGATGGGTGTCGATCATCTTAGATGATGAGAATAATGGAGTAAAAAGTCCCAAATAGGGTTTTTTTCGTTATGTGACGACAAAAAATACACCCTCAACCATTTTATTCGACGATGAGCACTGTCCATCTTGACCTTTATCGTCTAACTTATCGATACACCAAATTTCATGTGATTCTAACACTTTTTCACTGTTGATTTAGCAGATGTAAAAAGTTCCATTGTCGGTAAACCGTTAATTTTGCACACAATAAATCTGTAACATTTTGAAAATTTGGAAATAAATAAAATTAACTAAATAAATAATAAAATATTAATTTAAAAAGTTATTAAATCAAATTAGGACATTTTCTTAAGTAGTATGTAAAATAAATTAAATTAAAATTTTAGTGTGTAACATTAATAAATTACAAGGGTTTTAATGTGAAATTTAGCTACATTTTATTAGAATAGTGTTATATCATAACATAGGTAGTGAAAGGTCTTTGTGTAAAAATTTAGGAAAATATGCAAACTTGAAATGGTTGAGGGTGTAAGTGGAAAAGGGGTAGATAATGTTTTGGCTCAGAATTTTATCAAAAGTTAAAACAAATTGAAGTGATAATACAAGGACACATCCTACTTGCATGCACAATACATACACAACACCTCCTCTTTGCATGAGAGTGGCACACCCTTGTTGGTGGCACCTCCTTCTACACCTCACTCTTCCCTTTACCATATATATATTGTGTTCAGATCATTTTAATAAATTAAAATTCAGAAAATTTCAAATTGAAAGAAAACTAAGAACAAGCAAAGAAAAATAAAAGAAAAGAGAAGTGAAGAAGAAGAACTAGGCTAAGAATTTCCACCACCAAGCTAGAAGCTAAGGATTGGGTATCTTGGAGGAAGCCTTTCAACCATTCTCAGTAGGTAAAATGCTTAACTTGGTAGATTTTAGCTCTGTAGTTGTAAAAATTTAGGAATCGAATATCGAAATATCGTATTTTAGGAAAAACTTAACTCTGTGTTAATCTGCTATAGTTTAGGTGAAAATCAACTTAACCAAACAGTGTATAAATCTTATAAACTGGACCTAGAACAAACCCTAGGAGTACGAACCAAGGGGCTCGGATTTTGGCCGGTGAGAGTAAAGGCAGATCCGGCGTCGCCGGAATTTTGGTGGACTTTGGGGTTTTGGTTTTTATGGTAGGTCTCTGTACAAGTTTTAGGATATTTTGGTATTGTTTAATTAAGTTAGTTTAACTGTATATAAAATCTGGGAACTAATATCGGAAAAGGGATCAAAATTCTAAAATACGTCACGGGTAATACGTAACGCGTTCTGTTTTCTATTACGAAATAGCGTTTGGTTAAATTCCAGTTAAAATAAGGGCTAGGTAGTTTGTAATAGTCGTACGTGGTATAGTTAATACGTACAACTTGTATTTCATGTTTTCACCGTATCAAAGATAGCCGTTTCCTTATACAAGTTAATTTCGAGTTAGATTCAAACACGGAAACATCGGAGGCAGCAAGGAAAGGAAAAGGATTGGGCGATTTCTGAATAGTTTACGACATATTCCGTTGAGTAGACTAAACATCTACCAGGGGATATTGTAAATATGGCGTGATACGCCCGTAGTTTTGTTTAAATAAAAATTAGGCTTTTGTACTGTTAATTTGATCATATGCATTCATAAATATAAATATACATCACCATGTTAATAGTTGTTAGAACACTGCACCATTATCGACGAGTTATGCCGCACATGCACATAATTACATATTACACTACACCTCGTCGATATTGAGATGCCACTTTCACACTTAGTAATTATCCTGTTAAATACGATTCCTATCATACCTTAACATCAATAACAGTAGTAAATTACATCAATGACATCATATTTCGTATTCAAGTGTTATAAGTTGATATAAAAGGCATTTTTATTATTGAGGATTTATGATTTTGAGTTTTCCAATACTATTACGTAAATTCAGTGATTTTTCATATTGATGTGAGATGTCCACCATGAGATGCTGTTTTTATGATTTGGTTTTTATTCCGGGCCGAGTAGGGGAGCTATACGGTCGCGGATTTTTACATTATCCAGACTGAGTGGGGGAGCTATACAGTTGGATACATGTTGGACCCGGTACTGGAGATGGAAAGCCGCATTTGAGACGGGGAGCCTACCGAGGATACTCGATACTGGAGATAGTTGTGAAACACGGCGGATATCTAGATGATACCGACTGGTGTTATTAATTGCAGGATCGTTCGAGGAACGATGCCTGAGGGAAACAGAAGATTTGTGTCAATGTTGGACACGGAAAGATGAACTTGATTTGAAAATAAGTGATGAGATTTCATTCTGGATTTATATGATTATTAGTATAAATTCAAGCTTTCACATGTTATCATGCATCATACTTATCCTTATTGCAATTAGTTATAGTTTGTCATAGTTACATTATCAGCCGTTATATGTTAGTTTTATTCACTGAGTTGGCAACTCACCCCCGTTGTGCCACAGTTCCTTGCAGGAGTAGAGTGGACGGTTAACAGCAGTGCAGATCCACTTATCAGCTTTTATCGCATCTTTTGCTAGGTGGGTTACATATATAGTAACCTTCTCTTTAGGTATTGTATATTGAATCTAGAATATCTCCAGCAGACCCTGTATTATGACTTAGAACAAGATGTGGTTATATGTATATTATTTGACAGATGAGATCGTTTAGTTATGTTAAAAGATATTTCTTTTACTTATGTCTGAGATTCTTATTGATGTCGTATAAAGTTGTATATTAATTTCCGCTGTTGGCATCGTTACTCCCAACTAGGGATGTAACCAAACTAAAACTCTTTATAACTGCTGTTTTATTTATTAGGAAATTATTGTTAAGATTTTAATAATTACAAACCGTGATTTTTACTTAAAAACTAAATTTTCTTAAAATTCCGCAAAAAAGGTTTTTGATCTTGGTATTTGGCTTACTCGGGTTGTGTAGATATCTTTAGATATCATACAATCTAAGTGCCGGTCACATCCAAACTTTGGGTCGTGACAAAGTTGGTATCAAAACTTAGGATTAACCTTACGGAATCGAATAGTTAGTTAAGGTAAGTCGACTTGAGTTCGTTACGTAGGATGACCTTTGGTTTGATGGAGTAGGTGAATTAGGTTGAGTGCAGTATCGTACGTATGTTCGCGGCATATTTACTTTACAATACTCAGCCTAATTAACCTTAGGATGTATATCTTGATTTATCCTTCCTTTGACTCTCTGTTATGGATTATTCTTATCTGTAAGCCTTATCAACTTTTGTTTTTTGTTCCAGTTGCTATGGCTACACGAGTTAGGCATGCCGCAGCCAAAGATGCAGCTAGGGCGTATCCGCCTGTGACAGCGACTGTTACACCGGACATTCCAGCGGTGCATAAGCATGTTGATCCTCCTCCTCCAGATCGACTGACTAGGATAGAGGAGGGCATGTTAGGATTGCAGCAGGTGGTAGGTGAGGCCACTCGAGTACAGAGACAGGATCCGGCACCGACCATGGCAGAGTCCGATGTACAGCCCATGCAGACGGTCGCGCTAGTAGACACGAGAGTGATGGAGTTATCGCTTCCAGAGTTTATGAGGTTGAGACCTCCGGTATTTACGGACACCGATGTAGCGGAGGATCCTCAATCCTTTCTTGATAGGATGGTGAGGATCGGCAGATCATTGCGATGTTCTGATGCGAGGTCGGTTGAGCTGACTAGCTTTCGATTGGAAGGACTTGCACAGAAGTGGTGTGAGTCGATGGAGAGAGGGCGAGCTGCTGGTCTTCCTCCGATGTCGTGGACCGAGTTCTCTGAGGTTTTTCTTGCTCGATTTCTTCCACAGAGTGTGAGGGACGCCAGAGCTAGCAGTTTTGAAGCGTTGCGGAAATATGTGAGTATGTCTATGGCAGATTATGATTTACGATTCACCGAGTTGTCACGCTATGCTCCATACTTAGTTCCTACGGAGGAGCTTCAGGTGAAGAGGTTCATAAGGAGTCTGGACACGCAGTTGTTTCCGGCTATAGGCTCCCAGCATTTTGATACGTATGCGCAGGCCATAGATGCAGCGATGCGAGTGAAGGAGCGTTTGAGCGAGGCAGTGGTTGTTCCGGAGCCAAAGAGGACTAGACCTATTGGGTCAATGACTAGGAAGTTTGGCAGAGGTAGAGGCAGGTACACTCCAGGCCGCAGTTTCAGACGAGGTGTGACCCAGGGCCAGATGTTTAGTTCATACCCAAAGATCAGAGGCCCCCATCTATATGTTTTAGTTGCGGACTTCCAGGACATTATGCGAGGGACCGTAGATCCCAGGGAGGGACTGTTGTTCCACAGGCTGCTTTACCCCCTCCACCTTCTACGTCAATGGCTTTACTTCCTCCCCCAGTTGGCACTATACGCCCGACAGTTGCACCACGAGGTCGAGTCTTTGTAGGACGCTTTCAGAGAGGTCGAGGAGACAGAGGTAGATGACGACAGGATGCGGGCAGGGGCCAGGCACGAGTTTTTGCGCTGACTCCATAGGATGCCCAGGCATCAAATGTAGTTGTGACAGGTATTCTTGCAGTATGTTCCCTAGATGCACATATTTTATTTGATCCCGGTTCTACACATTCTTATGTATCTTCACGCTTTGCACTTTCTCTGGGGAGAGAATCATCGCTGTTAGAGTTACCGCTAGTTGTGATTACTCCGGTGGAGGATTCTTTTGTAGCTCGACATGTATTCAGGTCTTGTTCAGTACGTATTAGTGATAGGGATTCATTAGTTGATCTGATTCTCTTGGATATGTAAGATTTTGATATACTTCTCGGTATGGATTGGTTGGCCGCTTGTTATACGTACGTAGATTGCTGGGGAAAAGCGGTTAGATTTTGCTTCCCAGGTGAACCGATCTTTGTTGTACAGGGAGACTGTAATGTAACTCCTGTCAACATGATTTCTGCTCTTTGTGCGGGACGACTCTTGAAAAAGGGTTATCATGGGTTCTTAGCATTTGTTCAGGACTTAGGAGCCGCTAAAGTCCCATTGGACCAGCTTCCGATCGCACGAGAATTTCTGGATGTGTTTCCTGCTGAATTACCAGGATTACCGCCCGATCGCGATATTGAATTTTGCATTGACTTGATTCCGGGTGCTGGGCCTATTTCTATACCACCTTACCGGATGGCCCCAACGGAGTTGAAGGAACTCAAAAGCCAATTGCAAGAGTTGTTAGATAGAGGGATTGTTCGTCCAAGTGTATCGTCGTGGGGAGCTCCTGTCTTATTTGTTAAGAAGAAGGACGGTAGTATGAGACTGTGCATCGACTATAGGCAGCTGAATCGAGTTACTGTGCGAAATAGGTATCCATTACCTCGTATCGATGACTTGTTCGATCAGCTGCAGGGAGCTGGCTACTTCTCAAAGATTGATTTGCGGTCAGGGTATCACCAGTTGAGGGTTCGGAAGGATGACATTCCGAAGACTGCTTTTCGCACACGGTATGGGCATTACGAGTTCCTGGTGATGTCGTTCAGACTCACCAACACCCCAGCAGCTTTCATGGATATGATAAACCGTATTTTCAGGCCCTTCCTTGATCAGTTCAGTATAGTATTCATTGATGATATTCTTGTTTATTCCCGGAGTCGGGAGGAGCACGAGCAGCATTTGCGCATCACGTTGCAGACCTTGAAGGAGCATCAGCTGTTCGCTAAATTCTCCAAGTGTGCTTTCTGGCTGGATATTGTAGACTTCTTGGGTCACGTAGTTACGAGAGATGGGATATGTGTGGACCCAAATAAGATCGAAGCGGTACAGCACTGGCCCAGACCTGTGTCAGTTACAGAGGTTCGGAGTTTCTTAGGTCTGGCAGGTGATTACCGACGCTTTGTGCAGGATTTTTCTCGGATCGCTGCACCGTTGACCAAATTGACTAGGAAGGAAATTCCATTTCTTTGGACAGATGCACGTGAGCAGAGTTTCCAGCAGTTGAAGACTCGCTTGACGACTGCACCAGTCTTATCTTTACCTTCTGGGTCAGGTGGTTTTGTTGTATATTGTGATGCCTCTCGAGTGCATTTAGGCTGCTGTGTGTTGATGCAGCACGGCAGGGTTGTAGCTTATGCTTCTCGGCAGTTGAAGAAGAACGAGCATAACTACCCCACTCATAATTTGGAGATAGCTACTGTAGTTTTCGCACTGAAAATTTGGAGGCATTACTTGTATGGAGAGTCGTGCCAGATTTTTACAGATCATAAGAGCTTGAAGTATATTTTTCAGCAAAGGGATCTGAATCTAAGGCAGCGTCGATGGATGGAACTCGTGAAGGATTACGATTGTGAGAACTTGTATCATCCAGGCAAAGCGAATGTTGTAGCAGATGCTTTGAGTCGAAGGCCTGGAGGTAGCTTATCTCATGTGCGCACCTTGAATGGACAGCCTTATACAGACTGGAAGATTCTATGTGATAGTCGTGTACAGTTTGAGTTCACCTCGACAGGAGGACAGTTAGCACATGTTCGCACCCGTCCTCAGTTATTGGATCGTATTCGAGAGACACAGCCCGCAGATACTCGTATGTCGGATATTATGGATCAGATTAGGCAGGGCAGAGAGTCGGAGTTCGTGATAGATGACCGTGGAGTATTACGTTTTGGGACTCGTCTTTGTGTGCCAGATTCGGATGGACTGAGACGTGAGATCGTAGAGGAGGCCCATCGATCAGCATACAGTATTCATCCTGGTTCCACCAAGATGTATCATGACTTGAAGGATGTTTATTGGTGGGAAGGAATGAAGAGGGATGTTGCAGAGTTTGTTTCGAGATGCTTGACTTGTCAGCAAGTTAAGGCCGAGCACCAGAGGCCGGCAGGAGAGTTGCAGCCCTTGCCCATTTCGGAGTGGAAATGGGAACATATTTCCATGGATTTCGTTGTGGGTCTACCCAGGACTAGCAGAGGGTATGATTCCATCTGGGTGATTGTAGATAGATTGACAAAGGAAGCTCACTTTCTTCCGGTGAAGACGACATATGGGTTTGCGCAGTATACTCAGACTTATATCGACGAGATTGTACGATTGCATGGGGTTCCGACGTGCATAGTGTCAAATAGGGGTACACAGTTTACAAGCAGGCTATGGTAGAAACTTCAAGAAGCTCTTGGTACACGATTGAGTTTTAGTACAGCTTTCCACCCACAGACAGATGCTTAGTCAGAGCGGATCATTCAGACTCTAGAAGATATGCTTCAAGCTTGCAGCCATGATTTCGGTGGTAGTTGGGATCGTCACTTACCTTTGATAGAATTCTCGTACAACAACAGTTTTCAGGAGACGATCCAGATATCACCCTTTGAAGCTTTGTATGGGAGGAAATGTCGATCACCCGTTTGCTGGACGGAACTGAGCGAGAGTAGAATTTTGGGACCGCAGATAGTACAGGAGACTACGGAAAAGATTCAGTTGATACGGGACAGAATGAGAGCGGCCCAGTGCAGACAAAAATCATATACAGATCGACGTCGTCGTAGACTCGAGTTTGAGGTGGAAGATCATGTGTTCCTTCGTGTATCTCCAATGAAATGTGTGATGCGTTTCGGGAAAAAGGGGAAGCTCGGCCCCAGATATGTCGGACCTTACGAGATTCTGGAGAGAGTAGGTGCTGTAGCTTATCGTTTAGCACTTCCACCCAGTTTTCCCGATGTGCATCCGGTATTTCACGTGTCCATGCTTCGCAAGTATCTTCACGATCCTTCTCACGCGATCCAGCATCAGACCTTACAGCTTGAGCCGGATTTATCCTATACAGTGCAGCCAGTAGCTATTCTAGACCGGCAGGCAAAGAAACAGAGATCAAGGGTACTTCCATCTGTAAAAGTTCTTTGGAGAGGAACGAATCGCGAGGAGATTACTTGGGAGACCGAGGATGCGATGCAAAAGAAATTTCCACATCTTTTTGAAGGTACGTCAAATTAAGTTTTAAATTCGAGGACCGAATTTTCTTAATGGGGGAATATTGTAACATTTTGAAAATTTGAAAATAAATAAAATTAATTAATTAAATAATAAAATATTAATTAAAAAAGTTATTAAATCAAATTAGGACATTTTCTTAAGTAGTAAGTAAAATAAATTAAATTAAAATTTTAGTGTGTAACATTAAAAAATTACAAGGGTTTAATGTGAAATTTAGCTTCATTTTAATTAGAATAGTGTTATATAATAACATAGGTAGTGAAGGGTCTTTGTGTAAAAATTTAGGAAAATATGCAAACTTGAAATGGTCGAGGGTGTAAGTGGAAAAGGGGTAGATAATGTTTTAGCTCAGAATTTTATCACAAGTTAAAACAAATTGAAGTGATAATACAAGGACACATCCTACTTGCATGCACAATACATACACAACACCTCTTCCTTGCATGAGAGTGGCACACCCTTGTTGGTGACACCTCCTCCTACACCTCACTCTTCCCTTTACCATATATATTGTGTTCAGATCATTTTAACAAATTAAAAATCAGAAAATTTCAAATTGAAAGAAAACTAAGAACAAGCAAAGAAGAATAAAAGAAAAGAGAAGTGAAGAAGAAGAACTAGGTTAAGGATTTCCACCACCAAGCTAAGAGAGCTAAGGATTGGGTGTCTTGGAGGAAGCCTTTCAACCATTCTCAGTAGGTAAAATGCTTAACTCAGTAGATTTTAGCTCTGTAGTTGTAAAAATTTAGGAATCGAATATCGAAATATCGTATTTTAGGAAAAACTTAACTCTGTGTTAATCTGCTATAGTTTAGGTGAAAATCAACTTAACCAAACAGTGTATAAATCTTATAAACTGGACCTAGAACAAACCCTAGGAGTATGAACCAAGGGGCTCGGATTTTGGACGGCGAGAGTAAAGGCAGATCCGGCGTTGTCGGAATTTTGGTGGACTTTGGGGTTTGGGGTTTTATGGTAGGTCTCTGTACAGGTTTTGGGATATTTTGGTATTGTTTAATTAAGTTAGTTTAACTGTATATCAAATCTGGGAACTGATATCGTAAAAGGGATCAAAATTCTAAAATACGACACGGGTAATACGTAACGCGTTCTGTTTTCTGTTACGAAACAGCGTTTGGTTAAATTCCAGTTAAAATAAGTGCTAGGTAGTTTGTAATAGTCGTCCTTGGTATAGTTAATACGTACAACTTGTATTTCATGTTTTCACCATATCGAAGTTAGCCGTTTTCTTATACAAGTTAATTTCGATATTAGATTCAAATACGGGAATTTCGGAGGCAGCAAGGAAAGGAAAAGGATTGGCGATTTCTGAGTAGTTTACGACGTATTCCGGTGAGTAGACTAAACATCTACCGGGGGATCTTGTAAAGATGGCGTGATACGCCCGTAATTTTGTTTAAATAAAAATTAGGCTTTTGTATGTTAATTTGATCATATCCATTCATATATATAATTATACATCGCCATGTTAATAGTTGTTAGAACACTGCACCATTATCGACGAGTTATGCCGCATGTGCACATAATTACATGTTACACTACACCTCGTCAATATTGACATGCCACTTTCACACTTAGTAATTATCATGTTAAATATAATTCCTATCATATCTTAACATCAATAACAGTAGTAAATTACATCAATGACATCATGTTTCGTATTCAAGTGTTATAAGTTGATATAAAAGGCATTTGTATTATTGAGGATTTATGGTTTTAAGTTTTCCAATACTATTGCGTAAATTCAGTGATTTTTCATATTGATGTGAGATGTACACCATGAGATGCTGTTTTTATGATTTGGTTTTTATTCCGGGCCGAGTGGAGGAGCTATACGGTCGCGGATTTTTACGTTATCCAGACTGAGTGGGGGAGCTATACAGTTGAATACATGGTGGACCCGGTCGAGACCGAGGGACAGGAAAGCCGCATTTGAGGCGGGGAGCCTACCGAGGATACTCGATACCGGAGATAGTTGTGAAACACGGTGGATATCTAGATGATACCGACCGGTGTTATTAATTGCAGGATCGTTCGAGGAACGATGCCTGAGGGAAACAGAAGATTTGTGTCGATGTTGGACCCGGAAAGATGAACTTGATTTGGAAATAAGTGATGAGATTTCATTCTGGATTTATATGATTATTAGTATAAATTCATGATTTCACATGTTATCATGCATCATACTTATCCTTATTGCAATTAGTTATAGTTCGTCATAGTTACATTATTAGCCGTTATATGTTAGTTTTATTCACTGAGTTGGCAACTCACCCCCGTTGTACCACGGTTCCTTGCAGGAGTAGAGTGGACGGTTAGCAGCAGTGCAAATCCACTTATCAACTTTTATCGCATCTTTTGCTAAATGGGTTACATATATAGTAACCTTCTCTTTTGGTATTGTATATTGAATCTAGAATATCTCCAGCAGACCCTATATTATGACTTAGAACGAGATATGATTATATGTATATTATTTGACAGATGAGATCATTTAGTTATGTTAAAAGATATTTCTTTTACTTATGTCTGAGATTCTTATTGATGTCGTATAAAGTTGTATGTTAATTTCCGCTGTTGGCATCGTTACTCCCAACTAGGGATGTAACCAAACTAAAACTCTTTATAACTGCTGTTTTATTTATTAGGAAATTATTGTTAAGATTTTAATACTTACAAACCGTGATTTTTACTTAAAAACTAAATTTTCTTAAAATTCCGCAAAAAGGGTTTTTGATCTTGGTATTTGGCTTACTCAGGATGTTTAGATATCTTTAGATATCATACAATCTATGTGCCAGTCACATCCAAACTTTGGGTCGTGACAAAATCAACGGTGAAAAAGTGTTAGAATTACATGAAATTTGGTGTATCGAAATATTAGACGATGAAAATTAAGATGGATGGTACCAATTGTCGAATAAAATGGTGGAGGGTGTACTTTTTCCACCGTTGATTTAGTGGGTGCAAAATTAACGGTTTACCGGCAATAGAACTTTTTACATTGCTAAATCAACGGTGAAAAAGTGATAAAATCATATTAAATTTGATGTATCGACATATTAGATGATGAAGATCAAGATGGACAGTGCCGATCATCGAATAAAATAGTGGAGGGGGTAATTTTTGCGCCACCTAACGAAATAAGCCTCCTAGCCCCCCCCTCCCCCGCTCTCTCTCTCTCTCTCTCTCTGTATATATATATATATATATATATATATATATATAGAAAGAAAGGCAAACAATTTTAACCACAATTCATGGGGTTTATAATTTTGATTTTAATTTGACGAACTTACATAGCCATATCAGCAATAAGAGAAGTAAATACAGATTTTCTTTTGCAAATATTTAACAAATACAATCATCAACTTAATTAATTTTAACCATAAAATTGTCTTTTCTATTGTTGATTTTAAATAACTAGGAAAATCACCCTAGATCAATTTAAAACAAGCCACCCATCCATCCCCACCATTTGAGTTGTCTTTAATTTCTTAAAATTCAAATTTTAAACGGAATGAACACATTTTTTAACACGTGCATCACAAATGCTGCAAGATACTTTGTAGGAGACATAATACCAAGATGAGTTGAATTTACAACTTTTAAAATCAATCTTCATATCCTAAAATTTAAAATTTACGAAAAGGATAAAGTTCACATTTAAATTAAATAACCAACTATAAAATAATCAAGTACAATATAACATGCTACACACACCAAATAAGAAGCGGAAGGATCTAACCAACCCCGTACACAGGGCTATTTTCTATTTTTTTAGGGATATCCAAAATAAAGGAAGAATTTTCAAATGGAAATAAATAATATCAGTTATTGATTCTCTTGATTTGCTATGGTAATGAACAGTGAATATCCATCTTTGATAGAAAAGTTTCAAAGAAACCTTTCGTTAGAACCGCACGTGTCAATATCTCAATTATTAATGCAAAAAGAGGACGTTTTTGGATTCAAAAACTAAATTTATATATTTTCCACTGGGGATCGAACTCCCATGCTCTCATCGGAGAGGGAAACTATATAAATTTCTGATTTTGATTATTAGAACAAATATGTGTTACGAAAGCTTATCATAATTTTGGGAGAAAAAATATTCTAATCTTTTATTTCTAACAAATCGAATCTTCTCACATCTATACAATCTCTATTAAATATATTAAGATAATATCCCTTATTTTTAAAATATAAATTAGATGTTGTTTAAGGTAAGGATCTTTAATCTTTTGCCTTACTTTTTAAAAATGAAATAGACACTATCTATAGTAAGTATTACATGGCTATTAAAAAAACTTGAAGCTCATCTCGTTCAAATCTTTTTGGACAACTCAACAAGTCAACCTTGAACATAAACCAAGAAAAACGAGATTAAAATAACCACGGCAATAATTAAAGTAAAACGAAACTGTGGTTTGTATATATGAAAACCGTGCTTTCATAAAAATGAGATTTAAAGTAGAACGAAACTGTGGTTTGTATGTATGCAAACCGTGCTTTCATAAAAATGAGATTTTGAAAAGCTTAGGATCGTTGGGTATCATAGTCTTGTAAACAACAACGTTTCTTTTAAAAAATTAGTTTCTACAAAATTAAATGGAGATTACTGTGACCTTCTTTAAATCAGAATTATTCTCTGCCAATCTTTTTACTATAATAACAAAAAATCTTCCCACAACTTCATTAATTGTTATGAAACATGAGAGAGAGAAAGAGAAATTTTCTTAACAAATATTTAGTCAGGTTGAAGATTTTGATACCAAATCATATATATAGGCATAATCATAACTCATCACATATATTTGATGCAAATTTCATAGATCAAATAGAGAGGGAAAAAAAGGGAAAATAAAAATAAAAAATAAAAATTATATTAAAATGCAAGAGCAACCGTTCATACTTAGCATAGAAAACCGAACTCTAGTCTAATGATAAGTCTAATTAAAAAGGAAAATAAAAGAACTAATTAATATTCTTGAACATAAAATGACAGGGAACAAGAGCATAACCGTAACCAATGCAGCAAGGCTCCGCTGGATACAACGGCTCCGCGGGACCATAGACCACGGCATACTGCTGAACATAGCATACTGCCAGTGCCGCATTATCTAACACCGGCTCGGCACAAACAGCATTGTAAGGCTTTGCCTCGGCCGAGTTGCACCGCATCGCGGCATTCTTCATCTCCTCGAGTCCATGCTTCTCGATCCCATACAACAATCCCTTATGAGCGTCCTCGTTAAAATCACAGAATTTTCGCTTCAACGTCCAAAACACCATCGATGTCAAAAGACCGTCATAACCGGCCTGATGAGATTTTTCGGTCCAAGCATCATCGATCTCCAGCATCTTCGCCAGTTGCACCAAACCTACCTTACCAAAGGAAGGGACATTGCAAGCCTTAGCCATGTGTTTAACATCGTAAACTGAACCAAACAGATTCGACACCAGTTGCAGAAAGCTAGATAAAGTGTCGGGAGCGGCGTATGATATATCAACTTGATCAGGTAGGCGAAGTCGTAAATCCCGTGGAAAGAGATCCATCTAGTCCCGTTGCATCCGCCGATCAGGTACTTGAATAGAAGGGCGGAAAGAACGTGCGCCTCCACTCCCTGCATACGGTTTCGTCCGAAATTGATACCGTGCTTCATCAAAAAATGCACCGAGGCTTGCGAGCATGCATTAACTTCGGGATCGAAATCCGCAAAGTTGAATTGCCAAGAAAAAGACGTGGATCTATCCGTCAACATGACTCCCAACTGAACTAGTTTTAGATTATCGACGTTGAACTTCACGTCGCGGTAACAATCTTCCTCGGAAGCACCACGGGGAGTCGACCGGAGGAACCCCGGAAATTCCGTATCAAAGAACACATAAGGAAAACTGCGTCGGAGTTTTGATATCAAATCCAATTGCTCGATGATATTGTAGTCCCATAGGTCTTTTACAGGTTGACCCCAACACTAACCCAAATCTTCCTCACCGTCTCTGGCTTGTCCATGACCTTCTGCTGCTGCTTCTTCTATTCTCTCTTAATACATATGGGGCAGTAGTTAGACTAAATATGGGTCGGACTCGGACTGATTTCATCAAAAGATGAGGAAAAACAGAATTCTATTTAAATTTCCGATTTGATCAAATATATATATATATATATATATATATAGTAATCCTATCTTAATACAACCGGTGTTTCAATATCTCAACTGTAAATTCTTGAGCAACAATAACAAAATATACACAACAAATTAAAATTTAGATGGGTTTTTCTATATATATAGCTCTATATTTTTTTTAAATGACCTTTGATCTCAATATTTTGATATCTATCCCTTAAATTTGTTAAGATACTCCAGAACTTGAACTGCCATTAGGTTAACCAAGGTTGATTTTTATTTATCTTAATACTATTATCTTTATATTCTCTATTTCTTTTTTGGTGAATTAAATTCCCTATTTAATTTGCCTTCAAATGTAATTTTTTTTTAAAATTTCCTTTATCTATCTCCCGTAGTAAACCCTAGTCCCAAGAAAATTTCAGGACTAGGTTTGAATAGGTTAAAAAATTTGAGAAAAATATATTTTGAAAAAACACTAATATTAAAGAAATATTTTTTAAAAAATAAGAGAGAATCTGGGGGGGAAATAAAATAAGCCCAAATAATCTAAACCAATAAAAAAAATATAAAATACTGAGATTAAAAGAGAAACATATATCTTTAAATTAAATTAATTATTTAAAACCAAATCTTTCTGCACAGCATCCCATGCATGGCTTCATAATATGATTTAATTTTTGACTTCAAAGAGTAAACATAACCAAACCAATCAAAAAATTTCATATAAATTACTTTGATGAAATTGTGACATAGTGCAAAATTTTCATATAAATTACTTTGATGAAACTGTGACATAACAAGCCTTTCCAGCTTCAAATTACAGGTGCGAACCCTTGAAACAAAATTGCATTACAGACAGGAAAAAAACAACAAAATTATTTTCTGATCAACGAGTTAGAAAAGACCCTTGAACCAAGATCCTGTCATAAATCTACGCTGCGATTTGTTCCTGTTTGTGCTCCCCTCTTGCTAAACGGCGAATCAACCATCTATGAGCACTACTAGAGAGTACGGTTTGGTCACGGTTTTAACTATGACCACAGATATATACGGTCACGGTTAACCGTCGTCTAAACACTACTACAAATAAGAGTTGCCCCTACGGATTTATCCGTAGGGGAAAACCACTGCCCCTACGGATATCTCCGTAGGGACGAAAAAATAACCTGTAGATGCAAACGCCGTAGGTGCAAGTTGAAACCCTGAACTTGCCCCTACGGGCAAAATATTGCCCCCACGGAGTTCTGTGTAGGGCCATTTTCACCTACGGAGTAGGCCGTAGGGTTAAAAAAGTTATTTTATTTACGGTTTTTTTAAATGTATTAACTGTACCTACGGCGATATCCGTAGGGCCAAGTACTGTCCCCTACGGATATATGCGTAGGTACGTATCCGTATGGGCAAAATATCAGAAATCCTGATATTTTGTCCCTATGGATATATCCGTAGGGGTCTTTGTTTGCCCCTACGGATATATCCGTAGGGGCACTCCCAATTCCCTAGTACTGAGATCAGGGGGGAAATATCAGTTAATGCTGATATTTTGCCCCTACGGCATGTGTACCTACGGATTAATCCGTACGTACACATTATCTGTATTTTTTTTTAAAAAGGACTGCCTGATTTTTTCCCGTCCTGTGCACAATAATATATATATATCAATAAAATATAAAATTAATCATCACACAACATATATCGCAGTATTCATAATCACATCTCACGCATATAATATACAAAAGAAACCCAAAAATTGAATATGATATAAATATAAAGCAATATCAATATCATTTCAAAATGTAGTACAATATGTATGATATAAATAAATACATGTTTCAAAAAATAAGAATCAAAAAGCTACCCTAATTCGGTCCAGCTCCACCTCTGATAAACGATAGAATCAAGCGCGCCTGCTCCTCGGTCAATAAACCATGCAATTCGGTGCGTGCGGGAGTCTGAGCAGCTTGTGGAGCTGGCGATGTGGTCTGCGCAGCCGCCGTCGAGGTAGTCGCTTGCGGAGCCGCGGCTGCGGGAGTCTGAGTGGGCGGTGGAGCTATAGGAGCTGTCTGCGGAACCGCAGCCGATATAGTGGCTTGCGGAGCCACAGCCGAAGGAGATGTATGTGGAGGCTCGGCCGATGTACCCTGTCGCGTCTGGACCTAACGTGTGTAAGAAGCGTGTAAGAACTGTGTATTATTCGAATTCGTATCATTATCAAGTTATTTCGAAACCCCATTTGGATATCTAGTTTGGAAAACCGTTGTTTATTTTAATTACATATGTATGTATGATTAATCAAAACTAAGTCTAAAACCAAATAAGCTCAAGCTACGTACTAATTATGGATATGTTGATATCTATAATATGACATGATATTTTACTATAAAGTAGTATACATACCAGCATCTCCTTCAACTCCTGAACGGTGGCCCTCAAGCTCTCCAGTTCCTGCTGGACACGTCGCTCACTGGAGACGGAGGAAGTAACCGCCGGGGTGGAGTCCAACCTCATATGGGCCCTGCTACGGCCCAGTCCCCGGCCTCTCTCCCAACCTCCGTGGTGCCCTTCGTGTGCGGCGTCCAGAACTGGGGTCAGCAGCCTCGGATCGTTCTATCCGGTAAAATCGATCCCCGAGGCCCCGGCCTGCTCAACCACCCGCTCCTACACCCATATTAAGCAGTAAAGTATAAGTATAAAATTTAAACTTGAACCTTCCAAAACTAAAATTTCAAATATGGGTAGAATAAATATTAACACTTACGCAATACTCCTGGGTAGCGACGTCGGGATATTGAAGCTCGCCCGTGGCGGGATCTGTCGAGGTGCCGTGGACGGCAAGATATGCAGACAGCACGCTCGGTGTACCACCTTGTGCCACGGTCCGAGCTGTCTGCAATATTAGAAAATAACTCTTAATATTATAAATATTAGAAAATAACTCTTAATATTGCAGAATATCACAAAGGTTAGTCTATTGTAATTTACCGATAACTCCATGGCTCGAGTAATATTTCTCGAGCCACCTGTGTAAGTAGGGCGACCCCTCTTCGCCGACTTCCTGTTCTCTGTATTCCGAGCGGCCTGTTTCTGCACAACGCATTAACATTTAGTTTTATAATTACGCAACACAAAAAAATAAATTATATCCTAACCAATGAATTACAGTTAAAATACATACCTGTTTGCGTTGGGAGTCGAAATATTCGCACAATAGAGGTCATGTCTCTACGTCGACTCTTGCAAACGCCGGAGTAGATAGGAGGGCCTTGTTAGTGTATATGCCCTAGAGGCCATTACTGTATCATACTAGTTTGTATATTACTTAATGGAAGCTTGGGATATTCACCTTGTATATACAATCTTGCTCAAAATAGTAGTATGCTACTTGGTTTGTTTCTACTTCAATGTGTACATGTGTTTATTTTATTATATCACCTATACGCATTAGTGGAGCCCTTAGGATCTTTGCTTGATTACCAGCGTTGTGATGGCAGCCACACTAGTGGGGCTGGGTAATCTATGAGCACATCCTTATGCAGGTCCCTAGTCGCAGGACTATCGAGACAGGGCATCGATACTCCGGAGTAGACTAGCGCATGCGCTTCTCATCCCAGTGTGGGAGACGGTCTGTCCCACAGCCGTCAGTACATCGTACTGGAGATAGTATGTGGGTGCTCGTTGGGTTACGAGTACACTGAACAGGACTCGTCGGGAACTGACCGGTTGGTATTATACCTATCGTCAGTTATCAGTTCCCAGGTGACATGAGTACAGCTTAGTCCGCTGACTTGACACTGTCACTTCGCCTCGAGTGTGTTCCTACTGTACTTTGATTACTATCCTACCACGGCTCAAAGGAGTCGTGCAAACAGGTAGTAGTTGGGTGCAGTCCCGAAGCATTTGGAGGCAGTGACAGTTAGACAAGATTCGTCTCTCCCGGTATTGGGGGTTGACATCGCGCTGTGTCTAGGAGAGCCATTACACGAGTAGTCCTTGGCCAGGGCAAGCGAGATATACTGGTAGGCTTCCAGTGTTATCTCAGGGTGTATTGGGCTTCACTCCGACACGACTTGTACCGCTATTAGGGGACTGACGTTTACCGCCCCCTAGGCCCGCCATGCGATGTATCAGACGAACAGACCGGACTGTACGGAGATTGTCACAGTCAGACTCAGTAGGAGTTCAGATGGGTTTCACCTCGTCAGTCTTCTTGTCGGCATCTACCTAGGGTCCGTTACGCACAGCTAGTGCCGCTTGCGGTCTGTGGTTAAACCCACTGCCAGCGTAGTGTCGAGTCTTTAGAGTCCCACACAGAAAGTTATTCGCTTTTAGGCAAAAGAGTAGAGGTTGCATGGTTTTGCGACAGGTCGCATGGTTTTGCGATAGGGTCCGGTCACATCCATGCACTTGTGCACGTACATTGTCCGGACAGTTAACACTAGCAGGCTTTGGTTTAAGCCGGATCCTAGTGTACGTTTTGGGATTGATTTTATCTTGTTTGTATTCGTGTTCCTCGAAACGCGGATGCGGGTGTGTATGCACAGTTGACAGAGAGACAGAGGCAGAGTATTCTCATTGGGGTTGTTGACTGTTGACTGTTGACCATTGACTTTTGCTTAACCCTAATGAGAATAAGATATATGATTAACATTAATATTAATTAAGTATTGTAGTGACATGGTTGTTGAGGGGTTGACTTTGTTGACTTGTTGACTTTGTTGACCGGTTGACTAGGTTGGACTAGTTGACCATCATCATGACAATGGCTATCATTCCATGGCAAAGACTTTTGCTTGCTTGTTTATTTATGCAAAATGAGTGCATGAAATGATATAGCCATTTTGACTTAAACCATTTTACACAATACTTGATTACTATTTTTGTGATGATGGCTTTTGGATTATGAGAGGTGAGAATGAGATGAGTATGGTTCATTCTATTTTTTTGCTTTCTCTCTCTTGAGCTCTCTCATTCTCAAGCTCTCCCTCTTCCTCTTGCTCTCTCTACCTCAAGGCAAACCATTCTCATGTGTTGAGACTCATTGCCTTAGAGATAAAAAGACACCAAAACATTTCTCTACTCATTCTAGTTCACAAGGCCTAGCAAGCCAAGTGATCTAGTTTCTTCAAAGTTCGAAAAAGAAGCCAAAGGTAGAAGCTTTCGGGTGGATCCATCTTCGGCGCAAGGAGACGACGAGGTGAGGCCGATCCGTACACCGGAAGGAGTCAAAGACGAAGGAGTTTAAGAAAGGTATAGCCCCCTAACCGAGTAGGTAAACTCTTGTTAGGTTGTTAGTTAGTAGTTTAAGAAAAATCCGGTTTTTGAGTCCATGTTACCGCCTCTTGAAAATTGTTTTTCACCAAATTCCGCATGCCCGAAAGTACCGGGAGAGGTAGCATGGACTTACAGTGGTATCAGAGCCTAGTTAAACTCTATCTAACATGTTAGCAAAGTAACTAGAAGATCGATCAAAGAAAAAGTCACGAAACGAACCCGAGTTGTCAAGTTTCTTCCGATTTTTATTCTGTTCAAAAGTTGATAATTTTCATCTTAAAAATCGGCTCAGGCTTTTGTTTGAATAACCACCAAATTTGGTCCCACGAACCGTTCAAAGAGCCGCAGAAACGCGGCGGGTGCACGCTCCCGCCGCGGTTCCGCGGCCGAGTTGACTCGGACGAGGTCCAAATTTGGTGCAGTGTATTTCTGGGGTTGTTTTGGGATTTTTGGAATATGTATTTTCTGCCCAGATTTTCCAGAATGAAAATTTTGTATTTGGGGCCTATAAATCCGTATTTTTGATCGAACTTCTAAAAGACTTAAGCTGGCGGGTTTTTCTGTGATGTGATATTTGTATTGAACATCTGCTAATCGCTATATGTCGATTAGTGGGGGTTATACAAATCTGTGATCTGTAATGTTATTGGAATGTGTATATGAATTCATTGGATTGTCGCGGGTGAATAGCCGGGGGGTTGTGAGACGAGAGTTTTCTTTTCTTTCAATTCATGTAAATTTGTAAATTGATGTAATAATTATTTGTATGGCCGCACAACCGGGTCGGGGTTGTAGCCGTCATTGTATAATTTCTTTTTACTATTTTTGCTCCTAGGATAGACCCATGGAGGGGGTGCACAAACTACCGGGTATGCCGAAGTGCCGAGTGGCCTACTCACGGAGTTGAGGGAGGTTGTTTCGCTTCGGGTACTTGGCGGGTAGTTTGCCGCACCCGTAGGGGTCTTGGGTGGGGTATTGGCTATTCACCACGACCGTGTAATCTTCTTTTCGTTACAGGCTCGTACGAATTGCGGATTCCTAGTATATCCAATGTGTTCATCTGTGATCTGAAATGGCTATCATTGCAATATATCTATATATGATATTATTTAGACGTTGCTTATGTTTTACAGCCGCGCTAGCCCAGCCCCCGCTCTGTCGTTAGTTAAGTAACCTAACTGGTAATGACGGGGCCCCGTGGCGAATGCGAATGGCATAAGTGTACGTCATATTTTGGTTGTTTTCTGCAATGGTAGGATTAAATGATGGGACGCATTAAAAGAACTAATGCAAGAATATCACGCATTAAAAGAACTAATGCAAGAAAAATAAACCAAGTAAAAGTCGTTGGAACACTTTCGAAAAACCACTCGGTTCTTTTCAAAACTAACTTTTAAATGCGGAGCTTGAGCCACTCTTTTTAAAAGCTATCTCGTTCCATCGATTATATCAAGTTCACTACGTTCACGGTTTAGCCAAAACCATTCGTAGCCCTCCGTCGTTTCACATGGATGGTCAATAGTATTCAAGCTATGTTTGTTGGCCAAAGTCAAGGCATAGTGATTGGTAGCTATTGGGTATTCATGTGCAGCATAGATAGATGCGTTAGTTTGGAACAGTCGTACTGCCTTGTTGGCCAAAGTCAAGGGTAGGTGCGGGTGGATTCAAATTAACCTGGAGAACGACGGGTAGAACTTGACATGTGACTTATGATTTGTTGGCCAAAGTCAAGGTCATAAGAGCATGGGGCAAAAATCCACATCGGGAGTTTCAAAAGAACTGAAACTTGCTAGTGTTGCATACCATTTGGAGTGTGATGATTCTGGTAGGATTCCTTCAGTTTCGTCACGCGATGATATTTGGATCCCGATCCTATTGTGAGTATATGCTACTCCTCGGGAAATTTCTCACTTAACGATCAATGCTATAAACCTAGTAGGTGTCTAGAAAGGTGTTAGCGGGGATTCGCCCCCAGGGAAAAGAGGTTATTTAATTAAGGAACTTCGCGAAAGCGTTGGAAAACCTCCCTCGAAGTACCGACACTGGCCTGGCTGAACGGTTAAGCAAGTATTGTACGGTGAGATTGATCCCGACTAATTCTTCCTTTTTGGTTTGAGGAGGGATTCGAGAAACAGTGGGAGCCATCCTGTTTAGACAAACTAAAAACCATTCTAAACTTGCAAGAGCATCATGCTGAGTGTTTCTTCTCTCTTCTAATTGCAGCGACCAATCGACATGACTGGACTTAAGTTACTCCTAGATAAAAACATACTGACAGGGTCAAACTACAAAGATTGGCTCAAGAATGTCAAGATGGCAATCACTTACGACAAGCTGGGGTATCTTCTTACCACCAAAGCTCCCCCTGTCCCAGGTCCCAAAACCAGCGTCACGGATAAGGAAATCCGTAAGACCTGGGAACTAGACTGCGCGAAGGCCAAGTGCCTCGTGCTTGCCTCTATGGACAATGAACATCAGAGGAGGCACGAGAATATGGACCTGGAATCCATATTTCTTCATACAAAAGAACTTTATGGAGAGCAATCTCGTATCGCAAGATACGAAGTGTCGAAGAAGTTATTTTCGGCAAGATTGGCCGTCGGATCATCGGTAGAGGAACACGTGCTTAAGATGATTGGCTACATTGAGGAGCTCGCGGACCTTGGGACCACGTTGGAGAATGAGCTCTATACGGACTTGATTCTCCAGTCCCTTCCTTCCACTTATGCCCAGTTCATACTGAACTTCAACTTACAAGAAAAGGAAGTTGAACTTTCAGAACTCCTCAACATGCTGAGGAGCGCAGAGGGCACCCTACAGAAAGGTAGGGAAACATCCACTTTGTTTGTAGGAGGATCTTCTTCTTCTAGGTCCAAGGAGAAAGTCAAGGGAAAGAAGAAGAAAGCCCCCGCCAAACCAAGGGGCGGTGTTAGTAAAGTGGATATGAAGGGAAAGACAAAAGCAACAAAGAAAGTGGGAAAGCTTGTGGATAAGGAAGAATGCTTCTATTGTCATAAGAAAGGACACTGGAAGAATGATTGCAGGGCTTGGAAAGCCAGGACACAGGAATTGAAGCAGGTTGCAGCTTCAGCTTCAGGTGTGTATGTTATTGAAAACTGTCTTTCAATAAACTCTACTTCCTGGGTATTGGATACCGGATCAGGATCTCATATCTGTAATTCTTTGCAGGCGTTGAGAAACCGTAGGGTTTTGAAGGCAGGTGACATGACCCTCAAAGTTGCAAACGGAGCTAGCATGGATGCTAAGGCCGTGGGGGACTATCACCTGGGGTTGTCAGATGGACACGTTTTGGTTTTGCGTAATTGCTATTTTGTACCCAACGCAACTTGTAATATCATTTTTGTATCTTTGACTTCTAAAGAAAGTTATGAATTTGCGTTTGTAAGTAATGTTGTAAACATTCACCTTAATCAAGTTCTGATTGGGTCAGGTACATTAAGCAATGGTATATACGTATTAAACCAACCACAGATTTTCAATGTCCAGAATACACACAAAAGAAAGTCTCCGGAAATAAATCAGACTTTCTTATGGCATTGTAGACTGGGTCACATCAATGAGAGAAGGTTGACGAAGTTACATACAGAAGGATATTTGAATGCGTTCGAATATCAATCGTATGCCACTTGTCAATCCTGTCTCAAAGGAAAGATGACAAAGACTCCGTTCACTAGACACGGGGTAAGAGTGAGCGAGCTCTTGGGACTCGTACACAGCGACGTGTGCGGACCAATGTCTACACATGCGCGAAGCGGTTATTCTTACTTCATTACTTTTACGGATGACTTTTCAAGATACGGTTATGTCTTCTTAATGAAACATAAGTCCGAAGCCTTTGGAAAATTCCAGGAATATAAGAATGAAGTAGAAAAACAAACCGGCAAAAGTATCAAGATCCTAAGATCGGATCGAGGTGGTGAATACTTGAGTGCCGAGTTCCTGGACTATTTAAAAGAGAACGGAATTCTCTCTCAGCTTACTCCTCCATACACTCCGCAACATAACGGTGTATCGGAGAGACGGAACCGAACCCTATTGGATATGGTACGGTCCATGATGAGTAACGCTGAGTTACCGCGATCATTCTGGGGGTATGCGCTAGAATCAGCCGCATACCTTTTGAACCGAGTTCCCACTAAGACTGTGCCTACTACACCATATGAGATGTGGTGTGGGAAGAGACCCTATCTTAATCACATTAAGACATGGGGAAGTCCAGCTTTTGTTAAAAAGCAGCATGCGGACAAGCTCGAGGCACGCTCAGTACAGTGCAAGTTCGTGGGATATCCAAAGAACTCCAAGGGATATTTCTTCTACTGCGAAGAGGAACAAAAGGTTTTTGTTTCTCGTCATGCCTACTTCTTGGAAACTGAGTTTTTGGAAAACCAGATAAGTGGGAGCACAGTAGAACTGGAAGAAATTCCAGAACCACGAACTATTACTGAAAGCTTAGTGGAACCAGAGGGTTCAAAAGAACAAGACATTCCTACGCCGCTCCGCAGGAGTAGTAGGCAGTCTCATCCGCCCGAGAGATACTACGGTTTTCTCATAGACGGGGATAGAGAGGATTGCATCATAGATTATGATGAGCCTACTAGCTTCCAGCAGGCCGTTCAGAGCGTTGACTCGGTAAAATGGCTGGATGCAATGCGGACCGAAATGGAGTCCATGTACACCAACAAGGTATGGACGTTGGACCTTGCTCCAGATGGAGTAAAACCCGTAGGATGCAAGTGGATCTTCAAAAGGAAGATTGGTGTAGATGGACAGGTTGAGACCTATAAAGCTAGACTTGTTGCAAAGGGTTTTCGTCAAAGACCTGATTTGGACTATGACGAAACCTTTTCTCCAGTGGCTATGCTGAAATCCATTCGGATCCTTCTTGCCATTGCTGCCTTCCACGATTATGAGATCTGGCAGATGGACGTAAAGACTGCTTTTCTAAATGGAAATTTAGAGGAGTGTGTCTATATGGACCAACCAGAGGGTTTCATTCAGAGTGGGAGCAGCGGAAAAGTATGCAAGTTGCTTAAGTCCATCTATGGACTAAAGCAGGCATCGCGGAGTTGGAACATCTGTTTTGATGAGACGGTCAAGGAATTTGGCTTTATCAAAAATCCAGATGAACCATGCATCTATAGTAGATTTGTAGCGAGAACTGTAGTATTCCTCGTTTTATACGTGGATGACATTCTCTTAATAGGAAATGACATTCCTATGCTACAATCTGTCAAGGGGTTCTTGTCACACAGGTTCTCCATGAAAGACCTGGGTGATGCCTTATACATCCTGGGGATCCGGATCCATCGTGATAGATCCAAGAGGATATTAGGACTTTCACAGTCCAGGTACATCGACACCATACTGAAGAGATTCAGTATGGAAGATTCCAAGCGCGGTAACCTACCGGCTTGTCACGGGATCACCCTCTCTAAAGAGATGTCTCCCAAGACTGATTTGGAGAGGGATCGCATGTCTATTATACCCTAAGCTTCTGCGGTAGGCTCTATAATGTATGCGATGTTGTGTACCAGACCGGATGTAGCTTATGCACTGAGTGTGGTAAGCCGGTATCAGTCAAACCCTGGGGAGAAATACTGGATAGCGGTAAAGAACATTCTCAAGTACCTGAGAAGAACTAAGGAGATGTTCTTGGTGTATGGCGGAAAAGGCCTCCAGATCGAGGCCTTTGCTGACTCCAGCTTCCAGAGTGACAAGGATGATTCCAAGTCCATGTCGGGTTTTGTCTTTACCCTCAATGGAGGGGCGGTGTGTTGGAAGAGTTCCAAACAGGAAACCGTTGCAGACTCGACGATGGAAGCGGAATACATCGCTGCATCTGATGCCGCAAAGGAAGCTGTCTGGATGAGGAAGTTCTTGAAAGAACTTCAGGTGGTTCCGTCCATTGTTGACCCAATACCTCTGTATTGCGACAACAACGGGGCTATAGCTTTAGCGAAGGAACCCAGGTCCCATCAGAGATCCAGACACATCTTAAGGCAGTATCACCTGATCAGGGAGATCGTGGATCGCCAGGAGATCGAGGTTCGGAGGGTTGCTTCAGAAGATAACACTGCAGATCCATTCACCAAGGCCTTGCCCCAGACTCAGTTCGAGCGGCTGATCGAGATGATAGGTCTTCGATACGCCAGTACATGGCCTTAGTGCAAGTGGGAGATTGTTAGTGTATATGCTCTAGAGGCCATTACTGTATCATACTAGTTTGTATATTACTTAATGGAAGCTTGGGATATTCACCTTGTATATACAATCTTGCTCAAAATAGTAGTATGCTACTTGGTTTGTTTCTACTTCAATGTGTACATGTGTTTATTTTATTATATCACCTATACGCATTAGTGGAGCCCTTAGGATCTTTGCTTGATTACCAGCGTTGTGATGGCAGTCACACTAGTGGGGCTGGGTAATCTATGAGCACATCCTTATGCAGGTCCCTAGTCGCAGGACTATCGAGACAGGGCATCGATACTCCGGAGTAGACTAGCGCATGCGCTTCTCATCCCAGTGTGGGAGACGGTCTGTCCCACAGCCGTCAGTACGTCGTACTGGAGATAGTATGTGGGTGCTCGTTGGGTTACGAGTACACTGGACAGGACTCGTCGGGAACTGACCGGTTGGTATTATACCTATCGTCAGTTATCAGTTCCCAGGTGACATGAGTACAGCTTAGTCCGCTGACTTGACACTGTCACTTCGCCTCGAGTGTGTTCCCACTGTACTTTGATTACTACCCTACCACGGCTCAAAGGAGTCGTGCAAACAGATAGTAGTTGGGTGCAGTCCCGAAGCATTTGGAGGCAGTGACGGTTAGACAGGATTCTTCTCTCCCGGTATTGGGGGTTGACATCGCGCTGTGTCTAGGAGAGCCATTACACGAGTAGTCCCTGGCCAGGGCAAGCGAGATATACTGGTAGGCTTCCAGTGTTATCTCAGGGTGTATTGGGCTTCACTCCGACACGACTTGTACCGCTATTAGGGGACTGACGTTTACTGCCCCCTAGGCCCGCCATGCGATGTATCAGACGAACAGACCGGACTGTACGGAGATTGTCACAGTCAGACTCAGTAGGAGTTTAGATGGGTTTCACCTCGTCAGTCTTCTTGTCGGCATCTACCTGGGGTCCATTACGCACAGCTAGTGCCGCTTGCGGTCTGTGGTTAAACCCACTGCCAGCGTAGTGTCGAGTCTTTAGAGTCCCACACAGAAAGCTATTCGCTTTTAGGCAAAAGAGTAGAGGTCGCATGGTTTTGCGACAGGTCGCATGGTTTTGCGACAGGGTCCGGTCACATCCGTGCACTTGTGCACGTACAGTGTCCGGACAGTTAACACTAGCAGGCTTTGGTTTAAGCCGGATCCTAGTGTACGTTTTGGGATTGATTTTATCTTGTTTGTATTCGTGTTCCTCGGAACGCGGATGCGGGTGTGTATGCACAGTTGACAGAGAGACAGAGGCAGAGTATTCTCATTGGGGTTGTT
Source organism: Agapanthus africanus (assembly GCA_030015575.1). Taxonomy (NCBI): domain Eukaryota; kingdom Viridiplantae; phylum Streptophyta; class Magnoliopsida; order Asparagales; family Amaryllidaceae; genus Agapanthus; species Agapanthus africanus. The sequence continues at coordinate 752,217,071 of JASDDO010000019.1, forward strand.
GACTGTTGACTGTTGACAGTTGACTGTTGACCATTGACTTTTGCTTAACCCTAATGAGAATAAGATATATGATTAACATTAATATTAATTAAGTATTGTAGTGACATGGTTGTTGAGGGGTTGACTTTGTTGACTTGTTGACTTTGTTGACCGGTTGACTAGGTTGGACTAGTTGACCATCATCATGACAATGGCTATCATTCCATGGCAAAGACTTTTGCTTGCTTGTTTATTTATGCAAAATGAGTGCATGAAATGATATAGCCATTTTGACTTAAACCATTTTACACAATACTTGATTACTATTTTTGTGATGATGGCTTTTGGATTATGAGAGGTGAGAATGAGATGAGTATGGTTCATTCTATTTTTTTGCTTTCTCTCTCTTGAGCTCTCTCATTCTCAAGCTCTCCCTCTTCCTCTTGCTCTCCCTACCTCAAGGCAAACCATTCTCATGTGTTGAGACTCATTGCCTTAGAGATAAAAAGACACCAAAACATTCCTCTACTCATTCTAGTTCACAAGGCCTAGCAAGCCAAGTGATCTAGTTTCTTCAAAGTTCGAAGAAGAAGCCAAAGGTAGAAGCTTTCGGGTGGATCCATCTTCGGCGCAAGGAGACGACGAGGTGAGGCCGATCCGCACACCGGAAGGAGTCAAAGACGAAGGAGTTCAAGAAAGGTATAGCCCCCTAACCGAGTAGGTAAACTCTTGTTAGGTTGTTAGTTAGTAGTTTAACAAAGATCCGGTTTTTGAGTCCATGTTACCGCCTCTTGAAAATTGTTTTTCACCAAATTCCGCATGCCCGAAAGTACCGGGAGAGGTAGCATGGACTTACAGGCCTGTCTCTCTGCCTCGGGGGTCGCCATCCACAGGGAGTAGCAGTCGGCCTTCAGCTCATTCCTGTTGTATCGGACCTTGGTCTGCATGTTCTTCATCAGGCCATTGTACAGAGCATGAAGGTCGAGCACCCTCCCAGGGTGATCAGGGTCGGGTACAGGCTGAAAATCGTAATCCGACTGAAAATACAAAAAAACATTGTTATTAGATTGTAAGTGTTAATAATAAATATATTGGCTAAATCAAATGAAAATATATATTAATACGTACCCGAGCCTGATCAAAGAAGAGGGCGAATGAGCGCTGGTGCTGCTCGCCCCACTCAACGTGAAGTGGATAGTTCTTCACGAGCCGGCTCTCGTCCCCTATATACCGGCCGAACCTCTCGGCATGAGGACCGGTATAGCGATAGTCAAGGATAAAAAAAAGGGGGAATGCTGCCACCCCCTAGCTCTGTCAGGCTTCAGTTTATGGGACTGATTTGGGCCTTGGGTCCCCCTCTAGGGATGGGGAGGCCCTGCGTCTGCACGAAATATCAAGACAATCAATATTAAGATAAAGTTGTATTAAGAAATCAAGCTTAAACGAAAATTGAAGTGTGATATATACCTCCGGTGACTATCACACGAGCCTGGGCCCGAGCAGCAGCACGAGCGGGACGATAGTTCCTCCGGTGAGGAACAACCGGGGTCCCGGATGCGGACGCATCCCCTCCAACTAGAAAATAAACATTGACGCTAAATTTCCATGAAGTTCATTTTTATTCTATAGAGCATATGTAAAATGAATAAATATTTTATATTTATTCATACTAACCTGCAGACGATGCGGAGGGTATGGAAGCGGCAGGAGTGGCCCCTGCGGAAGATGTGGATGCACCACCTATAATTAGACAATTAAAAATTGATTATATAAGTAATTGCAAAAAGAATGTGTAGATCAATAATATAACGTTCTAAATCAATATGCATGCACTATAGGATATATAAATATACCCGCAAGTGCGGTGGTGTCACCACCTACAGCTAGACAATAATAAAAATTGCTAAGTAAGAGCAAAATGAATGTGTGTATATTTATGATATAGCATTCTAAATCAATATACATGCACTATATGATATATAAACATACCTGGAGGAGCGGGAGTGGCCTCTGTCCCAGATGTGGACGCATCACCAACAACTAGACAATCAAACATTGACAATATAAGTAATTTTGACATAAACAGGCATGAATATCTGTAATATTACATTCAAAATGGATATGCGTGCAGTATACCTGGAGGTGTGGAAAAATCCAGATGGAAGGAGGCATCCGAAGGGGTCTCCGATCTGGGTGCAAGACCGGCCCTCTGAAGCTCCCTACGGAGCTCTCCAGGCGGCAGAACCGCTCTGCCTCTGCCTCTGCCGCGGCTGGAGCTCCTGCCGCCCCTCGCTGCTCCCGACATCGTCATCAAATCTAGATAAACGGTTCGTGGACACATTAGACAATCATTAAAAGTATTGACTATATATGTATAGAGCGTAAAATGTGAAGTAATAATATAACATTACTGATAACCTTTTTCGTTTCGTGGGCGCATTATACATATCTACTTGGATTTCATCGTCGATGTCATTTCTAACCCACGTAACTTCATGATCGGTCGAAGACAACCCGTCCTTCGAAACAGACGGTCGGAGCACTTTAAGCCTTCTCTCTTCTTCGTCCTCATCGCTGTCCTCGAATTCTGGGAGATCGTAGACATCTCTGGGTTTCCATCGGCATACAACATTCCATCCCGGATGCTTCAAACACTGTGAGTAGTATACTTGGAATGCTTGGTTCGGAAAGATAAACGGATCTTCCTGACCATAAAATCGAAGTGTGTTCACACTGGTCAATCCATATTCATCTTTCCAAGTCCCAAGATTGCTTCTCCACCTGTCCGTATCGGTTCGCGTATCGTACCGAGTACACTGGAATATATAAAAGGGTTCTGATCGTCCGGGATAGTGGATCCCGAGTATACAATTTAAGTACCCATAATAAATCACACCGTCCGATCCTACCGTCGCAATCCCACTATTCTGAGTGGTTCTAGATGTTTCTATGTTCTTAACTTCGAATTTGTATCCAAGGACACCAAATCCTTTGTAATATGCAACCTCCATACTAGGAAATTGAGCTAAACATCTTGAATCACTCTCAAATGATGCAGAAAAGTTCGGATCGTGGATCTAACAAAACAAATTATACGACAAATACATAACGATACAAGTTTAGATTAAAACTGATAGAAATAAAATGTTATTCGAATAACTTACATGATCTGTGACCCAATCACAAAAATTATCCTGATGATATTTTTCCGAACGTTCTTCGTTCCAATCAGGATGCCCCTCACGTACCTCGTTAAAATGAATTCTGTTTTCGACAAATAATGGTGACATTAATATTATATCATTTCATACACACACAAACATAGATATAACAATTAATCCAAAAAACGTACTCTCTAATTTGTTCAAGACATGCGCAATTAAGAAAGATAAACCGGTATATCTTGTTGATAAACATAGTATCTACCCTTTTATACTCGGCTTTACCATATGGCCCGTCTTGAATTCTTCGTGGCCGGTTAAGCCTTGTCTCAATGTTCTCGTCCAGATAGCAGGAACAAAATGTGGTTGCTTCATCAAGAAGATAACCTTGCATGATAGAACCCTCTGGTCGATTTTTATTGCGTATGTACTTCTGAAGAGTGTAGAGGTACCTAATGAAAATATGTTGAATAAATAAATACGGGCATACAGGACAACAATAAATTTATAAATTGCGCGAAACGAAAAATTACACGTACCTCTCGACGGGATACATCCATCGATATTGTACCGGTCCGGCTAATTTCGCCTCAGTTGCAAGATGAACCGTCAAGTGTATTATGATATCGAAGAATGACGGTGGGAAAATACGCTCAAACTTGCAAAGTATCAACGCAATAGAATTTTCTAGTTTATCCAGCATCACAGCCTCCAGTGTTTTAGCACACAACTCCCTGAAAAAACAATATAGGTCGTTGATTACTAGACCAACCGATTCGGGGAGAGAAGTCCTGAGGGCTAATGGAAGAAGGTGCTCCACGATAACATGGTGATCATGACTTTTCAGCCCATCGATCTTGCCCTTCACAATTTTTATTTTCTTGCTGAATGATCCTGAGAAACCTGTGGGAACTTTCAAATCATGCAACACCTGCAGGAATCTTTTCTTCTCCGGTTGTGACATATGATAAGAGGCATTGGGAAGTACAAACTTGCCCGGTTTACCCGCTACCGGTCTAGGGTGCAATTCACTTCTTATTCCACACTCTTGTAGATCCATCCGAGCATTCATGTTGTCTTTCGATTTCCCGTCTTTACAAAGAAGCAAGTTAAGTATGTGCTCTGATACTCCCTTCTCTATATGCATGACGTCCAGACAATGACGCACTGAATTTGTAGACCAGTATGGAAGCTCGAAGAAAATGCTTAACTTGTTCCAAAATGGTGGTTTGACCTGTTTCGTCGGATCCATCCCGAAGGTCACATTATTGTAACCATCCCATTTAGCAGTCACGTCCTCTCCAGACAATGGGGATGGAGGTCCAAGAAGCTCCTGATAACCATCAAAGTGAACCGTGTCTAACCTATAGGGGTGGTCTGGAGGCAGGAAACGTCGATGGCTGCAATAACAAATCTTCCTGCTAAAATTCAAGAATTTCGATATTGTGTGTTCATGGCAATGAAGACATGCTATGTGACCATGTACGGACCAACCTGATAACATTCCATACGCAGGAAAGTCATTAATTGTCCACATTAAAGCCGCACGCAGTATGAAGGTTGTATTTGTGTTTGCATCATATGTCTCTACACCATCAATGAACAAAGATTTCGACTCCTCGATCAGAGGTCGGAGATAGACGTCGATATTGTTCCCCAGTGAGTTTGGTCCGTCGATAAGAAGAGGCATCATAAAGTATGATTGGTCCATAGCCAACCAAGGCGACAGATTATAAATTATCATTACAACGGGCCATGTGCTGTGATTTCCAGCCATATAGTTGAATGGGCAGAAGCCATCAGTAGCCAGTCCAAGCCGGACATTGCGAGGATCGCTACTGAATATTGCGTGCCTCCTATCGAAATCCTTCCATGCCGGTGAATCTCTTGGTGGCTCATTTTTCCATCTTCACTTGGAGGAGCACGGTGATGCCAAATTATTGCCCCGGCTGTTTTCTTGCACCTGAATAGCCTCTGTAGCCTCTGTGTTATGGGAAAGTATCGTGCTATCTTGACAGGTATATTAGGCTTCTTATCAGAATCTTTCGGCTTATACCTGGCCTCTCCGCATGCTGGACACTCTTTCAAATCTGAATTCTCTTTTCGGTACAACACGCAATTTTTAGGACATGCTTGAATCTTCTCGCACTTTAGACCCAAATCAGACATCATCTTCTGGGCTCCATACCAGCTGTCGGGCACGTTATTTCCCTGGGGCATAGAATCTTTCAAGAACGAAAGAAGCATTGTGAATGACTTGTTGCTCCATCCATTTAGGCACTTAATCTGGAAAAGTTGGACGAACCATGAGAGCGTGGAATACTTCGCATTCTCATAAATTGGTTTTCTAGCATCATTCATGAAATTTTCATATTTATCCGCATGCGGTCCTTGACCGGAAGGAATGTCATCTTCGGTACAAATAGATTCACCTAGGGCAGTCTCTACCATATCCTCTATTTCTTCTGATGGAAATAAATTACCGTCTTCTCCTTCTGCCGCATTACCGAATTCTTCTTCTTCTCCTGTCGCATTATCGTGTTCTTCTCCTTCTTCTGCCACAGTACTGCATTCTTCTCCTTCCCCGTGATATTTCCAAGTTGTATAAAGTCTAGTAAACCCATGTTTTACAATATGAAGCTCTGCCAATTCTACCTTCTGCCAGTACTTATTGCCATATCTATCGCACGGACAGAGAATCTTCTCTATTATGATCTTATTATGTACGCGTGCAAATTCAATGAAAGCAGCAACTCCTGCGACAAACTTAGGTTGCATACGTTGTTGCCAATCCACATACATCCAGTCCTTAACTCTGACGTACTCATGGGCCATGTTAGACTGTATAACATATAAATTGTAGGTTATGGTGACTATATTGAGAAATATAAGAACGGGATAGTTACTGATAAAGGAGAAAATCCGTGTATATACTTTGTGTGTGCGTTTGTCGTTGAAAAGAATAAATTATTGAACATATGTTAACCGATAGACGGGGACTAAGTGGCGCTTTTAGTTTCATATATGAGTATCGATGAGAATATGAAGGTTTTATAGTATCATATATTGGTTTTAACTTGAACATCTCGAATCACTCTCTAATTATACGTTTGTTGTGTATTCTTGTTGTATGTGTGTGTTCCGGCTGTCGGGGGTAGGTTTCTATCCCATTAAGAATGTATAGAGCGAACAACCATCACTTGTGCCTTCAACCGTTTTGAGTAAATTTCGGCAGCACCTCCCCGCTGTTCTCCGAGTACACTGTAATAGAATAGATAATCATTTCAAAGCTGTGAAACAACGTTAAAATGAACATCTAATCTATCTTTATACACGGAGAACCAGCGGAAAGGTACCGACGAAATATCTCGAAACGGATGAAAACACAAGTTAATGAAGGCGTTTGCTTTATACATTCTTAACTTATCCACACGGGACAAATCTATGGGTTACCATACGATTGAATTTTCTCGTCGCGTAGACTATACGATGGTTGTTAGTATCGAGCTATACTGTCCGATTTTTAACAACCTTCGTATAGTTCTATGTCACGACGAACATCGCACGTATGTTAACCAATAGACGGGGACTAAGTGGCGTTTTTAGTTTCATATATGAGTATCGATGAGAATATGAAAGTTTCATATTATTATCGAGTATCATATATTGGTTTTAACTTGAACATCTCGAATCACTCTCTAATTATGCGTTTGTTGTGTATTCTTGTTATATGTGTGTATTCTGGCTGTCGGGGGTAGGCGTCTATCCCATTAAGAATGTATAGAGTGAACACCCATCACTTGTGCTTTCAACCGTTTCGAGTAAATTTCGGCAGCACCTCCCCGCTGTTCTCCGAGTATACTGTAATAGAATAGATAATCATTTCAAAACTGTGAAACAACGTTGAAATGAACATCTAATCTATCTTTGTACACGGAGAACCAGCGGAAAGATACCGACGAAATATCTCGAAACGGATGAAAACACAAGTGAATGAAAGCGTTTGCTTTATACATTCTTAACTTGTCCACACGGGACAAATCTATGGGTTACCATACGATTGAATTTTCTCGTCGCGTAGACTATACGACGGTTGTTAGTATCGAGCTATATTGTTCGATATTTAACAACCTTCGTATAGTTCTATGTCACGACGAACATCGCACGTATGTTAACCAATAGACGGTGACTAAGTGGCGCTTTTAGTTTCATATATGAGTATCGATGAGAATATGAAGGTTTCATATTATCATCGAGTATCATATATTGGTTTTAACTTGAACATCTCGAATCACTCTCTAATTATGCGTTTGTTGTGTATTCTTGTTGTATGTGTGTGTTCCGGCTGTCGGGGGTAGGCTTCTATCCCATTAAGAATGTATAGAGCGAACACCCATCACTTGCGCTTTCAACCGTTTCGAGTAAATTTCGGTAGCACCTCCCCGCTGTTCTCCGAGTACACTGTAATAGAATAGATAATCATTTCAAAGCTGTGAAACAACGTTAAAATGAACATCTAATCTATCTTTGTACACAGAGAACCAGCGGAAAGGTACCGACGAAATATCTCAAAACGGATGAAAACACAAGTGAATGAAGGCGTTTGCTTTATACATTCTTAACTTGTCCACACGGGACAAATCTATGGGTTACCATACGACTGAATTTTCTCGTCGCGTAGACTATATGACGGTTGTTAGTATCGAGCTATACTGTCCGATATTTAACAACCTTCGTATAGTTCTATGTCACGACGAACATCGCACGTATGTTAACCGATAGACGGGGACTAAGTGGCGCTTTTAGTTTCATATATGAGTATCAATGAGAATATGAAGGTTTCATATTATCATCGAGTATCATATATTAGTTTTAACTTGAACATCTTGAATCACTTTCTAATTATGCGTTTTTTGTGCATTCGTGTTGTATGTGTAACATGATTTTAAACCATTGAGATCAAGATTTGAGAAATTTTATAAGTGGCCGTTAACATGATAACAATCATCTCTTCTTATCAGTCCATATCTGAATTCTAAAGGGCAGTATATTTGCTATTAAAAGATCATGTTCAACTCTAAAGTAAGGGAAAAACAGAGGAATATAGATCTATTAAAGTCAAGCCATAAAGCTAATCACATATTTACAACATTGCAGATACATTAACGTAAAACATAGTTATGTTGCTTCAAAAGAATCAATTATCAAGGATCTGGGAGTGGAGATGAACATACAGGTTCCCGTCAATAAGATCAATAGGACAGAGACAGATAAAATATAAGATTAGAATGATGAACAAGATAATATGCTTGAAAGATGCTATATTTGCTGATTGAATATAAATGAATCCACTAATAAGATTTTATACATGATAATATATGTAGAGGAATTCAGGCCATGAACACAAACCACAAACTATTTCATATGCTGGCTGAAAGAAACGGGCGAAAAGATTCATAGTTTTCCATAAACTACAAGCAAATTCTGCCATTACTAAGTACAAAACAAAATGGATTATAATTTAAAGGAGAAAGAAGAGCTTGAAGCAAAATCAGATCAAATTATATTGTCCCACATGGGTTGCTCACCCAGACATTCGATAGCATACATGTCACAAGAAAAATAACAGAAAAACAATTTCTTAAGCTTAAATACCCTCTAAATATGCCAAACAGCTTGCTTACAGTTCTACTGATACATTATTAAACATAAAGTCCCTGCAGACGCCAAATCTGGAACAACTATCACCTTATCATCGAATGTTACGTCCACAAAAGTGAAGGTAACAGAATAAATGCACCAGTACAAACTCGACCTCGAATTAGCCTAAAGCTTTGCCGGAATGGAACTAAATCAACAAGCAAAGCATATTTACACTACAAGCTTACACCTACTGCAAGGGATAAATAGGGCACTCTACAGTTCACATCTCACAGCCCAACCTAGCCCCAGCCCCAGCCCCAGCCCAGCCCCAGCCCCAGCCTAACCGAGCCTTAGCCCCAGCCCCAGCTAGCCTAGCCCCAACCCCAACCCCAACCAAACCCGAGCCCCAGCCCCAGCCCAACCGAGCCCTAGCCCCAGCCCCAGCTAGCCCAGCCCCAACCCTAACCCGAGCCCCAGCCCAGCCCCAGCCCCAACCCCAACCCCAACCCCAACCGAACCCCACAACCTAACCCTAACCCTAACCCTAACCGAACCCGATGCCGACGCCGACACCGATGCCCTCACCCCTACCCGAACCTGGCCTGAACCCTAAACTACAACGTCAAAATTAAAAATTATTTGAGATTTACTTACAAAGGGTTGTTGCGCGGTGGAGGAGACGGTAGAAATTGGTGGTCGACAACGATCGGCGAAGGTGGCGACGAGGCACGGGAAGTCGACGAAGGTGTGGGGAAGAACGATGAAGCTGGCGACTAGGCGCGAGCGCGGTGGCGACGAAGCGCGGGAAGAGGCGACGAGAGGCGCGGGAGTGAGAGAGAGAAATTTTGGGAACGATGAATATAATTTTTCTGTGCTTTTTTTTATTAATAACCTATTTAGATGCCCCTACGGACATAACCGTAGGTCCACGGCTTGCGGCTCCGTAGGGCCAAACAAAAAATTAGGACGTAAGGCACCGTAGGGACAACGATTTGGCCCTACGGACAAATCCGTAGGGGCAATAAATATTTGCCCCTACGGATTTCTGAGTCCGTAGGGGCAACCCCATATTGTAGTAGTGAAAACCCCGCCACAAGAACCGTAGTCACGCCCGTAACCGTGACCATATGTTTTTTAAGTCACGGTTATAACGGTTAAGACCGTGACCACGTTATGGTCATGGTGTAAACCGTGACCAAAAGGTTAAAACGTAATATAAAATACATGCTATAGCAGGTTGTCGTGACTATATAGTCCCTATGGTTACGGGTTAAACTGTGACCATAATGAGAAACCATAGTGAAGGTTACCTGCTACTAGCAGGTAACCGTTATTATATCCTATGGTCACAGTTGTAACCGTGACCATATATTATTTGGTCACTGTTACAACCGTGACCAAACGGATTATCAATTTTTTTAAACTGAAATCTGCATGCCGTACGCGTGCTACTTTTCAATTACAACCAGCGATTGATAATAATTATATGATCAAATCTTACGCAATTTTAACAATCAATAAGTAATATGATTAGAATCTAACACAATTATAAACAAAATATATACACAAAACGGTATAATCAATAAAGCAATTAAACAAATATTTGTATAAAAAATCAATAATCTATGGTCGTTGGGATGATCCAGCTCCATCGTCCCGTGACCTGAACATACTCCCAAACTCGTCTCGTATAGCCTGCCTGACGACCTCCGCGTTCGATCGCCTCAGCTCCTCGATCTGCTCTTGAAGCATATCCACCCACACATTCTGCTGCTCCACCTGATCTTGAAGCCGACGAATCTCCTCCTGCGACGTAGTAGCCACATCTGTCCGCGTCTGGGCCACAACGTAATCGTGGACGGACGGACGCCTGGAAAAGTGTCGGTGGGCCCCGAGACCAACCCTACGCTCATAGCTACAGTGATGTCCACCGGATATCGAATCCAGAACAGGGAGAATGGCGGTAATCGAGTCATCGGGACCAAGTCCTAAGGCGTCTGTCCTCTTCTGGAACTGGGTCTATGAAGAAGATATATATATATATATATATATATATATATATATATATATATATATATATATATATATATATATAAACTGTTAGTGATATATGCCCTAAAGGCCATTATTGTATAGTGTTGGATTGTATATTACATTTTAGAAGCTTGGGATATACACAGATATAATAACAGTCTTGCTCAATATGATAGTATGCTATCTGGTTTGATTCTATCTTAATATGTGCATATGTTTCTTTTAGCATATCGCTAATACATATTGATAGAGCTTTTAGGATCTTTGCTTGACTACCAGCGTTGTGATGACAGTCACACTAGTGGGGGCTGGGTAGTCTATAAGCACATCCTTAAGATTGTCCATAGTCGTAGGATTATCGAGACAGAGTATCGATACTCCAGAGTAGACTAGTGTATACGTTTCTTATCCCCATCCAAGGGAGGTGGCTTGTCCCGCAGCCATTGATATCTGATACCAAAGATAGTATACAGGTGCTCATTAGGTTATGAGTTACAGTGGACGGACTTAATAGGAACTGATGGTTGGTATTATACCTATCGTCAGTTAGCCGTTCCCGGGTGACATGAGTACAGGTTAGTCCGTTGACTTGACATCACTATTCCTCTCGAGTGTATTCCCACTGTACTTAGATTAAATTTATACTTGAACATCATCGCGCTCATAATACGCGACCAGCTACGACCAATACTCACTCGGGACATCCTGAAAAATGGCCTCCATCATCGCCTCCCGCTCCTCCTAAGTAGCCATGGCCTAGGGAATGTAATGTTGCTTCCTTACTTCATATCGGCGTCTTCTCTTAATAGCCTGGCACTCGGTGTAACGTTTTAGAAATCGTTATGCGAATTTTTCCGTTTTAGGGTTAAATTTTCGGTATTTTCCGTTTTAACCCGACTGTGTTTAAACGACCATATAGACTTTCCAGTACCTAGTTTAGCTAAAATAAAGCTAGTGCACAAGCTTTGGGGGTATATAGGACGTTTTGGTTCAATTTGAATTTTTCCCAATTTTAATGTTATTTTAATGCGGTATTCACATTTTGGGAAATTTCTCTTTAAGCGATCTTTTCTTTAAATTAAGTTGAGTTAATCCAAAACCTTCTTACCATATCTAGATATTTGTGTGGACTAGGATTAAGGGCTTAAAGAAAAGAAAAGAAAAAGAAATGGAGCTGCATACATGTGTGCATGTTTGTGTTTGAATGCATTTAATGGCATTTAAGGTTGGTAATTGCTAGGAAACCCTCACCAAACTCCTACCTCAATCCCTTGGCCGAGATCCCTCTCCCTCTACTGCCCTTGCTCATTTCTTTTCCATTCTTGCATCATTCTAGCACACTAAATCCTCAAAATCCCAAACATATCACAAAATTACCAAAAATCCTTGTTCTTGCTTCTTGGATCACTTGGAGCTAGGGAAAGCTTGAATCTTGTGAGCAAGATTATTAGGTATAACCCCTACACTGTTAATTAGGATTTTGTATGTTGTTTTGCTCGTTGGTTGTAGCATAGAACGCTTTCTATATCGATTAGTGTGATATCGGGTTTTTAGTGTCTTTTTAGAACTTCTAAACCTGCTGTGACCTGGAGTTTTTAGTGTTTGTCAAAACAAAATTATAGAGATGTACTAGTGAACCTGAGACACCACCTGAGACACGGGGGCCACCTCACCGGCCGGGGCCGGCGACCCCTATGGTGCGATCCGGCGACGCCGGTTTAGTAGGAGGGGGATGGGGTTGGTCTTCTATGGGTAGTTGTCTGCTGTTGGTTAGGGGTGTTTGGTACTGTTTACATTTTTAGTAAATTCAGTATGCAAAATCTGGGATCGATTACCTATAATCTAGTGTTTTGAGTCCGCGTGATACGTATTGCGATACGAGTCGTGAGCTTGTGCTGCTGCTGTACTCAGTTAGGTTTTGAGGTATCGTTGCGCACGTTAGCCGCTAGACGTACACTCGCGAGTTAGTTTAGTGTGTTGGTGCATTTTTGAATACGTAGTTTTGCGTTATATTGATCGATTCTGAGATGTTCGCATTATTTCTTGTGTTTCTGAATTATAGCGTCGCAAGCGGGGACTTCGGACGCTGCGAACAAGGGGAAGCAGGTGGTCGAATTTACATAGCTGGAGACCATTGGTGAGTAGATTTAACATCTACGGGGAAATCGCCCGTATGGCGTTATGCGTCGGGGCGAATATGATATGTTAGCTGCATAATATTTGCATATTAGTTACTTTCATATGAATGTCATTGCATAGCATTATCTGTTGTACCTGACTCGTACCTTTAGATATAACACATTACTAACGGTTCATATTGCACGAGCACTAAATATTATGCTACACCCACATCGTCAGTAATTGCCATGACACGCACAAACCACCTATCTACGTGATACGGTAGTGGATAGGGATAGTTGAGGTAGTAGCCCTTATCCCATTGTGCATATGATATATTGTTGACACCTACATACATGATATGGTAGTGGATTGGAATAATTGAGGTAGTGACCCTTATTTCACTTCACGTATATCTTACTATAGTTACTTGTACATCATGCATACATATTGACATGTACACCACATACTCGGTTTCAGTTACTTGTACATCATGTATACATATTGACATGTACACCACATACTCGATTTCAGTTACTTGTACATCTTGCATACATATTGACATGTACACCCACATAGTCTATTACAGCTACATGCATATCATGCACTCATATTGAAAAGTACACCCGCATATGTTGCTATAGTTGTATATACCTGTAACAACTCCATTTTTAATGTACAAAGAATTGATTTAAATTCAATATATACTTGGAGTATTTATTGTTGCTGATATCTCTTTAAGTATTTAGTTCACTCCATAATTACAAGAAGGAGCCTGTAGCTCATTGGTAATACCTTGCACTGCTGAACCAAGCCACCAGAGTTCAAATCCCATACCCCACATTATTTTTGAATTTATTTTTTTAAAAATCCTTTAGAAGCCCAACATTAAAAACACCATAACTCACAAAACTTGAACTGAACATTAAAAACTAAATATACCATAAATCCTCCCACGAGAATCCCCGGCCCCGACCACCTGACTCGGCCTGACTCGGCCGATTCGGCCGGCGGACCGGCCGACTCGGGCCGGCGCCACCGGCCGAACTCGGCTGTACGGCCGAGTCGTCAACATCGAGCATCTTTGACTGGTCTTCCCACCTGCACACACTAAATTCCTTGACCGGTTACAAAAAGCCCAATAAATCTCTTTTACTCCAAAGTTTAATGATTTTTTAATATATTTTTACATTTTTTTAAATTGAAAACCCTAACCCTAGCCTAACCCTATATATACCCCCCATACCCTCTACCCTCTCATCCTAAATTCCTAAGTCCACTCTCTCAAAATTCCAAGAGAACTTTGGTACGTCAGAAAACGAGCGAAAGGCGAAGCGCTGGCGAAATCGACGGCGGAATTCCGGTGATCGTGCTAGGACCTCTCAACGACGATTCGACGCACCGGCAAGCCCTCTACTCCCCCCTCACTCTCTATTGTTGTCCAAACCCGTAAGTACCTCTTTTCTACCTTCCTTTTCTTTCATAAAAATACGACTTTACAAACCCGACGGAAATCGGAACAAACCGATTTCCGATTCGGTTTTCTATAAAATCTCACTTATCACCAATTCCATAATACTTAAACATCTTCATGTTGACTATTAATCACTTAACAACTAATTTGAACAAGTTTTCTCACATGAAATGACAGCTTTTACAATATATCGTATTCTTTCACTTAAATACCAAAATGTTTAGTTTTCACATTGCTATACCTTAAAGTAGTTCACGAGCTAATGACCTACCTCCACACACACTCATATGCAAACATAACACGCTACCTTGAAAACTTAGAATACGATAAAACAAGATTTTACAATTAAATACCATTTTCTTAATAAAATCTTTTCTAAAAGTTTTAGGTTGCTACACTTTTAAAACAAATATCTTTTAATAGGAAAATACGATAAGTTGTAGACATCGATCGTTTATCTAAACCTGACTTTGTGGTGTCTAGGCTAGACAAGTGAGCAAAGGTAACTTTAAAAGGCCCGTCTCACGATTCGTGAGCGGATCCCTCCTTCCTCACTTGTACTTACCTGGCCACAATTGGCGGTGAAGAGGCGATTTGAAGCTTCTAACAACTTGTTGTTTAGATCATTTAAAATTAGTCTAGTTGAAATAAGAAATCCTAAAACCTAAAATACGGAAAATCGACTTTTGCAAATAAATACCTTTTACTTTAATAAAACCGTATTCTAAAGATTTAGTATTTATAAATCTTTGCAAAGCGCCACTACAACCCACCTTTGGGGAACCCGTTAGGGATAGTACGGTTTATCGTGCACTCTCGGCTTAGTAGTGCGAGATTCAGACCTCCGCAAGGAGCATTCGGTCTCGAAAGGTTTAAAATACGATATCTTAAGAAAATGATATTTTTATATAAATTATTTATTGAAATTATTTTTGTATAAATATACGTATATTATCATTAAAAGATCTATTTTGTTATAATATAAATATCCCAGTTTTTCTAAAAATCACAAGACTAGATTTTTACATTAAGATACCATGAATTTCAAATAAATCAATATTACAGATAAATACCTTTATTTATAGAATTAGAATATTTTCACTAAGAAATATCACAAATAAAATTTACACTCATTATAACTATAAAGATGAATAATAAATACTTGGGGTGTGTCTTGAAAACTATACAAAAGTATTTTTACATAAAACCCCCTCAGGTTTTATAAATTACAATAAGGACCCTAACAATTATAGAACTTCGACTTACATTTCTTTTGGTCTGACTCAGGTTTGAGTCTGATTATTTCTGACTTGAATATGATTCAAGTCAATCTACATTCTTTAATATTCCAACTCAATATGAACACATGAATCCCAGAATCCAGTTAACAATCTATACAACTTGACTGAATCAAACCATGGATATACATCCATTATTCCGTTATTCCATTTACCTGATTATGCAGTTACAATCTGTTTACTGATATCATGGTTTTGGTCGGTCATCCAACTTACACAATACAATACAACAATACAATCAAAACACTATGGGGTTTAAGGGGTAGATTGGTGCGGAAGGTGTTAGAAGTGGCACGAGACGGTAAGATTAAGACACCTAACCTATATTCCGTTGCTGTTGTACCGTGGCTTAACGGTTCCTTGTACATTCCGTTTGCCCTGGTCTCTAGCATACTGAGACCCCTCTCGTATACACTGGCATCCTTCCGTACCAAGCTACAAAGAACATCGTGAACACAATATTCTATAACATTATACTTTAGAGGGTACCTCTTATTCTGTCTTTTCTAATTCTTCTTTATCTTTGGGACTTACCGAACGACCTGTTTGCTGACGACATTCTATTTCTTTCTTCTTTGAATGTCGTCAGGTGTTTTGGACCCGTCAGAGATCGAGCCTACCGGTGAAGACTTGGATCAGTTTCACGAAGACCCCGAGCTCTAGACATTGTACCTTGTTCTATTCAGTATTTTCATTTCCTGTTATGCCATTGTTTAGCCATCGCTTTTATTTCAGATGTATTTACTTTTCATGTATTGCACAAAAGAATGTTATTAATAAAGTTGCCGTTATTTTTATATCTCTTGTCTCTTGTGATTTACCTTTATATTGCTTAGATACGCTTAGCGTATTTACTTCACAGTAAATACGTAGCGGACCTCGTCGCGCCCCCTTCGCCGTACACCGGAAAGCAGGGCATGACAGGTTTTGTTGGTGGCCCATGCAGGTCAGAGCTGTATAGAACCATACTATGCAGTTCTGTTCTGCGTGAACAACCTAAGCAATATAACACAAGAAACAGCAACTAAAACATTCTTTACAATTCATGTTTCTTGAATCTTACAGATTTCTATTCCTTGAATCTTATCATTTCATGTATTTGAATCTGTCCTAACCCAAATTTTTCTTCAAGGTTATGGATTCCCCGAACAACACCAGCACCAACGTCAACAACACACCTCCAGCACTACCTCTCACACCAGCTGTTCCTGTGCCAACCACCGAGCAAACAGTGCTACTTGAGGCGATCCACAGCCTTCTTGAGGGACAACAACAACTCCTGAACCGTCCCGAGACCGACGCACCAGGAATAAAGCAATTCAGGGCTTTACATCCCAAGCAGTTCTCTGGAAAAGGAAGCCCTCTTGATGCGGAAGAATGGGCACAAGGCATAGAAGACGATCTGGCAGCAGCTCAAGTGCCAGACCTAGCTTGGGTCCGTGTGGCGAAACTACAGCTCACGGATAATGCTCGCAACTGGTGGAAGGCGGAAGAAAGCCATCTGGTACAGCCTATTGAATGGAAGACCTTTCGCGAGAAGTTCGACGCGAAATACTTCCCTGTGACTGCCAGGTTTGCAATGGAGCAGCAGTTTATTCATCTACAACAGGGTTCAATGTGGGACAAATCAGTAGATGAGTACGACGCTGAATTTACTATGCTAAGCCGGTAAGATATGTCACAACAGTTCAATTTTTAAATCTCATATACTACACAGCTAACACAATCCTTAAACAGATTCACGGCACACTTGATACCGACGGACGAGATCAGAGCCCGTAGCTTTCAACAAGGACTGGACACGGAGATTCAGACTGCTCTAGCCACGGGAAAATTTCTGACTCATGAGGATGCTCTGGAAGCTGCCCGCAGTTATGAGGCAGTGATAAAAGCAAGGGGTAGAGCTCAGTCTGCAGGAGTCAAGCGCCCTGCCAACCAGATGGCAGGTGGAGCCTCGTCCATGCCACCTTTCGTGCCAAGGCGACCCGGAGTACCGAACCATAGTCCCAG
The DNA here is from genome assembly GCA_030015575.1 of Agapanthus africanus. Taxonomy (NCBI): domain Eukaryota; kingdom Viridiplantae; phylum Streptophyta; class Magnoliopsida; order Asparagales; family Amaryllidaceae; genus Agapanthus; species Agapanthus africanus. The sequence continues at coordinate 752,234,788 of JASDDO010000019.1, forward strand.
CCCAGCCTTTTGCACTTACTGCAAGAGAACTGGACATATGATGAAAGACTGCTGTCGAGCGAACCGTCTTTGCTTAGTCTGCGGCTTAGCAACTCATGATATTAGGTCTTGTCCCCAAAGACAAAACCCAGTTGCTGCATCCAGGCCAGCAATTACCTATCCGCAGCGACCAGCTCTTCAGGCACCTGCTCCAAGACCTACACTACCTGCACCACCCAGAGGACCACAAGCTACACCACCTCCTCGTCAGTTCCATCAAGTTCAAAGGAACATTCCGAGGAATGCTCCTCAGGCCAGGAGGAATGTACCAAGGCGCCAGGCTTTCACGATGTCCGTAGAAGAAGCTGAGGCCACTGGCCAAGCCATCACTGGTAAACTTTTCTTTTCAAACTTTACTTTTCTATTCTGCTACTTAGCTACATATTTTTCTATACCTAAAACATATCCCACATAGCTTAGGTACAATTTTAGTATCCTCAATCCCTGCACTAGCACTGTTTGATACTGGAGCATCACATTGCTTTATGTCGCAACGGTTTGTTCGAACCCATGCGATTCCAGTCTCACCGCTTGTATCCAGCTGGAATGTCAGTTCAGGAAATGGCGTTCTTAAGGCAACTATGAGATACAGCTTGTGTCCAGTCGTCGTCTGCAGCAGAGAGTTTTATGCTGACTTCAAAGTGCTGGACATACCGAACTTCGATGTGGTTCTAGGCATAGATTGGCTTGGAACTTTTTATGCTACCATCGACTGTCGTCAAAGTAGGGTAGTATTCAAGATTTCAGACCATCCGGTCTTCTATTTCAAAAGCGGAGACCGTACACTGGAGCCAAGTACTTACAAAGCGAAGCCAAGAGAAGCAGTAGTTGCAGCAGCTCAAGCAGAGGAAGAATCAAGGCCAGATGTGGTTCGAGAGTTCGATGATGTATTTCCTGACGATATATCAGGTTTGCCTCCCGATCGAGCTCTTGAATTCAGTATTGATTTAGTACCAGGAGCACAACCGGTGATCAAAGCACCCTATCGTTTAAGTCCGGAAGGTTTGTAGGAAGTCTGAACACAGTTGGACGAATTACTGGCGAAAGGATGGATTCGTCCCAGCACTTCAAGTTGGGGATCACCTGTACTACTTGTGAAGAAGAGGGAAGGTTCATACAGAATGTGCATCGATTACAGAGCCTTGAACGAAGTCACTAAAAAGAACAAGTATCCACTCCCGCGCATCGATGATCTATTCGATCAGCTAAGTGGATCTTGTGTTTTCTCTAAATTGGATCTTCGTTCAGGTTATCATCAAGTGAAGGTCAAGGAAGCTGATATTCACAAAACAGCTTTCAGAACTCGTTATGGACATTACGAATTTCTAGTGATGCCATTTGGAGTGACCAACGCACCCGCAATATTCATGAACCTAATGAATCAAGTTTTCCGGGAGTACTTAGACAGGTTTGTTGTCATCTTCATCGACGACATCCTGGTGTATTCTAAGAGTCAGAAAGAACATGCAGAGCATCTACGAATTGTCCTAGAAACTCTTCGACAATATCAGCTTTATGCGAAGTACAGCAAGTGCGAGTTTTGGTTGAAGCAAGTTGGTTTTCTTGGACATATCGTATCAGGAGAAGGAATCTCTGTGGATCCAGCGAAAGTTTCAGCAGTTAGCGAATGGCCTACACCAAAGTCAGTGAAGGATATTCGAAGTTTCTTGGGTTTAGCCGGATATTACAGAAGGTTTATTGAAGGCTTTTCGAAGATAGCAACGCCCCTGACCAATCTCACACGTAAAGATGAAGAATTTGTGTGGTCAGAAGCATGCGAACAAACTTTCGTAGAACTCAAGTCAAGGTTGACATCAGCACCTATTCTCGTTATACCGGACAATCTGGAGGATTCGAAGTGCATTGCGATGCATCCGGTAAGGGATTAGGATGTGTTCTACATCAGCATGGTAAAGTTGTGGCTTAAGCTTCAAGACAGCTGAAGATTCATGAGCGCAATTATCCGACGCATGATCTGGAGTTGGCAGCCGTCATTTTTGCTCTCAAGATTTGGCGTCATTATTTACTTGGTGAACGAGTGAACATCTATACAGATCATAAGAGCCTGAAGTACGTGTTTACTCAGAAGGAGTTGAATATGCGGCAGAGAAGATGGTTAGAACTCATGGCGGACTTTGACATCAACTTGCAATATCACCCAGGAAAGGTGAATGTGGTACCTGATGCTCTTAGTCGCCAACCATTAGCAATGAATCTCACCGCTCAGTGGAAGTTTCAACAAGACTTGCATCAGATGGAAATTGAAGTAGTCATGCCAGGTAATGCTTCAAGTTTAATGAATTTACAAGTTCAATCAACCATTGTCAATCAGATCAAGGCTGCTCAAGCAAGCGATGCTAAGTTGCAAAAGATCAGAGAACAAGTGGAGAATGGACTCGGAACAGACTTCATCATCCATGAAGACGGATCTTTGAGATACGGCAGCAGATTGTGTGTACCAAAAGGTCCTGTTCGGGAAGAGTTAATGAAAGAAGCTCACATCTCTCCCTACTCAGTGTAAGTGCACGGCGGCGCCCCGGTCGTCAATCCGACGGCCAAATGAGGAAACGGTGATAAACTTTAATTTTGCGAACTTAGCAAACCGGCACCACCGCGCACTAAACCCCGGATCGGGCCATTAAACTAGATCTAGCTAACAACAAGACGGGTTAGAGATATACCGAGTGATCCGAGTCCTCCGGTCTTCTCGTCATCGTCCCGATCTCCCGCGGAAACTCCGGCCGTTGCCTCCTTGCCGGAAGGGCACCACATCGTCTGTATCTTTTACGGGCTCCCACCTCAATGCCGAGGCAACTCGGGCACGAAGCTGGCAAGTCGACGTGCCCAAGATGTGCTGTAGAATGTAGTGTAGAATGCGCTTTGTCTCTTTGGGATTATGTTGCCTTGATGGAGGAATCAACAAGATATGAACTTGGGGATTTTTGGTAGCAATGAAAATGAGATGGATGATTAATTTTCCCACACCAAAAATGAAACCTCTCATTTTCTCTCCTCTCCCAAATTGTGGCCGGCCAATCCAAATGTGAGAATGGTGGAGGGATAAATCAAGCATGAAGGGAGGTGATGGTAGGAGAAGAAAAGAGGTGACCACACCAAAACATCATCATCACAAATGAACATCAAACCCATACCTTTTCTTATCTTAATTAATGCAAGTGATGGTGCAACAAAAGAAAAGATGGAAAGGGAATCTAAAGATGCTATCATAATGAATACATTTGCAAGAAACCCCCTCCACAAATGTTATTTGCAAACTTGCAAATAACCCCCTCCATCGGAAAAGTCCGGCCGGGAAAGAACAAAGGAAAACCGGCCGGAACGGAATGCAAACTGGCAACTCCAGAAAACTGGTCCCGTAATAAATCACAGGAAAACCCCGATACTGTGCATACACACCCGCATCTGTATTCCGTCCGGATACAAATGCAAAGAGACAAAATCTACACTGTACTATATTAGGATCCGGCTTAAACCAAAGCCGGCTAGTAAAGTCCGTTCGATCCTGATCCGTGCAATACCGCACGTATCTGATCGAACCGTGCCATATAACTATACGGCCTCTAGTACCAACCGTCCGATCCTGATCCGTGCAATACCGCACGTATCTGATCGGACCCTGCCATATCTCCATACGGCCTCCACAGCGTTTCGCCCGAAAGCTGAGTAACTGAATGTGTGGTGGACTCTAAAGACTCGTCAATACTATGGCTGTGGATTTAACCACTAGCACGTCAGAGGTATAAGCCAATACGTAACGGGCCACCAGCTATTGACCAAAAAGGGACGTCGATGAGCGAACTCATCCTGACACCCTACTGAGCATGTCAGTGGCAATATCCGTGCAGTCCGGTCCGTTCGTCTATGAGCATCGCATGGCGGGCCTAGGGGGTTGGTAAAAGTCAGACCCCCAAAAGCGGTACAATTCGTGTCGGAGTGTAGCCGAGAACACTCTGAGATACTACTGGAATACCTACCAGTAAATCTCCTGCCTTGGCCAAGGGCTTCGTGTAATGGCTCTCCTAGACACAGCGCGACCTCACCCCCAATACCGGGAGAGACGAACCCCTGAAGATCCGCTCACTGCCTCCATGTGGCTCGGGACTGTACCCAACTAAAACCTGTTTGCACGACTCCTTTGAGCCGTGGTAGGGTAGTAATCAAAGCACAGTGGGAACTCACACGAGACAAATGACGATCCCCAGGTCGATGAACTAACCTGTACACATGTCACCAGGGAACTGCTATCTGACGTCAGGTATAAGACCAACTAGCATGTTCCCGGCGAGTCCTGTCCGGTGTACTCATAACCCAATGAGCACCTGTATACATCTTAGGTGATCCAACTGACACCAGTGGCCTGTGAGACCGGCCACCGCCCCTCGTCGGGGTCTCGACTGTATACACTAGTCTACTCTGGAGAATCGATGCCCTGTCTCGAATCTCCCACGACTAGGGACCTTTTAAGGATGTGCTTATAGACCCCAGCTCCCACTTATATGATCGCCCTCATACTGCTGGTGGTCAAGCAAGAATCTTAGGGGCTCTACCAACGTGTAATAGCGACTTGTCAGGTCACCTAAAGCAGTACACGATGATAAAGATAAACCAGATAGCATACTATCATCTCGAGTAAGACTGTCGTACCGGGATAGGTCCTCCCTCAATCATTGCAATCACGTGCCTGTGATCCAATAATTGACTCTGAGGGCACTATCTCCAACAATCTCCCACTTGCACTCAAGGCTAATTATTGCGATGTCGCATACTCACAGCTCGTGTGATACCGAACACCCAACTCCTCTACTAGTCAGTCTCACAAAGCTCGTTTGCGAGACTATTGCGTTCGAGGAATAGCCTCAGCGAGTGGATCCGCTCTGATGTTTCTTTCTATGTCTCTCTAAATCTCAAGTTCGCGGAGAAAACCATCTCCCGAAATGAGCAATACCTGTCTTAGAATGTGTCTGGATGTCTGATGGGACTTAGCTCATTAATGAACTCCAAATCCAAACTTCTTAGACTGTACCGTCAACTGAACTTAATCAGTATCCTGCGCCATGCCTCCCTCAGTATTGCCTTGGATCACCTGTCCAAAATACTGCCCCTCGTCAGAAGGAAAAATATAACTCTGACAACCTCCTTGTCGTCCATGTCACCTTGGAAGCCTGGAATGATAACTGTCTCCCAAATGAGGCTGTCGTTATCATATCCCTAGAACATCCACTTATGTTCTAAAACTGCTTCCGACTGTTTCTCCAGGATTGGATCAATGTCAACTTATTGCATCTAGTGCAAGAACAATATCTGGTGTGGTACTTGACATCTCATGATTGACTCAATTGCCTAAGCAAGTGATCTGCCAATCATGCACATCCCTCTCTACTTTAGTCTATAAGACACCTTTAGAGAGGGTGACTCCATCATCTGCAAGTACACTACCGTGCCAGGAGTCGTCCATTCTAAATACTCTTAGAATGCTGTCAAAGTACCCTGATTGGGAAACCACCCAAATCTAGATCTAAAACCATAGATCTAGTAACCAGTATGTCTGATACAAAATCCATTTCCTTTGTGGAGAAACCACTGTATGACGACCAAAGTATAACTGATCGTAGTATAGGAGTTTCTTTTCCTACTCTGTGTATATCATCCAAAACCCGGATATCACACCCTACTACCTTCTCAACAGATCCATCCCTTATTCTGATAACGTCAAACCCATGACTGTCACATCAGAAATAGATGATCTATCTCCGCTACATCTGCTTTAATCTATAAATAGACATAAGCCTGATGTCCACCAATGCTTCCGCTGCTCCCACTGACTACGACAACCCTCTGGCAGAGTCATATAGACGTGCACTTCTAAAGCTAGTTTAGAACGACGCTATACTTATCCTCCTGCCGGGCCTCGCAGCCTGGAACAACAGCAATGGCAAGTGTGGGTAAACAAGAACTTCCCTGTCACCGTCCTTGAGGCTACCGGAGTACCTCTCGGGTGCCTGAAGTTACCCACCTTATCTGCGGAGTGGCCAATGGAATGTCAAATCAGATTGAATCTTTAGGTTCCTTATCAAATCTTCAGTAATCGCTTGCGGTTCTGGAATCGCTTCCAGTTCTACCATACTCCCACTACTGTTTTCTGAAAAATAACCATTTCCTTTTAAAATGTGGCGAGTTAAGAACAATATCACTATTGATCTTCCAGATGGTAGAAAATCAACCCTCGTCATAGCCTGGGTCAACCCACAAACAGCCATTACAGAATCGTGCCTTGAGTTATCCAGAGTCTGGTTTTAATCATAAGCCGGACAACTCCCCGTACCTTAAAATCGTTAAGATATGAACTGTTCTATATCCAATATAGGAACAGAGGCACTGATTTAATTGAACCAGATTCAAATCATGCAGCTATCTCCAGTGCATGTCAACTAAATGGAAGGAGGCCGATCATCGTTACTCAACTTAGGAATGCTTCCAATTATGAGTAACCTGAAAGAGAAGCAATTTCTCTTTATCATTACTATCAACTGAATACTTTACACAAGTATCTACATCTTCGATCACTTTGAAGAATCCCGATACTTGCTACACTTGGTTCTCTACTCTATTCAAATACCTATAACTCCTCAAAACTTAGACCCTGTGTTTCTACGAAACACATGTCTAAGAACTAGAGAAGTTAAAAGTAAACAGAATATAGTATGAGGACCAACCCCTCTGTCCTAATGGACACTGGACAACATACAATACTCTGTATAAGTCCGCCGAGTCTAACAACTCTTTCACTGTGTGTCGTAGGTTGAAAACTGTACTTATGGTTAAGAAGAATTACACCGCTATTTAATGCTCCTTACCTAACCATCCACTGATATAGGTAAATGTCATCGACATAATATCAAAAGGTATATCTCACTCTATGAAAATAGACGTACAGATATATCAATTTGAAATTGGTGCACAACAGCGGATATTCAAAACCAAATATTTGCCGACCGGCAAACAGCCCAGGTGATCTCCTCAAATATCACCGATTACAACGAATCCCGATATAATGAGGATGATCACCCAATTCCCAATAACTTACTCCCACTCATCATCTGTAAAGTCATACAGATGTGAGAATCAAACCTGGTAAATACATACCCTGGAGCAAGTGTCTAATCGAGAAATCAGTTTTCTATTAACAGTACACAGTGAACTGAAACATTGAAATGTTTCGATGGGGTATCCTGGTATTCCTAGTAATGCCTCTACCATTATCCAGATTCACAACTATAACCGTATAATTCTTTGCCACCTCTCCAAATCCCTTTATATGTCTTTAGTCATTACCTTCTGCACACCCCTTTAGGCCAATTGGTTTTCTTCCTTCCCTACCGTTCGGCACCAGCCTATGGTTTGGAAGAAGACTATTCAATAAGCATAATGGGTGTACTGTCCTAGTCCTAGGAGCACTCGCAATGCGAGAGAAGGTGAAGATAAAAGACAACCGAATAAACCTTATTCCTATTTCTCCTGGACCAGAATCCATCCTCGAACTGGAACAAGTTCCTTTCGAGTTCGTATATAACCATACGATGGAGTATCCAATAAACTGTGGATCTTCGTAGTGATACGGTGTGTCCTGGAGAAATACAAAGGTGATTTAGGATTGGCGAAGAAATACTTGGTTTGGTCGTGAATATCAGTCGCAATTTACTTTGCCCTCTTACTAATCCCTTGCTTTGTCTTAATCTTAATACCTTCTGCACACCGTTTAGGCTAATTGGTTTTCTTCATTCCCTACCGGTCGGCACCAGCCTAAGGTTTGGAAGAAGACTATCCAATTTGCGTAATAAGTGTACTATCTCCTAAACCAAGGAGTACTCACAACTTGAGAGAAGGTAAAAGGGAAAAGACAACTGAATAATCCTATCCGTTTTCTCCAGAACCGGAAACCATCCTCGAATTCCTTCGAGTTCGTATCTAACCATACGATGGTTTTGTCCAATGGAAGTGGACGTTCGTAGTAATACGGGGTGTCCTGGAGAAAAGGGTAAAAGTAGGAGTGGCAATGAGGTCTGCAACTCTGACAATCCAAAAGCCAGTGTTAAGAAGGTTCGGTCAACTTGGTCACTGAGTCATAGTCTTAGGGTCGGGTCAATGGTCGCTGCCAGAGAGAGAGAGAAAAGAAACACTCAGCGTGCACTCTAACCTAGATCAGAATGGTTACCAATTTATCTAATCTGGAATCCTCCCACTGTACCTCAAACTCTCCTCCAAACCTGAAAGAAGAATTAGTCGGGGTCACCCGAGGAGTAAACCAACTCATCAGTGGGAATCGGGATCCAACTATCATCGCATGATAACGTGACGGAATCCGCTCACGGTATCACACTCCAGAAGGTATGCGCATATCTGGCAAGTTTCAGTTCTTTTGAAACTCCCGATGTGATTTTTACCCCATGCTCTTATGACCTTGACTTTGGCCAACATATCATAAGTCACATGTCAAGTTCAACCCGTCATTCTCCAGGTTAATTTGAATCCACCCGTACCTACCCTTGACTTTGGCCAAAATGGCAGTACGACTGTCCCAAACCAACGCATCTATCTATGCTGCATATGAATACCCAATAGCTACCAATCACTGTGTCTTGACTTTGGCCAACATACACAGCTTGAATACTATTGACTATCCATATGAAACGACGGAGGGCTACGAATGGTTTTTGGCGAAAACCTTTAACGTAATGAACTTGATATCGTTGAAGGAACGGATAGCTTTTTAGAAAATATAGTGACGAAAACCTTTACTAAAGAGGTCACTCCCGGTGAAGGGATCTCGGCTCTTTCCCCGTAGAATGGGGTGCAGGATATTCCAAATGAATACCACGGTGCAAAGCAAAAGTAATCGGCTATAGTGAAGTTAATGCCCTGACGCAAACTTCTGTCCAAGGGGTCACTCCCGGTGAAGGGATCTCGGCCCTTGCCTCGTCGACTAAGGAGCAGGATATTCCAAATGAATACCACGATGCAAAACAAAAGTGAACGTCCTTGCAATAACAGCTTTTTGAAAAGTGTTCCAACAACATCAAAATAGGTTTGTTTATCTTGCATTGATCCGAATCAACGCAGTCCCATCAATTGATCACACCACAAAAAACGAAAATATACTGATGTACGTATATGCCATCCGCATTCGCCACTGGGTCCCGTCATCACCCGTTAGGTTAGCTAACTAACGACAGAGCGGGGACTGGACTAGTGCGGATGCAAAACATATACAACATCTACTAGTATAATATATAACTTTCGCTCAAGGCGTGATAAAATGCAACACAGAAATGTATAGCAACACAGAACAATACAGATATCTGGGATCCCCGGGTTTCACAGAGCCGTTACTGAAACCCGACGTTCCCCTGGTCGTGTGGATAGCCTGTGCAATGAAATCCTAGACCCCTACGGGCGCGGCAAGTCACCCGCCAAAACCTGAAGCGAGGCAGCCCCCTTCAGCACCGTGAATGGACCACCCAGCACTTCACGGAATCCGGTAACTTGGGCACCCCTCCTGGGTCAACCTGTACCCCCTACGAGTGCGGCGAATAGCCCGCCAATTCTAGAGCGAAGCCCCCTCCGTCCCAATGCCATGAGATACGGGCTTGTTGCCCTCTAGAACCTGGCTATCCGTGCACCCCTCCGCGGGGTAACCCTAGTACAGAAAATAAAATATACATACAACGGGTACATCGACCGCAACCAGGTCGTGCCCCAAAAGAATAATACAAACAGGCAGTGACGGCAGTCCACATGTCGGACGCTCGCCCCACAATATCAAATGTACATAATACAACAAAACTGTACTAGCATTGCATCCAGGCTATCCCCCACGACCGATCCGCAACATCACAGCAAAACACATAACATCAACGTGAAAGTCACGTTCGCAAATCCGTCTAACCGGGCTATAGCAGTTAGACCAGATTTACCGATCGAGTGACATTCACGGTCGCAGATATAATGTAAATACTGTGAAATAATGTGTTTAAAATATCCGATCGATCAAAAATTAACAAGTGGGCCCCCAAGCAATACTGTAGCACTCACAGAAAAACTGGGCCCAATATTAATATTCCAAAACCCCTAAAATAAGACCAGAAACCCACTGGAAAAAAATGATACAGTGACGACACCAATGCGCGGCGGAACCGCGGCCCAAGGGGGGTTTGGCCGCGGTTCCGCGCTTCAATGGTGGACTGACTGTGTCGAATTTTTCCAGTAGTCTTAGAATTTCCAGTACATTAGTTTTCTACAACCTGAAAAATTTTTCGAGACCAAAAAATTTCAACAGAAAACTGATGTGAACAAAAATGCAAGTTTTGGAATTTTGGTCGATCGGAAATATAAAACACATCAAACAAAGCTAGACGAAGTTAATGGCGAGGCTCTGATACCACTGTAAGTGCACGGCGGCGCCCCGGTCGTCAATCCGACGGCCAAATGCGGAAACGGTGATAAACTTTAATTTTGCGAACTTAGCAAACCGGCACCACCGCGCACTAAACCCCGGATCGGGCCATTAAACTAGATCTAGCTAACAACAAGACGGGTTAGAGATATACCGAGTGATCCGAGTCCTCCGGTCTTCTCGTCATCGTCCCGATCTCCCGCGGAAACTCCGGCCGTCGCCTCCTTGCCGGAAGGGCACCACATCGTCTGTATCTTTTACGGGCTCCCACCTCAATGCCGAGGCAACTCGGGCACGAAGCTGGCAAGTCGACGTGCCCAAGATGTGCTGTAGAATATAGTGTAGAATGCGCTTTGTCTCTTTGGGGTTATGTTGCCTTGATGGAGGAATCAACAAGATATGAACTTGGGGATTTTTGGTAGCAATGAAAATGAGATGGATGATTAATTTTCCCACACCAAAAATGAAACCTCTCATTTTCTCTCCTCTCCCAAATTATGGCCGGCCAATCCAAATGTGAGAATGGTGGAGGGATAAATCAAGCATGAAGGGAGGTGATGGTAGGAGAAGAAAAGAGGTGACCACACCAAAACATCATCATCACAAATGAACATCAAACCCATACCCTTTCTTATCTTAATTAATGCAAGTGATGGTGCAACAAAAGAAAAGATGGAAAGGGAATCTAAAGATACTATCATAATGAATACATTTGCAAGAAACCCCCTCCACAAATGTTATTTGCAAACTTGCAAATAACCCCCTCCATCGGAAAAGTCCGGCCGGGAAAGAACAAAGGAAAACCGGCCGGAACGGGATGCAAACTGGCAACTCCAGAAAACTGGTCCCGTAATAAATCACAGGAAAACCCCGATACTGTGCATACACACCCGCATCTGTATTCCGTCCGGATACAAATGCAAAGAGACAAAATCTACACTGTACTATACTAGGATCCGGCTTAAACCAAAGCCGGCTAGTAAAGTCCGTTCGATCCTGATCCGTGCAATACCGCACGTATCTGATCGAACCGTGCCATATAACTATACGGCCTCTAGTACCAACCGTCCGATCCTGATCCGTGCAATACCGCACGTATCTGATCGGACCCTGCCATATCTCCATACGGCCTCCACAGCGTTTCGCCCGAAAGCTGAGTAACTGAATGTGTGGTGGACTCTAAAGACTCGTCAATATTATGGCTGTGGATTTAACCACTAGCACGTCAGAGGTATAAGCCAATACGTAACGGGCCACCAGCTATTGACCAAAAAGGGACGTCGATGAGCGAACTCATCCCGACACCCTACTGAGCCTGTCAGTGACAATATCCGTGCAGTCCGGTCCGTTCGTCTATGAGCATCGCATGGCGGGCCTAGGGGGTTGGTAAAAGTCAGACCACCAAAAGCGGTACAATTCGTGTCGGAGTGTAGCCGAGAACACCCTGAGATACTACTGGAATACCTACCAGTAAATCTCCTGCCTTGGCCAAGGACTTCGTGTAATGGCTCTCCTAGACACAGCGCGACCTCACCCCCAATACCGGGAGAGACGAACCCCTGAAGATCCGCTCACTGCCTCCATGTGGCTCGGGACTGTACCCAACTAAAACCTGTTTGCACGACTCCTTTGAGCCGTGGTAGGGTAGTAATCAAAGCATAGTGGGAACTCACACGAGACAAATGACGATCCCCAGGTCGATGAACTAACCTGTACACATGTCACCAGGGAACTGCTATCTGACGTCAGGTATAAGACCAACTAGCATGTTCCCAGCGAGTCCTGTCCGGTGTACTCATAACCCAATGAGCACCTGTATACATCTTAGGTGATCCAACTGACACCAGTGGCCTGTGAGACCGGCCACCGCCCCTCGTCGGGGTCTCGACTGTATACACTAGTCTACTCTGGAGAATCGATGCCCTGTCTCGAATCTCCCACGACTAGGGACCTTTTAAGGATGTGCTTATAGACCCCAGCTCCCACTTATATGATCGCTCTCATACTGCTGGTGGTCAAGCAAGAATCCTTAGGGCTCTACCAACGTGTAATAGCGACTTGTCAGGTCACCTAAAGCAGTACACGATGATAAAGATAAACCAGATAGCATACTATCATCTCGAGTAAGACTGTCGTACCGGGATAGGTCCTCCCTCAATCATTGCAATCACGTGCCTGTGATCCAATAATTGACTCTGAGGGCACTATCTCCAACACTCAGTACACCCTGGAGGTGCCAAAATGTACAAAGATCTACGTCAGAATTATTGGTGGCATGGAATGAAACGTGAAATAGCCAGAAGCGTCGCAAAATGCTTGGTGTGTCAGCAAGTAAAGGCTGAACATCACAGGACTGCTGGATTACTTCAACCGTTACCAATCCCAGAATGGAAGTGGCAACACATCACGATAGATTTTGTGACTGCTCATCCTCGCAGCACAAAGGGTAATGATGCTGTATAGGTCATTGTGGATCGACTCACAAAGTCGGCTCACTTCATCCCATTTCGAGTTGGCCAATCAACTGAGACACTAGCAAAGAAGTATATGGAGGTAATAATCTAATTAAGATTTAAACTCTTCATAATGTACTATCTCTGATACCCATGAACTCATACAAGAAATTGTGAGACTTCATGGAGTACCGGTCTGCATTGTCTCCGATCGTGACACCCGGTTCCGATCGCAATTTTGGCAGAGTCTGCAAGCAAGCTTGGGAACAAGTCTGAACTTCAGCCCGGCTTATCATCCACAAACAGATGGTCAGTCGGAACGAACTATTCAGATCTTGGAGGATATGCTCAGAGCGTGTATGTTAGACTTCAAAGGATCGTGGGAAGATCACCTACATCTTGTGGAGTTTTCGTACAACAACAGCTACCAAGCAAGCATAGGAATGGCACCTTTTGCAGCATTGTATGGAAGGAAGTGTCGATCGCCATTAAGTTGGGACGACATCGGAGATAGGGAACTTCTTGGACCAGAGATGATAGTAGCGACTGTTGATGTGGTTCGTACTATCAGGGAAAGGATGCGCATAGCCCAAGATCGACAGAAGCACTGGGCTGATGCAAAGAGACGACACTTGGAGTTCCAGCCAGGAGATCACGTATTCTTGAAGATATCTCCGAACCGCGGAGTGATCCGATTTGGAAGACAGGGTAAGCTAAGTCCGAGATATATTGGACCGTTCGACATACTCGAACGAGTCGGTGAAGTGGCATACCGCTTAGCGCTTCCACCTTCATTGGAAGGAGTGCATAATGTGTTCCACATATCCCAACTCAGAAGGTATGTGAGTGACCCCAGCCATGTTCTCGATCATTCCGAGCTCACTATACAGCCTGATTTATCTTGTGTGCAACAGCCTGCGGAGATCCTGGACAGGAAAGTGAAGACACTTCGGAACAAGGAAGTTAACTTGGTTCGAGTGATGTGGAGGAAAGACACTCCAGGAGAGTCCACTTGGGAAAGGGAGGATGAAATGCGTATTAGATATCCACACCTCTTTGTAAACTAGTCCTCAAATAAAAGTTGTAAATTTCGAGGACGAAATTTTTGTAAGGAGGGTAGACTGTAACAACTCCATTTTTAATGTACAAAGAATTGATTTAAATTCAATGTATACTTGGAGTATTTATTGTTGCTGATATCTCTTTAAGTATTTAGTTCACTCCATAATTACAAGAAGGAGCTTGTAGCTCATTGGTAATATCTTGCACTGCTGAACCAAGCCACCAGAGTTCAAATCCCATACCCCACATTATTTTTGTATTTATTGTTTTTAAAATCCTTTAGAAGCCCAACAGTCAAAACACCATAACTCACAAAACTTGAACTGAACATTAAAAACTAAATATACCATAAATCCCCCCATGAGAATCCCCGGCCCCCGACCACCTGACTCGGCCTGACTCGACCGAGTCGGCCAGCGGACCGGCCGACTCGGGCCGGCGCCGCCGGCCGGACTAGGCCGTACGGACTAGGCCGTACGGCCGAGTCGTCAACATCGAGCATCTTTGACTGGTCTTCCCACCTGCACACACTAAATTCGTTGACCGGTTACAGAAAGCCCAATAAATCTCTTTTACTCCAACGTTTAATGATTTTTTTATATATATTTTTACATTTTTTTTAATTGAAAATCCTAACCCTAGCCTAACCCTATATATACCCCCCATACCTTCTACCCTCTCATCCTAAATTCCTAAGTCCACTCTCTCAAAATTCCAAGAGAACTTTGGTACGTTGGAAAACGAGCAAAAGGCGAAGCGCTGACGAAATCGACGGCGAAATTCCGGTGATCGTGCTAGGACCTCTCAACGACGATTCGACGCACCGGCAAACCCTCTACTTCCCCCTCACTCTCTAGTGTTGTCCAAACCCGTAAGTCCCTCTTTTCTACCTTTCTTTTCTTTCATAAAAATACGACTTTACAAACCCGACGGAAATCGGAATAAACCGATTTCCGATTCGGTTTTCTATAAAATCTCACTTATCACCAATTCCATAATGCTTAAACATCTTCATGTTGACTATTAATCACTTAACAACTAATTTGAACAAGTTTTCTCACATGAAATGACAGCTTTTACAATATATCGTATTCTTTCACTTAAATACCAAAATGTTTAGTTTTCACATTGGTATACCTTAAAGTAGTTCACGAGGTAATGACCTACCTCCACACACACTCATATGCAAACATAACACGCTACCTTGAAAACTTAGAATACGATAAAACAAGATTTTACAATTAAATACCATTTTCTTAATAAAATCTTTTCTAAAAGTTTTAGGTTGCTACACTTTTAAAACAAATATCTTTTAATAGGAAAATACGATAAGTTGTAGACATCGATCGTTTATCTAAACCTGACTTTGTGGTGTCTAGGCTAGGCAAGTGAGCAAAGGTAACTTTAAAAGGCCCGTCTCACGATTCGTGAGCGGATCCCTCCTTCCTCACTTGTACTTACCTGGCTACAATTGGCGGTGAAGAGGCAATTTGAGGCTTCTAACAACTTGTTGTTTAGATCATTTAAAATTAGTCTAGTTGAAATAAGAAACCCTAAAACCTAAAATACGGAAAATCGACTTTTGCAAATAAATACCTTTTACTTTAATAAAACCGTATTCTAAAGGTTTAGTATTTATAAATCTTTGCAAAGCGCTACTACAACCCACCTTTGGGGAACCCGTTAGGGATAGTACGGTTTATCGTGCACCCTCGGCTTAGTAGTGCGAGATTCAAACCTCCGCAAGGAGCATTCGGTCTCGAAAGGTTTAAAATACGATATCTTAAGAAAATGATATTTTTATATAAATTTTTTATTGAAATTATTTTTGTATAAATATATGTATATTATCATTAAAAGATCTATTTTGTTATAATATAAATATCCCAGTTTTTCTAAAAATCACAAGACTAGATTTTTACATTAAGATACCATGAATTTCAAATAAATCAATATTACAGATAAATACCTTTATTTATGGAATTAGAATATTTTCACTAAGAAATATCACAAATAAAATTTACACTCATTATAACTATAAATATGAATAATAAATACTTGTGGTGTATCTTGAAAACTATACAAAAGTAATTTTACATAAAACCCCCTCAAGTTTTATAAATTACAATAAGGACCCTAACAATTATAGAACTTCGACTTACATTTCTTTTGGTCTGACTCGGGTTTGAGTCTGATTATTTCTGACTTGAATATAATTCAAATCAATCTACATTCTTTAATATTCCAACTCAATATGAACACATGAATCCCAGAATCCAGTTAACAATCTATACAACTTGACTGAATCAAACCATGGATATACATCCATTATTCCGTTATTCCATTTACCTGATTATGCAGTTACAATCTGTTTACTGATATCATGGTTTTGGTCGGTCATCCAACTTACACAATACAATACAACAATACAATCAAAACCCTATGCGGTTTAAGGGGTAGATTGGTGCGAAAGGTGTTAGAAGTGGCACGAGACGGTAAGATTAAGACACCTAACCTATATTCCGTTGCTGTTGTACCGTGGCTTAACGGTTCCTTGTACATTCCGTTTGCCCTGGTCTCTGGCATACTGAGACCCCTCTCGTATACACTGGCATCCTTCCGTACCAAGCTACAAAGAACAGCGTGAACACAATATTCTATAACATTATACTTTAGAGGGTACCTCTTATTCTGTCTTTTCTAATTCTTCTTTATCTTTGGGACTTACCGAACGACCTGTTTCCTGACGACATTCTATTTCTTTCTTCTTTGAATGTCGTCAGGTGTTTTGGACCCGTCAGAGATCGAGCCTACCGGTGAAGACTTGGATCAGTTTCACGAAGACTCCGAGCTCTAGACATTGTACCTTGTTCTATTCAGTATTTTCATTTCCTGTTATGCCATTGTTTAGCCATCGCTTTTATTTCAGATGTATTTACTTTTCATGTATTGTACAAAAGAATGTTATTAATAAAGTTGCCGTTATTTTTATATCTCTTGTCTCTTGTGATTTACCTTTATATTGCTTAGATATGCTTAGCGTATTTACTTCACAGTAAATACGTAGCGGACCTCGTCGCGTCCCCTTCGCCGTACACCGGGAAGCGGGGCGTGACAATACCCTAAGTGGTATTGTTTTGATATTTGATATTGAGTTATTGATCATTACGTTTATGAAATGCATCATACATGCTTGTTTACATGTAGATACTTAAATCTGGCTACACTTACATGTACACCTCATATGATGTTGTATTTGTTTTCGGAGGATTTTGGGAACCGCAAGATATATTTTAAAAGCTGGATTCATTTAAAAAGCGGTTTTCCCTTTATATGCTCATATTGATGTTTTATGTTGCATATATCAGTTTTATATGGATTTTACGCATTGAGATATGGATTTCATATGATTTATGGATTTGAGAACCGTGGGGGTATTTTCAAGAAACTATATACTGTTTGAAAACCCGGTTTCTCTTGATATGATATTTCAGTGCGTCCACCATGTGATTTCTCGGTTTTGAGATTTGGCTTGTGATACCCGATTCGAGGAGCGGGAGGCACCGTCTGCGGGTACATAGTGGACCCGGTATGGTATCCCGGGTCGAGTGATGATTTCGTGGTGTAGACGATAAGCCTGGCGGTGAGACCACTACCTACCAGTGATTGTATTTGGATTCGGCGGTTATCGTGGGGATACCGACCGGAGTGAGGTATGACATATCGTCAAGGCCAGTCATGGTGACAGCGCCTGAGTTATGAGGATTTACGTGTCGATGTCAGACACGGGTTTCATGGTGTTTCGAGTGTCGGTGTTAGACACTCAGGTTTCCATGATTTTTACGTATCGTCGGTGGACATACGTGGTTGATATCCTTATATATATATATACTTACAGGTATATGTTTTCATGATGTTTCGGGTGTCGATGATAGACACTTAGGTTCCATGAGACCTACAGGATGTGAGGGCCGATCTATGGATGCGGTGCCTGAGGATTTGGAATTTGATGTGTTAGTGAGGGACACTGGTGTTTTTCCATGCTGATGATTTTGCATGAGATTTTATTATATCATCCCACACACTCAGGATTATGTTGATATGCATTGCTTCATGTAGTTGTAGTACCCTGATGATGTACCTTTACATGATTGTTGCATATTCACTTATCATACTTATGCTATCGGATTACATGGGATAGATAGATCGCTGTTCGTGCATACCTGCGATTACAGTATGATTTTATTTACTATTCACGAGTTGGCAACTCATCCCCGTTGTGCCACAGTGTTTTGTAGGACTTACCGTCAGAGTAGTCGCGGCAGGGCATCTTATCATCACTACTTTTGCGGATACCTCTCGTTAAGCAGTGAGGCCTTTGCTTTTAGGTGGGTTTGCGGTTATCTGCTTGTACATTGTATATCTTTTTGTTGGATCTAGTATTCTCCATCTACCACTGTTTGTATATAACTTAGAGACGACTTGTGAGGATTCAGTGTTGTATTATTTTGGTGACTTTGGGTGTCGTGCTCGTGGGAGCCGGTTATGTTGGGAAGTTTACCTCTTTATACAGTTTCCTTTATATTCTTCGCTTCGGCGTCGTATACTTGTTGTGGTGATTGTCTCCACCGTTGGGCGTGATTTTGCTCCCATTTGGGACGCTTTATATATTATCTGTGTTGTACCCGTTTTCGGGGCTAGTTTTTACAAAGGAGGTGCTGCCGAAATTTTCAAGAAGGAAAACCAGAGTTATAGATTTTACTTGAAATTTTCAAAATGTTAAAACTGTGTTTTCCTCCGTTGATCCAGATTTGGGTGGTTTAGATTTCTGGGTTTCGGCTTACTTGAGTTGCGTACGCCTGTAGACGTTATGTAGTTTAAGTGCCGGTTACGGGCCAAATTTCGGGTCGTGACACTCGGATATGACCCAGTCTATGGCCCGATGTGCTTCGAACAATATAGGAACTCCATCCTCGCCGATGACGCCAATGAATCCGTAATGTCCCTGCGTCTAAAATTATTTTAATATATATATATATATATATATATATATAATGACGATTAAATTTAAATGTATAAAAGGTTATGTGATACCGTGGTCGCTGCAAAAAACAGCCGGACATAATCGGTATAGCGTGGGCTCCATCTAATATGGAGCGAGTACCTATAGTAGGTATGGATCTCCGCTCCCATGTAATCCCCCACTTAGTCGAGTAGCCACCAACAGGAACACCTGACACGGTCCAATCCAGTGTCCATGGAGCAGCGTTTGGGGCTGGCCTGGAGGAGGAGGGCCCAGTAGAACCTTTTGTTCTAACACTGGTGGAGCCAGAAAAAAGATAGATATACAGACATAATATTATAATATTCATAGTATATATATAGAATTTGACAAATTTAAATTACAATAATTATTTAAAAGATTTAAGAAATAATGATTATACCTGACGTCCCCGGCATGGCGTTAGAACCGACGCCAGACCCCGTCCCGTCAGTTCCATGCATGACTGCAAACAATAAACTGTTAGATTATTTGATAGAATTATTTTAATAGAAAACTGAAATATGAATAGATAGCTATATACCATATGCAGGAGGAGTGACTGGGGTAGAAGGATCTGCTACCCCAGTAAGAACGGTGTATTAGATTTTAGTCAAATTTGAATCATTATCAGATTATTGGGATATCTCAATCTAAGAATACTTAGGGACTTAGGCTTCGTTTGGGTATCTAGTTTGGAAAACCGTAGTTTATTTTAATTAGATAGTTTTATGTAAGTATGATTAATCAAAACTAAGTCAACAACCAAATAAGCTCAGGCTATTAATATTGCTTATGTTACGATCTATAATATGATATAATATTTTACTATTAAGTAGTATACGTACCAACATTTCCTTCAACTCCTCGACGGTGGTCTTTAAGGCAGCAACATCATACTCTAGACTTCACTTACGGGTGGTAGGGGAAGTAATCGCCGGAGTGGATTCCAACACCATATGGGCCATGCTAGGACCCAGTCCCCAGGCTCTCTCCCAACCTCCATGGTGCCCTTTGTAGGGTTACTAGGCACTCTTACAAGGGTCTATAAGGCATCAACCATGCCTGATTTAAAATTTAGCCGTGCCGAACAACCCTAACCAAGATCTTTAAACTAGATATTAGGCGAAACAATGCATGTTAAACACTTTAACATCTAAGAGTTTGGGATTACAACCTTTGTATTCCGGTCCTTCACTTCTAAAGCTCCGTGTTGAGGTCCCTTCGCTGCGATCATTATGTTCCCGGACTCTAGAGAGGCTTCACGAAGAGAAAGATGCAAGCTTGCTTCCGATCTTCGATAACTAAGATGATCTACCTTGAAGTTTCTTTAACACAAGCTCTCACTCCCTAAATGAAGTGAACACCCTAATCTAAATGGCTAGGATAGATTAGGATGATGAAGTAGGATTTATGCTCTCATTTATTTTCTATTTCTCACACTAAATCATCACATAAAGAAAACCTAGAAAGCTTTCTCAAAGCTCAAGGAAGAAGAAGAAGAAGGAAATTCCTTTTGTGATGAATAATGAAAATTATCATAATGATTAATAATGCAACCATGGTTGAATATGAAGAGGCTAACCAATGTAGAGACTTAACCTGGGGTGAAGGGTTTGAGTTGGGTTAGAAATATCTAGCAAAAATATCAAACATAATATCTTTGCTAGAAACAAAGTAAAACCTTCTAGAAGCATCAAGAAAGAACTAACCCAAATCAAACCCTAAACTTGTTTAATCTCCATGTTTACCCTAATCAGAGCAAAACTTTGTTCAAATTCCAAGGCGGGAGACGAAGCAGCGCTTCTGTTTTCCCCAATCAGAGCAAAGCTCTGTTTTGAAATTGAAGTCAAAATTAAAGTCAAAATTAAATGAAGCAACGCTTCAGATGATCTGCGCTCTACGCTGCGCGCCACGTGGCAGCGCAGTTGCGCTAGCGCTGCGCTGCGCGACACGTGTCAGCGCAGTTGCGCCAGCGTAGTTGCGCTGCGCGACACGTGTCAGCGCAGATGCGCCAGCGCAGTTGCGCTGCGCTGTGCGCTGCATGACACGTGTCAGCGCAGTTGCGCTGCGCTGTGCGCTGCTTGACACGTGTCACGCGCTGGGGCATTTGCGCCAAACAGAATTATATTCGAGTAAGATTTTTCTGTTCTTGTTAAAAAAAGAAGATTGCCTTCTGTAAAACAGAAGCCCTTGGATCGAACATCCAACGGTGGGGAAAATTCCCCAAATCACTCAGAGAAAGATCTCTTTAACAAATTTATGGGCACTATATAAAGGCCCCTAGACCTCAATTCAAAGGGAGGAACATTTTGTGAAAAAATCAAGAACTTCAAACAGAGAAAACTCTGAAGGAATTTCAAGAAGAAAAAAGGTAAAAACCTTTAAGATAGAAGGATTTCTTCTAATAGATCATTGATCTAAGAACAAGATCAATGATCTTCAATAAAAAAACAAATAAAAATAGTGCTTTGCACTTTTTATGAACCTCTTGTTCCCTGAAATAAGAAAAAGAAACTTGTTCTCTTTGATCTAAATTAGATCAAGAAGACAAATAGTGCTTTGCACTTCTTTTGTGAACCATTGGTTCTGGAATCTAAAAGATTCTCAAATAATAAAACAGTGCCCTGCACTTGCAAGATCTACACTGTTGCGCTCTCAGGTCGGCGCAAGCCACCAGAGAGCGCCACGCGTCAGCCCCATGATGATCTGCGCTATGCGCTTCTAAAAACAGAGCACTGCTCTCATGAATTGGCGCAACTCATCGGAGCGCGCCACGTGTCAGCAGCGCAATAGCGCAGCGCACTGCGCTTGCGCTCTTCTGAGCGTGACACGTGTCACTTCCCCATGGACTTGCGCCTTGCGCTCCTCAATCAGCGCAAAGCGCCTGACAAGCCATGTGGCACTCTGTCAGACTAATTAATGCAATGCATTATCAAGGGCAGAGCCCAATAAAGAAAGGTCTATCAGACCAAACAAAGTGCTATGCACTATTAAAAGGGATAAAGCCCAAATAAAAGTCTATCAGACCAAAATAAAGTGCTCTGGGCCTAAAAGGCCAGAGAAAATGCTATGCATTATTAAACAGGGGCAGAACCCCAGTAAAGGACTAACAGGCCAAATGCAAATAAAACGTTGAATGTTCTCAACTGGATTTAGCCCAATCGTGGCCGTAAGTTCTCAAATTAAATTGACTGAGCACAGTTGCTCTTTTAAATCAATTTACACTTGGTCCAAGGGTACATCTCTGAACTCCTCTGACATATGTCGTTGTAATCCTTCAACGTCGTCAGAGAGGTGACGGGTCCCGACGACCATATATCCAATGGACCGCAATGTCCTTAAACTACCAATGGACCACCATGTCCCTAAACTGGAACAATAGAGCCCTCAAATGCTCTTTTGTCGGATCTAAACGATCCCGTTTAAGTTGATCTTAGCCTCAAATACGGCTAACGTATTCTTAAACATTCAAACAGATTTTAGTTCCAAATTGGACTATAAGACCCCCAATCAACTTTGGTTCAAGGGTACATCTCCGAACTCCTCTGACACATGTCGTTGTAATCCATCAACGTCGTCAGAGAGGTGACGGGTCCCGACGGCCATATATTAAATGGACCACCATGTCCCTAAACAAGAAATGGATCTAGACGATCCCGTTAAGTTGATCTTAGTCTGGAAATTAGACTAACGTATCCTTAACAAACGTTTAAGTTGATCTTAGCCTCAAATATGGCTAATGTATCGTTAAACCAAAACCCAAAACCCAAATCTAAGAAAGTACGGATTTGGACTAATCCACGTCCTACGGGCGACGAAATAAATAGTCTCCGTATACAATCCACGGGCAACCACAAACAAAACAAACACCCACGACACGAAGTGAAATTCTGGAGAAGGAGAAAGTTGTTACCGCGATGCGGTAGCGTAATTAACTGCAGGGGCTTGCGTCTGCAGGGAAGAGCGTCCCCACAATAAAAAACACCTCAAGCGAGGGGGAATCTGACAAAGTCTGCTACATCGGCCGCATCCGTCTAAACCTCCGATACACGGCGCCATAAATCAACTTGGCATCTTCGGAGAGGTGGACGGATCAAAACCAAATAGCATCTGCTCCGAATCTCAGGCAAGACGTCCTCACGTCGTCGCCGCCATTCGGAGGGGAACAGATTCTGGCACGCCCGATAGGACCTTTTCCTCTTTCCACTCCACACTTCGTGTGTCGTGTTCGCGAACGAATCGCGGTTTGCTGTGGTTGCCTGTGGATTCGAGGTACTTAGATTTGGCGTCTTGCTCTATGCAGGAAACAGAAGATCAATGGCTTCAAACTGCACAGCCTGCAACTGCAACTCTCGCTCCGTCCTCGCTGGAGGGGTGACTTATGGGCCCCAAGCGGCCTCCCTTTTCAAGATGCCAGTGGAGTAGGTAACTCAGGCCACAGCTGGATTATTCTTCGGGACTATGCTCCCACTGATGAGCTTCAATACCCCAATGACATCGCAAGAAGCTCCAAAGAAGCCGGTCTTTGATCGACTTACCACTGCCGCGACCCCTCTCAACGGGTCGCCCAGTTTCAATACCTCTGTTTTCAACAGACTGGGCCAGAACGTCCGCAAACCTGCGATACCCGAAGCTGCCATCCCAAAGCGGATAGCCATCCCGACTCAAACGGACGAAATCATTGGAAAGGCTCCTCTTTCCGAGAAGTCAGTTTTTACAAGGCTGGCCATTCGGGTTGCTGCTCCAGGCGAGGTCCTCAAAGCTGCTTCCCCTACCCAGAGCAGGGGGCATGAAGAAGCTTATCCAACAATGGAGGTGACTCCATCCGCAAGACACGCTCGACGTCGCCACTGGCGCCGAGTGAGGAATCCCCCTCTGGGATAACTCCAGTAGTTCCAACGGTGGGGATCGATGCTGCTGTTCCAACCGAGAATAGCTTTGAATTGCTAAATATGGTACGCAGAAACTCTCCTACTACGGTGCTGAAACGAACTCCTTCACCTGTAGAAAATACTCCAGAGAAGAGGCTAGAGCAGCCCCCTTAACGGCTGTCCTCTAAAATTTATAAAGTCTGGCGACAAGTCCAAGAGTCAGTGATCGATCAAGACTACCTCCGCCGACAGAAGAAGATGAAGGTTCAGCAGGAGAAGGGCTACTCTGTCAAGCCAGAAAAAGCAGCAGCTACTTGGGTGCCCACTACAACGACCCCCTCAACTCCAATCACTCAAAAAACGAGGCCGCAAAAAACCCCTGTGAACATGGCGAACCGTAAAAGCGCTGAACACAAACGCCCCAAGTCTTGGGGCATGGTGGTGCACACTGTTTATATGGCTGCCGGAAAAGAGGAAAGCCGTACTTCTACGGGCCACCGAACGCTCACCCGATCCGTGACAAAAGCCCAGGAGCAGCAACAGAAGCTTCAGGAAATGATGACTACAATGGCTGCACTTACCGGGCCAAAAGAAAGCTCGGAGGCATCATCAGAACAGCGTCACGAGCAAGAAACCGATGCTAACTACCTACGCAGGGTCCTCGAAAAGAAGGACAAAGAAGCCCTAGAACAAGCGGCTAACATAAGACAGATGGGGCTCCTCTTCCAAGATATGGTAGGGATGATGTTACAGCCAGACCCTCCAGCTGAAGACCCTCCGATCATTATCGGAAACGACGAGGGGGAAACATCTAGTCCTCCTCCAGCTCTTGTAGCAGCCAAGGAAGAAACCATTTCCAAGGCTGCACTGGATGACTATATAGCTCAGCAGATACGAGTTTATCAGGCGAATGAAGCGGCTGGGCAAATTGTTAGAACTGGACGACCCTATCCGGGCTGGTATGACCAAATCAGTTACCCGCCGGGATATACGATCCCTAAGTTTCACGTATATAAAGGGACAGGGAATCCGCATCAGCATGTCGCGCAATTCAGGGCCTTATGCGGCAACACTGGAGGCGATGGCAAACTATTGCTTCGCCAATTCGTCGGCAGCTTAGCAGAAACAGCCTTTGAATGGTATTCGGAGCTACCTAACGACTCTGTCAAAACATTTGCGGAGATGGAGTTATTGTTTACACAAAGATTCGCGAGTGCTAGTGAACGCACCCCGATAACAGCACTGATAAATGCCAGGATAAGGCCAGGCAAAACGTGGGTCCAATACGCAACACGATGGCGGAACTTATGGTCGAAATGCGAACAACGCATAGAAGAGGCACCTGCGGTAGGCATGTTCATGGGCACTCTTGATCCGCAAGCGACCATCTCGAAATTCATGATGTTCTTCAGGCCGACCACCTTCCAAGCATTGATCGACAAATTAGCCTAAATGGACCAGATGGGCCACGAACCGTCTCCTCCAAAACCAAACTCTCGAAATGAGAAAGGAAAAGGGAAAGCGACTGTCGTTGCCAATGCTCAACAACAGCCGAGCAACTCAAAGCCGGTCGTTCGCCAAAATAACGCGCATCCACGCCCGTCCCTCGAGGAGAGACTAGGACGTCCTTACTCGTTTCTTCAGAATAAAACGAGAAGGCTATTTGAACTGGCAGTATGCAACAGACTCATCAATCTGCCGAATCCAAAACATCCGTTGCAGCCAGGCGATCTCAATAATCCCGATTACTGCCCTTATCACCAAACGGTAAGTCACCCGATCGAAGATTGTTTCATCTTCAAGGGATGGATCGAGGATCAGTACCTACAAGGCAAGTTTGCGCTGTCTAAAAAGTGGAAGGTAAATCCACCACAGTCGCACACTCCAAAGAAGACGGACGCACCGGGGGCAACTTGTCATGTGATCTCTCACTCATTAGCGGATGATGAAGAGGCTCCTTGCGCCGAGAAACCGAGGGCGGACCCTGAACCAGAAATTTTGCGGCCGTCAGACGGGTTGATCGATGCCTTCCTGAATGAGATTCGTCTGAAAGTTAAAGCCAATCAAGAGCGTGAGATGGCCATACTGGAAGGAGCCAAACACCGACGACTGGACCAAAGAGTCGAGGCACTCCCGTCAAATCAAAAGCCATCCGCTGCGGATAAAAACAAAATCAAGATGAGGAAAAGGTTCGCTAAAGCCCTGTCAGCGGGAATGGTGCTACCACCCTCTGAAGAAAATACTCTCGGTGAAGTAGAGATGCATCCTAACTTCTGCTTATATCATCAGAAGATCATACATCCTACCGAAGACTGCGACTCCTTTAAGTGTTGGTGGCAAGGGTATGTCGCTCAAAAGCAACACTTCAACAGGACAAAGTGTGAAGCTCATAGACACCGGAAAAATGCGATAGATGAGCGCAAAGGAGCTGCCGACTACTGTCACAGAGCCGACTCCAAGAGATCGCAAATTATCACCTTCGGAAGCGAATTTGACGAAGAAGCTGCCCTCAACTCTCTCCTCAAGGAACCCATTTCAAAAATGAAGGAATTGAGGAGTTGCAAGAACGTTCAGCCGTGCAATCGCACGCTACTCGGAAAAAGTCTCGGCCCCGCAAATAAGGGATCGAGCAAAAAGGATAAAAGGAAGGGAAAAACAGCCCTCGTAGCCAATACTCAACAGCAATCGAGTGGCCCTAGACCGGTTGTTTGCCGAAACAACAAGCAGCAACCCCTCCAGGAAAAGTTGAAACGTCCTTACTCGTTTCCGCAAGATAAAACAAGGGGACTGTTCGATCTGGCAGTGCGCGACAGACTCATCAATCTGCCGAGTCCAAAACATCCGTTCCGGCCAGGCGATGTTAATAATCCTAATTATTGCCCTTACCACCAAACAGTAGGTCACCTTTTCGAAAATTGCTACGTCTTCAAAAACTGGGTTGATCACCAATATCAACAGGGCAAGTTCGCGCTGTCTGAAAACTGGAAGGTGAACCCACCGCAACCGCACGCTCTGAGAAAGACGGATACGCCGGGGGCATCATTCTCAGTCATAGAGAAAGCCCCATAGACCGAAAAGTCAGTAAACTAGAGATTCGCCTCAAACACGGCGATGGCGGACCGAAACGTCCATAAACTAATGATGGACCGCAATGTCCTAAAACTTGCAAACGACCGAAACGTCTTTAAACTACTACCGCAGCATCCTCAGGCGGACGAGATAAAAAAAATAATAAAGAATAAAATAAAAAAAATGAAAAATAAAAAAAACGGTACGTCCATAAGCAGAATGGGCACGGATGAAAACCCGAAAGGGCTCCGTGAGTAAAAACAGCAGGGCTACCGGCGAGTGTTCGTGAAAACCCGAAAGGGCGCGACCTCGTAAAAAAAATAATATAAAAAGAATAAAAAAAGAAGAAGAAGGCATGTCCATAAGCAAAAAGGGGTACGAATGAAAACCCGAAAGGGCTCCGTGAGTAAAAACAGCAGGACTACCGGCGAGTGTTTGAGAAAACCCGAAATGGCACAACCTCGTTAAAGGACACTTACAGGGTCCTCTCGACCTTGTAAGGAGAAACCACCCGCGTGAGATCCTTACGACTCACAAGGGAGCAACACACTTAGGGATCCCTACGATTCCTAAGGAGAAAATACACTTGCGAGATCCTCACGACTCGTAAGGAGAACTCTCTTATGGGACCCTCACGGCTCATAAGATTTGAAAGTCTTAAGTTATAGAGACCTGAACCTGTTCTTAAGCAAACCCTCCACAACTTTCGTTATTGCCCTACAAGTGGTTCAATACTGACCCTTGTATACAATCCACGGGCGCGAATAAACATTTCCCTAACCAAATTTCATCCGTGATTGGGGATATGTGCGCAGGATGAACAACCCTTAGAAGTCCTCTCGACTTACAAGGAGAAAACCTTCTTGTAGGATCCTTACGACTTGCAGAGGAACATACACTTGGGAATCCTCACGATTCCTAAGGAGAAAATACAGCTACGAGATCCTCACGACTTGTAGGGAGAAATACCTTGGTGAGACCCTTACGGCTCATGAAGTCAAAAGCCTTGGCCGACAGGATCCTAAGCATGTTCGCTAAGCCACCTTTGTTCGACATCGACAGTGGCAAATGATGATTCGCTCCTGGCAATATCCCAGTTGTAGCGATGCTGATGCCTAGACCGATATCAAACTCCAAGTCCTGTCATGGCAAATGATGATTCGCTCCTGGCAATATTCCAGTCGCAGCGATGCTGATGCTAAGATTGGAATCAAATCCCAAATCCCCTACTCGCAAAAAAAAAAATCAGCAAGCAAAAAAAATGCATATGAAACAGCCGAAATGATGGGCAACTTGCAACAAAATCAGCAAGTAAAAATGTATGCATACAAAAATAGCCGAAATGATTGGGCAACACGCAATAAAAAGCAGCGAGTAAAAGGAAAAATAGCCGAAATGATTGGGCAATCGCGACCTTCGCGATATAAAAGCTGAAATGATAGAGCATCGCGGAAATAAAATAAAAATAAAAATGAAATTTATGCCCTACAGGTAAGATCGCACCGATCCCTGTATACAATCCAGGGGCACAAACAAAAAGGGAACCATACCTTCCCAACAGGCTCCATCATAAAGCGAAGCTAAATCTCAACGGTTCATAGACAACCTAGAGACAACCTCGACATTTGTCGCAATATTGCAGATACAATGTCAACAAATGAAGCAAAGGAAGATCTTTAGCTTCAGGGTCTCGACGTCAACATCGACAACTTAGAGATCACCAACGGCGTTTCTCCTCACTCCAACCAGATGCAGACGTGACGTCAACAATCGATCTCAGAATCAAACAAACGGAGCCACGGCAAAATCCCTAGTTCTAAATCTCGACGGTTCACCAGCAACCTAGAGAAAACCGCGACATTCGTCTCAATACAGCAGACGCAATGCCAGCAAACGAAGCGAAGGCCAAATTCCTAGCTTCAGGGTCTTAACGGCAAGTCATATAAAGCCTGAAAGACAATCGGAGATCATCTCGCACCAGCATAGAGTGGTCACCACCTCGATGTTCGTCTCGATATAGTAGACGCAACAATCAAACAAACGGAGCCACGGCAAAATCCCTAGTTCCAGACCTCGACGGTTCACCAGCAACCTAGAAACAACCTCGACGTCCATCTCGATACAGCAGACGAGATGTCACCCCAGCGTTCTTCCTTCAACAGGGTTCAGACGCGACAATCAAACAAACGGAGCCACGGCAAAATCCCTAGTTCCAAATCTCAACGGTTCACCAGCAACCTAGAGACAACCGCGACATTCGTCACAATACAGCAGATACAATGCCAGCAAACGAAGCGAAGGCCAAATTCCTAGCTTCAGGGTCTTAACGGCAAGTCATATAAAGCCTGAAAGACAATCGGAGATCATCTCGCACCAGCATAGAGTGGTCACCACCTCGACGTTCATCTCGATATAGCAGACGCAACAATCAAACAAACGGAGCCACGGCAAAATCCCTAGTTCCAGACCTCGACGGTTCACCAGCAACCTAGAGACAACCTCGACGTCCGCCTCAATACAGCAGACGAGGTGTCACCCCAGCGTTCTTCCTTCAACAGGGTTCAGACGCGACAATCAAACAAACGGAGCCACGGCAAAATCCCTAGTTCCCACCGCGACATTCGTCTCGATACAGCAGACGCGATGCCAGCAAATGAAGCGAAGGCCAAATTCCTAGCTTCAGGGTCTTAACGGCAAGTCATATAAAGCCTGAAAGACAATCGGAGATCATCTCGCACCAGCATAGAGTAGTCACCACCTTGACGTTCGTCTCGATACAGCAGACGCAACAATCAAACAAACGGAGCCACGGCAAAATCCCTAGTTCCAGACCTCGACGGTTCACCAGCAACCTAGAGACAACCTCGACGTCCGTCTCGATACAGCAGACGAGGTGTCACCCTAGCGTTTTTCCTTCAACAGGGTTCAGACACGACAATCAAACAAACGGAGCCACGGAAAAATCCCTAGTTCCCACCGCGACATTCGTCTCGATACAGCAGACGCGATGCTAGAAAACGAAGCAAAGGCCAAATTCCTAGCTTCAGGGTCTTGACGGCAACTCACATAAAACCTGAAAGACTATCGGAGATCATCCCACACCAGCGCGGAGTGGTTATGACTCATCGGGGCTTTCCAAAGTGAGCCTAACCTCAAGTAAAAAGCGGCATGGCAAATTCCTAACGCTTGCTCTTCCGACGGTCAAACTGCCTAGGAAGATTGCTTGAAGACGTCTTGTCCAGCCCCCGAAGGGATCAGAGACACGGCAGTCGCAGGGCTACTCGAACAACACGATTGCCTATCGAGGAATATATTAGCTTATGCGACGGTACGACGGCTAAAACCCTAAGTACCACAGACCCTAACGGACTTCTGTCGTAAAGAGAAGAGGTTAACTGTGACGTTAGGATGTTCTTGCGAGAAATGCTCGATTCGTCCCGACTTATGAAGAAATTGATGTCTTTGCGAGAAATTCTCGATGCAGCTCAACTCGTGAGATAAAGCCTTAGGCAGTAGACATAAAAGAAGCATGTTTCCTAAGCACTGGGACCCTGCAAGTTGGCCTAAAACGGTCTCTTGCATACTATCCACGGGTCTCACTCTCCAAACTCGAATCTCGACGAGGAGGGAAACAACCGCTTACGGGTCTTCTCGACTCGTAAGAGGGAAAAATTCTCTTATGAGATCCTTACGACTTATAAGAGAAAACACACTTAGGAATCCTCACGATTCCTAAGGAGAAAATCCACCTACGAGATCCTCTCGATCCGTAGGGAGAAAAGTCTCTATGAGACCCTCACGGCTCACAGAGTTGAAAAGTCTTAGGCAGCAGATCTGAACCTGCGGCCTAAGCCATCGCTATCTCTTGAAAAATCTAGACGCTTACTCTATTATCGGTCAAATGTGTTTACCAAGACAGCACGTTGAGAATAAAAGAAAGAAGAAAGCAACAGAAGGAGCATCCGATTTACGTTTGATCAAGCGTTCGAGACACACCCATTCATGCATAGGCAAGAGACTCAGAACGAAAAATAAGACAAGCTGGGATAAAAATTTTGTCCATTAATATTGCCAAAAGTTCGTACAATCATAAAAACAATAAAACGAGAAACATCATTACAATGGAATAACCTCAGATCCAGGGCACGGATTGAGGAATTCAAAAGTAAGGCCATTCAGAGTTCTTCTGGCCTTTCTGATTATCCTCGTGCGCAGCCTCTCGCGCTCCTGTGTGTCAAGATCCTCGGTAAGGCTCCCCAGCCTTCGATAAGCAGCGACTATCGTCGTCTGCTTGAAAATTTGATGCAGGATGTCGATAAAGCTATCCCACCGTTTCTTCGAGATCAGCCCCGACAAGTACACTGAATGCACCTTGTCTTCGGCATCATCCAGCGCATTGAGCGGTAGGGCCTCGTGGAACCTCGGGAGTGCTCTCCAAATTGCTCCCAGCATGACTTTCAAGAGAGCAGAGCGGCGGGGGAGCAGCCAACCAACACGTGCGTTCAGACGACGCATGACATCCGCACACTGAGCATCCGTAAACTCTTGGTTTTGCTGACGGCCCTGCATACGGATATCCTCGTAGGTGATGAATTCATGCAGACTGTATAGAAGCACCGCCATAATGCCTGAAGGAAACAGCATTGGAAGATCAGCAATGAGAAAAACACAGGGAGTTAAAACTCCTCGAGAGCAACGCTCTGCAGACAGGAGTAACACCTATCAAAATCAATAATAAGGAGAATTTGAGGAAAATCCCCTCAGAACATTGAGAGCTTTGCTCTGAAAAGATGATACAATTATAATAATAATATAAAATGTCATCTTTAACTTCCAAGATCCATGAAGAATTCTTAAGAGTTCTTCTATATGATTTGGAAGGAGCAAAGCTCCACAAAATGCCATCTACCTAAAATTCTCTAAAGTTTAAACTTTTAAAAGTGTTTAAACAAAGGAACAAGGCTCTGTTGGTAAAACCCCAAAGGGGTTTTCTCTAGATCAAAAGATCTATGAGAGCAAGGCTCTATTAATTGAAATTAATTTAATTCAAGATTAATTTTTACCTAAAAAAGTTTCTTTTGAGAAAAATCTAACTCTGAGAGTTCTTAAAGGCAAGAGTAAAGCTCTGGAATTTTGAAAGTAAAATTTTTTTGAAGATGACAATCATCTGTTGAGGGACCAAAGGTCCTATTTATAGGCACTAAGTGCCCTTTCAACTTCCGAAAGTTACCGCGACGGTTGGAATTCTGCCACCGCTGCGCTCACGTTTGGGGGCCACGTAAGCACAACGGTGGGGGGGGCATTTGTTTACCCCAATCAGAGTAAAACTTTGTTCAAATTCCAAGGCGGGAGACGAAGCAGCGCTTCTGTTTCCCCCAATCAGAGCAAAGCTCTGTTTTGAAACTGAAGTGAAAATTAAAGTCAAAATTAAATGAAGCAATGCTTCAGATGATCTTCGCTCTGTGCTGCGCGCCACGTGGCAGCGCAGTTGCGCTAGCGCTGCGCTGCGCGACACGTGTCAGCGCAGTTGCGCGAGCGCAGTTGCGCTGCCAGCGCAGATGCGCCAGCGCAGTTGCGCTGCGCTTTGCGCTGCGCGACACGTGTCAGCGCAGATGCGCCAGCGCAGTTGCGCTGCGCTTTACGCTGCGCGACACGTGTCAGCGCAGTTGCGCTGCGCTGTGCGCTGCTTGACACGTGTCACGCGCTGGGGCGTTTGCGCCAAACAGAATTAAATTCGAGTAAGATTTTTCTGTTCCTGTTAAAACAAGAAGATTGCCTTCTGTAAAACAGAAGCACTTGGATCAAAGATCCAACGGTGGGAAAATTCCCCAAATCACTCAGAGAAAGATCTTTTTAACAAATTTATAGGCACTATATAAAGGCCCCTAGACCTCAATTTAAAGGGAGGAACATTTTTGTGAAAAAATCAAGAACTTCAAACAGAGAAAACTCTGAAAGAATTTCAAGAAGAAAAAAGGTAAAAACCTTTAAGATAGAAGGATTTCTTCTAATAGATCATTGATCTAAGAACAAGATCAATGATCTTCAATAAAAAATAAAAATAGTGCTTTGCACTTTTTATGAACCTCTGGTTCCCTGAAATAAGAAAAATAAACTTGTTCTCTTTGATCTAAATTAGATCAAGAAAAAAAATAGTGCTTTGCACTTCTTTTATGAACCATTGGTTCTGGAATCTAAAAGATTCTCAAATAATAAAACAGTGCCCTGCACTTGCAAGTTCTACACTGTTGCGCTCTCAGGTCGGCGCAAACCACCAGAGAGCGCTACGCGTCAGCCCCATGATGATCTGCGCTATGCGCTTCTAAAAACAGAGCACTGCTTTCATGAATTGGCGCAACTCACCAGAGCGCGCCACGTGTCAGCAGCGCAATAGCGCAGCATGCTGGCGCAGCGCACTGCGCTTGCGCTCTCCTGAGCGTGACACGTGTCACTTCCCCATGGACTTGCGCCTTGCGCTCCTCAATCAGCGCAAAGCGCCTGACAAGCCATGTGGCACTCTGTCAGACTAATTAATGCAATGCATTATCAAGGGCAGAGCCTAATAAAGAAAGGTCTATCAGACCAAATAAAGTGCTATGCACTATTAAAAGGGATAAAGCCCAAATAAAAGTCTATCAGACCAAAATAAAGTGCCCTGGGCCTAAAAGGCAAGAGAAAATGCTATGTATTATTAAACAGGGGCAGAACCCCAGTAAAGGCCTAACAGGAAAATGCAAATAAAACGTTGAATGTTCTCAACTGGACTTAGCCCAATCGTGGCCGTAAGTCCTCAAATTAAATTGAGTGAGCACAGTTGCTCTTTTAAATCAATTTACACTTGGTCCAAGGGTACATCTCTGAACTCCTCTGACATATGTCGTTGTAATCCTTCAACGTCGTCAGAGAGGTGACGGGTCCCGATGGCCATATATCCAATGGACCGCAATGTCCTTAAACTACCAATGGACCACCATGTCCCTAAACTGGAACAATAGAGCCCTCAAATGCTCTTTTGTCGGATCTAAACGATCCCGTTTAAGTTGATCTTAGCCTCAAATATGGCTAACGTATCCTTAAACATTCAAACAGACTTTAGTCCCAAATTGGACTATAAGACCCCCAATCAATTTTGGTTCAAGGGTACATCTCCGAACTCCTCTGACACATGTCGTTGTAATCCATCAACGTCGTCAGAGAGGTGACGGGTCCCGACGGCCATATATTAAATGGACCACCATGTCCTTAAACTGGAAATGGATCTAGACGATCCCGTTAAGTAGATCTTATTCTGGAAATTAGACTAATGTATCCTTAACAAACGTTTAAGTTGATCTTAGCCTCAAATATGGCTAACGTATCCTTAAACCAAAACCCAAAACCCAAATCTATGAAAGTACGGATTTGGACTAATCTACGTCCTACGGGCGACGAAATAAATAGTCTCCGTATACAATCCACGGGCAACCACAAACAAAACAAACATCCACGACACGAAGTGAAATTCTGGAGAAGGAAAAAGTTGTTACCGCGATGCGGCAGCGTAATTAACTGCAGGGGCTTGCGCCTGCAGGAAAGAGCGTCCCCACAATCAAAAATCCCTCAAGCGAGGGGGAATCTGACGAAGTCTGCTATATCGGCTGCATCCGTCTAAACCTCTGATACACGGCGCCATAAATCAACTTGGCATCTTCGGAGAGGTGGACGGATCAAACCATATAGCATCTGCCCCGAATCTCAGGCAAGATGTCCTCAAGTCGTCGCCGCCGTTCGGAGGGGAACACTCCACAAAACATGTTGCATTAGTTATCATATCATGTTACAATATTATATATCACATATAAAATATTTATTGTAACAAAGTAAAATAATACAATTAACATATATCGCATATATATCAATGTATTACCCGAGTGAGAAAAAGAATCTTTTAGTGAGCTTATATCAGTTAATGTAATTTAATATATCAAATATATAATTATACATTAAATTATCGAATCAACACTTGATCCGATAATCCGGCTATTTCACAAATAACCGACTAATATAATCTGTATCAGTTCATCGAATCAACACTTGATCCGATGACCTGGCTATATCACATATACCCGGCCGATATCTCATATCGTGAGAATCTAATATGGTATCACATACACGTATTGTTCTCGGTCCCGCACATATCACATATGTGCCCCTACTCCGTTTTGCCTTATTCAGGAAAGCTCTATGTAGGACTCTAAAGAATCGTCAATACGCCGGCAGTAGGCGATGATCATATCAAACACCCACAAGCTGCAAGCGGTCAGCTAAACGTAACAGCCACCCAGGTATTGAGCGATCAGAAGATCAACAAGCAAGCCTGTACATTCTCCTGTGAATACAATCAGTAACACTCCCGTACAGTCCGGTCTCTTCGTCTGATATGTCGCATATCTCGCCTAGGGGTGGTAAACGTCAGACTCCAGTAGTTTGATAAGTCGTGTCGATATGAGGTCTATAACAGTTCGAGAAACTACTGATAACACTTACCAGTAAATCTCAGCAACCCTGGTCAGGGATTTCCAGTTATAGCCAATCGAACACAGCGCAACATCAACTCGCTATACCGGGAGAGACGAATCCCCTCATATCGCTCATTGCCTCCATGTGATTCGGGACTGTACCCAAAAACCACGTTTTTGCACGCCCTCTTGGACGTGGTATGATGGAAATCAAAGCACAGTGGGAATCACACAAGACTCTATGACGATCTCTGTAACATTTCAAAAAGAATAATATATTATTTTTGGGAATTTTTATAATTTAATAATATTTTAATGAATATTTAAATATTTCGGTATAATTAAATACAGATAAATGGGAAAAAATTTGGAAAAATTATGGAAAATTCTAAAATAGGGTATTTTATGGAATTATGCCATTTTAAAGTTTTTATGACTAATTATATGCTAATTTAGTGCTAATCGCGATTAAAAATCGTTAATCGGTTTTTTAGCATTTTTGTGCAAAACATGCACATATCATTTTTTTTACACTTGTGCATTTCTACCATGTTGTTTTGGGGTTACTATTGGTGTGAGAAGGAATTTGGGTTAAATAAAAAAGAAAAGAAAAAGAAAAAGGATTAGAATATTGAAGCATGAGTGAGAGAGAGAAAAAGGGGGGGTTATCTTTGACCAAGCCTTAGCCTTTTCCTTTCATTTCTTCAACTCATTTCCTCTCTCCCTCTTCCTCTTCAGCTGCTGCTGCTGCCCTAGCTCCTTCTTCCCCACTTCACCTCCTCAAATCACCTCATTAAACACTCCAAAACCCTATCTTCATTTCACAAAAATGATGCACAAGCTCAAGACAAACACATTGGACCAAGAAAGCAAGGATTTTGGCCATTAGGGGAAACTCAAGAAAATTCTTGAGTTGCCAAATGAGGTATTTTTCTGTACCATTAGCTTAGTTTTTGCATTACTTATACCCCCATGCTAGATTAGAACCGATATTGTGTGATGTTGTGGACTTAAGGAAAACCTAGTTAGGGTTTATGGGAAATTGAGAGTTGTGTTGTGAAATTGAGCTCAGTAGAGGCTACACAAACACCCTAGTGCTTGGATTAAGACCCAAACCTGAGACTTGAAACCCAGAATATAGATTTAGAAACCGATATCGGAAGATTTGTGGAATCTGTGAAGGTTATATGAGATCTGCTATCACCCTGAGACTCTGGAAATTATTTTAGATTGACAGTGAGATATGCAGACACCCAGGAAGCTAGACCCAAGACCCCAGCCCCTAACTCCCTGACTCGGCCGCAAATAAATCCATTCTGGCAGCAAATTTGCGGCCAGACCAGGGTGGATTTGCCTCGTTTTAGTTCTGTAACTCCTACATCTATAGATTAGACCCCTGGCATGTGCAAAATTGTCCAATTTGACCTAGGGTAGAATCTGAAGCCTTTTTCCTAAGTTGCTGTTTTGATTTGTGTTTCCATATTCTGTATTTTGAATTCTAGATTTGCGTATTGCGTTTTACCTCGATTACTTGGCGTTTGTATAACGATATCAAGGATTGTTCGATGATTTTGAAAGCGTAGTCCATAGGTTATAACCTATAGGCCTTAGCGTATCGTTTTGGTTTTCGTTTTTCATATGTCGTTTTAGTATTGATTTGGTTTTAATATGCATTTACGATACGTTGATGTGTAGGTACACCATGAAGACTTCGGAACGACAAGCAAGCGCGTGGCGACGTCGACAAAAGAAGATCAGGTGAGTAGATTATATCTACGGGGAATGTCGGGTGGATGGCGTATAGCACCCCCGCAGTCCGAAGTTGGTATACTATATATGTATATATTATTTATATATGATAGCTTATAGTGTGTCGTGGATATTGAGATGAGATGTA
The DNA here is from genome assembly GCA_030015575.1 of Agapanthus africanus. Lineage (NCBI taxonomy): Eukaryota > Viridiplantae > Streptophyta > Magnoliopsida > Asparagales > Amaryllidaceae > Agapanthus > Agapanthus africanus. The sequence continues at coordinate 752,272,192 of JASDDO010000019.1, forward strand.
CTATGGTTAGATTAGGGCATAGAAGTAAACTAGTATAGTTCCTAGTTGCGAACCCTAGAATAGGTTTACACCCACACGCACACACACGCTTATTGCTATACTTATACTGTGATAATGAGGATAGTGGATGACATTGGAGATGAGTCGATGATATTAGGCTTAGTTCCATGAGATCGGTGATACGATATGATTCGTATTTGGGATACGACATGTGATTTTTAGCGGGCCTTTGGACGTGTGTTTCACGCACGCATTCATACTTATATAGATGGTATCGATTTGTACTAGACATAGATCAGTACCCCAGATCATGAGAGATGATGATAAGGATACAAGATAATTGACGAGATGACTGTGATATTGACCCGTACCCGGATTTGGGATGCCGTACGACGGATTTACGTACGAGCTATATATTGATGATAGATCTGCACTCATGACTCGAGGATGTCATATGATATACTATATCGTACACGATACTATTGAGGCGGGATCACCGACTATTATATTTATTTTCATATTTATATCGACTCAGATTTAGGTGGTTTTCATACCCCTCCCGATTGACTTGATAGTTAGATCTGTAGTTTGCATAGTAGATGTTAGACTAGACCCGAGTCATACCTATTTCAAAAACTAATGAATCGGGAGTATTTTAAAGACAGGGAAAGGGATTCTACGGATATTTTCAAACGACGCATCTTTTCTTAAAACACCGTAGCCCCTTATTTTTCTAAAAACCCCGATTCGTCTTATTTCAAATGGCATAACTGCATGACATATACATATTGATGTAAATTATTCACTGTTGCGTTGATTATCCGATTTCCGCATATTCATGCTATTCGCATCACTTTGCATGTGTAAATGTGTTTATTGCTATATTACAATCATGCTGTTAGGACACCAGCACTATTATCGATGATGCGTATGTTCCACGTACACTGCTTGCCGGCTCACACACTTCATCATCGATAATTGCCATGTCACTACACTGTAGTACTGTTGCATTCAGGATATGACCCTTGCATGGCATACTTGTGTACCTATATACTGTATATTCATACGTATCCGCAGATACACAGATGATTCTGGCTTGATTAGAGATTTGGGAACCGCAAGATACTCCTTCAAACTGATTCATTTTAAAAGAGCGGTTTCCCTCAATATGTGCATATTACTATTCCATGTTGCATGATATACTGATATGCTTGCATTCCTTTTACATGTCGCATACATCATGCTTTTGATTATACGCATTGAGATATATTGTTTCCATGATATTTCTGGATTTGGGAACCGTGGGTATTTCAAAGAGATTATGTAAATGTTTTAAAAACCCGATTACCCTTGATATGATATTTCAGCATCCACCATGAGTTTTATCGGTTCTGATATATATATACCCCATGCGAGGAGGCATCGAGGCCGTATGAGGGTACATGGTGGGGCCCGGAGGTACCCCGGGGCAAGAAAGGGATGTCGATGCACCACGCCGATGAGCCCGGCAGGGGAACCATACCGTCTGGTGACATTACCTATGACTCGGCGGTTATTGTGGGGATTCCGACCGGAGTTATGTATGTATGGATACGTCGAAATTCGAGGGTCGAAGCTGGGCACTCGGGTTTTCGAGATAGCGTATGATTCGTACCTATCAGGGCAAGTCGCGGTAACAGCACCTGACAGATCAGTATTTCTGTGTCGATGCTTGACACATTGGTTTCATGATGTTTCTTTTTACTCATATGTATATATAACAGTGGATTAGGACACTGGTATATATGCCCTTACACCAATATTAGTGGAATGGGACGCTAATATATGTGTATTGATATCAATTTAGATACTTCACATGTTATTCATGCAAATATACCTCATATTTATGATATGTTATTACTTGAGGTACTGGCACGAGCATTTGGCACTACACTCATGTATAGATGTTACATTGCCACCTTATCATGCTTCAGACTTATTCATTTGAGAATATATATATCTGATCGTATTGACCTAGAATTATGTCATGCATTCGATTTCTACTCGTAGATGTTTTCTACTCACGAGTTAGCAACTCACCCCCGTTGTGCCACAGTTTCTTGCAGCTTTTTCCGTACAGGTTCCATGGTGGCATTTCTGGCACACTGCTCCCTTGCGGGTGATTTGCTTTGGTAGGTGGGTTCTTTTGTATCAGAACCACCATTGTATATGTATTATTTAGTTGTATCTAATAATTCCATCAACCAAAACTTGTATATTGTTCAAACTTAGAAACCAGTTATGTATTATTTCGACCTTAGAGTCGCGCGTTGTAGTATTACGGTTTTCATGCTGTTTGAGTTTCTTTTTTTTTGAGTTTTGATCCTCGCCCTTCGGCGTTATATATTATATTTCTTGTATGGTTGTGACCGTCGATTGACGAAGAGCTAGCTCCCGCTTGGGGATGCCTTTTATCATTGCATATATATTATTCTTGTTGTACCCCGTTCGGGGCCAGTATTTACAAAGGAAACTCTGCCGAAATTTTTAGAAAAGACTATAGATTTTAAAAATGCATATTCGTCTTACTTATTTAAAAACTTTGTTTTTAAAACATGTTTTCTTTACTTCTTAAAAACTAGTTTTCCTTAATTACTCTTTAAAACGGTTTTAGATTTCTGTGCTTTTGGCTTACTTGGATTAGATAGGGTCCTATAGACTTCATATGATTCAAGGGCCAATCACGTGCTCTTTCGGGTCGTGACAATCTCGGGTCAACAGACTAACCTGTACAAGTGTCACCAGAGAACTGCCATCTGACGTGGTTTATAATACCATCTGGGAGTTCTCGGCGAGTCCGTCCAGTGTACCCAGTCTCTACTGAGCACCCATACACCATCCTTGATGTCAAACACCGATGGATATGGGATCATCCATCGCCCATCATATGGGTCAAGATGCGTATACGCTAGTCTACTCTAGTGTATCGATGCCCTGTCTCGATACACCCTCGACTAGGAACAGTTATAGGATGTACTCTTTGACTACTATGGCCCCACTAGTATGATCTTATCATAGTCCCAGTAGTCGAGTACATATCCTAAGGGCTCTATCAACATGTAACATAGAGATAATCAGAGTACATGTTAAGATAAAGTACAATCAGATAGCATACTATCATATCGAGCAAGAAAGTCCTCCCTATATATGTCCAAGCATCCATTACAATATACATCATATGTACAGTAATGGCCTCTAGGGCATACATATAACTAACAATCTCCCACTTGCACTAAGGCCATCCGTTGTGGTATCGCCTACCCAACAATCAGCTGTGGTTGAAGTATCTCATACTCAACCATCCCATAAAAAAGTCTCTACTGGGAAATAGGCCTTTGTGAGTGGATCCGCGCTGTTGTCCTCTGTGTCTACTCTCCTAACCTTGATCTCCCTGGAGATCAACCATCTCCATGATCAGGTGATACTGCCTAAGAATTATATCTGGATTTTAGATGGGACGGGGGTTCCTTGGCATAAACCACAACTCTATTGTCACACAATGGTAGGAACGAAGTTCATCTCATGAACTTATATATATATCCAGACTGCCTCTTTGGTAGCATCCTTGGTAACGACGTATCTTGCCTTTAATCGTCTAGTAAGTCACGGTATCTAGCTTGGAACTCTTCCAACATACCGTCCCTCCACTGAGGGTAAAGACAATGCCTACGACTGACATTCAGTCGTCCTTATCACCCTGGAACCTTTCCAGTGATTCTCCCTAGGATCGATTGATACCATCTCACTACGACTAGTGAGTATCCTAACATCCAATTAGATCTATCTCATAGATCCAAAACCCAGGATTTAGAAGATATCTCTTTGATCCTATATGGAGAATCCTTGTGATAAACGGAGATTGACTGAGCGTAGCATAGGAAACTCCTTCCCTATCAAGAGTATGTCATCCACGTACTCTACAAGGATCACCACCATACTCCCTACTACCTTTTTTGTATATACAAGGTTCATCTACCATTTTGATGAAGTCAAACTTTTTGACTACCACATCAAAACAGACGTTCCAACTCCGCGATGCCTGATTTATCACATAAAACATCTTGCTCACGTTTCCGCTGCTCTCATTGTCTACGAAGCCCTCTGGCTGTGTACTTATAGACGCTCTCTTCCAAATCATCATTTAGAAAAGCTGTCATGACACCCAACCGCCAGAAATCGTAGTCATGGTATGTAGCCGTGGCAAGTAGGATCTGGATGGACTTAAGCATAGCTTTGAAAGTCTCAACTTTTTCATGTACACCAAGTAATCTTCTCAAGATATACTTGCTCCTGATGGGGATTTAACCCTTCAGATAAAGCAACCAAAGTCCATACTTTGTTGGTGTATAAGGATTCCATCTCAGATCACTAAGCATCCAGCCATTCTTACAGAGTCCCACTCTTGATGGCCAGCTCGAAACTAGTTGGGTCATCATCTCATGATGCAATCCTTGTTCCCACTGTCATAGAGAAACCGAAGTATCTCTCAGGTGGGTGAGGAACCCTACTAGATCGGCGGAGAGGCTGAGGTTCGTTGGAAACTATTGAATCCTTCGGGTTTACCAAATCATCAGCTGCAGTTTGTATAGCTGGAACTCTTTCCAGTTCTACCTCATGACCACTAATTTCTTCACAAGAAATTCCCTTTCACAAAGGTGGCATGCTGAGAAACAAAACATCTTTTGTTCCTCAGTTTGATAGAAGATATTCCCTTGCGAATGCTTGGGATATCCAACAAACTTTTACATAACTGACTTTGCCTCGAGCTTTTCCGGATTATGCTTTTAGACATAGGCTGGACAACCCCAAATCTTAACATACTTAAGATATGGGCTCTTCCCATTCCATATCACATATGAAGTGGTAGGCAGCTGATTTGATTGGAACTGTATTCAATAGGTATGCAACTTCTCAAGTGCATAACTCCTAAAAGGAAATAGAAAACTCAGTATTACTCATCATAGAGCACACCATATCATATAGGGTGCGATTGCTCCGTCCCGATACACCGACGTGCTGTGGTGTATTCGGAGGAGTAATGCTGAGAGAGAATCTTATTCTCCTTTAGAATAGTCCAGGAATTACGTGCTCAAGTATTCTCCTCCTTGATCTCATCAAAGGAAATAATACTTTTACCCATTTTTGGTTCTTTACTTCTAACTTATATTCTGTGATTATCTTAAAAGTTTCGGACTTGTGTTTCAACAGGAACATGTGTCTGAATCTTGAGAGATCATTAGTGATGTAATGAAGTACAAAGAACCGGTCTTGGCATATGTAGATAGGGGACCTTCATACATCAGCATGTATCAATCCCAAGAGTTCACTAACTCTTTCTCTGTTTTCAATAAACGGAGTTGTGGTCATCTTATCTTTATGACATGACTTGCAAGTTTTACAAAATGTAAATCCAAACTAATTTAAATATGCATCTTTATCTAACTTGAGCTAGTCGGGTCGTATTGATATGACCTAGTCTACAATGCCTCAAGAAGGATTTGTTCTTTTCTGAACTCTTCCTCTTGTGTGTGTTCTGTACACTAAGAACTGTGGTTTGATTTAGAACGTCTATGCGTTTAGATAACGTGCCTGAACCGATAAACTCTTGATATAGGAAATGTTCAAAACATTATCCAACAATACAAAATTATATCCTTCTTTACTAATAAAAAGACTGATATGATGTTGTATATCAGGTTCGGTATCTAATAACATTCGTTCAGAATCAATGTATTCTGGTAATACAGGGTGATAACTACCAATAGACTTGGCTGCAACACTTGCACCGTTTCTATCTCATGAAACTTATCACCCGTTCTCAGTTCTTTACCTATCTGTAGCCTATGTAACAAATAACATATGTGGGATCCAGATCCGGTATCTCATACCTAGGACGTAAAGGATACTGAGAAACAGTTCTCGGTAATGAACACACCCGAAGATGATGCATCAACATGCACTTTCTTCGTTTGGGCGGCACGGGAATTCTGGCAATACCCTATTTCCTGCTCTGTCTTATAACAATTATAAGTTGGAGCGGGACCAACATTTCCCAGCTCAGTATAACAAGCGGGTTCGATCAATACATCCGTATTATTATCTTGATTAAGGCATGATATGGTCGCTACATGGAGAGAGAGAGAGAAGAAAACACTCAGCGTATGCTCTTGCAAGATTAGATTGGTTATCTAATATATCTAATCAGGATGTCTCCCACTGTTTTAGTCAAATCTTCCTTCAAACCCTAAAAGGAAAGACTAGCCGAGATTAATTACACGCTACAAGTTCGCCAATCTTTCAGCCAGGCCAGTGCCGGTACTTTGAGGGAGGTTCCCCGTGCTTTCGCACGGACCTAATTAAAATAAACCTCGTTTTCCCAGGGGCGTAACCCCGTTGACACCTTTCTAGACACCTACTTGATCGGCTAATTGTAATGTGTAATACTCTCCCAGGAGTAACTCTTACTCGCAGTGGGTATCGGGATCCAACTATCTCATAGAAGGTATGCAATCTCATTGCAAATTTTAACACTTGAAATTCCCAATAATATTTTGCCCCTAGCAACTTATGACCTTTGCTAAGGTCAACAAATCATAAGTGCTAGCCAAGTTTAACCCGTCATTTCCCGATTGAATTAAACCCACCCGCACGACCCTTGGCTAAGGTCAACAAAGTCGCACGACTATCCTAACTCAATCGCATCATATGCTTATACAGATAAGCACTAATTAGCTACCGCACACTACGCCTTGGCTAAGGTCAACAAACGCAGCACGAAACTAAGAAGTACTTATCTGAAATGACAGAGGGCTACGACATGTTTTTAAGAAAACCCTTTGCGTAATGAACTTGATATCGTCGTAGAATCGAGTGATTTTAAATGGAGTGTTTTTTAGGCCTTTTCTAGTTTTGCTAAGGAGGTCACTCCCGGTGAAGGGATCTCGGCTCTTTCCTTATCGAATAAGGTGCAGGATATTTTGCAAATACCACTATGCAAAGAAAAAACTATAGTAGCAATCAAAAACAAACCGAGTGTGTAGCATCTGCTAGTTTCGCTAAAGAGGTCACTCCCGGTGAAGGGATCTCGGCTCTTTCCTTATCGAATAAGGTGCTAGATGTTCTACAAGGAACACCGCTATGCAAAGCAAGAACTAGAGCTACCAGTTTTTAAACAAGTTTCTACAACATCTTTAGGTTTCTTTTAGTTTCATTAATCTCATTAATGAAGTCCCATTTTATTATGCTTCACAGGCATTACATTTGAAACGAAATCTGCAATATAACATATATCTCATATATATAATATAAACATTCGTCTCAGGCAGTAATATGATCTCATCACAGAACATTGCAGCAGAAGAACATATATGAAATATTGGATATACTAGGAGGTCCGTGTTTTTAATACGAGCCTGTATAAAACAAGGATTCCATGGCCGCGATGAATAGCTAAACCCACATCCCTAGACCCCTACCAGAGTGGCAAGTAACACTGCCAATTCTGTAGGGTTACTAGGACTCTAATAAGGTTCTACAAGGCATCAACCATACCCGATTAAAATTTTAGCCGTGCCGAATAACCCTAAACAAGATCTTTGCTAGATTAATAGGGTTACACATGCAAGTAAATATCATTTACGACTAAGTGAATACGAAATACAACCTTTGTAGATCAGTCCTTCACTTCTAAAGCTCCTTGTCGTAGTCCCTTCGCTGCGATCATGGTTCTCCCGGGCTCTTGCATGGCTTCACGAGGCAAAAGAAGCGTCCTTGCTTGAAGTCTTCGAGGCCGAAGATGATCTACGTCGAGGGAATACCAACTCAAGCTACTACTTCACTAACCTAGAGAATTAGTGAAGCAAACACCCTAAACTAAAGTGCTAGTCAGTAGAGGATGGAGAAATAGGAAGTGGGTTCTCTTTAGAATTTGATTTCTCACAATCTTTCACCCTCTTTTTAAAACCCTAGCAAGCTTTTCTTTTGCTCAAAGAAGAAGAAGAAGAAGATGAACAAAAGAAAAGATGAGGATAATGATCAAGTCAAGAGAGCTAACCATGGGTGAGTGAGTATCATATACTAACTCATGTAGAGACATAACCATGGCTAATCCAAAATGGTTAGGTTAATAAAAATCTAAAGTAAAACAAAGTTAGTGGACTTTGTCAAAGCATCCACAAGCTTCCACAAGCTTCATGCTTGTGACAAAAGCTCCACTAATTTGTAATTACCTTAAATAATTATAAACAACCATTTAAAATAGAATGGTGTATGTCTTGCACACCTATGCATGATGTATCAACAACCATGATACAAAATGAAAACACATTTTAATATATATCACATATATATTAAAGTTGTGCACATGTGAGAAAAATCCTTAAGTGAACAAATGTTAGTTAATATAAATTAGTATATCATATATACAATTATACACTAAATTATTAAATCAACACTTGACTTAATAATCCGGTCATATTATATATAACCGACTAACATCCAATGTATCGACTTATCGAATCAACACTTGATTCGATAACCCGGCTATATCTCATATAACCGACCGATACAAAAAGTCGTGAGAATAGAATATGGTATCACATACATGCATTATTCTTGATCCCGCACATATCACATACGTGCTCCTATTTCGTTTTGCCTGAGCTAGTAAAACCTCTATGTAGGACTCTAAAGACTCGTCAATACGCCGGCAGCAGGTGATGATCACATCAAGCATCCACAAGCCGTCAGCGGTACTAGCTGGACGTAACGGCTACCCAGGTATTGAGCGATCAGAAGATCAGCAAGCAAGCCCGCTCCAACTCCTGTAAAAGCCTAATGGTAACACTTCCCGTACAGTCCGGTCTCCTCGTCTGATATGTCGCATATCAAGTCTAGGGGTGGCAAACGTCAGACCCCAATAACCGATAACTCGTGCTGATGTGAGGCTCATAACGGGTCGAGAAACTACTAGTAACACTTACCAGTAAATCTCTAAATCAACCCTGGCCAGGGACTTCCCTGTTATGGCCAATCGAGCACAGCGCAACATCAACCCCCAATACCGGGAGAGACGAAACCCCTCCTATCGCTCATTGCCTCCATGTGACTCGGGACTGTACCCAAAAACCACCGTTTTACACGCCCTCTTGGACGTGGTAAGGTGGAAATCAAAGCACAGTGGGAATCATACAAGACTCTATGATGATCTCGGGTCTACAGACTAACCTGCACAAGTGTCACCAGAGAACTGCCTTCTGACGTGAGGTATAATACCATATGGGAGTTCTCGGCGAGTCCGTCCAGTGTACCCAGTCTTCACTGAGCACCCTTATACCATCTCTGATGTCAAACACCAATGGATATGAGATCATCCATCGCCCATCTCATGGGTCGAGAAGCGTATACGCTAGTCTACTCTGGTATATCGATGCCCTGTCTCGATACACCCACGACTAGAAACATTAAAGGATGAACTTATGGACTACCATGGCCCCACTAGTATGATCTGCATCATAGTCCTGGTAGTCAAGTACACATCCTAAGGGATTTACCAACATGTAACTGTAAGACAGTATCAAGAGACAAGTATACATGTTAAGATAAAGAAAAACAAGATATCGTACTATCATATCGAGCAAGAAAGTCCTCTCTACATATGTCCAAGCATCCAATATAATATACATCATCTGTAAAATACTGGCCTCTAGGGCATACATACAACTAACAAATTCTAGGGTTAGGAGACCCGGTCTCGACTCCTCGAGATGGTCTCCTACTGGACCCTAGAACCCGGTTACTTGTGCTCCCCGCCTTGGGTCTACCTAATGCGGAAAAGTAGATAATATATAATGGTGACAACATCCTCAGCCCGGAAGTGCCCCAATAAAAGAATATTACATACAAATGAATTTTACATGAATGAAAATGAAAAACTCTCATCTCATATAAAACCCCCGGCTATTCAAAACGCGACGATCCAATATAACATATCACAGCAACACATAATATCACATATCATCAGCGTAAGTAAATATGCGTATCCCAATTGTCGTTGATGTATAGCAACGAAACCAGCGATACACCACATATTACACTTACGGTCGCAGAAAAGAAAGTGCAAAACTACAACAGTTGGAATCCGCAACCTCCTTAAATATCGCATGCCTAACCAAATGAATTCCTTAGACATCGCATTCCTAACAATTATAAACCTCGCATTTTAGTCTCATTATCGAAAACTCTTTTCAATATCAAGTCGGGCAATTCAACAAGATTCCCGACATCCTGATCGAATGCTCGTCGCAAACTTTAGTAGACGGCCGCACCCCCGATGTCGTCGACGAAGTGTACTAAGGCGGAACACCGCTGCCGCGAGCACCCGAACGGATGCTTTTGGCGACGGGGTTCTCCTACAGTCACTTGGTCGGGGATATGGGGCGTGGCTATCTATTAAGTTTACCCGGCGAGTATCCGCGTACGCTACGTGATTGCGATGGACTTTTGATCGCATCAAAATCCCGTGGCAACCGATCATCTGAGACTGAACAGCTAGATTTACAACATTCAAATTAGTTATCTCATAACTACTTGTGGATTCCAAATATTGTATCACATTCCAGATAAATAGACAATGTTAAACTTTCAGATCGAATAAACAAACACCCAAGATTTCCCAAATAGTTCTCAACATTTGAAATTAGTTTAAAAACATCCATCACATGCTACAGTACCAATGGTCCAGCCGTAGAAGGGTCAAACCAACGCCTCACATGTGGCAACGCTGTACTGCGACAAACCCTAAGGTTTAGAGGCAGTTCAGACGGTCACATAATCAAGTTAAGGTTTGTTGTCTTCTAGAGGGTCCACCGCATTACTTGCACGACTTAGAACGTTCTTAAACTACGGAAAAATCCAACACTTGGAAATTTTCCGGCAGGGGAAAAAGTGAGTTATTGATATCCGGTCGAACTTTTTAACACATTCTAAAATTATCCGGAAAAACATAAACGAAGTTAAACTTTCCGATCGAATCAACGAATACAAAGGATCTCCAGAAAACTAAACACTTGAGTAGAATTAAAAATGCCCAGAAGCAAGGAAATGTACCCAAGAAGAATACATAGAAGTACGAGCCCCTGTATCCACAATGTGGCCGCGGAACCGCCGCCAAACCCATGGTTTGGCCGCAGTTCCACGCTCCATTGGTGGATTTGGGACTTCGTACTTCACAGTAATTCTTGTAATTCCCTTCTTATTTTTCTGAGTATTTTTAATACGAAAAAATTAACATTTTTAAAAATTTCCAGAGAAGGGGTTCATGTCGAGGTTTCGGGGTTCGATCGGACTTTAAACTTCGTCTAAAGCTCTAGCTTGGCTCTGATACCACTGTAGGGTTACTAGGCACTCTCATAAGGGTCTATAAGGCATCAACCATGCCCGATTTAAAATTTAGCCGTGCCGAACAATCCTAATCAAGATTTTTAAACTAGAGATTAGGCGAAACAATGCATGTTAAACACTTTAACATCTAAGAGTTTGGGATTACAACCTTTGTAGTCTGGTCCTTCACTTCTAAAGCTCTGTGTTGAGGTCCCTTCGCTGCGATCATCATGTTCCCGGACTCTAGAGAGGCTTCACGAAGAGAAAGATGCAAGCTTGCTTCCGATCTTCGATAACTAAGATGATCTACCTTGAATTTCTTTAACACAAGTTCTCACTCACTAAATGAAGTGAACACCCTAATCTAAATGGCTAGGATATATTAGGATGATGAAGTAGGATTTATGCTCTCATTTATTTTCTATTTCTCACACTAAATCATCACATAAAGAAAACCTAGAAAGCTTTCTCAAAGCTCAAGGAAGAAGAAGAAGGAAATTCCTTTTGTGATGATTAATGAAAATTATCATAATGATTAATAATGCAACCATGGTTGAATATGAAGAGGCTAACCAATGTAGAGACTTAACCTAGGGTGAAGGGTTTGGGTTGGGTTAGAAATATCTAGCAAAAATATCAAACATAATATCTTTGCTAGAAACAAAGTAAAACCTTCTAGAAGCATCAAGAAAGAACTAATCCAAATCAAACCCTAACCTTGTTTAATCTCCACAAAACATGTTGCATTAGTTATCATATCATGTTACAATATTATATATCACATATACAATATTTATTGTAACAAAATAAAATAATACAATTAACATATATCGTATATATATCAATGTATTACCCGAGTGAGAAAAAGAATCTTTTAGTGAGCTTATATCAGTTAATGTAATTTAATATATCAAATATATAATTATACATTAAATTATCGAATCAACACTTGATCCGATAATCCGGCTATTTCACAAATAACCGACTAATATAATCTGTATCAGTTCATCGAATCAACACTTGATCCGATGACCCGGCTATATCACATATACCCGGCCGATATCTCATATCGCGAGAATCTAATACGGTATCACATACACGTATTGTTCTCGGTCCCGCACATATCACATATGTGCCCCTACTCCGTTTTTCCTGAGTCAGGAAACCTCTGTGTAGGACTCTAAAGAATCGTCAATACGCCGGCAGTAGGTGATGATCATATCAAACACCCACAAGCTGCAAGCGTTCGGCTAAACGTAACAGCCACCCAGGTATTGAGCGATCAGAAGATCAACAAGCAAGCCTGTACATTCTCCTGCGAATCCAATCAGTAACACTCCCGTACAGTCCGGTTTCTTCGTCTGATATATCGCATATCTCGCCTAGGGGTGGTAAACGTCAGACCCCAGTAGCTTGATAAGTCGTGTCGATATGAGGTCTATAACAGTTCGAGAAACTACTGATAACACTTACCAGTAAATCTCAGCAACCCTGGCCAGGGATTTCCAGTTATAGCCAATCGAACACAGCGCAACATCAACTCCCTATACCGAGAGAGATGAATCCCCTCCTATCGCTCATTGCCTCCATGTGATTCGGGACTGTACCCAAAAGCTACCTTTTTGCATGCCCACTTGGACATGGTATGATGGAAATCAAAGAACAGTGGGAATCACACAAGACTCTATGACGATCTCGGGTCAACAGACTAACCTGTACCAGTGTCACCAGAGAACTGCCATCTGGCATGGTGTATAATACCATCTGGGAGTTCTCGGCGAGTCCGTCCAGTGTACCCAGTCTCTACTGAGCACCCATACTCTATCCTTGATGTCAAACACCGATGGATATGGGATCATCTATCGCCCATCATATGGGTCAAGATGCGTATACGCTAGTCTACTCTGGTGTATCGATGCCCTGTCTCGATACACCCTCGACTAGGAACAGTTATAGGATGTACTCGTCGACTACCATGGCCCCACTAGTATGATCTCATCATAGTCCCAGTAGTCGAGTACATATCCTAAGGGCTCTATCAATATGTAACATAGAGAAAATCAGAGTACATGTTAAGATAAAGTACAACCAGATAGCATACTATCATGTCAAGCAAGAAAGTCCTCCCTATATATGTCCAAGCATCCACTACAATATACATCATATGTACAGTAATGGCCTCTAGGGCATACATATAACTAACACCCTCCGTATGCGGTGTCTAGGACTGGGGTCAGTAGCATCGGACCGGTCTGTCCAGTAAAATCGATCCCCGATGCCTCCGCTTGCTCCACCACCCGCTCCTACACCCACATTAACCATTAAAATATAAGTATATCATTTAAATTTGAACTTTTCAAAACAAAAATCTCAAACCTGTTAGAATAAATATTAACACTTACGCAGTACTCCTGGGTAGCGGTGTCGGAGAATCGAAGCTCGTCCGTGGCAGGATCTGTCGAGGTGACGTGGACGGCAAGATACGCGGTCAGCACGCTCGGTGTACCACCCTGTACCAGGGTCTGAGCTCTCTGCAATTCGCCAAAAATTTACATATACTATAAAACAACTCTTAATATTACATTATATCAAAATAGATCTATTATAATTTACCGATGCCTCCATGGCACGAGTAATATTCCTCGAGCCTCCTGTATAAGTGGGGTGACCCCTATTCGCCGACTTTTTATTCTCTTTATTTTGATCGGCCGGTTTCTGCACAACACATTCAGATTTAGTTTTCTAATTAATCAACACAAAAAAATAAATTATATACTAAATAATGAATTAAATTTAAATTACAAACTTGTTTGCGCTGAGAGTCGAAATATTGGCACAAGAGAGACCATGTATCTATGTCGACTCTCGCAAAGACCGGAGTATGTAGAAAAGCTGCTCTCTCTACCTCGGGGGTCGCCATCCATAGGGAATAGCAGTCGATTTTTAGCTTGTTCCTATTGTATCGGACCTTTGATTACATGTTCTTCATCAGGCCCTGGTACATAGTGTGATGATCGAGCACTCTCTCAGGGTGATCAGGGTCGGATATAGGCTGAAAGTCGTAATCCAACTGCAAATACAAAAAAATAATGTATTTAAATTGCAAGTGTTAAATAATAATAAATATATTGGATAAGTCAAATGAAAATATATATTAATACCCAAGCCTGATCCCAGAAAAGGGCAAATGAGTGTCGATGCCGATCACCCCACTCAACGTGAAGTGGATACTTCTTTAGGATGTGGCTCTCATCCCCCATATACCGGCCGAACCTCTCGGCATAATTGCCGATATAGCGATAATCGGGGATAAAGAAGAGGGGGAATGGTGCATCCCCCTATCGCTGTTGGGCCTCAGCCTGTGGGACAGATTCAGCCTTCAAGTCCCCCTCTCGGGATGGGGCTGCCCCGCATCTACAAGAAATATCAAGACAAGTAATATTAAGACAAAGTGGTATTAAGAAATCAAGGATTAAGGAAAATTGAAGGGCAATGTATACCTCCAGTGACAGCAGCATGAGCCTGGGCCCAGGCAGCAGCACGAGCGGGACAATAGTTCCTCCGGTAAGGAACAGCCAGTGACCCGGACGTGGACGCGTCCCCTCCAACTAGAAAATAAACATTGACGATAAAATTATATGGAGTTCATGTTTATTCTTAGAGGATATGTAAAATTAATATATATTTTATATTTATTCAAACTAACCTGCAGACTGAGCGGAGGGTACGGAAGTGGCGAGAGTGGCCTCTGCACCAGATACGGACGCAACACCTATAATTAGACAATTAAAAATAGATTATATTATTAATTGCAAAAAGAATGTGTAGATCAATAATATAACATTCTAAATCAATATGCATGCAATATAGGATATATAAACATACCCGCAGGTGTGTGGTGGCCTCTGCCCGAGATGTGGAGGCACCACCTACAGCTAGACAATCAAAAAATGATTATCTAAGTAAGAGCAAAAAGAATGTGTGTATATTTATGATATAACATTCTAAATCAATATGCATGCACTATAAGATATATAAACATACCAGCAGGTGCGGTGGTGGCCTCTGCCTTTGATGTGGACGCACCACCAAAGCTAGACAGTTAAACATTGACTATATAAGTAATTTTGAAATAAATATGCGTGTATATCTATAATATTACATTCAAAATGAATATGCATGCAATATACATGGAGGTGTGGCAAAGTCCACATGGAAGGAGTCATCTGAATGGGATACCGATCGAGGTGCAAGACCCGCCCTATGAAGCTCCCTACGCAGCTCTCCGGGCGGCAGAACCACTCTGCCTCTGCCTCTGCCTCTGCCGCTGCCGAGGCTGGTGCTCCTGCCTCCCCTCGCTGCTCTGGTCGACGTCATCAAATCTAGATAAGAGTACAATCATTACATATGCATGCAATATATGTATAGATCGTAGAAATGTGAAGCGATAATATAACATTGCTGATAACTTTTTTCGTTTCATGGACGCATTATACATATCTACTTGGATTTCATCATCGATACCATTTCTAACCCACGTAACTTCACGATCAGCCGAAAATAACCCGTTTTTTGAAACAGACGGTCGGAGCACTCTAAGTCTTCTCTCCTCTTCATCCTCATCGCTGTCCTCCATACGATCCTCGAATTCTGGGACATCGTAAACATCTTTGGGTTTTCAACGGCATACGACACTCCATCCCGGATGCTTCAAGAACTGTGAGTAGTATACTTGGAACGCTTGGTTCAGAAAGATAAATGGATCGTCCTGCCCGTAAAATCGAAATGTGTGCACACAAGTCAATCCATATTCATCTGTCTAAGTCCCGAGATTGTTTCTCCACTTATCCGTATCAGTACGTGTATCATACCAAGTACACTGAAATATATAAAACGGTTTTGATTTTCCGGGATATTGGATGCCAAGTATGCAATTTAAGTATCCATAATAAATCACACCATCTGATACTACCATGGCAATCCTACTATTCTGAGTGGTTCGAGATGTTTCTATGTCCTTAACTTCAAATTTGTATCCAAGGACACCGAATCCTTTATAATATGCAACCTCCATGCTAGAAAACTGAGCTAAACATCTTGAATCTCTCTCTAATGATGCAAACAAGTTCGGATCGTGGATCTGACAAAACAAATTTTACAATAAATACATAACGATATAAGTTTAGATTATGACAGTAGTAAAAACATGTTATTCGAACAACTTACATGATCTGCAACCAAATCGCAAAAATTATCCTGATGATATTTTTCCAATCGTTCATCATTCCAATCAGGATGCACCTCACGTACCTCATTAATATGAATTCTGTTCTCAACAATAAATTATGACATTAATATTATATCATTTCATACACACACAAACACAAATATAACAATTAATCCAAAAAAAACTTACTCTCTAATTTCTTCAAGACATACGCTTTTGAGGAGGATAAACCGATATATCCTGTTGAAAAACATAGTGTCTACTCTCTTATAGGACGCTTTACCATATGACCCGTCCTGAATTCTCCGAGGCCGGTTAAGTTTCGCCTCAATGTTCTCGTCCAGATAGCGGGAACAAAATGTGGTTACTTCATTCAGAAGATAACTTTGCATGATAGAACCTTCTGGTCGATTTCTATTGTGTATATACTTTTTTTAGAGTGTAAAGGTATCTAAAGAAAAATATGTTAAATAAACAAGTATGGGCATATAGGACAACAATAATTTTACAAATTGCGTGAAACAAAAAATTCCACGTACCTTTTGACGGAATACATCCATCGATATTGTACCGGTCCGGCTAACTTAGCCTCAGTTGCAAGATGAACCGTCAGGTGTATTATAATATCGAAGAATGACGGTTGGAAAATACGCTCAATCTTACAAAGTATCAATAAAATAGAATTTTCTAGATTCTCCAGCATCACAGCATCCAGGGTTTTAGCGCACAATTCTTTAACAAAGCAACAAAGGTCATTGATTACTAGACCAACCGATTCGGGAAGGGAAGTCTTGAGGGCTAATGGGAGAAGGTGCTTGTTCATCACAGAAAACTGCATTATAATACTACTCATTCATTATCTGTTTTTTTATATATCGATACTATTAATCAGTGTCTGCTCAATAAATACAGATTACAGGTATTCGTGACAAAATACTGGAAACACTCAAAATCATGGATATATCATTTGTGAGCCGACATTGCAACCGGAACTGCAAACCGATCAATATCCAAAGAGTTTCTTTTTGCAACATGGATGTATACACACATTTTATCTAAAATGGTCCAACACATACAAGTGTGAACACCTTTTGTGATGCATGAACCTAGGGGGGTGCCTTACACAAGTTGGCACACACAAATCATGACTTGTGCAAGTAGTAGGCACACATGGGGGACATGAATGATAAATGCAAAATGTTGTGATGTGATATAAAGCTACATGTTTCCCTCCAAATCCCTGAATGCAGACCAGGTTCATATAGACAATTCAAACAGCACCAGTGGAATTGTCGAGAGAACACATCATCACAGAACCAATACAAGCCCCAAACTACTCAACAAAACCGGCGAGATTGCCCAAAAATCCGACGCCGCTGGTCTTATGTTGCCCAGTTAGCCCCATTTTTATTCTGTCCTTCCCTTGTTGTCACATCATCCTTAGTATATTGTTTATTTATTCAGGAGTTGAGCCTATAAATACCAGATCAATGAGCAAGGGAAGGGGACTCATACTTGATATACTTTTGGACTTAGATACTTCATTTTTCCTTTTTTTCTTGTACATAGCTAGTTCACCTTGAGTTCTTTTCCTTCTCTTGATCTTGCAACCTCTTCATTAAGCTTACAAGTTTAAGTTTTAGTTATTGAACTCATGGTTTGTATCATCGCTTGGACTTAATAAAGCTTTCATTTTGCACTTAGGTTCTTAGTATTTGTTTCTTGCCATTTACTTACTTGCTATTTTATTCCTTATCATTTACTTGCAATATTGTTCTATTCTTTTCTTTTATCATTTTATTTGCTCTTTCTTTTTGTTATTTTGATGGTTTGTAAATAATGGTGTTGTTAGGAAAAAGAATGGTATTGTTGTTCCCCCAATAAGAGAGCAAGGCTCTGTTCAAAATTTGAACTGAGGCAGCGCCTCACGTGCAAAGCACGAGAGCGTCAGCGCCAAGAGTTAAACACTCTGAGGCAGCGCCTCACGTGCAAAGGATGAGAGCGCCAACATCACCAGCGCCAAGAGTAAAACACTCTGAGGCAGCGCCTCACGTGCAAAGCACGATAGCGCCGGCGCCAAGAGTTAAACACTTTGAAGCAGCGCCTCACGTGCAAAGCACGAGAGCATCAACAGCGTCAGCGCCAAGAGTTAAAAACTCTGAGGCAGCGCCTCACGTGCAAAGCTGTCACGACCCAAATTTAGGCACGTGACCGGCACTTAAACCACGTGACGTCAACAGGCGTACGCAATTTAAGTAAGCCGAAACCCAGAAATCTAAACCACCCCAAAAAGGGGTAAGTGGAGAAAACATAGTTAAAAACCTTCGGAAATTTCAATTAAAAGTCTTTAAACTTAAGTTTACTTTCTTAAAAATTTCGGCAGCACCTCCTTTGTAAAAACTAGCCCCGAAAATGGGTACAACATAGAATATAAATAAAGCATCCCCAAACGGGAGCAAATCACGTCCAACGGAGGAAACAACCACCACAAGCATATATACGACGCCATAGCGAAGAAATATAAATGAAAACGGCATAAGGAGGTAAAACTTCATAATAAGGCCGGCTCCTACGAGCACGACACCCAGAGTCACAAAATAATACAACATCGTTCCTCATAATTCGTCTCTAAGTCAAATACATGAAGTGGTAGATGGAGAGTACTAGATACAAAAGATAAATAATAAACATCATCGGATAACCGCAAACCCACCTATAGCAAAAAGGCCTCACAGCCAACCGTAGCGGTATCCGCAAAAGTAAAGATGAAATGAAGCCCTGCCGCGACTACTCTGTAGGTAAATCCTGCAAAACACTGTGGCACAAAGTGGGTGAGTTGCCAACTCGTGAATAGTAAATAACATCATACTGTAATCGCAAGTATGCACGAACATCGATAATCTATCACATGTAATCTAATAGCATAAGTATGGCAATATAGATATGCAACAATCATGATCAAGGTACACCATCAGGGTACTACATCTACACGAATAAAAATGCATATCAAATAAATTCTGGGTATGGGATACAACATAACATCATCAATGAATCATCATCGTGGAAAATACTGGCGTCTATCGACTACACCCCAAATTCCAATACCTCAGGCGCTGTCACTCTGATCGGCCATCAATCTGTAAATCTTATGGAACCTGAGTGCCCAACATCGACACTCGAAACATCATGAAAATATATGCCTGTAAATATATATATATGTGTGTGTGTGTGTGTGTGTGTGTGTGTGTGTGTGTCCCTCAACGACACATCAAAATCATGGAACCTGAGTGTCCAACATCGATACTCGAAACATGATGAAACCCGTGTCCAGTATCAACACGTAAATCCTCATATCTCAGGCGCCGCATCCTCAGATCGGTCCTCATATCCATCTCATATCATAACTCCAAAACGGTGTCCACCGGACATCCGCCGAGTTCTATACAATCACTGGTAGGTTCTACTCCGCCTGCCAGGTTCATCGTCTACACCACGAAAATCACCTCTTGCCCTGGGGAACCATACTGGGTCCACCATGTACCCATAGACGGTGCCTACCGCTCCTCGAATCGGGTATCTAAGACAAGTCTCAGAACCGAGAAAACTCATGGTGGACACACTGAAATATCATATCAAGAGAAACCAGGTTTTCAAACAATACATAAATTCTTGAAAATACTCCCACGGTTCTCAAATCCATAAATCACATGAAATCCATATCTCAATGCGTAAATCCATAAAATCTGATGTATGCAACATAAAACAGAAATATGAGCATATTAATGGAAAACCGCTCTTTTAAATGAATCCAGTTTTAAAATATATCATGTGGTTCCCAATTCCTCCGAAATCAAGTGCAGCATCATATGATGTGTACATGTAACTATAACAAGATATGTGTATCTACATGTAAGCAGGTATGTATGATACATTTCATAAGCGCAATAGCATAATAATCTGTAAGTGCACGGCGGCGCCCCGGCCGTCAAACCGAGGCCAAAATGCGGAAACAATAATTTACTTTAACTTTTAAACCGGCACCACTACGCACAAAAATCCCAGATCCGGCCATTAATCTAATCCTAGCTAACTAAAGAATGGGTAGAGAGATATACCGAGTGATCTGTGTCCTCCGGTCTTCTCGTCGTCGTCCCGATCTCCTCGCGGAATCTCCGGTCTTCACCTCCTCTCCGGAAGGGCACCACGTCGCCGGCTTCTTTTACGGGCTCCCACCTCTGGACCGAGGCAACTCGGGTACGAAGTTGGCGAGTCGACGTGCCCAAGATTTGTTGTAGTTGAAGTGAAGATCTATATGTCTCATTTGGGGTTGTAGGGAGTTGCCTTTTGGTGGAGGAAATGATATATGGAATTTTTGTGGTGAACTTAGGGATTTTTAGCAAGCATGAAGAGAAAAATCCCCACTACAAAAATTGGGACAGCCCCCTTAAGAGCATGACCAGCCAAAAACTTAGAGAGGTGAGAGAATGGGGTGAATTCTCATGAAAAAGAAGTGAGCTCCAACATCATGCAAGAGAGAGAAAAGGTGACCATGAAAAGAAATCATCACCAATCAAAACCAACACTCCACCAACCTCATCATAACCCATCACCATCACAAAAGTCAAGCAATGATGAGAAGAAGACGTCAAATGGTGGTAGAATTATCATGATACAATAATATGCAAATACCACCCTCCAAAATGCTTATTTGCACAAATGTAAATAAGCCCTCCTCCACCAATCTTCTGCCAATGAAAGATACAAAGAAATATAGCCGAAACGGAAAACAAACTGGCAACTCCAAAAACTGATCCCGTAATAAATTACAGGAAAACCCCGCTACTGTATATACATACCCGCATTTGTATTCCGACCGAATACAAATGCAATGAGACAAAATCTACACTGTACAATACTAGGATCCGGCTTAAACCAAAGCCCGCTAGTATTTTCCGTCCGATCATGATCCGTGCAATACCGCACGTATCTGATCAAACCCTGCCATATCTCCATACGGCCTCTACAGCCTTTCGCCCGAAACTTGAGCAACTGTCTGTGGGGGACTCTAAAGACTCGTCAATACTATAGCTGTGGATTTAACCACTAGCACGTCAGAGGTATTAGCCATACGTAACAGGCTACCAGCTATCGACCAAAAGGGACGTCGATGAGAGAACTCATCCTGACACCCTACTGAGCTTGTCAGTGACAATATCCGTACAGTCCAATCCGTTCGTTTATGAGCATCGCATGGCGGGCCTAGGGGGTTGGTAAAAGTCAGACCCCCAAAAGCGGTACAAGTCGTGTCGGAGTGTAGCCCAGAACACCCTGAGATACTACTGGAATACCTACCAGTAAATCTCCTGCCTCGACTGAGGGCTTTGTGTAATGGCTCTCCTAGACACAGCGCGACCTCACCCCCAATACCGGGGAGAGACGAACCCCTGAAGATCCGCTCACTGCCTCCATATGGCTCGAGACTGTACCCAACTAAAACCTGTTTGCCCGTCTCCTTTGAGCGTGGTAGGGTAGTAATCAAAGTACAGTGGGAACTCACACGAGACAAATGACTATCCTCAGGTCGATGAACTAACCTGTACACATGTCACCAGGGAACTGCTATCTGACGTCAGGTATAAGACCAACTAGCATGTTCCCGGCGAGTCCTGTCCGGTGTACTCATAACCCAATGAGCACCTGTATACATCTTAGGTGAACCAACTGACACCAGTGGCTTGTGAGACCGGCCACCGCCCCTCGTTGGGGTCTCGACTGTATACACTAGTCTACTCTGGATTATCGATGCCCTGTCTCGAAACACCCACGACTAGGGACCTTTTAAGGATGTGCTTATAGACTACCGGCTCCCATGTATATGATCGCCCTCATACTGCTGGCATTCAAGCAAGAATCCTAGGGGCTCTATCAACGTGTAATAGCGACCTGTAAGGTCATCTAAAGCAGTACACGATGATAAAGATAAACCAGATAGCATACTATCATCTTGAGTAAGACTGTCCTACCGGAATAGGTCCTCCCTCAATCATTGCAATCACGTGCCTGTGATCCAATAATTGACTCTGAGTGCGCTATCTCCAACAATCTCCCACTTGCACTCAAGGCTAATTATTGCGATGTCGCATACTCACAGCCCGTGTGATACCGAACACCCAACTCCTCTACTAATCAGTCTCACAAAGCTCGTTTGTGAAACTAATGCGTTCGAGGAATAGCCTCAGTGAGTGGATCCGCTCTAATGTTTCTATGTCTCTCTTTATCTCAAGTTCGCGGAGAAACTTATCTCCCGAAATGAGCAATACCTGTCTTAGAGTATGTCTGGATATCTGATGAGACCTAGCTCATAAATGAACTCCAAATCCAAACTTCTTAGACTGTATCGTCAACTGAACTTAATCAGTATCCTGCGCCATGCCTCCCTTAGTATCCCCTTGGACCACCTGTCCAAAATACTGCCCCTCGTCAGAAGGAAAACTATAACTCTGACAACCTCTCTGTCATCCAGGTCACCTTGGAAGCCTGGATGATAACTGTCTCCCGAATGAGGCTGTCGTTATCATATCCCTAGAACATTCACTTATGTTCTAAAACTGCTTCCGATTGTTTCTCCAGGATTGGATCAATATTAACTTATTGCATCTATTGCAAAAACAATATCTGGTGTGGTACTTGACATCTCATGATTGACTCAATTGCCTAAGCAAGTGATCTGCCAATTATGCACATCCCTCTCCCCTTTAGTCTGTAAGACACATTTAGAGAAGGTGACTCCATCACCTACAGGTACACCACCATGCCAGGAGTCGTCCATTCTAAAGCACCTCTAGAATGCTGTCTAAGTACCCTGATTGGGAAACTACCTAAATCCAGATCTAAAACCATAGATCCAGTAACCAGAATGTTTGATATAATATCCAAGTCCTATGTGGAGAAACCACTGTGTGACAACCAAAGCATAACCGATCGTAGTATAGGAGTTTCTTTTCCTACTCTGTGTATGTCATCCAAATACCAGGACATCACACCCTACTACCTTCTTAACAGATCCATCCCCTATTCTGATGAAGTCAAACCTATGACTGTCACATCAGAAATAGATGATCTATCTCCGCTATATCTGCTTTAGTCTATAAATAGACATAAGTCATTTGTCCACTATGCTTCCGCTGCTCCCACTGACCCTGACAACCCTCTGGCAGAGCCATATAGACATACACTTCTAAAGCTAGTTTAGAACGACGCTATACTCATCCTCCTGCCGGGTTTCACAGTCTGGAACAACAGCAATAGAAAGTCTGGGTAAACAAGAACCTCCCTGTCACCGTCCTTGAGCATACCGAAGTACCTCTCGAGTGCCTGAGCTTACCCACCATATCTGCGGAGTGGCCAATGGAATGTCAAACCAGATTGAATCTTTAGGTTCTTATCAAATTTTCAGTAATCGTTTGCGGTTCTGGAATCACTTCCAGTTCTACCATACTCCCACTACTGTTTTCTGAAAAAATCTATTTTTAATAAAACTGTGGCGAGTCAAGAACAATATCACTATTGATCTTCCAGATGGTAGAAAGTCAACCCTCATCATAGCCTGGGTCAACCCACAAACAGCCATTACAGAAACGTGCCTTGAGTTATCCAGAGTCTGGTTTTAAGCTTAAGCCGGACAACTCCCCGTACCTTAACAATGTCAAGATATGAACTGTTCTATATCCAATACAGAAACAGAGGCACCGATTTAATTGAACCAGATCCAAATCATGCAGCTGTCTCTAGTGCATGTCAACTAAATGGAAGGAGGCCGATCAGCGTTACTTAACTTAGGAATACTTCCAATTATGAGTAACCTGAAAGAGAAGCAAGTTCTCTTAATCATTACCATTAACTGAATACCATACAAAAGTATCTACATCTTCGATCACCTTGAAGAATCCCGATACTCGCAATACCTGGTTCTCTACTTTATTAAAATACCGATAACTTCTCAAAACTCAGACCTTGTGTTTCTACGAAACACTTGTCTAAGAACTAGAGAAGTCATAAGTAAACCGAATATAGTACGAGGACCAACCCCTCTGTCCTAATGGACACTGGACAACATACAATACTCTGTATAAGTCCCTTGAGTCTGATAACTCACTCTCTGTGTGTCGTAGGTTGAAAACTGTACTTATAGTTAAGGAGAATTACACTGCTATTTAATGCTCCTTACCTAGCCATCCACTGATATAGGTAAATGTCATAGACATAATTTCAAAAAGGTATATCTCACTCTATAAAAATAGACGTACAGATATATCAATTTGAAATTGGTGCATAACAGTGGATATCCAAAACCAAATATTTGCCGTCCGGCAAACAACCCAGGTGACTTCCTCAAATATCACCAATTACAACGAATTCCGATATAATGAGGATAATCACCTAATTCCTAATAACTCACTCCCACTCATCATCTGTAAAACCATACAGAGGTGAGAATCATACCTGGTAAATACATACCCTGGAGCAAGTTTCTAATTGGCAAATCAGTTTTCTTTTAACAGTACACAGCGAAACTGAAACATTGAAATGTTTCGATGGGGTATCCTGGTATTCTTAGTAATGCCTCTTCCATTATCAGATTCACAACTGTAACCGTATATTTCTATGCCATCTCTCCACATCCCTTCATATGTCTTTAGTCATTACCTTCTGCACACCCCTTTAGGCCAAATGGTTTTCTTCCTTCCCTACCGTTCGGCACCAGCCTATGGTTTGGAAGAAGACTATCCAATAAGAATAATGGGTGTATTGTCCTAATCCTAGGAGCACTCGCAATGCGAGAGAAGGTGAATATAAAAGACAACCGAATAAACCTTATTCCTATTTCTCCTGAACCAGAATCCATCCCCGAACTGGAACAATTTCCTTTCGAGTTCGTATATAACCATACGATGGAGTATCCAATAAACTGTGGATCTTCGTAGTGTCCTGAAGAAATACAAAGGTGAAGTGGGAGTGGTAATGAAATACCTGGTTTGGTCGCGAATATCAGTCGCAATTTACTTTGCCCTCTTACTAATCTTTTGATATGTCTTTACTTAATACCTTCTGCACACCATCGTTATGCTAATTGGTTTTTTTCATTCCCTACCGTTCGGCACAAGCCTATGGTTTGGAAGAAGATTATCCAATTTGCGTAATAGGTGTACTATCTCCTAAACCAAGGAGTACTCACAACCTGAGAGAAGGTAAAAGGAAAAGACAACTGAATAGTCCTATTCGTTTTCTCCAGAACGGAAACCATCCTCAAATAAATTCCTTCGAGTTCGTATATAACCATACGATGGTTTTGTCCAATGGAAGTGGACGTTCGTAGTAATACGGGGTGTCCCAGAGAAAAGGGTAAAAGTAGGAGCGGCAATGAGGTTTGCAACTCTGACAATCCAAAAGCCAATGTTTAAGAAGGTTCGGTCAACTTGGTCACTGAGTCATAGTCTAGGGTCGAGTCAATGGTCGCTGCCAAAGAGAGAGAGAAAAGAAACACTCAGCGTGGCACTCTAACCTAGATCAGAATGGTTACCAATTTATCTAATCTGGAAACCTCCCATTATACCATCAAATTCTCCTCCAAACCTGAAAGAAGAATTAGTCGGGATCACCCGAGGAGTAAACCAACTCATCAGTGGGAATCGGGATCCAACTATCATCGCATGATAACGTGACGGACTTCGCTCACGTTATCACACTCCCGAAGGTATGCGCATATCTGGCAAGTTTCAATTTCTTTAGAAACTCCCGATGTGATTTTTGCCCCATGCTCTTATGACCTTGACGAAGGCCAACAAATCATAAGTCACATGTCAAGTTCTACCCGTCATTCTCCAGGTTAATTTGAACCTACCCGTACAAGACCTTGACTTTGGCCAACAAGGCTATACGACTGTCCCAAACCAACGCATCTATCTATGCTGCAGAAAAGCAACAAGCAGCTATCATACACTATGCCTTGACGAAGGCCAACAAACATAGCATGAATACTACTTGCTACCCGTCTAAAACGACGGAGGGCTACGAATGGTTTCTGGCGAAAAACCTTTAACGTAATGAACTTGATATCGTTGAAGGAACCGGATAGCTTTTTAGAAAAATATAGTGACGAAAACCTTTGCTAAAGAGGTCACTCCCGGTGAAGGGATCTCGGCTCTTTCCCGTAGAATGAGGTGCAGGATATTCCAACTGAATACCACGATGCAAAGCAAAAGTAATCGGCTATAGTGAAGGTATTGCCCTGACGCAAACTTCTGTCCAAGGGGTCACTCCCGGAGAAGGGATCTCGGCCCTTGCCTCGTCGACTAAGGTGCTGGATATTCATAACCGAATACCACTGTGCAAAACAAAAGAGAACGCCCTTGCAATAACAGCTTTTTAAAAAATGTTCCAACAACATCAAAATAGGTTTGTTTAACTTGCATTGATCCGAATCAATGCAGTCTTATCAATTGATCACACCAATAAAGAACGAAAATAATGATATTCGTATATGCCATCCTCATTCGCCACTGGGGTCCCGTCATTACCCGTTAGGTTAGTTAACTAACGACAGAGTGGGGACTGGACTAGCGCGGATGCAAAACATATACAACATCTACTAGTATATATATCAATATATAATATTTCGCTCAAGGCGTGATAAAATGCAACATCACAGAAATGTAATAAGCATCACAGAACAATACAGATATCTGGGATCCCCGGGTTTCACAGAGCCGCTACTGAAACCCGACGTTCCCCTGGTCGTGTGGATAGCCTGTGCAAAGAAATCCTAGACCCCTACGGGCGCGGCAAGTTACCCGCCAAAACCTAAAGCGAGGCAACCCCCTTCAGCAACGTGAATGGACCACCCAGCACTTCACGGAATCTGGTAACTTAGGTACCCTTCCTGGGTCAACCTGTACCCCCTACGAGTGCGGCGAATAGCCCGCCAATTCTAGAGTAAAGCCCCCTCCGTCTCAACGCCGTGAGATACGGGCTCGTTGCCCTCTAGAACCTGGCTATCCGTGCATCCCACCGCGGGGTAATCCTAGTACAGAAAGTAAAATATACATACAACGGGTACATCGACCTCACCCTGGTCGTGCCCCAAAAGAATAATATACAAACGGGAAGTGACGGCAGTCCACATGTCGGACGCTCGCCCCGCAATATCAAATGTACATAATACAATCAAAACTGTACTAACATTGCATCCAGGCTATCCCCCACGACCAATCCGCAACATCACAGCACAACACAGAACATCAACGTGAATGTCACGTTCGCAAATCCATCTAACCGGGCTATAGCAGTTAGACAGGATTTACCGATCGAGTGACATTCACGGTCGCAGATATAATGTAAATACTGTGAACTAATGTGTTTAAAATTTTCGATCGATCAAATATACCCAAGTGGGCCCCAAGCACTACTGTAGCACTCACAGAAAATCGGGGCCCAAAAAGAATGTTCCAAAAACCCTATTTTCAAGTCAGAAGCTCTCTGTGAAAATTTGGTCAATGAACAGTCAATCCTGCGGCGGAACCGTGGCCAATGCGTGGGTTTGGCCGCGGTTCCGTGGTGATAAGGTGACGTCACGCAACCAATTTTTCTCAGACTGCTTAGAATTCCCTGCACATGTTTCTGCAACGTACTGAAAAATTTTGGAGCTAAAAAAATTTCGACAGAAACTGATGCAAATGAAAATACGGTTTTTGGAAAATCCGATCGATCGAACTTGTAAACACGTTAGAGCAAGCTAGACTAGGTTAATGGCCTGGCTCTGATACCAGTGTAAGTGCACGGCGGCGCCCCGGCCGTCAAACCGAGGCCAAAATGCGGAAACGATAATTTACTTTAACTTTTAAACCGGCACCACCGCGCACAAAAATCCCTGATCGGGCCATTAATCTAATCCTAGATAACTAAAGAACGGGTAGAGAGATATACCAAGTGATCTGTGTCCTCCGGTCTTCTCGTCGTCATCCCGATCTCCTCGCGGAATCTCCGGTCTTCACCTCCTCGCCGGAAGGGCGCCACGTCGCCGGCTTCTTTTACGGGCTCCCACCTCTGGACCGAGGCAACTCGGGCACGAAGTTGGCAAGTCGACGTGCCTAAGATTTGCTGTAGATGAAGTGAAGATCTATATGTCTCATTTGGGGTTGTAGGGAGTTGCCTTTTGGTGGAGGAAATGATATATGGAATTTTTGTGGTGAACTTGGGATTTTTAGCAAGCATGAAGAGAAAAATCCCCAATACAAAAATTGGGACAGCCCCCTTAAGAGCATGGCCGGCCAAAAAACTTGGAGAGGTGAGAGAATGGAGTGAATTCTCATGAAAAAGAAGTGAGCTCCAACAACATGCAAGAGAGAGAAAAGGCGATTACGAAAAGAAAACATCACCAATCAAAACCAACACTCCACCAACCTCATCATAACCCATCACCATCACAAAAGTCAAGCAATGATGAGAAAAAGAAGTCAAATGGTGGTAGAATTATCATGATACAATAATATGCAAAGGACCACCCTCCAAAATGCTTATTTGCACAAATGCAAATAAGCCCTCCTCCACCAATCTTCAGCCAATGAAAGATAGAAAGAAATATGGCCGAAACGGAAAACAAACTGGCAACTCCAAAAACTGATCCCGTAATAAATTAGGAAAACCCCGCTACTGTATATACATACCCGCATTTGTATTCAGACCGAATACAAATGCAATGAGACAAAATCTACACTGTACAATACTAGGATCCGGCTTAAACCAAAGCCCGCTAGTATTTTCCGTCCAATCATGATCCGTGCAATACCGCATGTATCTGATCGAACCCTGCCATATCTCCATACGGCCTCTACAGCCTTTCGCCCGAAATATGAGCAACTGTCTGTGGGGGACTCTAAAGACTCGTCAATAGTATGGTTGTGGATTTAACCACTAGCACGTCAGAGGTATTAGCCATACGTAACGGGCTACCAGCTATCGACCAAAAAGGACGTCGATGAGCGAACTCATCCTGACACCCTACTGAGCCTGTCAGTGACAATATCCATACAGTCCGGTCCATTCGTCTATGAGCATCGCATGGCGGGCCTAGGGGGTTGGTAAAAGTCAGTCCCCCAAAAGCGGTACAAGTCGTGTCGGAGTGTAGCCCAGAACACCCTGAGATACTACTGGAATACCTACCAGTAAATCTCCTGCCTCGGCCGAGGGCTTTGTATAATGGCTCTCCTAGACACAGCGCGACCTCACCCCCAATACCGGGAGAGACGAACCCCTGAAGATCCGCTCACTGCCTCCATGTGGCTCGGGACTGTACCCAACTAAAACCTGTTTGCACGTCTCCTTTGAGCGTGGTAGGGTAGTAATCAAAGTACAGTGGGAACTCACACGAGACAAATGACGATCCTCCGGTCGATGAACTAACCTGTACACATGTCACCAGGGAACTGCTATCTGACTTCAGGTATAAGACCAACTAGCATGTTCCCGGCGAGTCCTTTCCGGTGTACTCATAACCCAATGAGCACCTGTATACATCTTAGGTGAACCAACTGACACCAGTGGCTTGTGAGACCGGCCACCGCCCCTCGTCGGGGTCTCGACTGTATACACTAGTCTACTCTGGAGTATCGATGCCCTATCTCGAAACTCCCACGACTAGGTACCTTTTAAGGATGTGCTTATAGACTACCAGCTCCCACGTATATGATCGCCCTCATACTGTTGGCAGTCAAGCAAGAATCCTAAGGGCTCTATCAACGTGTAATAGCGACCTGTAAGGTCACCTAAAGCAGTACACGATGATAAAGATAAACCAGATAGCATACTATCATCTTGAGTAAGACTGTCCTACCGGAATAGGTCCTCCCTCAATCATTGCAATCACGTGCCTGTGATCCAATAATTGACTCTGAGGGCACTATCTCCAACATAATCGACGTCTCAATGTCAGATAACAATACAATACCACTTATGGGTATATATAGCTATAGCAAGGTATGTGAGTGTATATGTAAGTATGTATGCATGATGTACATATAACTATAGCAAGATATGTGGGTGTACATGTAAGTATGTATGCATGATGTACATGTAACTATAGCAAGATATGTGGGTGTACATGTAAGTATGTATGCAGGATGTACATGTGTAACGACCCTAATATTACAATACCTTCGAGTTTTCTTTCTTTAGTAAAATATTGTATTTATTTATTCTTAGTATTTTTTTGTTTTCTATTAAATATATTATTTTATTATTCCATCTATTTTTTCCCAAACCCATTTCTTTAAACTAAATCTTAACCTATTCAAAATTAAATACAAGACATGACCCAGCCCATAACCCAAATCCAATATCATTTTCATTTTCTTTTATAAAAATATGAGCCCAAAAGCCCACTTTCTTTTCAAGCAACAACATATATTTAATTCTAATTAAATACATGCATGAACAACCTTGTAGCTTATTGGTTAAGTCCTTTCATTGTTATTCCATAAATCACATGTTCTAATCCCCATTCTTGCAATTATTTTTTTTTATCAATTTTTTTATTCTTCTCATAACATACAAATGAGACCTTTCATTTCATATTCTTTTTAACTCCCGAAATAATTAGAATGGTTATGAGCCATGATTTATTAGAATTATGGTGGTCATAAACTTTTTTATATCTCACTACTCTTTCTTTTCATCATCACACCTTTCTATCATTTCGCATATCCTTCTTTATCTAAATTCCCCGAAGAAGAACATAAAGAAATTCTCAAGAAGGTCTCGCTAGTAACGCGAAGTTATCGGCGGATAGACAAACCCAGTGACAATACCGACTTGTGTAAGTAAGTCCCTTCTCTCTTTCCCTCCCTCCATCTCTTTCTCTTTCTCTTTATTTTTTTTATATTGCCATGAAAAACTTCCCTTGTCATATCATAGTCCATAAATAATTAATTAAATGGATACATATATAAATAATGAACATACACACATATATAGTTTGTAAAGTCTTTTTCATTACTCTCAATCCATATGTTAAGATTTCATAGTGACCGATTAGAATTGGATCGTTTTTTTTATTGTATTTTAAATTACCTTATTTAAATTTATAAAAAAAAATGAAGTTACGAATAAATACCATGATTTCCTCATTCTCACATATGACATATCAATACTTTTATCTTTAAAATAATTTTTAAAAATTAATTTTCACATCTAAAAATCCTAGGAAAATTAGGATAAATACTAGATAGAAATTTAGGTTTACGGTAAAAATTTCATATCAAACCGAATAACGATTTACAAGTTACGTAATTTTTATTCACTGTTTTTAAAACTAGAAAACTACCAATATGGGTCTTCGAGAGAGACGATAACTCTATAATCTTTAATCCAAATTAAGTGTTTTCAGATTTTTTGAACATTTACATCGAAATATATATATTTTCTTCGTTTTATATTTTTACTGAAAATCGACGTAAAATATAGAAATCTATGTTACAATATTAAGTGACGGATCTTGACAGAATCTGTCCTGATTCGTACACTATTTTTAAATAAGATATAACTCGAACACCCAATGTCCGTTTGTGACAAAATTTAGATGTGTAGATGCATAATTGACAGAACAATAATTTCTTGTATATTATATTACTTAAAAATGTATGAAATAACCCGATATAGTCTTTGCAATATAACATACAGTTACTGTCCAGAAATCTGAATTTATGTTTTAAACGCTGATATTAAAATGATCATAACTAGATTTTAAGAAATCCAAATCGTGCGAATCTTAGTGTTTTGGATAATTATGTCGTAAGACCTACAATTTTCTAATAATCATCATAACCTGAAACCTGATGGAAATTGACCGAAACTATGTTTTAAAAATATGTGACGGTGCCGAATAGATTCTGATCTGTTTTGCGCGACAATACGAAAACATATATACCTCCAAAACAGCTAGTCGTATTTAGGTGAAACTGGAACTCACGCATGAAAAACACTTAGAGCCATATTTCTGTTTATATTCCGCATTTGTTCGACTTGATTAATTAGTCGTACATAATATTTCTTTACAGCATTGTTTATGGTAGTTACTCGATTAATATACTTGACTCATTTCATGTTATTCGAACATGTATACATATTTATCTTGATCATTAAATTGTTGTATGTACATAAAATCGATAATTAAATACTTGAGTTGTATTTTGAAATGTATAAAAAAATATTTTTACATAAAACCCCCTCAAGTTCTATAAATTACCCTTAGGACCCTTGTAAACATAGGTTTAAGCGGGACCAATCTCTTGAGCCTCAGGGAGCCGGAGAAGTGAGTGCTTGGCTATTTAAGATAGACAACTTAACAAACGGTGTTATTAACACGGTAATCGTCTTTGAAAAAGACACAAATCCTGCCGCCCATGTGCAGCGGTAACCGATAACATCAAAACCTAATTCAGGATTCAATTTCTTTTCTAATTGTCTGACTCAGACTGAGTCTCATTATAATAATCTGACTTGAATATGATTCAAGTACAATCTACAATATAACTATTCAATATGAATCCATATATTCAATCTGTTCAAACTATTAAATCTATATTGACTGAACCGAATCATGGATATACTTCCATTTACATGATTCTCCAGTCACATCCATGATTCTCCAGTTACATCCATTTACTGATATCATGGTTTCGGCAAGTCATCAAATTATACAATCTATATTATAAGACAATACAAGTTGCAATACAATTCAAATAATACAACAATACAAATAAGACATCGCGGGGTTTAAGGGGTAGATTGGTACGGAAGGTGTTAGAAGTGGCACGAGACTGCAAGATTTAAGACACCTAACCTGAATTCAATTGTCGTTGTTCCGGGTTGTATAACGGAGCCTTGTACTTCCATTTGCCTTTAGTCTCTGGCATATAGAGACTCCTCTCGTATACACTGGCATTCTTCTGTACCAAGCTACAAACAATAGCGTTAACACTAAATACAACATTATAACAATCAAATATAACTTTAAAAGCTACTCTCTCTCTCTCTCCCTCTCTCTGTCTACTCTACTTCTCCCTTTTTCTTTGGGACTTACCGAGCGATTTGTTCGCTGACGACATTCTCTTTCTTCTTCTTTGAATGTCGTCAGGTGTTTCGGACCTTCCAGAAATCGAGCCCAGCATTGAAGACTTGGACCAGCTAGCCTACGACCCAGAGCTTTAGATTCATTGTACACATTTCTTTTCAGTACTTTCCATTTCTGTTATGCCACTGTTTAGGCATTGCTTTCATTCAGATGTATTTACTTTTCCATGTACTGTAAAAGAATGTTAATAAATAAAGTTTCTATTCATTACATTTGTCTCTTGTGTATATTTCTTTTATATTGCTTAGTTACGCTTAGCGTATTTACTTCAGAGTAAACACGTAGCGGCGTCGTCACGTCCT
The DNA here is from genome assembly GCA_030015575.1 of Agapanthus africanus. Classification (NCBI taxonomy): domain Eukaryota; kingdom Viridiplantae; phylum Streptophyta; class Magnoliopsida; order Asparagales; family Amaryllidaceae; genus Agapanthus; species Agapanthus africanus. The sequence goes on from JASDDO010000019.1 coordinate 752,306,324, forward strand.
CTGTCCATACACTGGGAAGCGGGACGTGACAGGTTTTGTTGGTGGCCCATGCAGGTCAGAGCTGTATAGAACACTATCATGCAGTTCAGTTCTGCGTGGACAACCTAAGAAATATAACACAAGAACCAGCAACTAAAAACATTCTTTACAATTCAAATTTCTTGAATCTTCCAATTACATCTGTCCTAAACCAAAATCCCCTCACCTCTTTTACAATCTTACCAAAACTTTCACATCCTTTCGTTCTTCCAAATATTTTTCTTGCACTATCAATAGTTCTGTCACTAAATTTGTTTTGAATCTGTTACACTTTCCATTTACAAATTTCGAGGACGAAATTTTTATAAGGAGGGTAGAATGTAACGACCCTAATATTACTATACCTTCGAGTTTTCTTTCTTTAGTAGAATATTGTATTTATTTATTCTTAGTATTTTTTTGTTTTCTATTAAATATATTATTTTATTATTCCATCTATTTTTTCCCAAACCCATTTCTTTAAACTAAATCTTAACCTATTCAGAATTAAATGCAAGACATGACCCAACCCATAACCCAAATCCAATATCATTTTCATTTTATTTTATAAAAATATGAGCCCAAAAGCCCACTTTCTTTTCAAGCAACAGCATATATATAATTCTAATTAAATATGTGTATGAATAACTTTGTAGCTCATTGGTTAAGTCCTTGCATTGTTATTCCATATATCATATGTTCAAATCCCCATTCTTACAATTATTTTTTTTATCAATTTTTTTATTCTTCTCATAACATACAAATGAGACCTTTCATTTCATATTGTTTTTAACTTCCAAAATAATTAGAATGGTTATGAGCCATGATTTATTAGAATTATGGTGGCCATAAACTTTTTTATATCTCACTACTCTTTTTTTCATCATCACACCTTTCTATCATTTCACATATCCTTCTTCATCTAAATTCCCCGAAGAAAAACATGAAGAAATTCTCAAGGAGGTCTCGCTAGTAACGCGAGGCTATCGGCGGATAGACAAGCCCAGTGATAATACCGGCTTGTGTATGTAAATCCCTTCTCTCTTTCCCTCCCTTTATCTCTTTATCTTTCTCTTTATTTTTTTTATATTGCCATGAAAAACTTTTCTTGTCATATCATAGTCCCTAAATAATTAATTAAATGGATACATATATAAATAATGAACACACACAAACATACACACATATATAGTTTGTAAAGTTTTTTTCATTACTCTCAATCCATATGTTAAGATTTCATAGTGACCGATTAGGATTGCATCGTTTGTTATTGTATTTTAAATTACTTTATTTAAATTTGTAAAAAAAAATGAAGTTACAAATAAATACCATGATTTTCTCATTCTCACATATGACATATCAATACTTTTATTTTTAAAATAATTTTTAAAAATTAATTTTCACATCTGGAAATCCTAGGAAAATTAGGATATATAATATATAGAATTTCAGGTTTACGTTAAAAATTTCATATCAAACCGAATAACGGTTTAGAAGTTACGTAATTTTATTCACTGTTTTTAAAACTAGAAAACTGCCAATAAGGGTCTTCTTCGAGAGATCATAACTCTATAATCTTTAATCCAAATTAAGTGTTTTCAGATTTTTTGAACATCTACATCGAAATATATAGATTTTATTTGTTTTATATTTTTACTGAAAACCACGTAAAATATAGAAATCTGTGTTACAATATTAAGTGACGGATCTGGACAGAATCTGTCCTGATTCGTACACTATTTTTAAATAGGACATAACTCGAACACCCGATATCCGTTTGTGACAAAATTTAGATGTGTAGATGCATAATTGACAGAACTGTAATTTCTTGTATATTATATTACTTAAAACGCATGAAACAACCCGATATAGGCTTTGCAATATAACATATAGTTACTGTCCAGAAATCTGAATTTCTGTTTTAAACGCTGATATTAAAATGATCATAACTAAAGTTTAAGAAATCCAAATCATGCGAATCTTAGTGTTTTAGATAATTATATCATAAGACCTACAATTTTCTAATAATCATCGTAACCTGAAACCTGATGGAAATTGACCGAAACTATATTTTAAAAATATGTGACGGTGCCGAATAGATTCTGATTTGTTTTGCGTGACGATACGAAAACATATATACCTCCCAAACCGGTAGTCGTATTTAGGTGAAACTGGAACTCACGCATGAAAAACACTTAGATCCATATTTTTGTTTATATTCCGCATTCGTTCGACTTGATTAATTAGCCGTACATAATATTTCTTTACAACATTGTTTATGGTAGTTACTCGATTAATATACTTGACTCATTTCATGCTATTCGAACATGTATACATATTTATCTTGATCATTAAATTTTTGTATGTACATAAAGACGATAATTAAATACTTGAGTTGTATTTTGAAAAGTATACAATATTATTTTTACATAAAACCCCCTCAAGTTCTTTAAATTACCCTAAGGACCCTATTAAACATAGGTTTAAGCGGGACCAATCTCTTGAGCCTCAGGGAGCCGTAGAAGTGAGTGCTTGCCTATTTAAGATAGACAACTTAACAAACGGTGTTATTAACACGGTAATCGTTTTTGGAAAAGACACAAATCTTGCCGCCCATGTGCAGCGGCAACCGATAACATCAAAACCTAATTCAGGATTCAATTTCTTTTCTAATTGTCTGACTCAGACTAAGTCTCATTATAATAATCTGACTTGAATATAATTCAAGTACAATCTACAATATAACAATTCAATATGAATCCATGTATTTAATCTGTTCAAACTATTAAATCTATATTGACTGAACCGAACCATGGATATATTTCCATTTACATGATTCTCCAGTCACATCCATGATTCTCCAGTTAAATCCATTTACTGATATCATGGTTTCGGCAAGACATCCAATTATACAATCTATATTGCAAGACAATACAAGTTGCAATACAATTCAAACAATACAACAATACAAACAAGATATCGCGGGGTTTAAGGGGTAGATTGATACGGAAGGTGTTAAAAGTGGCACAAGACTGCAAGATTCAAGACACCTAACCTGAATTCAATTGCCGTTGTTCCGGGTTGTATAACGGAGCCTTGTACTTCCATTTTCCTTTAGTCTCTGGCATATAGAGACTCCTCTCGTATACACTGGCAGTCTTCTGTACCAAGCTACAAACAACAGCGTTAACATCAAATACAACATTATAACAATCAAATATAACTTTAAAAGCTACTCTCTCTCTCCCTCTCTCTGTCTACTCTACTTCTCCCTTTTTCTTTGGGACTTACCGAGTGATTTGTTCGCTGACGACATTCTCTTTCTTCTTCTTTGAATGTCGTCAGGTGTTTCGGACCTTCCAGAAATCAAGCCCAGCATTGAAGACTTGGACCAGCTAGCCTACGACCCAGAGCTTTAGATTCATTGTACACATTTCTTTTCAGTACTTTCCATTTCTGTTATGCCATTGTTTAGGCATTGCTTTCATCAGATGTATTTACTTTTCCATGTACTGTAAAAGAATGTTAATAAATAAAGTTTCTATTCATTGCATTTGTCTCTTGTGTATATTTCTCTTATATTGCTTAGTTACGTTTAGCGTATTTACTTCAGAGTAAATACGTAGCGGCCACGTCGCGTCCTCTGCCCGTATACTGGGAAGCGGGGCGTGACAACATGTAGCTATAGCAAGATATGTGTAAGCAGGTAGGTATAGCATGTATACTACATTTCATATACGCAGCGGAATAAGAATCATTGTCTCAATGACAATAACCGATACAATATCACATATGTATATAAGTAATGCGTGTCATGGCAATTACCGACGGTGTGTGTGTAGCATACAATTTGTGCTCGTGCAACATGAACCGTCAGTAATGGTGTTGTGTCCAATAGGTACCAAGTCAAGGCACAACAGGTAATAATATGCAATGACGCTCATGCGCAATCAACTCATATGCGCATAAACATGCAGCTATAATATCATATCCAGCCCTGACGCATAACGCCATACGGGCGATTTCCCCGTAGATGTTAAATCTACTCACCGATGATCTCGTGCTAAGAAAATCCGACCACCTGCTTCCCTTTCTTCGCAGCGTCCGAAGTCCCTGCTTGCGATCCTAAAATCTCACAAATACAATACATAAGGCTAAATATCCTGCGCCGACACAAAGATAACGAGACGCAAGGATAACGTCCACAAGATAAACACACTGTGCACCTAGTGCACAAAACGCATACGACATCGGCACAATCCTAGCTAGGATCGCTAAACTATACAACCACCAAACCTAGACCCCGATCGTACCGATCGCGCATTCACAACACAATATATATCGTGGAAGATAATATATATAATATCGCAACGTCAAATGAAACACATGCCTAATTTAACCGAAAACCTAGTAAGCAACTTTTAATCATTTTAGCTCAAGTCTAGAAGTTTAAACAATTCTAGCGATCATAATCATCACAAAGTAGCTTAACTAAGTCACACAAACCTTTACTACAATTTTAATCTTACCCATATAAGATTTCGTAAAAGTTAGTTTGCAATTAAGCTTAATTAGACAATTAGGAAAATAACAAATAACAATCTCACAACTAGGTTAAGTTTTCTAATTCTAAACTTCTCCATTAACCATTTCAACCAATCAAAACCCTAACTTGATCTTCACAACTCTTTCATGAATTTCTAAACATGCTAATTAAAGCTATATTTAAACATCTAATGACTAGATTAAGGTAATTAAACAACACTAAAGCTTAGGGTTAGGATTTTATACCTCACTTAGATTCACAAACTTGCAACTAAACTTCCAAATTAGCCTCCATAATTCTAACTTTCATGAAAATCCAAGCTCGGTTAAGCTTAAAGAATAATGGGTATAGATTTGTATTTGAGTTTGTGGGATTATTTGATGATTTTTGATGAATTATTTGAGCTTGAAGAAGTGAAAATGGGGTGAGGGAAATGATGGGGCAGTAAGGGGGGCTCGGCCAAAAGGGGAAAAAGAGGTGGTTGTGGAAATTGTGTGGAAATTTCTAGCCTAAGTTCACAATTAATTCTCAATTAAAGCACCTCCCATCATGCCACCTTTTAATCTTTAATTAAAATCTTCTTTAATTCCAACAAATATCTAGATATTATCAAGGATATTTTCAAAGAAGTCAAAGTGCTTAATCTTGTGATTAAGTTAGTATAAATTCACTTTAGCATAATTAACCCAATCAAATTTGTAATTACCACTAATTAAGTGTATAATTAAAAACTTATAATAATATTTTAATTAAGGAAAAAAAATATTTAAGTGAACTAAAATTTTCAAGTGACAACTAAAAACCATAAACTAGCAATTTCCTAGTTAAACTAGGTGCAGTTAAGTCTATACTGAAAAATGATCACTTCTAGATTTTTACGGAAAACACAGTTTATTTTATCTATTAACGGAAAATTCGCATAACGATTTCTAAAACGTAACAAAAGCACGAGAGCGCCAGCGCCAGAACTAAAAGTTCTTCACCCTTGGATCAAAGATCCAACGGAGATGATAAATCATCAGAGCACAGAATTAAATTCTGATTGAGGAAATACTCCTCAAATCTTTCTAAATAAGGAAGATTGTGCTCTATAAATCAGAGCACCGTTGGATCAAAGATCCAATGGAGATTAAAAATCACCAAGATACAGAATTAAATTCTGATTGAGAAAATACTCCTCAAATCTTTCTAAATAAGAAAGATTGTGCTCTGTAAATCAGAGCACCGTTGGATCTTTGATCCAACGGTGATTAAAAATCACCAAGATACAGAATAAGCTCTGTATAGGAAAATATTTTCCCAACCTTATTAAAAACAAGAAAAATGTCTTCCGTAAAACAGAAGTCCTTGGATCAAAGATCCAATGGTGGATAAAATCCCCAAATCAATCAGAGATCTCTCAATGAGAGATTTTCTTAACTGATTCAACAAATCAGCCTCCCCTATATAAATGACCCAAGACTTCAAGTCTTGTACAGAAGAACCCCTCCATAAACTTCAAACTTCAAAGACGAGAGCAATTTCTTCTCACGGTAAATAACAAGAAGAGAGATCATAGCATCTCCTCCATATTTAAGAGTTTAACTCTCACATCAGAAGAACTTAGTTCTTTTTCCAGATCACATATCTATAAGACAAAGTCTTTCATAAAAGTAAGAGAGATCATAGCATTTCCTCCAGATCTAAGAGTTTAACTCTCACATCAGAAGAACTTAGTTCTTTTTCCAGACCTCAGATCTATAAGATGAAGCCTTTCATAAGTGAGAATCAAATTCTAAGAGAATTGAATTGGGAAGAACAAAAACTCAGTGCTTAGCGCTCAAAGTCTAGCGCTCAGCGCCGAGCGCTCCACGTGCTCCTCATGTGAGCGCTATTTGAGCAGGAGTGCTTAGCACTCAGTGGTTGGCACTCAGCGCCAAGCGCTCTACGTGCCCCTCACGTGGGCGTTGATAAAATAAAGAGTGCTTAGCACTCAGTGGTTGGCGCTCAACGCCAAGCGCTCCACGTGCCCCTCACGTGGCGCTAATAAAATAAGGAATGCTTAGCACTCAGTGGTTGGCGCTCAGCGCCAAGCGCTCCACGTGCCCCTCACATGGGTGCTAATAAAATAAAAAGTACTTGGTACTCATTGCCTGGCGCTCAGTGCCAAGCGCTCCACGTATTCCTCACGTGAGCGCTATCAAGTGTTTAACACTCCATATAAAAGAATACAAATAAAACAACAAGAATAAAAGGTGTCAAAACCCATTTCAGTGCTCAGCACTGCTGATGCAGAAAGGGGACCAAGCCCAAATAAATAATCAAGTGGGCTAAGCTCAAGGTTGGTCAAATCCCAAATTAACCCAACCCATATGATTTTAAATTGGAGTTAGTCCTAAACAAGATCATCAAATCTTTGATGAACATTCACTGGTTCAAGGGTACATCTCTTCATACCTCTGATACATGTCGTTGTAATTCTTCAACGTCTTCATAGAGATGGAGGGTCCCAATAACCAATAACTTTTGGCGCATCCCCAAACTGTCAAACCTAAACCCTACAGATGATGTCGTCTTTAAACCCTGCAGACTATGATGTCTTTAAACACAGACTATGATGTCTTTAAACCCTACAGACTATGATGTCCTTAAACCCTATAGACTATGATGTCTTTAAACATAGACTATGATGTCTTTAAACCCTACAAACTATAATGTCTTTAAACACAGACTATGATGTCTTTAAACCCTACAGACTATGATGTCTTTAAACACAGACTATGATGTCCCTAAACCAAATGGACCGCAATGTCCCTAAACTAAATTCTACGGACTATGATGTCCTTAAACATGGACTATGATGTCCTTAAACCCAATGGACCGCAATGTCCCTAAACTAAATTCTATGGGCTATAATGTCCTTAAACATGGACTATGATGTCCTTAAACCCAATGGACCGCAACGTCCCTAAACTAAACTCCATGGACTATGATGTCCTTAAACCTGCATGGACTATGATGTCCTTAAACCCAATGGACCGTGACGTCCTTAAAACTAAAACGATGGAGCTCAAATGCTCTTTTGTTGGATCAAAAATGATCCTGAACCCTCGTTGAGTAGATCTTAGTCTAAAATTAGACTAACGTATCCTCAAAAAACATTTAAGTTGATCTTAATCTCAAACGAGATTAACGATCCTTAAATCAAACAAACCCAAATCTATGAAAATACGGATTTGGACTAATCCACGCCCTACGGGCGACAACAAAAATTAGTCTCCATATACAATCCACGGGAAACCAAAAACAAAACAAACACACACGACACGAAGTGAACATCTGGAGAAGGATAAAGTGGTTATCGCTACGCGGTAACGTAATTAACTGCAGAGGCTTGCGCCTGCAGGGAAGAGCGTCCGCACAATAAAAAAACCCTCACAATGAGGGGGAATCTGACGAAGTCTGCTACAACGGCCGCATCCATTTAAACCTCCGAAGCACGATGCCATAAATCAACTTGGCATCTTCGGAGAGGTGGAAGGATAAAACCAAATAGCATCTGCCCCAAAAATTCAAGCCAGACATCCTAATGTCCCGGTCGTGTCTTTCGGCGGCGAACAGATTCTGGCACGCCCGATGGGACCTTTTCCTCTTTCCACTCCACACTTCGTGTGTCGTGTTTTGCGAACAAATCACGGTCTGGTATGGTTGCCTGTGGATTCGAGGTACTAAGATTTGGTGTCTTGCTCCCGTGCAGAGAAAAGAAGATCAATGGCTTCCAGCTGCACCAACTGCAACAACAACTCCCGCTCCGCCCCGTATGGAAGAGTAACTTACGAGCCCCAAGCGGCCTCCATCTTCGCAATACCGGTGGAACAGGTGACACAGGCCACCACTGGGTTGTTCTTCGGAACCATGCTCGTGCCAATGAGCTTCAACGCTCCAATGCCTTCACAGGAAGCTCCAAAGAAGTCGGTCTTTGATCGGCTTGCAACTGCCGCGGCCTATAACACCCTAGTTCATTTATACCAATTCCAGTTCGCGTATTTCTTTAATTCTGGTATTTTCCTGATATCTGTGTTTTGGACGCGAATAGGATATTTGACATCTGTATTTGCATCCGACCCGACCCGCTTGCTTTGAACCTGTCTTGGTTCATGTTCATAATTTATCCTGACTTGTTGCGTAGACATGTGCACTTTCATGAACACTGCATACTGGCATTTTATCTGGCATTGCAATTTTATAATATAACATTTTAAGTCACGTAAAATAATTTAAAAATACACTGCATGGCCTGCATGATACCCCTAACCCTGTGGTAGCATCCGCGCATCTTGTTCTCGTCCCGTTCAGTGAAACGGAATTGTTTGGATGGCTACGCACATGTACGTGCATCCGTTCTTAGGGGCATGCATTTTAATTACCCGGACATTCATTTTGAATTTTGGTCGTCGCATATATTTTTCGTATTTTAAAACTGAATTTTAGACCCGACCCGGGCGTATTTTGGACTAAATTTGTATTTACCTGAAAATCCAATTTTATTTAATTTAATATCTTTATTTTAAATCTACAGTTTAAATTTAATTAACCGAACAAATCTTTTTCTAAAAATCTAAACCTATTAACTAACCAGCTCTCTCTCTCTGGCCCCCCACCACTCTGTCCCTCTCTCTCTCTTAGAAATCTCTTTCTCTCTCCCTGCCTTTCTCTCTCTCTCTCTCCTTCTTTCTTTATTCTAACCACTACGAGACAAAACCATCTCTCCTCTCCTCTCTCTCTCTCTCCTCTCGCCTACTCTCTCTCTCCTCTCTCGCATCTCCTTCTCTCTCCTCTTGCGGTGAACGAGATTCCGTCACCGCCCCTCAAGCTTACACTCACCTCCCTTCACCGACTCCTATTTTCTCTCCTTTTCTTTCTTTAAATCCCCCAGCCTCCTCTGCGAGAACCCATCAAACTCCTCACTTCCCCCTTAACCCTAACCCTAAAACTTCATCTCCTCTTCACCCTCACCTCACCAAGCCTCCATCTCCTCCTCCTCGTCACCTTCTTCTCCTTCTTCCTCCTTCCCGAGCCCATACCTGCACCCCTGCACACCCACAGAACTCGTCGTCGGCGATCCCTTCACATCGCCGTCACCACCACCATTCTCCTCTCCCCCTCCTCTGCACTTCTCTTCCTCCTCTCTCCAAACCTGAGCCCAAGATCCCTGCACACCAAGAAACCCCAGCCTGCACCTTCAAAACCCAAACCCAAACCTAACCCTAACTTCTTGAAGCCAAGCCCTAGCTCGCCGCCATTGATCTCGTCGTCACCCTCACATCTCTCCTGACCACAAAACACCTATAACCCTATGAGCTTCATGTAGGGTTACTAGGCACACCAAGGAGGCTCTATAAGGCATCAACCATGCCGGATTAAAATTTTAGCATGCCGAACAACCCTAAGCTAGATCGTTGACTAGAAATTAGGCGATAACAATGGCAAGTAAATCACATTTACACTAAAGGAAAGGGACTACAACCTTTGTAGATCCGGTCCTCCACTTCCAAAGCTCCGTGACGACGTCACTTCGCTGCGATCAACCAACTCCCGGACTCTCGGACGGCTCCATGAGGAATTGCAACGGGATCGCTTAAAGTCTTCGATGCCGAAGATGATCTATGTCGAGGGAATACAGACTCAAGCTTCTACCTCACTAACCATGGAATTAGTGAAGCAAACACCCTAAACTAAAGTGCTAGTCTAGTAGAGGATGGTGAGATAGGAAGTGGGTACTCTTTAGATTTTGATTTCTCACTTTGGATCTCTCTCTTTTTCAAACCCTAGAATGAGATTGAAGGAGGAAGAAAAAGAGCTCAAAATGAGAATGAGAAATTATCAAGTGAGAGAGAGAGCTAACCATGGTGAGTTAGTATCATATACTAACTCATGTAGAGACATTACCATAGGTTAAATATAGTGGTTAGGTTTACTAATATCTTAAGTTAAACAAAACTAGTGGACTAAGTCAAATGCAAAGATAAGCTTCATGAAGCTTCATGGATGTGTGCTTTATCCACTAATTTTGTATTTACTTTATATATTAAAAACCTAATACTATAATAAGTATGGTATAAGTCTTATACTCCCATGATTTTTGTATCAACAACCATGATACAAATTTGTACACAAAAATAAATATATATCACACATATATATATATATATATATATATATATATATATATATATATATATATATATATTAACTTGTGCATAAGTGAGAAAACAAAGGCTTAAAGTGAACCTATGTTAGTTAATGTAAATTAGTATATCATATATACAATTATACACTAAATTATTAAATCAACACTTGACTTAATAATCCGGTTATATTACATACAACCGACTAACATTCAATGTATCGACTTATCGAATCAACCCTTGACTCGATAACTTGGTTATATCGCATATAACCGATCGACACAAACATCGCGAGAATGGAATACGGTAACACATACACGCATTATTCTTGGTCCCGCACATATCACATATGCGCTCCTATCTCGTTTTGCCTGAGCCAGTACAACCTCTATGTAGGACTCTAAAGACTCGTCAATACGCCGGCAGTAGGCGATGATCATATCAAGCACCCACAAGCCGTCAGCGGTACTAGCTGGACGTAACGGCTACCCGGGTATTGAGCGATCAGAAGATCAGCAAGAAAGCCCTCTCTAACTCCTGCAAAAGCTTGACAGTGACACTACCGTACAGTCCGGTCTCCTCGTCTGATATGTCGCATATCAAGTCTAGGGATGGTAAACGTCAGACCCCAATAACCGATAAGTCATGCCGATGAGAGGCTCATAACGGGTCGAGAAACTACTGGTAACACTTACTTGTAAATCTCTAAACCAGCCCTGGCCAGGGACTTCCCTGTTATGGCCAATCGAGCACAGTGCAACATCAACCCCCAATACCGGGAGAGACGAAACCCCTCCTATCGCTCATTGCCTCCATGTGACTCGGGACTGTACCCAAAAACCACCGTTTTGCACGCCCTCTTGGACGTGGTAAGGTGGAAATCAAAGCACAGAGGGAATCACACAAGACTCTATGACGATCTTGGGTCTACAGACTAACCTGTACCAGTGTCACCAGAGAACTGCCATCTGACGTAAGGTATAATACCATCTGGGAGTTCTCGGTGAGTCCGTCCAGTGTACCCAGTCTCCACTGAGCACCCGTATATCATCTCTGATGTCAAACATCAATGGATATGGGATCATATATTTCCTATCTGTATGGGTCGAGAAGGTATACGCCAGTCTACTCTGGTATATCGATGCCCCGTCTCGATATACCCACGACTAGGGACCTTGAAGGATGTACTTATGGACTACCATGTCCCCACTAGTATGATCCGCATCACAGTCCAGGTAGTCAAGTACACATCCTAAGGGCTTTACCAACATGTAACAGAGAGACAATCAGTGTACACGTTAAGGTAAAGAGTAACCAGATAGCATACTATCATGTCGAGCAAGAAAGTCCTCCCTATATATGTCCAAGCATCCACTACAATATACAACACATGTATAGTAATGGCCTCTAGGGCATACATATAACTAACAATCTCCCACTTGCACTAGGGCCATCTGATAACAGTGGTTGTAGTATCCCATACTTAACCATCCCATAACTAGTCTCTCTCTGGGAAAAGGTCTTCATGAGTGGATCCGACGTGTTGTCCTCTGAGTCTACCCTCCTAACCTTGATCCCCTGGAGATCAACCATCTCCATGATCAGGTGACACTGCCTTAGAATATGTCTGGATCACTGATGGGACGGGCGTTCCTTGGCATAAGTCACAACTCTATTGTCACACAATGGGAGGAACAACGTTCATCTCATAAACTAATATACATCCAGGCTGCCTCTTTGGTAGCATCTTAAGTAGCGATGTATCCAGCCTTTATCATCTAGTATGCCACGATATCTAGCTTGGAACTCTTCCAACATACCGTCCCCTTACTGAGGATAAAGACAATGCCTGTCACTGACATTCAGTCGTCCTTATCACCCTGGAACCCTTCCAGTGATTGTCCCCAGGATCGATTGATACCATCTCACTACAACTAGTGAGAATCCTAACATCCAATTAGATCTATCTCATAGATCCAAAACCCAGGATTTAGTAGGTATCACTTTGATCGTATATGGAGAATCCTTGTGATAAGCGGAGATTGACCGAGCGTAGCATAAGAAACTCCTTCCCTATCAAGAGTATGTCATCCACGTACTCTACGAAGATCATCACCATACTCCCTACTACCTTCTTGTATATACAAGGTTCATCTACCATTTTGATGATGTCAAACTCTTTGACTAACACATCAAAACAGACGTTCCAACTCCGCGATGCCTGCTTTATCACATAAAACATCTTGCACACGTTTCCGCTGCTCCCACTGTCTACGAAGCCCTCTGGCTGTGTACTTATAGACGCACTCTTCTAAAACATTATTTAGAAAAGCAGTCATGGCACCCAACCGCCAGATATCGTAGTCATAGTATGTAGCCGTGGCAAGTAGGATCTGGATGGACTTAAGCATAGCTACTTAGAAAAGGTTTCATCATAATCCATACCTGGTCAATGATGCAAACTTTTAACAAGTCTAGCTTTGAAAGTCTCAACTTTTCCATGTACACCAAGTAATCTTCTCAAGATATACTTGCTCCTGATGGGGATTTAACCCTTCAGATATTGCAACTAAAGTCCATACTTTGTTGGTGTATAAGGATTCCATCTCAGATCGATAAGCATCCAGCCATTCTTACAGAGTCCCACTCCTGATGGCCATCTCGAAACTAGTTGGGTCATCATCTCATGATGCAATCTTCGCTCCCACTGTCATAGAGAAACCGAAGTAACTCTCAGGTGGGTGAGGAACCCTACTAGATCGGCGGAGAGGCTGAGGTTCGTTGGAATCTATTGAATCCTTTGGTTCTACCAAATCATCAGCTGCAGTTTGTATAGCTGGAATATTTCCAGTTCTACATAACAGACCTTGCCTTGAGCTTGTCCGGATTTTGCTTTTAAACATAGGCCGGACAACCCTAAATCTTAACAAACTTAAGATATGGACTCTTCCCTTTCCATATCACATATGAAGTGGTAGGCAACTGATTTGATTGGAACCCTATTCAATAGGTATGCAGCTTCTCAAGTGCATAACCCCCAAAAGGAAATAGGAAACTCAGTAGTACTCATCATAGAGCACACCATATCAAATAGGATGCGATTGCTCCACCCCGATACACCGACGTGCTGTGGTGTATTCGGAGGAGTAATGCAGAGAGAGAATCTCATTCTCCTTTAGAATAATCCAGGAATTCCGTGCTCAAGTATTCTCCTCCTCGATCACATCAAAGGACATAATACTTATACCCGTTTTGGTTCTCTATTTCTAACTTATATTCTGTGAATATCTCAAAAGGTTCGGACTTGTGTTTCAACAGGAACATATGTCTGAATCTTGAGAGATTATCAGAGAATGTAATGAAATAAAAAAAACCTATCTTGGCATGTATAGACTGGGGACCTTTATACATCAGCATGTATCAATCCCAAAAGTTCACTAACTCTTTCTGTGTTTCCAATAAACAGAGCTGTGGTCATCTTATCTTTGTGACATGACTGGCAAGTTTCACAAGATGTAAATTCAAACTAATTTAAATATGCATCTATATGTAACTTCAGCTAGTCGGGTCGCATTGATATGACCTAGTCTACAATACCTCAAGAAGGATTCGTTCATTTCTGAACTCTTCCTCTTGTGTGTATTCTGTATACTAAGAACTGTAGTTTGATTTAGAACATCAATACTTTTAGATAACATACCTGAACCGATCAACTTTTGATATAGGAAATGTTCAAAACATTATCCAACAATACAAAATTATATTCTTTCTTTACTGATAAAGAGACTGATATGATTTTGTATATCAGGTTCGGTATCTAATAACATTCGTTCAGAATCAATGTATTCCGGTAATACAGGGTGATAGTGACCAACAGACTTGGCTGCAACATTTGCACCGTTTTCTATCTTATGAAATTTATCACCCGTTCTGAGTTCTCTACCTTTCTGTAGCCCATGTAATATATAACATGTAAGCCCACGTTGCTCACCCCGGTTCTTACGGAGAGGCGGAAACGGCGAAAAACAATGATTTTGGCGCAAGGCAACATGGACTTAAAGCACGGATCTTTGCTAAACTAGAAACTAGTAAACTACTAGAGGCTATAACTACTATGGTGTAGAAAGTATACCTCACGAAACCGGTCCTTCGGGTCTTCATTCCGCTGTCCCGCTCGTCCATCCAAGCTCCAAGTGTCGATCCGGACCTTGGGCACCTCCGCGGCCTTCTTGAGTCGAAGACGATCCACCCGAGAGATGTACACCGAGCTCCACCTCGAGCCGAGGCAACTAGGGCAAAGAGATTGTTAGTCAAGAAGCCCTAGGATGTGTAGAGGAGATGTATGGATGTGTTTGTCAAGTGGAATCCTTTTTCTCTCAACACATGAGATCAAAGGAAGAATCAAGAGGAGGAAGAAGGAGGAGCAACCATGGAAATGTTTCTCATTTCTTTTCTATGAGAGAGAATGAGAATGAACAAATGAAAAGCTTAACCAAGAGAAAACACAACCATGGTTGCAATAATACTCATTTTCATCATTACTAATCCTATCATGATAAAGTTGATGGCACTAATGACATGACCATTTTCATAACAAAAAGGAAAAAGAAAACCAAAGAATACTTTAGACCTTTCAAGAAGATCCTAGTCAACTTTGGTCAAACGGTCAACAAAGTCAAGATGGTCAAATGGTCAATGTAATTAGCCATAACATAATTATCAATAAAAGGATTAGTAAATAATGTCCCCGGCTCATAATGGTTTTGACCGAACCAACTGTCAAAACCCTAATGAGGCACCTCCTCCTTCTCCACTCCGCAAATCTGTGCATACACACCCGCATCCGCATTCCGTAGAATCAAATGCACAGAAGACAAAACAAATCCATCTGTGCAATACTAGAATCCGGCTTAAACCAAAGCCCACTAGTATTGCCTGCCCGAACAGCATACGCACACAAGTGCACGTAAATGACCGTAGCCTTGCCGTAAAAACCATACGGCCTCTACACGTTTCGCCCAGTGCAGGGAAACTCTCTGTGTGGGACTCTAAAGACTCGACACTACGCTGGCAGTGGGTTTAACCACAGACAGCAAGCGGCACTAGCTGTGCATAACGGTCCCCAGGTAGATGTCGACAAGAAGGTCGATGAGATAAACCCATCCGAACTCCTACTGAGCCTGTATATGACAATCTCCGTACAGTCCGGTCTGTTCGTCTGATACATCGCATGGCGGGCCTACGAGGGCGGTAAACGTCAGTCCCCTAATAGCGGTACAAGTCGTGTCGGAGTGAAGCCCAGAACACCCTGAGATAACACTGGAAACCTACCAGTATATCTCGCTTTCCCTGGCCTGGGACTACTCGTGTAATGGCTCTCCTAGACACAGCGCGATGTCAACCCCCAATACCGGGAGAGACGAATCTTGTCTAACCGTCACTGCCTCCAAGTGCTTCGGGACTGCACCCAACTACTACCTGTTTGCATGACTCCTTTAAGCCGTGGTAGGGTAGTAATCTAAGTACAGTGGGAACACACTCGAGGCGAAGTGCCAGTGTCAAGTCGGCAGACTAAGCTGTACTCATGTCACCTGGGAACTGATAACTGACGATAGGTATAATACCAACCAACAGTTCCCGACGAGTCCTGTCCAGTGTACTCGTAACCTAACGAGCACCCGCATACTATCTCAAGTACGACGTACTGACGGCTGTGGGACAGACCGTCTCCCCCGCTGGGATGAGAAGCGCATACGCTAGTCTACTCCGGAGTATCGATGCCCTGTCTCGATAGTACTATGACTAGGGACCTGTATAAAGATGTGCTTATGGATTACCCATCCCCCATGAGTGTGAGCGCCATCACAACGCTGGTAATCAAGCAAAGATCCTAAGGGCTCACTAATATATATATAAGCGATATGCTAAAAGAAACACATGCACATATTGAAGTAGCGACAAACCAAGTAGCATACTACCATTTTGAGCAAGATTGTCTATACAACTGTGAATATCCCAAGCTTCCATCAAGTAATATACAAGCTAGTATGATACAGTAGTGGCCTCTACGGCATATACACTAACAATCTCCCACTTGCACTAAGGCCATGTACTGGCGTATCGAAGACCTATCAACTCGATCAGCCGCTCGAACTGAGTCTGGGGTAGGGCCTTCGTGAGTGGATCTGCAATGTTGTTCTCCGTATTTACTCTCTTCACCTCGATCTCCTGGCGATCTACGATCTCCCTGATCAGGTGGTACCGCCTCAAAATGTGCCTGGACTTCTGATGGGACCTAGGTTCCTTCGCTAAAGCTATAGCACCGTTGTTGTCGCAATACAGCGGTATTGGATCAACAATGGTAGGAACCACCTGAAGCTCCGTGAGGAACTTCTTCATCCAGACAGCTTCCTTTGCGGCATCGCAAGTAGCTATGTACTCCGCTTCCATAGTCGAGTCTGCAACGGTCTCCTGCTTGGAACTCTTCCAGCAGACCGCCCCTCCATTTAGGGTAAAGACATAACCCGACATGGACTTGGAGTCATCCTTGTCACTCTGGAAGCTGGAGTCAGCAAAGGCCTCGAGCTGGAGGTCTTTTCCGCCATATACCAAGAACATCTCCTTAGTCCTTCTCAGGTACTTGAGAATGTTCTTTACCGCTATCCAGTGTTTCTCCCCTGGGTTCGACTGATACCGGCTTACAACGCTCAATGCGTATGCTACATCTGGTCTGGTACACAACATAGCATACATTATAGAGCCTACCACAGAAGCGTAGGGTATAATAGATATGCGATCCCTTTCCAAATCAGTCTTGGGAGACATCTCTTTGGAGAGGGTGATCCCGTGACAAGCCGGTAAATTACCGCGCTTGGAATCTTCCATACTGAATCTTTTCAGTATGGTGTCGATGTACCTTGACTGTGAAAGTCCCAACATCCTCTTAGATCTATCACGATAGATCTGGATCCCTAGAATGTAGTTGGCATCGCCCAGGTCCTTCATGGAGAACCTCTGTGACAAGAATCCTTTGACTGACTGTAGCATAGGAATATCATTTCCTATTAGGAGAATATCATCCACGTACAAGACGAGGAATACCACAGTTCTCCCTACAATCTTACTGTAAATGCATGGTTCATCTGGGTTTTTGATAAAGTCGAATTCTTTGACAGTATCATCAAAGTAGATGTTCCAACTCCGCGATGCCTGCTTAAGTCCATAGATGGACTTTAGCAACTTGCACACTTTACCTCTGCTCCCACTTTGAATGAATCCTTCTGGCTGATCCATATAGACGCACTCTTCTAAATTTCCATTTAGGAAAGCCGTCTTTACGTCTATCTGCCAGATTTCATAATCGTGGAAGGCAGCAATGGCAAGAAGGATCCGAATGGATTTCAGCATAGCCACTGGAGAAAAGGTCTCGTCATAGTCCAAACCAGGTCTTTGACGAAAACCCTTTGCAACAAGTCTAGCTTTATAGGTCTCAACCTGCCCATCTACACCAATCTTCTTTCTAAAGATCCATTTGCAGCCTACGGGTTTTACCCCTTCTGGAGCAAAGTCCAAAGTCCAAACTTTGTTGGTGTACATGGACTCCATCTCGGGCCGCATTGCATCCAGCCATTTTACCGAGTTGCCGCTCTGAATGGCTTGCTGGAAGCTAGTAGGCTCACCATAATCCATGGTGCAATCCTCTCTATCCCCGTCTATGAGAAAACCGTAGTATCTCTCGGGCGGATGAGACTGCCTACTGCTCCTGCGGAGTGGCGCAGGGATGTCCGGTTCTCTTGAAACTTCTGGTTCTTCCAAGCTTTCAGTAATAGCTTGTGGTTCTGGAATTTCTTCCAGTTCTATTGCGCTCCCACTTATCTGATTTTCTAAAAATTCAGTTTCCAAGAAGTGGGCATGCTGAGAAACAAAAACCTTTTGTTCCTCTGTGGAATAGAAAAGATACCCCCTGGAGTTCTTTGGGTATCCCACAAACTTACACAGTACTGAGCGTGCCTCGAGCTTGTCCGCATGCTGCTTTTTTACAAAAGCTGGACATCCCCATGTCTTAAGGTACTTGAGACAGGGTTTCTTCCCACTCCACATCTGATATGGGGTGGTAGGCACAGTCTTGGTTGGAGCCTTGTTCAAGAGATATGCAGCTGTTTCTAGCACATAACCCCAGAAGGATCGCGGCAACTCAGCCTTACTCATCATGGAACGAACCATATCCAATAGGGTTCGGTTCCGCCTTTCCGATACACCGTTGTGTTGTGGTGTGTATGGAGGAGTAAGCTGAGAGAGAATTCCATTCTCTTTTAAGTAGCCCAGAAACTCGGCACTCAAGTATTCACTACCTCGATCAGATCTCAGTGTCTTGATACTTTTGCCTGTTTGTTTTTCAACTTCATTCTTGTATTCTTGAAGTTCCTCAAAGGCCTCGGATTTGTGCTTCATCAAGAAGACATGCCCATACCTAGAGAAATCATCTGTGAAAGTAATGAAGTATGAATAACTACTTCGCGCATGTGTAGACATTGGACTACACACATCACTGTGTATGAGTCCCAAGAGCTCACTTGCTCTCTCTCCGTGTCCAGTGAACGGAGTCTTTGTCATCTTTCCCATGAGACAAGATTCACAAGTGGCATAAGACTGATACTCGAACGGATTCAAGTATCCCTCTCTATGTAACTTTTTTAACCGTGTCTCATTAATGTGACCCAGTCTACAATGCCATAAGAAAGCCTGATTTGTTTCCAAAGACTTTCTTTTAAGTGTGTTCTGGACACTGAAGATCTGAGCTTGATTCAATACGTATATTCCGTTTTGTAATGTACCTGACCCAATCAGAACTTGATTCAGGTGGATGTTAACTACATCGCTTACAAAAGTAAAATCATATCCTTCCTTAAAAATTAAGGATACAGATATGATATTACAAGTCGCACCTGGTACATAAAAACAGTCACGCAGAATCAATATCTGCCCAGTTTTCAGTCCTAGATGATATTCCCCTACGGATTCAGCATACATGCTCATTCCGTTAGCAACCCTGAGAGTCATATCACCTTTCTTGATAACCCTACGGTTTCTCAGAGCCTGTAACGAATTACAGATATGAGATCCTGATCCGGTATCCAATACCCAGGAAGTAGGGTTAACTGACATACAGTTCTCTATTACAAACACACCCGAAGCCGAAGCCACAACATGCTTCGAATTCTGGCTACTAGCTTTATAAGCCCTGCAATCCTTCTTCCCATGTTCATTCCCGTAACAATAGGAACATCCCTCTTTTACTATATCCAGTCCCGAAACTTCTGCCCTTCTCTTTCTTTCTACTTCCCTGGTTTCTTTCAGGGTAGTAGGTAGAGACTGTTGAACTAAGTCAGCATCTGACCCGTTCTTCAACGTGGTCTTCAGGTCCGTGAGCTCGAAAGAGCTAGTCTCTGTAGGGACGTTGCCCCCTACAGACGACCCGATAGCCAACCTCGCTGGAAGCAATTCGTTCGAGGTCTCATATCTTGCGATACGAGATTGCTCTCTATATAAATCTTTGTTATGGAGGAAGATAGAAACTAAGGCCATCTTCTCGTGCTGCCTCTGGTATGCACCATCAACTGAGGCTAACACGAGGCACTTGGCTTTCGCATATTCCTTTTCCGATGTCTCGCGGATATGAATATCCGTGACAGGGGAAACTGGACCTGAGACGGCAGGGGTTGGATCAGTCAAGAGGTGTCCCAGCTTGTCATGGGCAATGGACATCTGGACAGACCTTTGCCAGTCATAACAATCAGATTCAGTCATTTTATTATCTAGATGTAACCTAGGTGCGGTCACTGGGTCGCTGCAATTAAGAGAGAGAGAAGAAAACACTCAGCATGATACTCTTACAAGTTTAGATTGGTTTTTAATTTATCTAAATAGGATGGCTCGCACTCTCTCTCGAATCCCTCCTCAAACCATAAAGGAAGAATTAGTCAGGATCAATCCCACCGTACAATACTTGCTTAACCGTTCAGCCAGGCCAGTGTCGGTACTTCGAGGGAGGTTTTCCAACGCTTTCGCAATGTTCCTTAATTAAGTAACCTCTTTTCCCTGTGGGCGTAGCCCCGCTAACACCTTTCTAGACACCTAATTGGTTTGTAGCATTGATCGTTAAGTGAGAAAGTTCCCGAGGAGTAGCATATACTCACAGTAGGATCGGGATCCAAATATCATCGCATGACAAAACTAAAGGAATCCTACCAGAATCATCACACTCCAAATGGTATGCAGCGCTAGCAAGTTTCAGTACTTTTGAAACTCCCGATGTGGATTTTTGCCCCATGCTCTTATGACCTTGACGAAGGTCAACAAATCATAAGTCGCATGTCAAGTTCTACCCGTCATTATCCAGGTTAATTTGAACCCACCCGTACATATCCTTGACGAAGGTCAACAAGGTAATACGACTATCCCAAACCAACGCATCTATCTATGCTACATATGAACACCCAACAGCTACCAATCACTATGCCTTGATGAAGGTCAACAAACATAGCTTGAATACTATTGAATATCCATACGAAATGACGGAGGGCTACGAATGGTTTTGGCGAAACCGTGAACGTAGTGAACTTGATATAATCGATGGAACGAGATAGCTTTTAAAAGGAGTGGTTCAAGCTCCGCGTTTAAAATGCTGGTTTTTGAAAAGAACCGAGTGGTTTTCAAAGTGTTCCAACGACTTTTACTTGGTTTATTTTCTTGCATTAGTTCTTTTAATGTGTCCCATCATTTAATCTTACCATTACAGAAAACAACCAAAATATGACGTACGCTTATGCCATTCGCATTCGCCACGGGCCCCGTCATCACCCGTTAGGTTACTTAACTAACGACAGAGCGGGGGCTGGGCTAGCGCGGCTGAAAAACATAAGCAACGCCTAAATAGATATCATATATAGATATATAGCAATGATAGCCATTACAGATCACAGATGAACACTTTGGATATACTAGGAATCCGCGATTCGTTCGAGCCTGCAACGAAAAGCGGATTACACGATCGCGATGAATAGCCAAACCCCACCCTAGACCCCTACGGGTGCGGCAAACTACCCGCCAAGTACCCGAAGCGAAGCAACCTCCCTCAACACCGTGAGTAGGCCACTCGGCACTTCGAGATACCCGGTAGTTCGTGCACCCCTCCTTGGGTCTATCCTAGGAGCAAAAACAGTAAAAAGAAATTATACAATGACGGCTACAACCCCGACCCGGTTGTGCGGCCAAACAAATAATATTACATCAATTTACAAATTTTACAATGAATGAAAGAAAAAGAAACTCTCATCTCACATCCATTCCCGGCTATTCATCCGCGACAATCCACCAAGTTCATATACACAAACCAATAAGCATTACAGATCACAGATATGTATAACCCCCACTAATCGACTTATAGCGATTAGTAGACGTTTAATACATCTATCACATCACAGATAATATCTATTAGCCAAAGTGTACGGAATATCGATCAAAATACGGATTTTTAACCACCCCAAAAGTCAATTTGCTCTCTGGAAAATCTGGGTAGAAAAAACATGTCTTAAAACTCCCAAAACAGCCAAACTAAAACACTGCACAAAATCCGATCCAGTGCCGAGTCAAAACGGCGGCGGAACCGCGGCAATGAGCATGTCATTGCCGCGGAACCGCGGTCGTTTGATCGATTCACTGGATCATTTTTCTGCAGTGTTTTAACAAAACCCTGAGACGATTTTTCATATATTTTAAATGACTTTTTGAGCAGTATGAAAATCGACAGAAACTTGAGGTTTTGCGGACGTGTTTTGCGACTTTTTTCCGATCGATATTCTAAACACTTTGCTAACTTACTGGTTTATGTTTAGCTAGGCTCTGATACCACTGTAAGTCCACGTTGCTCACCCCGGTTCTTACGGGGAGGCGGAAACGGCGAAAAACAATGATTTTGGCGCAAGGCAACATGGACTTAAAGCACGGATCTTTGCTAAACTAGAAACTAGTAAACTACTAGAGGCTATAACTACTATGCTGTAGAAAGTATACCTCACGAAACCGGTCCTTCGGGTCTTCATTCCGCTGTCCCGCTCGTCCATCCAAGCTCCAAGTGTCAATCCGGACCTTGGGCACCTCCGCAGCCTTCTTGAGTCGAAGACGATCCACCCGAAAGATGTACACCGAGCTCCACCTCGAGCCGAGGCAACTAGGGCAAAGAGATTGCTAGTCAAGAAGCTCTAGGATGTGTAGAGGAGATGTATGGATGTGTTTGTCAAGTGGAATCCTTTTTCTCTCAACACATGAGATCAAAGGAAGAATCAAGAGGAGGAAGAAGGAGGAGCAACCATGGAAATGTTTCTCATTTCTTTTCTATGAGAGAGAATGAGAATGAACAAATGAAAAGCTTAACCAAGAGAAAACACAACCATGGTTGCAATAATACTCATTTTCATCATTACTAATCCTATCATGATAAAGTTGATGGCACTAATGACATGACCATTTTCATAACAAAAAGGAAAAAGAAAACCAAAGAATACTTTAGACCTTTCAAGAAGATCCTAGTCAACTTTGGTCAAACGGTCAACAAAGTCAAGAAGGTCAAATGGTCAATGTAATTAGCCATAACATAATTATCAATAAAAGGATTAGTAAATAATGTCCCCGGCTCATAATGGTTTTGACCGAACCAACTGTCAAAACCCTAATGAGGCACCTCCTCCTTCTCCACTCCGCAAATCTGTGCATACACACCCGCATCCGCATTCCGTAGAATGCGAATGCACAGAAGACAAAACAAATCCATCTGTGCAATACTAGAATCCGGTTTAAACCAAAGCCCACTAGTATTGCCTTCCCGAACAGCATACGCACACAAGTGCACGTAAGTGACCGTAGCCTTGCCGTAAAAACCATACGGCCTCTACACGTTTCGCCCAGTGCAGGGAAACTCTCTGTGTGGGACTCTAAAGACTCGACACTAGCTGTGCGTAACGGTCCCCAGGTAGATGTCGACAAGAAGGCCGATGAGATAAACCCATCCGAACTCCTACTGAGCCTGTATGTGACAATCTCCGTACAGTCCGGTCTGTTCGTCTGATACATCGCATGGCGGGCCTAGGGGGGCGGTAAACGTCAGTCCCCTAATAGCGGTACAAGTCGTGTCGGAGTGAAGCCCAGAACACCCTGAGATAACACTGGAAACCTACCAGTATATCTCGGTTGCCCTGGCCAGGGACTACTCGTGTAATGGCTCTCCTAGACACAGCGCGATGTCAACCCCCAATACCGGGAGAGACGAATCCTGTCTAACCGTCACTGCCTCCAAGTGCTTCGGGACTGCACCCAACTACTACCTGTTTGCACGACTCCTTTGAGCCGTGGTAGGGTAGTAATCTAAGTACAGTAGGAACACACTCGAGGCGAAGTGCCAGTGTCAAGTCGGCAGACTAAGCTGTACTCATGTCACCTGGGAACTGATAACTGACGATACGTATAATACCAACCAACAGTTCCCGACGAGTCCTGTCCAGTGTACTCATAACCTAACGAGCACCCGCATACTATCTCAAGTACGACGTACTGACGGCTGTGGGACAGACCGTCTCCCCAGCTGGGATGAGAAGCGCATACGCTAGTCTACTCCGGAGTATCGATGCCCTGTCTCGATAGTCCTACGACTAGGGACCTGTATAAGGATGTGCTTATGGATTACCCAGCCCCCACGAGTGTGAGCGCCATCACAACGCTGGTAATCAAGCAAAGATCCTAAGGGCTCTACTAATATGTATATAAGCGATATGCTAAAAGAAACACATGCACATATTGAAGTAGAGACAAACCAAGTAGCATACTACCATTTTGAGCAAGATTGTCTATACAACTGTGAATATCCCAAGCTTCCATCAAGTAATATACAAGCTAGTATGATACAGTAATGGCCTCTAGGGCATTTACACTAACATAACATATATAGGATCCTGATCCGGTATCAAATACCCAGGACGTAAAGGACACTGAGAAACAGTTCTCGGTAATGAATACACCCGAAGATGATGCATCAGCATGCACTTTCTTCGTTTGGGCGGCATGGGAATTCTGGTAATTTCCAATTTCCTGCTCTGTCTTATAACAATTATAAGTTGGAGCGGGACCAACATTCCCCAGCTCAGTATAACAAGCGGGTTCGGTCAAATATCCGTATTATTATCATGATTAAGGCGTGATATGGTCGCTACCTGGAGAGAGAGAGAGAAGAAAACACTCAGCGTATGCTCTTGCAAGATCAGATTGGTTATTATTTTATCTAATCAGGATGGCTCCCACTGTTTTTTATCAAATCTTCCTTCAAACCCTAAAAGGAAAGACTAGCCGGGATTAATTACACGCTACAAGTTCGCCAATCTTTCAGCCAGGCCAGTTTCGGTACTTTGAGGGAGGTGCCCCGTGCTTTCGCACGGACCTAATTAATGTAAACCTCGTTTTCCTATAGGTGTAACCCCGTTAACACCTTTCTAGACGCCTACTCGATCGGCTAATTGTAATGTGTAAAACTCTCCCAGGAGTAACAATTACTCGCAGTGGGTATCGGGATCCAACTATCTCATAGAAGGTATGCAATCTCATTGCAAATTTCAACACTTGAAATTCCCGATAATTTTGCCCCGAACGATCTATGACCTTGACAAGGTCAACAAACCATAGAACGCAAGTCAAGTTCAACCCGTCATTTCTTGATTGAATCAAACCCACCCGCACGACCCTTGACAAGGTCAACAAGGCCGTACGACTACCCTAAAACAATCTGCATCATATGCATAAGCAGATAAATACTGGTTAGCTACTGCACACTGCGCCTTGACAAGGTCAACAAACGTAGCACGAGTACTAAGCAGGACTTATCTGAAATGACGGAGGGCTACGACAGGTTTTTCTGAAAACCTATTGCGTAATGAACTTGATATCGTTGTAGAATCAAATGATTTTAAAAATGGAGTGTTTTTTAGGCTTTTCTAGTTTTGCTAAAGGGGTCACTCCTGGTGAAGGGATCGTCGGCCTCGATTAAGGTGCTGGATATATCACATATACCGCTGTGCAAAGCAAGAACTATAAGAGCAATCAAAAGACAAATCGAGAGTTGTAGCATCTGCCAGTTATTGCTAAAGGGGTCACTCCCGGTGAAGGGATCTCGGCCCTTTCCTTATCGAATAAGGTGCAGGATGTTCTACAAGGAACACCGCGATGCAAAGCAAGAACTGTAGCTACCTGTTTTTGAAAATTCGATTCTACAACATCTTTTAGGTTTCTTTTTCTTTCATTAATCATATTAATGAAGTCACATCATTTAAATCACCTAAACATCACATATAAATACGACGTACACTTATGCCATCCGTATTCGCCTCGATGTCCCCTCGTGCACCGTTAGGTTAGGTAACTAACGACATAGCGGGGCAGGGCTAGCGCGGGTGTAAAACATAAGTAACGTCTATATAATATATCAAATATACTATATATAGTATCTATCACAACATATCAAATAATCACATCACAGATATCGCAGCAGAAGAAACATATGAAATATTGGATATACTAGGACGTCCGTGTTTTCAATACGAGCCTGTATAAAACACGGATTCCACGGTCGCGATGAATAGCCAAACCCACACCCCTAGACCCCTACGAGAGCGGCAAGCAACCCTACCAATTCTAGAGTTAGGAGACCCGGACTCGACTCCTCAAGTTGGTCTCCTACTGGACTCCAGAACCCGGTCACTTGTGCTCTCCTCTTTGGGTCTATCCTAGTGCGGAAAAGTAAATAATATACAAAAAGTGACATCTTCCGCAACCTGGAAGTGCCCCAATAAAAGAATATTACATACAAGTTTTTTTTACATGAATGAAAATGAAAAACACTCATCTCACATAAAAACCCCCGGCTATTCAAAACACGACGATCCAATATAACATATCCAGCAACACATAATATCACATGTCATCAACGTAAGTAAATGTGCGCATCCCAATTGTCGTTGACATATAGTAACGAAACCGGCGATATCACATATTACACTTACGGTCGTAGAAAAGAAAGTGTAAAACTACAATAGTTGGAATCCGCAACTTTCATAGACATCGCATCCCTAACCAAGTGAATTCCTTAGACATCACATTCCTAATAATTATAAACCCCGCATTTTAGTCTCATTATCGAAAACTCTTTTCAATATCAATTCGGGCAATTCAACAGGATTCCCGACATACTGATCGAATGCTCTTCGCAAACTTTAGTAGACGGCTCCACCCCTGGATGCCGTCGACGAAGTGCACTAAGGCGGAACACCGCTACCGCGAGCACCCGAACGGTTGCTTTCGGTGACGGGGTTCTCCTACAGTCACTTGGTCGGGGCTATGGGGCATGGCTGTCTATTAAGTTTACCCGGCAAGTATCCGCGTACACTACGTGATTGCGACGGACTTTTGATCACATCAAAATCCCGTGGCAACCGATCAATTGAGACTAAACTGCTATGTTTATAACATTCAAATTGGTTATCACATAACTAGATGTGGATTCCAAATATTGTATCACATTTCAGATAAATAGACAATGTTAAACTTTCCGATAGAATGATCAAATACCCAAGTTTTTCCCGAATGGTTCTCAACACTTGAGGGGGGTTTAAAAACATCCATCACATGCCACAGTACCAACGGTCCAGCCGTAGAAGGGTCAAGCCAACGCCTCACATGTGGCACGCCGTACTGCCCCAAACCCTAAGGTTCAAAGGGCAGTTCAAGACGGTCACATAATCGAGTTAAGGTTTGTTGTCTTCTAGAGGGTCCATTGCGTAACTTGCACGATCTAAACGTTCTTAAACAAGCGGAAAAATCCAACACTTGGAAATTTTCCGGATCAGGGAAAAAGTGAGTTATTGATGTTGGATCGAAATTTTTAACAGTTTCTAAATATCCGGAAAACCCAACGAAATTAAAAATTTCGATCGAAACAACGACTACAAAATAAACCCCAAAATACTCAACTCTTGAGTCAGCTTTAAAAATGCCTAAAAAATAGCAAAAACAGAGATATGAATTACTGTGCAAAAATCCGTCGCTAATTCCATTACACTGCCGCGGAACCGCGGCCAAAGGTGGGTTATTTCCCCAGTTCCGCGGCCATGTAGAGGACTTAAGGGCTCGTTTTTCATGGTAATTCTTAGTAAACCCTGATGAATTTTTTAAGCATTTTTAATTTGGAAAAATCCCAGATTTTAAAAAATGTACAGAGAAGGGTTTGAAATGTCGTATTCGGGTTCGATCGGGGTTTTAACTTCGTTAACACATCGCCTAATGCTCTAGCTAGGCTCTGATACCACTGTAGGGTTACTAGGCACACCAAGGAGGCTCTACAAGTCATCAACCATGCCGAATTAAAATTTTAGCATGCCGAACAACCCTAAGCTAGATCGTTGACTAGAGATTAGGCGATAACAATGGCAAGTAAATCACATTTACACTAAAGGAAAGGGACTACAGCCTTTGTAGATCCGGTCCTCCACTTCCAAAGCTCCGTGGCGACGTCCCTTCGCTGCGATCAACCAACTCCCGGACTCTCGGACGGCTCCATGAGGAATTGCAACGGGATCGCTTGAAGTCTTCGATGCCGAAGATGATCTACGTCGAGGGAATACGGACTCAAGCTTCTACCTCACTAACCATGGAATTAGTGAAGCAAACACCCTAAACTAAAGTGCTAGTCTAGTAGAGGATGGTGAGATAGGAAGTGGGTACTCTTTAGATTTTGATTTCTCACTTTGGATCTCTCTCTTTTTCAAACCCTAGAATGAGATTGAAGGAGGAAGAAGAAGAGCTCAAAATGAGAATGAGAAATTATCAAGTGAGAGAAAGAGCTAACCATGGTGAGTTAGTATCATATACTAACTCATGTAGAGACATTACCATAGGTTAAATATAGTGGTTAGGTTTACTAATTAAGTAAAGCAAAACTAGTGGACTAAGTCAAATGCAAAGATAAGCTTCATGAAGCTTCATGCATGTGTGCTTTATCCACTAATTTTGTATTTACTTTATATATTAAAAACCTAATACTATAATAAGTATGGTATAAGTCTTATACTCCCATGATTTTTGTATCAACAACCATGATACAAATTTGTACACAAAAATAAATATATATCACATATATATATATATATTAACTTGTGCACAAGTGAGAAAACAAAGGCTTAAAGTGAACCTATGTTAGTTAATGTAAATTAGTATATCATATATACAATTATACACTAAATTATTAAATCAACACTTGACTTAATAATCCGGTTATATTACATACAACCGACTAACATTCAATGTATCGACTTATCGAATCAACCCTTGACTCGATAACTTGGTTATATCACATATAACCGATCGACACAAACATCGCGAGAATGGAATACGGTATCACATACATGCATTATTCTCGGTCCCGCACATATCACATATGCGCTCCTATCTCGTTTTGCCTGAGCCAGTACAACCTCAATGTAGGACTCTAAAGACTCGTCAATACGCCGGCAGTAGGCGATGATCATATCAAGCACCCACAAGCCGTCAGCGGTACTAGCTGGACGTAACGGCTACCCGGGTATTGAGCGATCAGAAGATCAGCAAGCAAGCCCGCTCCAACTCCTGCAAAAACCTGACAGTGACACTACCGTACAGTCCGGTCTCCTCGTCTGATATGTCGCATATCAAGTCTAGGGGTGGTAAACGTCAGACCCCAATAACCGATAAGTCATGCCGATGAGAGGCTCATAACGGGTCGAGAAACTACTGATAACACTTACCTGTAAATCTCTAAACCAGCCCTGGCCAGGGACTTCCCTGTTATGGCCAATCGAGCACAGCGCAACATCAACCCCCAATATCGGGAGAGATGAAACCCCTCCTATCGCTCATTGCCTCCATGTGACTCGGGGCTGTACCCAAAAACCACCGTTTTGCACGCCCTCTTGGACGTGGTAAGGTGGAAATCAAAGCACAGTGGGAATCATACAAGACTCTATGACGATCTCGGGTCTACAGACTAACCTGTACCAGTGTCACCAGAGAACTGCCATCTGACGTAAGGTATAATACCATCTGGGAGTTCTCGGTGAGTCCGTCCAGTGTACCCAGTCTCCACTGAGCACCCGTATATCATCTCTGATGTCAAACATCAATGGATATGGGATCATCCATTGCCCATCTGTATGGGTCGAGAAGGTATACGCTAGTCTACTCTGGTATATCGATGCACCGTCTCGATATACCCACGACTAGGGATCTTGAAGGATGTACTTATGGACTACCATGTCCCCACTAGTATGATCCGCATCACGGTCCAGGTAGTTAAGTATACATCATAAGGGCTCTACCAACATGTAACAGAGAGACAATCAGTGTACACGTTAAGGTAAAAAGTAACCAGATAGCATACTATCATGTCGAGCAAGAAAGTCCTCCCTATATATGTCCAAGCATCCACTACAATATACAACACATGTATAGTAATGGCCTCTAGGGCATACATATAACTAACACTTCACCCTTCCCTCTTCTTCTTCCTCTTTCTTTCTTTTCTTTTTCTTTTCTTTATTTTCTAGAAATCTCATTTCCAGCGATCACCAGAGCCGTGACGGTCGTTGTCGTTCCATATGAGCCAGTGGATGTACCTGACCTGCGTGATCACCCTCGTACGTTACTTGGACCCGTTCTGTGTACCGTGCGCGCGTCGTGACATTTTGCCGACGTCGGACGTACCGTACGTATCCGTTTCGTGATCCGTCTAGGAAAGTTAACCTTGCTACATGCTATACTACTGTAATCTATGTCTATTTAAATTATAATACCCCATAATGATTATTTATGCACCCCATGTTTAGTTTTACAGCTTTTCAATGTCCGTTTGCATCCGTTCATATCATTTCAGATCTAGGGCATGAAAACCTATCTTGTTACATACTATACTACAATATACTACATCCAATTGAATATAACAGTTCATATTGTTTAAAATGTGCATTTCGTAATTACCAATTTATCATTTTACAGTTATTTGATATCCGTTTGCATCCATATCATATAGAATACATATAGCTGCATCTACAGATCTCATTAATAACATAATATTGTTATTTTAACACCCCATGTTTAATAGAGTGCATCCTAATTAGTATTAGAACTATTAGAGGTAACCATGATCGATAGTGTGCATCCATGTCATTGATTTTGTATCTATTTGCATACCATTCATATTATTTCATTTTATTAGTACTTCATACTTGATTTTATGCACCCATTCTTACTACAATTTGATTATGAGCACCCGCTTGATACCTGTGCATTACTTGACATGACTTGATACATGTAGACTACTTGCCATGACCTAATACACCATTGCTTGACCTGATTTGATACTTGTATACTACCTGACATGACCTGATATATTACTACTTGACTTGTTACCTGATCCCGTTACTAATGCCAACAATCTTGACCTGTTGTCCCTACGGACATATCCTATTGTTTATACAGACAAACATGTACCTGCTTGATCCTGTGTTGGCATTAGCTCCAGATTTATCAATACCTGACTTACACACAAAATCTTGGGGGTATGGGGAAATCAAGAATGTAGCTGAAAGTAACTCAAAGGGCTATTACATCATATTACCGTGGTCCCGTGGGGTATGAACGGGACATACACTCACAGTATATTATATCTTGTTACCGTGGTCCCGTGGGGAATGAACGGGGCATAGACCGATGGGTTACGATGAGGATTACATTAATTGATTTCGAATAACTTTAGAGTAGATAACCCTATAGCACAGTTTAGACTACTCACTGCACTTCACCTGTTTATATCCTGTTCACTGATCTATATTCATGTTACTGTTTACTTGTTACTGATGACTTGTTACTGTTCATACTTCATTCCTGGATATTTCATTACATCCTTCTTGCTTAGAATTATTGATATTATGACGCACTGACGTCTGGGTTTTGCATGGCCCAGATCCCTTATCTTTATCGCAGGTTGTCCAGGAGTATTTTGATCAACAGGCCGAGCAGTGAGGACCTGTTATTAGTTTAGTTTAGCTTTCCTTTCAGTGTTTTCATTCCTGATGTGAGCCCGTATTATGGGACGTACATTCCAGATTATTATTGTTTATTGGATCTTTTGCTTCCGCATTATTTTATTTCTTGACTCGTTATTCTGGCTCATGGACATGTATTAGATAGTTGTTTTATTCTTTCTACTGTTCTTGATATCTCTAGACAGCCGTAATGTGACTGTGGATGGATCTTTCCTAGCCACAGGTAGCATGGTTGGCTCTGTCACGTGCCGATCTTAGCGCACTCTGGGAAGCGGGGCGTGACACGGCCCCTCTCAACGGGTCGTCCAAGTATACTGCCTCAGTCTTCGACATGCTGAGCCTAAGCTCAAATGGGCCTGTGAAGAGGGTCGCGATACCGGAGAAGGCTATCCCAACTCCTGCTGCTGGTGGGATCGTCTAAACTACTTCCCCTACTCGAAAGTCGGCCTTCGACGGGTTGACCATTCCCTCCCAGCGGATATCAGTCTTTGACAGGCTGGCACCAATAACAGCCTCTCCTCAAAGCAGGGGGTATGACGAAGCTACTCCGATGATAGAGGTGATCCCGGCTACACGACATGCTCAACATCGTCACTGGCACCGAGTGAGGAAAGCTGGGGGCAGTTCCCCTTCTGGACTAACCCCACCAGCTCCAATGGTGGAAGTTGATGCTGCTATTCTAACTGGGAACAGCTTTGAACCGCTCAGGAGGGTGCGCAAGAACTCTCCGCCGTGCTAAAAATTCTCCTCTACCTGTGGAAAATGTTACTAAAGCGAAGCCGGAGCAGCCCTCTTAGCGGCTATCCTCCATAATCCATAGGGTCTGGCGAAGAGTCCTAGACTCTATAATCGACAAAGACTACTCCCGCCGATCGAAGAAAATAAAGGTCCGGCAAGAGGAGGATCATCCTGTCGTCGTACCATGGAAATTATCATCTGCGACAGCCCCTCAACTTCGACCGCCCATAAAAGGAGAAGGCCGGAGAAGATCCCCGTGTCTGCGACAAATCTCAAGGGCACTGAATCCAAACGCCCCAAGTCTGGGGGCATGGTAGTGCACACCAATTACATGGCTTCCGGAAAAGAGGAAAGTCGTACTTCTACGGGTCATCGACCACTCACATGGTCTGTGACGAAAACTCAGGAGGAGCAACAAAAGCTCCAGGAGATGCTGACAAAGATGGCCGCACTCACTGGGCAGAAGGAAAGCCCGGAAGTATCGTCGGATCAACGTCAGGAACAGGAAACCGACGCCGAGTTCCTCCGAAGAATGTTCGAAAACAAATGGTGCTCATGTTACAAGATATGGTGGAGATGATGATCCAGCCGAACCCTCCGGCCGAAGATCCCCCAATAATCATCGAAGACAACAGAGGGGGGACCTCAAACCCTCTTCCGGCTTTATCAGCAGCCAGGGAAGAAACAATCTCGAAAGATGCGCTTGATGACTACAAAGCTCAACAAATACGAGCTCATCAGGCATGTGAAGCTACTGGCCAAGTCGTCAGAACTGGAAGACCCTATCCAAGCTAGTACGATAAAATTAAGTACCCGCCAGGATACACGATCCCTAAATTTCACGTGTATAAGGGGACGGGCAATCCTCATCAGCACGTCGCTCAGTTCAGAGCTCTATGCGGCAATATTGGAGGTGACGACAAACTGCTGCTTCGCCAATTCGTCGGCAGCTTAGCAGAGACGGCATTTGAATGGTACTCGGAGCTTCTTAATGACTCCATCAAAACATTCACAGAAATGGAGTTGCTATTCACCCAGCTTTTCGCAAGCGCCAGCGAACGCACCCCGATCATGGCATTGATCAATGCCGGGTGAAGCCGGGAGAGACCTTGGTTCAGTATGCAATTCGGTGGCAGAACCTATGGTTAAGATGCGAACAACGCATAGAAGAAGCTCCTGCCGTAGGCATGTTCGTGGGGACCCTTGATTGTCAGGCGACTATTTCCCAATTTATGATGTTCTTCAAGTCGACCACCTTCCAAGCCTTGATCGAAAAGCTGGCCCAAATGGACCAGATGGGCCATAGACCGCCCTCCTCGAAAACAGAGCTTCGAAACGAAAAGGGCAAAAGGAAAGCTATCTTCGTCGCCAACGCTCAGCAACAGCCGAGTGATCCGAAACTAGCTGCTCGCCAAAACGATAAACAACGATCACTCGGAGAAAAGCTGAGACGTCCTTACTCATTCCCTCGGGATAAAACGAGAAGACTGTTCGAACTGGAGGTGCGCAACATGCTCATTACTCTGCCAGATCCGAGACACCCACTGCAACCGGGCGACGCAAACAGTCCCAATTACTGCCTTTACCACCTAATAGTGAGCCACCCAATCGAAGATTGTTTCATCTTCAAAAACTGGATTGGGGACTAGTACCAACAAGGCAAATTCGCGCTGTCTGAAAACTGTAGGGTAAACCCACCACAACCGCACACTCCTAAAAAGGTGGACACGCCGGAGGCATCATGCTCATTTATAGAGGAAGCTCCATGGGAAGTTATTCTTTCTTCTAAGACCAAAAGAATGATGAAGGATCTCCAAGCATGCCCGGCAATTAGGTGGAAAAGCCCGCTAGAGCCTGAGATCATTGAGGGGATGCTGAAACCGCGCCCAACACCGAGAGTTGGTAGCGATGGGCAAAATATCCAGGCCCAGCCGTCAAAGTCTTCGAAGAAGAAGAAGAAGGCCAAAAAGCCCGCGCAGTCTGACGACAAATGCACGGACCTGCAAAAGCATATTGAAGCGCTGGAGGAATATAACCAGAAGGCGCGAACCTTGGTCACAGTCCAAGAGCTTCTCAACCATATCCTTGAGAGCAGAGATAATGACAATGATTAGGGAGAAGACTCTTCAGAAAAACATGAGGATTATGTGGCAAGTTGTCACATGATCTCTCATTCGCCAATAAATGACAAGGAAGCTCACTCGACATCAGAAGATAACATAGAGGAGCTGGGGGCAGGATCGGTACCGAAATCCCTGGGACCGTCAGATGAGATGATTGACATGCTGCTGAACGAAGCCCGTCAAAAGAGAAAAGCTGATCAAGAGCGTGAAATGGCCATATTCGAAAGGGCCAGGTGTCGGCATCAAGCTGAAGAAGTCATGGTAGGGATGAGTCGCAAAGCACTCCAACCAGACCGAACCATGCCTGCAGCGGACAAAAACAGGCTTAAGACAAGGAAACGGTTCGCTGAAGCCCTGTCAATGGGAATGAAGCTACCATCTTTAAAAGGAGATACTCTTGGTGGTATACACCTTGACGAAGCAGATATACATCCTAACTACTGCTTATACCATCAGAGAATTGCACACTCTACCGAAGAATGCATTGCCTTTAAAAAGTGGTAGCAGGGATACGTTGCTCAGCGACAACAGTTCAAGCGGATGAAGCGCAAAACCCATCGGGAGCAAAGAAGCACGACAGATGAGCATAAAAGAACTGCTGGCAACTGTCACATGGTTGATTCCATGGGATTGCAAGTTCTTACCTTCGGGAGCGATTCTGACGAAGAAATAGCCATCGACCCTCTCTTCAAGGAATCCACCTCTGAAAAAGAAGAGGAGATAAAGAACTTTGAAAACATCCAGCTGCATAATCGTACGTTGCCCGAAAAGAATCTCGAACCTACAAACAAGGGATCGAACAAAAAAGATAAGGGGAAGGAAAAAGTCCCTGAGGATATCGCCCTCGATGATCGAGTCGTCGAAGAGCTGGCAGCCAAGGACCCGCCTAAGAAAAACAAAGTAGATTACAATGTTCTGGCACACCTGAGGAAGATACCCTCACAGCTAAGCATTTTGGATGCCCTTCTGTTGTCTAAAGAGGCACGAGATTCTCTGATCAGGACATTACAAGAGCCCGAGCAGTTTCAAGCTTTCCTTGCCGAAGAAAAAATGAAGGACGAGCTGGAAGAAGTGCATACAGCTGACATCACTTTCGGCGATGAAGATCTCCTCCTCGGAACATGAGAGCACAACCGTCCCATGTATGTCACCGGGTACTGCCATGACATTAAGATAGGGAAAATCTTAGTTGACAACGGGTCCTCTGTCAACCTCCTAAATGTGAGGGTGCTAAAAGAAATCTGCATGAGCGTTCAACACCTCGCTCGGGAAAAAATCACCATCTCCGGATTTGACTCCTAGTCATCACGGACGTTTGGGTCTGTAATACTGACGTTACGCTTTGGGCTGTTCGTCACTGACATCAAGTTTCATGTCATTGACGCCAAGACCTGCTACAACGCTTTGCTCAGTAGGCCATGGTTACACAAGTACAACATTATCCCTTCTACACAACATCAGTGTATGAAGTATTTCAAAGATGGTCTCGAGTATACCATGACGGGGGAACTGAACCCATTCTTCGTAAATGAATTCCGAAAGTACGAAGATGCAAAGTATTTCCTACCAGACTTTGAAGATACGGAAAGATGCCACAAACCGGAGAATAAGCAAAAATCTATAACCATTATTCCGGTCTTCGGGAGAGATACCAAGGAGGAAGAAGAGATAGTCTATTCGGGACCGCCCCAATGCAACAAACCGGGACCATCTACCCCTATTCTGGTTTTTGGCAGTTACTCTGAAGACAAAGTCAACGCGGTGTTCTCGGTCCGTCCATCAATGCAGGCCCTCGCTGGAGATTATCAGAGTTTGCAAATCGCCATGGTTCCGTGGCAGCACTACAGAGAGCTTGATGCGCTTGAGACATATAGCGTAAAGGAGCTGCAGACATTCTACGTCCCTCTCAGGCGAAGAGGTGAAAAGGCGATCCTATTCTATCGATCTACGGAAACTAAAGTCGAAAGAGAAGTCTGGCATGGTGCCGATTTTGCGCTCGACAAGCTCCAACCCATCCGTCTGCCCAGCTACTACACGGAGGGATTGAAAAGGTTATTAAGATGCCAAGGCATACCTTTCAAACAACTCCTCGGCAAGCTCGGTTCTACAACAGGATTTGGAACGTCCCCGGAACTCAGTGGAAATTGCCCAACGGAAAAATAGAAACGATTGGGCTAGGATATGTCCATTACAAGAAACGGGAGCAATTCCGCGGCTGCCATGTCATAAATGTGTAAGTCCGCGGCAGTGCCCCGGCCGTCTAACAGACGCCGATATGCGGAACAAAACTTTTACGACTGGCGCTATCGCGTACTTTATCCCGGATCGTCCATTAAAGCTAAACTAACAAATTATAAAGAGGGTAGAATTGTTATACCGAATGATCCGAGTCCTTCGATCTTCAACCATCATCCCACGCTATGTTGCAACTGATCCGAACTTGCTTGATCTCCGTTCTCATCGCCCAGGTAGCACCACGTCATCGGATCTTTAAACGGGCTCCCGCCTCTGAACGAGGCAACTCGATCGTCAAGTTTGCTAAAAGAGACGACCAAGATGAAGTAGAGAATGAGTAGAATACTTTGTCTCGTTACGTCCAAGGCTATGGACGAACGGTTAAAAGAAGTTGCCAATTGAAATCGGGTAAATGGAAATTGATCTATGTGAAATTTCCATACACTAAATTTCTTGTATCTTTTCTCAAAAATGAAAACCCACACCATCCCACAAAGGGGCCGGCCACTATATGAAGAGGGGAGGAGGGTGAGTGTAGGAGCAAGGAGGAGGGTGACCATATCCCTTCATGCTTATCACAAAGAATGAATCATCAACTAGCATTAAAAGCAAACCTATCACAATTAACCTAGTCATGCTTTATCATTAATGAACCATTAATGACAAAGCCACCTCACTATCCTAGTCACCATCCTAGTCACCTCTTCAAGAAGTTTCCACACAAAACCCAAGAAAAGATAAATCCGCATTTAACCGAATGTCAAAATACGGCTGATAGAAAACTGGAAACTGGCAACTTCCAAAAATCATCCCGAAACGAATTTCAGGATAACCCCGTATTGGTATAAACATACCCGCATTTGTATTACGACCGAATACAAATGCAACTGAGACAAAGATATTATATCTACATAGTATAATACTGGGTTCCGGCTTAAACCAAAGCCTACCAGTATTATCTGCCCGAAAAACGACACGTGCGAAAACGCACGTGCATTTTCCGAACCTTGCCATAAACCTATACGGCCTCTACAACGTTTCGCCCGGACTTGGGAAAGTGTCGGTGGGGGACTCTAATGACTCATCAACATACTGGCACTGGGTATAACCCTAGCACGTCAGAGGTACAAGCTGTACGTAACGTTTTGCCTATATATTGATTGGAAGGGAAGCTGACGAGCGAACTCATCTATAAACCCTACTGAGCCTGACAGTGACAATATCTGTACAGTCCGGAACATTCGTCTATGAGTATCGCATATTAGGCCTAGGGGGTCGGTAAACGTCAGACCCCAATAGCTGCATAAGTCGTGTCAGAAAGCAGCCCAGAACACCCTGAGATACTACTGGTATACCTACCAGTATATCTCGATTACCCTGGCCAGGGATTTCGTGTAATGGCTCTCCTAAACACAGCGCGATCTCACCCCCAATACCGGGAGAGACGAATCCCCGAAGATCCGCTCACTTGCCTCCAATGTGGCTCGGGACTGTACCCAAAATATACCTGTTTGCACGACTCCTTTGACCCGTGGTAGGGTATAAATCAAAGCACAGTGGGAACTCACACGAGACAAATGACGACCTCAGGTCAATGAACTAACCTGTACACATGTCACCAGGGAACTGCTATCTGACGATATGTATAATACCAACTAGCATGTTCCCGGCGAGTCCTGTCCGGTGTACTCATAACCTAATGAGCACCTGTATACATCTTAGGTGATCCAACTGACACCAGTGGCTTGTGAGACCGGCCACCGCCCCTCATCGGGGTCTCGACTGTATACACTAGTCTACTCTGGAGTATCGATACCCTGTCTCGAAACTCCCACGACTAGGGACACTTTAAGGATGTGCTTATAGACCCCAGCTCCCACATATATGATCGCCATCATACTGCTGGTAGTCAAACAAGAATCCTATGGGCTCTATCATGATGATAAAGACAAACCAGATAGCATACTATCATCTCGAGTAAGACTGTTTTATCGGTATAGGTCCTCCCTCAATCATTGCAATCACGTACCTGCGATCCAATAATTGACTTAGAGGGCACTATGTCCAACAATCTCCCACTTGCACTTAAGGCTAATTATTGCGATGTCGTGTACTCACAACTCGCGTGATACCGAGCATCCAACTCCTCTACTAATCAGCTTCACAAAGACTGTTTGCGAAACTAATGTGTTCGAGAAATAGCCTAAGTGAGTGGATCCGCCATGATGTTTCTTTCTATGTCTCTCTTAATCTCAAGTTCGCGGAGAAAACCATCTCCCGAATTGAGTAATACGTGTCTTAGAATATGTCTGGATATCTGATGGGACCTAGTTCATAAATGAACTCCAAATCCAAACTTCTTAGACTATATCGATTACTGAAACTAATCAGTGTCCAGCACTATGTCTCCCACAGTATCCTCTTGGACCGTCTGTCCATAATACTGTCCCTCGTCTGAGGAAAAAATATAACCTTGACAATCATTCTGTCATCTATGTCACCTTTGAATCCTGGAATGATAACCGTCTCCCGAAGGAGGCCGCCATTATCAAATCCGTAGAACATCCACTTATGTTCTAAAAACTGCTTCCTAATGTTTCTCCAGGATTGGATTAATATAAACTTATCGCATCTAGTGCAATAACAACATCTGGTGTGGTACTTGACATCTCACGATTGACTCAATTTCCTAAGCAAGTGATCTGCCAATCATGCACATCCCTCTCCCCTTTAGTCTGTAAGACACCTTTAGAGAGGGTGACTCCATTACCTGTAGGTACACCACCATGCCAGGAGTCACCTATTGTAAAATACTATTAGAATACTGTCAAAGAACCCACATTGGGAAACTACCCAAATCTAGATCTAAAACCATAGATTTTGTATCCAGAATGTCGGATATTACATCCATGTCCTTTGTGGAGAAACAACTGTGTGACGACCTCAGTACAACCGTTCAGTATAAGAATTTTACTTCCTATTCTGTGTATGTCATCCAAATACCAGGACATCACACCCTACTACCTTCTTAACAGATCCATCCCTTATTCCGATGAAGTCAAACCCATGGCTGTCACATCAAAAATAGATGATCTATCTCTGCTATTTGTGCTCAAGTCTATAAATAGACACTAGCTACTTGCCCACTATGCTTTCGCTGCTCCCACTGACTACAACAACCCTCTGGTAGAATAATATATACGTGTACTTCTAAAACTAGTT
The DNA here is from genome assembly GCA_030015575.1 of Agapanthus africanus. Lineage (NCBI taxonomy): Eukaryota > Viridiplantae > Streptophyta > Magnoliopsida > Asparagales > Amaryllidaceae > Agapanthus > Agapanthus africanus. The sequence goes on from JASDDO010000019.1 coordinate 752,346,543, forward strand.
TAGAACGACGCTATACATTTCCTCCTGCCGGGTCTCATAGTCTGGAACAACAGTAGTGTCAAGTCTGGGTAAACAAAAACCTCCCTGTCACCGTCCTTGAGGCTACCGGAGTACCTCTCGGGTGTCTGAGGTTACCCACCATATCTGCGGAGTGGCTATTGGAATGTCAAACCTGATTGAATATATAGGTCCTATTAAAACTTTCCGTAATCGTTTGCGGTTCTGGAATCACTTCCAGTTCTATCATGCTCCCACTACTGTTTTTTTTGAAAAAAATCCATTTTAATAAAACTGTGGCGAGTCAAGAAAAATATCACTATTGATCTTCCAGATGGTAGAAAATCAACCCTCGTCGAAGCTTGGGTCAACCCGCAAACTGCCATTACAGAAACGTGCCTTGAGTTATCCAGTGTTTGGTTTTAAGCATAAGCTGGACAACTCCCCTTACCTTAACATCGTTAAGATATGAATCGTTCTATATCCAATATAGAAACTTTGGCACTTATTTAATTGGAACCGGATTCAAATTATGCAGCTGTCTCCAGTGCATAATTACTTAATAGAGAGAGGCTGATCAGTATTACTCAACTTAGGAATCCATCCAATTATGAGTAACCTGAAAAAGAAACAAGTTTCTCAAAAACCATTACTATCAATTGAATACCATTCACAAGAATCTACATCTTCGATTTCTTTGAAGAATCCCGATACTTGTGACACTTGGTTCTCTACTTTATTCCTATACCCACAACTTCTCAAAACTTAGACATTGTATTTCTACGAAACACTTGTCTAAAAACTAGAGAAGTTACAAGTAAACAGAATATAGTACGAGGACCAACCCCCTTTGTCCTGACGGACACTGGACAACATACATTACTCTGTATAAGTCCACTGAGTTGAATAACTCATAACCTGTACGTCGTAGGTTGAAAACTGTTCCCAGGCGATTTCCTCAAATATCACCAATTACAACGAATTCCGATATAATGAGGATGATCACCTAATTCCCAATAACTCGCTCCCACTCAACATCTATAAAACCATGCAGATGTGAGAATCGTTCCTGGTAAATACATACCCTGGAGTAAGTATCCAATCGGGAAATCAGTTTTCTATTAACAATGCACAGTGAATATGAAACATAAATATGTTTTGTAGGGGTTTCCTGGTATTCCTAGTAATGCCTCTTCCATAATCCAAATCATGACTTTAACCGTATATTTCCCTGCCATCTTTCCAATTCCCTTTATTTTTCTTTAGTCGTTACCTTCTGTACACCATTATTAGGCTAAATGGTTTTCTTCCTTCCCTACCGTTCGGCACCAGCCTATGGTTTGGAAGAAGAATATCCAGTAAGCATAATAGGTGTACCCTCCTAATCCTAGGAGTACTCGCAACTTGAGAGAAGGTGATGATAAAAACAACTGAATAATACCTTATTCTTATTTCTCCTGAACCAGAATCCATCCTCGAAAAAATGTCCTTCGAGTTCGTATATAACCATACGATGGATTTATCCAATGGAATTGGATGTTCGTAGTGATACGGGTTGTTCTGGAGAAATCAAAGGTAAAGTAGGAGTGGCGATGAAATACGTGATTTGGTCATGAATGTAAATAGTCGCAATTCACTTTGCCCTCTTTCTAATTCCTTTATCTTGTTTTTACATATTACCTTTTGCACACCCTACTTAGGCTAATTGGTTTTCTTCATTCCCTACCGTTCGGCACCAGCCTATGGTTTGGAAGAAGACTATCCAATAAGCGTAATAGGTGTACTTTCCTAAACCAAGGAGCCCTCTCAACCTGAGAGAAGGTGATAATAAAAGACAACAGAATAAACCAATTCTATTTCTCCTGAACCTGGATCCATCCTCGAAGAAGTCCCTTCGAGTTCGTATATAACCATACGATGGATCTATCCAATGGAAGTGGATGTCCGTAGTAATACGGGGTGTTCTGAGAAATACAAAGGGTAAAAGAAAGAGCAGCAATGACTTAAGCAACTATAGACAATCCAAAAGCCAGTAAGTTAAGAAGGTTCGGTCAACTTTGGTCACTGAGTTATAGTCTGGGGTCGGTCAAAATTCGCTGCCAAAGAGAGAGAGAGAGAAGAAACACTCTGCGTGCACTCTAGCCTAAATCAGAATGGTTATCATTTTATCTAATTAGGAAACCTCCCACTGTTTTCTCAAATTCTCCTCCAAACCTGAAAGAAGAATTAGTCGGGGTCACCCGAAGAGTAAACCAACTCATCAGTGAGAATCAGGATCCAACTATCATCGCATGATAACTTGATGGAAGCCACTCAAGTCATCACACTCCAGAAGGTATGCGCTAGTCTGGCAAGTTTCTTGTATGTTTGAAACTCCCGATGTAATTTTTATCCCATGCTCTTATGACCTTGACGTAGGCCAACAAATCATAAGCAACATGTCAAGTTCTACCCGTCGTTGTCCTGATCAACTTAAGTCATCGTACAAGCCCTTGACGTAGGCCAACAAGGTGTACGTCTGACTTAAACTAATGCATCTATCTATGCAACAAATGAATACCCAGCAGCTACCAAACACTATGTCTTGACGTAGGCCAACAAACATAGCTTGAATACTACTGACCATCCATAAGAAACGACGGAGGATTACGGCTGGTTTTTGGCGAAAAACCTTTAACGTAATGAACTTGATCTCGTTGAAGGAACCTGATAGCTTTATAAAAATATATAGTAGCGAAAACCTTTTGCTAAAGAAGTCACTCCCGGTGAAGGGATCTCGGCTCTTTCCTCGTGGAATGAGGTGCAGGATATTCCAACTGAATACCGCTATGCAAAACAAAAGGAAACGTCTTTGTAATAATTTTAAAATTTGTTCCAACAACATCAAATATAGGTTTGTTTTATCTCGCATTGATATGAATCAATGCAGTCCCATCAATCAATCACACCAGAAAAGAACGAAAATAAAATGTACGTATATGCCATCCGCATTCGTCACTGGGTCCCGTCATCACCCGTTAGGTTACTTAACTAACGACAGAGCGGGGACTGGACTAGCGCGGGTGTAAAACATATACAACATCTAATAGTATATATACTAATATACAGTAATCGCTCCAGGCGTGATAAATGCAACATTACAGAAAAGTAATAAGCATCACAGAACAATACAGATAATCTGGGATCCCCGGGTTTCATAGAGCCGCTGCTGAAACTCGATATTCCCCTGGTCGTGTGGATAGCCTGTGCAATGAAACCAAGACCCCTACGGGTGCGGCAAGTTACCCGCCAAAACCTGAAGCGAGGTAGTCCCCACAACATAGTGAATGGAATACCCGGCACTTCACGGAATCCGGTAAATTGAGCACCCCTCCTTGGGTCAACCTGTACCCCCGACGAGTGCGGCGAATAGTCTGCCAATTCTAGAGTGTGGTCCCTTTGCCTCTCAATGCCATGAGATACGAACCCGTTGCCCTCCAGAACCCGGTTATTCGTGCACCCCACCGCGGGGTAAACCTAGTACAGAAATAAAAATAGTACAATAGGTACATCGACCGCAACCTGGTCGTGCCCCAAAAGAATATTATACAAACAGGCAGTGACGGCAGTCCACAAGTCGGACGCTCGCCCCGCAATATCAAATGTACAAATAAATTTAAACAAAACTATCATTGCACCCTGCTATCCACCACGACAAATCCGCAACATTACAGCACAACACAGAACATCAACGCGAATGTCACGTTCGCAAACCCGTCTAAAAGAACTATAGCAATCAGACGCGATTTACCAATCAAATGACATTCCCGGTCGGAGATATAATTAAAGTACTGAAAAAAAAACTAACAAGTTTAAAATTTCGATCGACTAAATTTCCCGAAGTGGGCCCCACATACATCTGGTGTACAGTAACAAAATTTTGGCCCAAAAGACATATACCAAAAATCACCATTTCCCATGAGAAACCCACTGAAAAAATTTGGCGCACTGTTCCTACAAAAGCGCGGCGGATCAGCGGCCAAACCATGGTTTAGGCCGCGGATCCGTGGTCGTTTTGTGGGATCACGTGCCCAAATTTCACCAGTATTCTTAAGAAACCCTGCATGATTTTCTGAAATGCTCAAAATGAATTTTAGAACAGTTTAAAAATCGACAGAAACATCATGTACAGAAAATTGTGATTTCGCGAAATCCGTTCGATCGATCTTTTAAACGCGTTAGCACAAGTTAGTATAGCTTAATGGTGAGGCTCTGATACCACTGTAAGTCCGCGGCAGCGCCCCGGCCGTCTAACAGACGCCGATATGCGGAACAAAACTTTTACGACTGGCGCTATCGCGTACTTTATCCCGGATCGTCCATTAAAGCTAAACTAACAAATTATAAAGAGGGTAGAATTGTTATACCGAATGATCCGAGTCCTTCGATCTTCAACCATCATCCCACGCTATGTTGCAACTGATCCGAACTTGCTTGATCTCCGTTCTCATCGCCCAGGTAGCACCACGTCATCGGATCTTTAAACGGGCTCCCGCCTCTGAACGAGGCAACTCGATCGTCAAGTTTGCTAAAAGAGACGACCAAGATGAAGTAGAGAATGAGTAGAATACTTTGTCTCGTTACGTCCAAGGCTATGGACGAACGGTTAAAAGAAGTTGCCAATTGAAATCGGGTAAATGGAAATTGATCTATGTGAAATTTCCATACACTAAATTTCTTGTATCTTTTCTCAAAAATGAAAACCCACACCATCCCACAAAGGGGCCGGCCACTATATGAAGAGGGGAGGAGGGTGAGTGTAGGAGCAAGGAGGAGGGTGACCATATCCCTTCATGCTTATCACAAAGAATGAATCATCAACTAGCATTAAAAGCAAACCTATCACAATTAACCTAGTCATGCTTTATCATTAATGAACCATTAATGACAAAGCCACCTCACTATCCTAGTCACCATCCTAGTCACCTCTTCAAGAAGTTTCCACACAAAACCCAAGAAAAGATAAATCCGCATTTAACCGAATGTCAAAATACGGCTGATAGAAAACTGGAAACTGGCAACTTCCAAAAATCATCCCGAAACGAATTTCAGGATAACCCCGTATTGGTATAAACATACCCGCATTTGTATTACGACCGAATACAAATGCAACTGAGACAAAGATATTATATCTACATAGTATAATACTGGGTTCCGGCTTAAACCAAAGCCTACCAGTATTATCTGCCCGAAAAACGACACGTGCGAAAACGCACGTACATTTTCCGAACCTTGCCATAAACCCATACGGCCTCTACAACGTTTCGCCCGGACTTGGGAAAGTGTCGGTAGGGGACTCTAATGACTCATCAACATACTGGCACTGGGTATAACCCTAGCACGTCAGAGGTACAAGCTGTACGTAACGTTTTGCCTATATATTGATTGGAAGGGAAGCTGACGAGCGAACTCATCTATAAACCCTACTGAGCCTGACAGTGACAATATCTGTACAGTCCGGAACATTCGTCTATGAGTATCGCATATTAGGCCTAGGGGGTCGGTAAACGTCAGACCCCAATAGCTGCATAAGTCGTGTCAGAAAGCAGCCCAGAACACCCTGAGATACTACTGGTATACCTACCAGTATATCTCGATTACCCTGGCCAGGGATTTCGTGTAATGGCTCTCCTAAACACAGCGCGATCTCACCCCCAATACCGGGAGAGACGAATCCCCGAAGATCCGCTCACTTGCCTCCAATGTGGCTCGGGACTGTACCCAAAATATACCTGTTTGCACGACTCCTTTGACCCGTGGTAGGGTATAAATCAAAGCACAGTGGGAACTCACACGAGACAAATGACGACCTCAGGTCAATGAACTAACCTGTACACATGTCACCAGGGAACTGCTATCTGACGATATGTATAATACCAACTAGCATGTTCCCGGCGAGTCCTGTCCGGTGTACTCATAACCTAATGAGCACCTGTATACATCTTAGGTGATCCAACTGACACCAGTGGCTTGTGAGACCGGCCACCGCCCCTCATCGGGGTCTCGACTGTATACACTAGTCTACTCTGGAGTATCGATGCCCTGTCTCGAAACTCCCACGACTAGGGACACTTTAAGGATGTGCTTATAGACCCCAGCTCCCACATATATGATCGCCATCATACTGCTGGTAGTCAAACAAGAATCCTATGGGCTCTATCATGATGATAAAGACAAACCAGATAGCATACTATCATCTCGAGTAAGACTGTTTTATCGGTATAGGTCCTCCCTCAATCATTGCAATCACGTACCTGCGATCCAATAATTGACTTAGAGGGCACTATGTCCAACAAAATGACCTCGATGAAGAAGGGGATGCTCTTTTAAAATACGCCGACGCTGAGCCTGAACGAAGTCCTGTCATAAAAATGCCGAGTCCGTCATTTGAAGAACAGATGGACAAGCTAGTGATGGAAGCAAGTCAAAAGGTTCAGAACGATCACAGCCGCGAAATGGCCATTTACGAGAAAGCCAAGACGCAACGCCTCCTTCAGCAGGCCACGGAGGATGACAATGCCCTTCACCATCAGCCCGTCATGCATTCCCAAGACAAGAAAAAGGCCCGACGCGGAGGCAAAAACAAGTTAAAGAACAGAAAAAACGTTCGACAGCGGCAAAACGGATCCGAAAGGCAACGCGATCGAGAAAGGGTCAGCCGAAATCCGTCTCTTATGAAAAAGATGGGTCAAGCATATTCTTTCCCTTAAGACAAGACAAGGAGAATCTTCGACCTCGTCGTGAAATATCAAATGATTACGCTCCCGGAGTCCAAGCACCCCGAACAAGCAAACGAGGTCTGTCAGTCGGATTATTGCTCCTATCACCGAGCAATAGGTCATCCTCTTGAAGACTGCTTCACTTTCAAAAACTGGGTCGAAGACCAATATCAACTCGGCAGGTTCGCTCTATCCAACAGTTGGAGGGTAGCCCCACCGCAAAGGCATGTACTAAAAGCAATGTATATGGCGAGACTAGAACCAGATCAACATCGGTCTTGGAAACGAGCTCGTACATGTCACGTGATAACGCTGTCGGAAGAAGAAATGCCCGAGAATATAGATGACCTCTCCTGGTGCTTTGAAAATGAGGATGAAGATGAATTGATCTCAGAATTTCCACCGGCGCCAAAAGAGTTGGAAGATAGAATACATACTACTGCGGACAACCTAAGGAAAATCGACTTGGGGACGGAAAACGACCCGCGGCCAACGTTCGTCAGTGAGCTGTTGTCTAAAGAACAGGTGGCTACGCTAAAAGACGTGCTCATGCAGTATAAAGACTGTTTCGTATGGAACTATTCCAAGATGCCGGGATTAGATCCAGAAATAGCTGTGCATAAATTGGCGATATCTCCGGACGTCAAGCCAGTCAAACAAGCACCAAGAAGAATACGGCTTGAACTTGAAATGAGCATTGTCATGCCCCGCTTCCCAGTGTACGGGCAGAGGCCGCGACGAGGCCACTACGTATTTACTCAGAAGTAAATACGCTAAGCGTAACTAAGCAATATAAAAGAAATTTAAACAAGAGACAAATGTAAAGAAACAACAACTTTATTTATTAACATTCTTTTGTACAATGCATGGAAAAGTAAATAGATTTGAATGAAAGCAATACCTAAACAGTGGCATAACAGAAAAGGAAAATACAAAATGTAAAAGAAAAAGGTACAAGTGAAACTACAACTCGAGATCTTCAATAAACTGGTCCAAGTCTTCAGCGCCGGGCTCGATTTCTTGAAGGTCCGAATCACCAGACGACATTCAAAGAAAAAGAAAGATAACGTCGTCAGCAAACAAATCGCTTGGTAAGTCCCAAAGATGAGGGAGAAATAGAATAGACAAAGAGTAAGAGAGAGTGTAGCTTTTAAAGTAGTATTATATTTTTATAATATTGTATTTAGTGTTAACGTTGTTGTTTGTAGCTTGGTATAGAAGGATACCAGTGTATACGAGAGGAGTCTCTATATGCCAGAGACTAAAAGCAAATGAAAGTACAAGGCTCCGTTATACAACCCGGAACAACGGCAATTGTATTCAGGTTAGGTGTCTTAAATCTTGCGGTCTCGTGCCATTTCTAACACTTTCCGTACCAATCTACCCCTTAAACCCCGCGATGTCTTGATTGTATTGTTGGTATTGTATTGCAATTTGTATTGTCTTTCAATATAGATTGTATAATTAGATGACTTGCCGAAACCATGGTATCAGTAAATGGATGTAACTGGAGAATCATGTAAATGGAAGTATATCCATGATTTGGTTCAGTCAATATAGATTGAATGTTTGAACAGATTGAATATATGAATTCATGGATTCATATTGAATTGTTATATTATGATTGTACTTGAATCATATTCAAGTCAGATTATTTAATGAGACTCAGTCTGAGTCAGAACAATTAGAAAAGAAATTGAAATCCTGAATTAGGTTTTGATATTATCGGTAACCGCTGCACATGGGCGGCAGGATTTGTGTCTTTTTCAAAGACGATTACCGTGTTGATAACACCGTTTGTTAAGTTGTCTACCTTAAATAAGCAAGCACCCATATCTCCGGCTCCCTGAGTCTCAAGAGACTGGTCCCGCTTAAACCTATGTTTACTAGGGTCCTTATTGTAATTTATAGAACTTGAGGGGGTTTTATGTAAAAGTAATTTTGTATAATTTTCAAAATACACCTCAAGTATTTAATTATCGTCTTTAGATTTTCATAGATGTACATTTTATATATGTGACATTTCTAGTGAGTAAAACCTAATTTCATAATTTTTGGTATTTAATTGTAAAGTATTGTACTTGTATGGAATTGCATGGTATTTTCATGTAAAAATGATTCTTTTGATTTAGAAAATTTGGAATATTTATAATATATCAAAAATAGATGTTTTTATAATACATATATATATTTATTTATAAAAATAATTTTAATTTATTATTTTTCTAGAAATCTCATTTTCTAAAGATATTTGTATTTTTAAATCTTTCGAGACCGAATGCCCCTTGCGGGGGTCTGCATCTCTCACTACTAAACCCGAGAATGTGTGATAATCCGTACCATCCTGAACGAGTTCCCCAATTGGGTTGTAGCGGCGCTTTGCAAAGATTTGTGTAAAAATACATAATCTTGTAGAAAACGGTTTTTTATAAGTTAAAGGTAGTTTTGTGAAAAACGGTATTTCCCGAATATATATTTCCCAAAAGGTATCGTGCTATGTTGAATATGAGTGTTGTGAAGAGGTAGGTCATTACCTCGTGATCTATCTAAAGGTATAGTAAGATTAATGATGTTCTAAAGTCGAAACTAAACTACATGGTTTTTTACTGAAAAGGTGCGATAAAAATTGAAATATGCATTCTTTTGAAATGGAATTTGTTCCATATGTTTTGTTAATGATTAATAATGAAGATGTAAGAATTTTGTATGGTTGTGTTAAGGAAAATTGAACTTTACAAAGGAAACCGAATTGAAAGTCGGATTTAACTCCGCTTCCGTCGGGTTTTAGTAAAAGAAGTTTTAAGAATAGATTAGAGAAGGGGGAAGAGGGACTTACGGGTTTAGAGTCAAGAGAAGAGGGAGAAGAAGACGTAGGAGGTGCCGGTGCATCGTTTCGTCGCCGGGAGCTCCTAAGGTCGTCGTCGGAAGTTCGCCGGAGTTTCGCCCTTCGCTAACTTCACTTGCACCAAAAAATTCTAGAGAGTTTGGACAGAATTTGTGAGTGAGGGGGTGTTCTTAAGGGTGGTATTTATAGGGTAAAACTAGGGTTAGGGTAGGTGAAAGGGTGAGAAGAAAATGTAATAAAATTTGTATTTAAAATTGGATTTATTGAGATTTTAAAGGGCTCTGTTAAAGTGCGGGAAATTTAAAGTGTACAGGGGTGTTACGAAGCCAAAAAGACACATCTCTCATGTTGGAAGATCGGCGATCTGACTCGGTCCAGCCTGCGCCGCCGGCCAAGACGGCCGCGCCGCCGGCCCGAGTCGGCCGAATCGGGCCGGGTCGCCGTCGCCACGTGTCAATTGTCGATTCCTCTACCCCCTGGGCCAGTTTGTTTTATATGTGACGTAGGATTTTTACAAGTTATGCACGTGTAGACCCTTGGAATTCTAAAAATTTAAAAGAAAACAATATTAAAAAATAATGTGGGTGATGGGACTTGAACTCTGGTGCTTTGGTTCAGCATTGCATAGTATTACCAATGAGCCACAAGCTCTTTCTTGCTATTAAAAAGCAAAACAAACTTATAACTTGTGCTCAGGAAAAAGTACCCCTTTCTGTATTTTTAAAAAAAAATTGTACAGAAAGTTGTACAGAAAGTTTAGGGTTGTTACATTCTACCCTCCTTATAAAAATTTTGTCCTCGAAATTTGTAGAAGGAAAATGTAACAGATTCAAGGAAAGTTTGGTGATAGTGCTGAAAAAAATGAATACTTGAAAAGTAACAGAACGATTCAAGGGTTTGAAAATGTTGAAAGGAGTTACCAGGGTTTCCTTGGTTCATAGTCTCGGGTTCTACGGCTGCTAAGGTGTAACTTGTCACCGTGGCACGTTCCTCCTAGCTGGAGGCACATTCCTTCGTTCTCGAGGGATGTTCCTCAGTTCCTGTTGTAGTTGGCGATTTGGCTATGCAGGAGATCTACGTGGAGGTGGTGCTGGGAGTGCAGGACAAGTTGCAGGAGCCTGGATAGCTGGCCGTGCAGGTAGTTGGTGGGTGTGTGATCTGGGTTGCTATAATAAGGACAGTTTCCAATTCCGTGGTTGGATGCGCCACAAATTAGACACAGGTCTTTTGCGCGCCTACAGTCCTTCCACAAGTGTCTCTTTCTATGGCAGTAGTAGCAAAAGTCTGGACTCGGCTGGTTATTAATTTCTTCCGATCTCCTCGGTTCAACAGTTGGCCTTGAAGAGGTTCCTCCCACCATCTGATTGGCAGGGCGCTTCACTCCGGCAGATTGAGGTCTGCCCTTCTTCTTCACCACTGCCTCATATCTTCGGTCAGCTTTCAAAACCAAATCATGGGTTAGGAAATCCCTTGTAGCTAAGGAAGCTTGGATTTCCGGGTCCAACCCTTGCTGAAATCTCCTTGCTCCGATCTCAGCAGTCAGTATGAGATGGGCCGCAAACCTGTTATGGTATTGTGTTAGCTGTGTAGTATGTGATATAAAATTGAACATTGAGACATATCTTACCGACTGAGTATGGTGAACTCAGCGTCATACTCATCTACTGATTTGGTCCACATTGAACCTTGTTGCAGATGGATGAACTACTGCTCCATATCAAAGCGGGCAATCTCAGGGAAGTACTTTGCGTCGAACATGTCGCGAAAAGTCTTCCATTCGATGGGTTGATCAAGACGGCTTTCTTCCGCCTTCCACCAAACCCGTGCATTGTCCGTGAGCTGTAGTTTCACAACATGGACCCAAGCTATCTCTGGCACTTGTGCTGCTGCCAGATCATCTTCAATACTCTAAACTCATTCCTCAGCTTCCAGTAGGATCTCTTTTCCCGAAAAGTTCGTGGGGTGCAGTGCCAAGAATTTCTTCACTCCGGGTGGTTCGACCGCGGGACGGTTCATTAGAATAGCAGTCTGCTGCTGCTGTCCTTCCAGGAGGCTGCGGATCGCCTCAAGCAATATCGTCTGCTCATTGATCGGAGTAGCTACGGCAGGTGTAATTGGTAGGGGAAGTGGAGAGTTGTTGACATTTGTGCTGGTGTTTTTTGGGGAATCCATAACCTTGAATGAAAAATTTAGGTCAGGACAGATTCAAAGTATACGATTCAAAGAATATGAAATGATAAGATTCAAGGAGTATGGATTGTAAAGAATATTTTTAGTTGCTGGTTCTTGTGTTATATTTCTTAGGTTGTTCATGCAGAACAGAACTGCATGGTAGTGTTCCATACAGCTCTGACCTGCATTGGCCACCAACAAAACCTGTCACGCCTCGCTTCACAGTGTACGGGCAGAGAACGCGACGAGGCCGCTACGTATTTACTCAGAAGCAAATACGCTAAGCATAACTAAGCAATATAAAAGAAATTTACACAAGAGACAAATGTAAAGAAACAACATCTTTATTTATTAACATTTTTTTGTACAATGCATGGAAAAGTAAATACATCTTAATGAAAGCAATGCCTAAACAGTAGCATAACAGAAAAGGAAAATACAGAATGTAAAAGAAAAAGGTACAAGTGAAACTACAGCTCAGGATCTTCAATAAACTGGTCCAAGTCTTCAGCGCTGGGCTCGATCTCTTGAAGGTCCGAATCACCTGACGACATTCAAAGAAAAAGAAAGAGAATGTCATCAGCGAACAAATCGCTCGGTAAGTCCCACGATGAGGAAGAATTAGAATAGATAAAGAGTAAGAGAGAGAGTGTAGCTTTTAAAGTAGTATTATATTTTTATAATGTTGTATTTAGTGCTAACGCTGTTGTTTGTAGCTTGGTACAGAACGATGCCAGTGTATACGAGAGGAGTCTCTATATGCCAGAGACTAAAGGCAAATGGAAGTACAAGGCTCCGTTATACAACCCGGAACAACGGCAATTGTATTCAGGTTAGGTGTCTTAAATCTTGCAGTCTCGTGCCAGTTCTAACACCTTCCGTACCAATCTACCCCTTAAACCCTGCGATGTCTAGATTGTATTGTTTGTATTGTATTGCAACTTGTATTGTCTTGTAATATAGATTGTATAATTGGATGACTTACCGAAACAATGATATCAGTAAATGGATGTAACTGGAGAATCATGTAAATGGAAGTATATCCATGGTTCGGTTCGGTTCAGTCAATATAGATTGAATAGTTTGAACATATTGAATATATGGATTCATGGATTCATATTGAATTGTTATATTGTAGATTGTACTTGAATCAAATTCAAGTCAGATTATTTAATGAGACTCAGTCTGAGTCAGAACAATTAGAAAAGAAATTAAAATCCTGAATTAGGTTTTGATGTTATCGGTAACCGCTGCACATGGGCGGCGGGATTTGTGTCTTTTTCAGACGATTACCGTGTTGATAACACCGTTTGTTAAGTTGTCTAACTTAAATAGGCAAGCACCCATATCTCCGGCTCCTTGAGGCTCAAGAGACTGGTCCCGCTTAAACCTATGTTTACTAGGGTCCTTATTGTAATTTATAGAACTTGAGGGGGTTTTATGTAAAAGTAATTTTGTATAATTTTCAAAATACACCTTAAGTATTTAATTATCGTATTTAGATTTTTATAGATGTAGATTTTATATATGTGATATTTCTATTGATTAAAACCTAATTTCATAATTTATTATATTTAATTGTAAAGTATTGAACTTGTATGGAATTGCATGGTATTTTCATGTAAAAATAATTCTTTTGATTTAGAAAAGTTGGAATATTTATAATATATCAAAAATAGATGTTTTGATGATACATATATATATTTATTTATAAAAATAATTTTAATTTATTATTTTTCTAGAAATCTCATTTTCTAAAGATATTTATATTTTAAAATCTTTCGAGACCGAATACCCCTTGCGGGGGTCTGTATCTCGCACTACTAATCCCAAGGATGTGCGATAATCCACACCATCCTGAACGGGTTCCCCAATTGGGTTGTAGCGGCGCTTTGCAAAGATTTGTGTAAAAATACATAATCTTATAGAAAACGGTTTTTTATAAGTTAAAGGTAGTTTTTTGAAAAACGGTATTTCCCGAATATATATTTCCCAAAAGGTATCGTGATATGTTACATATGAGTGTTATGAAGAGGTAGGTCATTACCTCGTGATCTATCTAAAGGTATAGCAAGATTAATAATATTTTAAAGTCGAAACTAAACTACATGGTATTTTACTGAAAAGGTACGATAAAAATTGAAATATGCATTCTTTTGAAATGGAATTTGTTCCTTATGTTTTGTTAATGATTAATAGTCAAGATGTAAGAATTTTGTATGGTTGTGTTAAGGAAAATTGAACTTTACAAAGGAAACCAAATCGGAAGTCGGATTCAACTCCGCTTCCGTCGGGTTTTAGTAAAAGAAGTTTTAAGAATAGATTGGAGAAGGGAGAAGAGGTACTTATGGGTTTAGAGTTAAGAGAAGAGGGAGAGGAAGACGTAGGAGGCACCGGTGCGTCGTTTCGTTGCCGGGAGCTCCTAGGGTCGTCGTCGGAAGTTCGCCGGAGTTTCGCCCTTCGCTAACTTCACTTGCACCCAAAAATTCTAGAGAGTTTTCTTGAGAGTTTGGACATAATTTGTGAGTGAGGGGGGGTGTTTAGGGGTGGTATTTATAGGGTAAAACTAGGGTTAGGTTAGGTGAAAGGGTGAGAAGAAAATGTATTAAAAATTGGATTTATTGAGATTTTAAAGGGCTCTGTTAAAGTGCAGGAAATTTAAAGTGTACAGGGGAGTTAAGAAGCCAAAAAGACACATCTTTCATGTTGGAAGATCGGCGATCCGACTCGGTCCGGCCGGCGCCACTGGCCGAGTCGGGCCGGGTCGCCCTCGCCACGTGTCAATTGTCGATTCCTCTACCCCCTGGGCCAGTTAGTTTTATATGTGACGTGGAGTTTTTACGAGTTATGCACGTGTAAACCCTTGGAATTCTAAAAATTTAAAAGAAAACAATATTAAAAAATAATGTGGGTGATAGGACTTGAACTCTGGTGCTTTGGTTCAGCAGTGCAAGGTATTACCAATGAGCTACAAGCTCCTTCTTGCTATTAAAAAGCAAAACAAACTTATAACTTGTACTCAGACAAAAGTACCCCTTTCTGTATTTTTAAAAAAATTTGTACAGAAAGTTTTGGGTTGTTACAAGCATCAACGCCGAAGTCAAGAAGCTAATCAACTCCAGCTTCATCCAAGAAGTTCAATACCCCGACTGGATCGCCAACATTGTCCCAGTGATGAAGAAAAATGGGACGGTGCGCATCTGCGTGGATTTCTGAGACCTCAATAAAGCTTTCCCGAAGGATGATTTTCCCGTATCGGTTACCGAGTTGATGATAGATAACGCATCCACTCACGATGTCATGACCCGAAATATTATCTCGTGACCAGCACTTGAATCACGCAACGTCTAAAGGCGTAACGGAATTCAAGTGAGCTGAAACCCAGAAATCTAAACCTTTTTAAGAAAATAAAGGAGGTGAAGTTTTGAAATAAAGGTATAATGAAATCAAGTTTTCTTAATGCATAGAAAAGGAACATGAAAATGCAAGTGAAATTTACTAGTTTGAAAACATGTTTCGTCTTTTTTAAAAATTTGGGCAGCACCTCCTTTGTATATTTTGATCCAAAACCACACATACATAACAAGAATAATGGCATCCCCAAGCAGGAGCTAGCTCTTCGCCAACCGGCGGATCACAACCACACAAGACAGTATATATAAGTATACGATGCCCAACGGCAAAGTTCACCATAAAAGATAAAGAAATAAGCAAGATATCAACCCCAAATGCGAACATAAAACCCATCGCTCAAGTCTCACAACTAAAAGTCTTGTTAAGTCTCAATACTAACACAAATACCGGTTTGATTGATGGAGTTGACTAGATACAATATGGAATATAAATACAAGAGTGGGTACGATACAATGTCCCACCTACCAAAGCAGAACACCCGAAAGCAACTATGTGCCAGCGATGCCGTTACTGATCCAAGCGGCCAACCTGCAAGAACTGTGGCACAACGGGGATGAGTTGCCAACTCGTGAGTAGAAAAACATCTACAAGTAGAAATCGAATAAATAACGACTCCTAGGTCAACTATATCATAAAGGTAATACTATGATATCTAGGGTGACCAGGTCTGTATATGTGCTAACACTAATATCAATGTCAATCAGCATGTAGATATCATCCAATAATATAATCAATATATGTATGCATGTGGATCTCGTCCAACCGTATAATCAATGTATGTATGCATGTGGATCTCGTCCAACCATATAATCAATGTATTTATGCATGTAAGTATGAGGATATAAATCAACGCGTGTCCCTCGCGACACATCAAAATCATGGAACCTGGGTGTCCAATATCGACCCTCGAAAACATCATGAAACCCGTGTCCAGCATCGACACGTAAATCCTCATATCTCGGGCTCCATCAGTCTGGATTGGCCCTCGGGCTCCGTCAGTCCGGATCGGCCCATATCATCTTTCAACTCCGGTCGGTATCCTCTGGATATCCGCCGAGCCCAAATACTATCACCAGTAGGTAGTGGTCCCTCTGCCAGGCTCATCGTCATCCCCACGAAATCTCTCTCTCGCCCCAGGGTACCATACCGGGTCCACCATGAACCCGCAAACGGAATCATCCACCTCCTCGAATCGGGTTTCACATGTCACACGTCTCAGAACCGAGAAAACGCATGGTGGACGCACTGAAATATTATATCAAGAGAAACCGGGTTTCTAAAATAGTACATACTTTTTTTTGAAATAGACACGGTTATCAAATCTAGAAATCTCATGAAAACAACATATCTTGATGCGTAAAATCATAAAGCATGATGTATGCGACAAATGATAGAAATGTAAGCATGTCCGTGTATCATGCAACATGGAACAGTGATATGACATAATAAGGGAAAACCGCTCTTTTAAATGATTCCAGTTTTTAAAACATAACATGCGGTCCCCAATTCCCCAAAATCAAAGCCAGCATCATCTATGTATGTACCAATGTGTATGTACGTAGGCATGGATGCACAAGATATACATACGCAAGTATGAGTGTACAATATGCATGTGCGCCAATATGGATGTACAAGTGGGTATATACGCAAGTATGGGTGTACAATATGTATGTGCGCCAATATGGATGTACAAGTGGGTATATACGCAAGTATGAGTGTACAATATGTATGTGCGCCGATATGGATGTACAAGTGGGTATATACGCAAGTATGAGTGTACAATATGTATGTGCGCCAATATGGATATACAAGTGGATATATACGCAAGTATGAGTGTACAATATGTATGTGCGCCAATATGGATGTACAAGTGGGTATATACGCAAGTATGAGTGTACAATATGTATGTGCGTCAATATGGATGTACAAGTGGGTATATATGCAAATAAGTTATGCGAAGAGTCATATCATGATGCAGCAATACTACTGTGTAGTGACATGGCAATTATCGATGATGAAGTGTGTGAGTCGGCCAATCTGTGTAAGTGTAACATACGCATCATCGATAATGGTGCAGTTGTACTAACACAGGTATAAATAATGCGATGCGAATAACATGAAGGCAGCATAAGGTAAATCATCAGCTACAAGCCATAAGGTATACGTGTCTACAAGACCAAGTCGGTGGATCTATCAATCGGCATATAGCCTCACAACAACACGCACGGTTTAATACATCACACGGCAGCCTCTAGTCAAGGGTATGGATCAACATCAAGTTAAACTCATCCCGTACAGAAAATCATCGTACAACGGCATTAAACCAAAAAGGGATCCTATCAACCTATAAGGCAAGGAGGGTACGGACCTAATGTCACATATAGCCTATCATTCACGATTTACAACATATATAAATATATCTATATACCTTTGTCCCAGGTCACATCCATAACAATCTCATATCAGGGGACCAGCAAGGTATCAAACATCTCAATCGACTCTCATCTGTATACCAACATATCACCAAGTCATCATATCGTATCGTACATTCTTTTCATCACATTTATATCTCACATCGAAACAATTCTACATAAACATTCTATCTTACTATAAGCATAAGTATCTAATCTAACATACACACCCGAACTATAAAAACAGTTTTTGAAAGATGCGAATCGTAGTTTTGAAAGTAGGGGATACGGTGTTTTTAAGGAAAAGATATCATTTGAAAATCCGTAACGTCCCTCAAGGTATCTGTTTAAAAGATGCATACCATTCTTCAGTTTAGAAATAAGTATGGTTCGGATGACGTATCTACGTCGGCTATCTAGTCCTATAATACCCTAAACGGCAATATCGTCAAACGTCATCCTCAAATTCAGTCATCACATATTAGTCGTATCAAAACACTTCTAACTATCCTTAGTTTCTATATGGTTCTCTAACTACCTTTTTACTCTATCTATAGCTTTTTATTAAAGGTTTCATTAACCATAATCTATATATAAATCGGTTTTCATCAAAGTGTGCGGGGGTGCTATACGCCATCCACCCGACTTCCTCCGTAGATATAGATCTACTCACCTGCTCTTGCTTGCCGATGTCGATGTCTCCACGCCCCTCCTTGTTGCTCCGAACCCACTCGAGGGTACCTACATGTATACCACAAGACATCGTAAATGGAAATAGCGCACGAAAACCAAATCGGCATGCGTATCGTTCATAGGTCAAAACCTATAGTCTCGCATGCAAAACACGACCAATCATCCATAGTCGTTGATGTAAAAACATCCAACAACCAAATAAGAATACAAATATCAAAGCCAAACATTTCAAAATACGGAAAATATAGCCAAAAACACTCTAATGTGCTCCCAGATTTTGATTTAGGTCAAAACAAGTTAAACAAACAGGTATAGAGTGTTGTACATGGTGTATATGAGCTACTGGAGCAACCTAGACCCATTCCCTCACCAAGTGGCCGGCCAAAATCATAGAAAATCCGGCCTGCTCGGATTTAGTGGGGAGTTAGGGCCTCGAACTTGCAGGGGGGGTCTCCTATGGTCTCAATTTTGTCACTGGAGTTGTTTATTTTTCTAGTAAAATTCCCAGGTCATCCCAGATTTCCCAGCACCCTCAATTTCCTCACAAACCGACATTGGAAAGTTCTATTTTTGGGTTTCAGGTTTTTGTTTCGTGTTTGGTCTGGGTTTCTAACATCATGGGGGTCTAAGGTCACCAATACGGTTCAATAACACAATCCCAACTCAAGAAAAACCCTAACCCCTTTCTATGAATTTTCAAAGCTCGCGAAACCGCATCCAAACACTTCTAAACTTGCATAGGTGCTAAAGTAATGGAAATACAATGCTAATGGTGCAGAAATTACCTCATTTAGAAACTCAAGAATGTTCTTGAGTTGCCCCATGTGCTCAAAATCGGAACTTGCTTAGTCCAAAGTGCTTGGGATGATCTTGTGCATGTTTTTCATGAAATGGAGATGGAGTTTTGAGTTGATTTTTGAGGTGTTTTGAGGCTTGAAGAGGGGGAGGGAACAAGGGCAGCAGCCATGGAGGTGAGGGGAGATATGATGAGGGTGATGAAGAGAAAGAGGAATGGCCAAAGTCAAGGAAAACCCCTCTCATTCTCTCTCTTACCCATGCTTCCCATTTTTTATTGTTTTCCTTTTTCTTTTCTTTTCTATTCTCTTCTCTTTTAAATTAGAACCATGCATGATAACAAAAAGGAAACCATGAAAAAGAATGTAACAAGTGTGAAAAATGACTTAGTGCATGTCATGTGCACAAAACCGGATTAATACGAGATTAGCGATATTTAATCGCGATTAGCATTAAAATAGTGTATAATAAATCATAAAATTTCATAATTTGCATAAATCACATAAAGCACCCTCTATTTAGTAATTTCTATAATTTTCCATATTTTTCTCCATTTATCGATATTTAATTATACCGCACTAATAAAATATTCAATGTATTTATTATTAAATTATAAAAATCCCCAAAAATAATATTTTATTTTTCTGAAATGTTACACACGAAGTTTTCTCCTTCATGGACGGATCATCAGGGTACAATCAAATAAAGATGCATCTCGAAGACCCGAAGCATACCGCTTTCCGGACTCCGCTAGGCATATTCTGCTATAAAGTGATGCCCTTCGGTCTGAAGAATGCAGGCGCTACCTATCAGAGGGCCATGACAAAGATTATTGATGACCTCATACATGAGATCGTCGAATGCTATATCGATGACCTCGTGGTGAAAAGCAAATCGCACGAGGAGCATTGGGAGTATCTGAAGATAGTGTTTCAACGCCTTCGGAAATACAACCTGAAGATGAACCCTCTGAAATGCGCGTTGGGAGTTTCCTCAGGCAAATTCTTAGGATTCATTGTACGACATCGAGGCATCGAAATAGACCCGTCAAAGATCAGGGCGATTATGTAAATGCCTTCGCCAAGAACTTTAAAGCAATTGTGGTCTCTACAGGGGAAGCTCGCATATATCCAACGATTCATAGCCAACCTCTCCGGAAAATGTCATCCCTACAGTCACTTGATGAAGAAGGGAACCCCGTTCGTTTGGGATCGTAAATGCCAGAGTGCACTGGACGAAATCAAGCAATACCTGCAGAATCCGCCGGTACTGACCGCTCCGGTCAAGGGAAAGCCCCTCATCCTGTACACAACCGCCCTTGAAGGTTCCTTAGGCGCATTATGGGCACAAGAGAACGACCAAGGGAAAGAGAGAGCCCTCTACAATTTGAGCCGAGTTCTCCTGGGGGTAGAAAACAACTACTCCCCTATCGAAAAACACTGCCTGGCGTTAATCTTCGCAATAAGAAGCTTCGGCATTATGCCTTAGCGCATGAGGTCCATCTCATATCAAAGGCGGATCCACTCAAATATCTGATGTCAAGAGCCATACTAACGGGACGGCTCACTAAATGGGCCCTACTCTTAATGGAATTCTCGATAACATACCGACCTCTCAAGGCAGTGAAAGGCCAGGCCATCGCCGAATTTCTCATGGAGCAACCGATACCTGCCGATTCACCCCTAAATTGCAAATTGCCAGACGAGCACACGTTTGACACGATCGACAGGGAGAGAAGAGGGAGTGATACCCGATGGGAACTCTACTTCGATGGGGCATCCTCCATGAAGAAGCGAAAGCACAGCTCCCCCATAATCAAATCTGGGGTAGGCCTCATCTTCGTGACTCCACAAGGAGGGATAATGCGCTTTGCCTTTTCCTTAGCAGAGCCGAACAAAAACAATGAAGCATAATATGAGTCTTTGATAGCAGGTCTTGAGATCGCTGTCGACATGGGAATCGAAGACCTTCTCATATACGGAGACTCCCAGCTGGTCGTTAATCAAGTAAACGGCGACTATCAAATGTGCAAGCCAAAGTTGGTAAAGTACGGCGAGAGAGTGCAACAATTGCTGACTCAAATTCCCTCCTACGCCCTGGAAAGAATACCGCGTACAGAAAATAACAAAGCGGACGCATTAGCCAAACTCGCTAAAGAACTAGCTAATGAAAACCTTGATGACGTAAGGATCATTGTACAAAGCCGTCGGGTCCTTGCACCAGCGGAAATGTCTCCGGAGTCGTCTGAAGAAAAGGAAGCAACCAAGAAAATAGCTCTACAAATAGAGGACCAAGAAAAGGCTAAGGATTGGAGAGAAGTCTTCATAAACTACTTTAAATCCTATCAAACACCGGAAGACGCATCCTCAAGACATCAGCTCATGAAATGAGCTCTGTCTTTCGCCTTCGTCAAAGATACTCTATATAAGAGATCGTTCGACTCTCTGTGGCTGAGATGCCTGGGACCGGAAGAAGCAAGGAGAGTCATCCAAGAAACTCACAACGGACTCTGCGGTTCCCATCAAGCCGGGCCAAAGATGAAGATGAAGATCAAAAGAATGGGCTACTATTGGCCCACGATGATTTAGGATTGTCTCGAATACGCGAAGAAATGCCATTCGTGCCAAATTCATGGAGACTTCATCCACCAGCATCCAAATCCGCTACACCCAATAGTGGCTAGCTGGCCGTTCGAAATGTGGAGAACGGACATAATTGGGCCCATTGAACCAGCATCGTCCAAAGGACATCGGTTCATATTGGCGACAACCGATTACTTCTCTAAGTGGGCAGAAGAAGTACCGCTAAGTGAAGTGGAGACGGAGAATATCCTACATTTCTTCAAGAAACACGTCATCTATCGGTTCGGCACTCCGCAACGGATTATCTCCGATAACAGGCCGGCCTACAGAAGTCACAGAATCAGCCTCTTCGCACAGCAGTATAACATAGACTGGAGATACTCTTCGGTCTATAATCCCCGAGCTAACGGTCTAGCTGAGGCTTTCAACAAAACCTTGACAAAGATCATAAAGAAGACGGTGTCCAAAAATAAAAAGGACTGGCACGAGAGACTGCATGAAGCTCTCTGGGCGTATCGAATTACGTTCAAAACGGCTACAAATACAACGCCGTATGAATTGGTATTCGGCGCGGAAGCAGTACTCCACTTGGAGATAGAGCTACCCTCTCTACGAGTGGCGGTTCAGTACGAACTAACAGACGAAGAGAATGCTCATCTTCGGCTTGAGGAGCTCGATGCCCTCGATGAAATTCATCTCATGGCACAGCAAAACTTGGAGGCTTACAAAGCAAAGATGACACGCTCATACGAAAGGTTGACCAGGCCGAGAACATTCCGCCAAGGCGAACTCATGCTAATTGTCAAAAGACCTATGATCCCTAATCGTGCCAAACGGGAGAAATTCGAGCCAAACTATGAGGGCCCGTACATCATAGACAAAGTCTACCAAGGTGGGGCTTACTTTCTCATTGATATGCATGGCGAAAGACCCCTTCCGGCCAATAAACGAACGATTCCTTAAGAAATACTACGCCTGACGAGTCACGGCCCAGGTTAATGATAGATGAAGACGCTCGTGTCCGCTCGCTGTCTTCCTGAGTCTAAACTCTATATCCGGCAAAATTTCGCCTCGAAGCAACAACGGACCGAGATGTCCTTAAACTAGCTGCAAACCGAAACGTCCCTAAACTAACAATGGACCGCAATGTCCTGAAACTAACAACGGACCGAAACGTCCATAAACTACTACAAACCGCAGCATCCTTAGGCTAACGCGGGAAAAAAAAATGGTACGTCCATAAGCGAAATGGGCACGGATAAAAACCCGAAAGGGCTCCGTGAGTAAAAAGAGCAGGGCTACCGGCGAGTTTGTGAAAACCCGAAAGGGCGCAGACTCGTAGATGAAATTCATGCACACTTGCAAGGCCCTCTCAATCTTGTAAGGAGAAAATACATGCGTGAGATCCTTACGACTCACAAGGGAGAAACAAAATTAGGGATCCCCACGATCCCTAAGGAGAAATTACACTTACGAGATCCTCACGACTCGTAAGGAGAATCCCCTTATGATACCCTCACGGCTCATAGGGTTCAAAAGCCTTAAGCTACAAGGATCTGAACCTGTTCTTAAGCCATCACATCCCCCTTTTGCCCTACAAGTGGTTCAATATTGACCCTTGTATACAATCCACGGGCACAAATAAACGTCTCCCCCACCAAGTCCCGCCAATGGCACGAAATGTCCTCATGTGGTGAACGACACTTGTAAGTCCTCTCGACTTATAAGGAGAAAACACTCTTATAAGATCCTTACGACTTATAAGATAACACACACTTAAGAATCCTCACGATTCCTAAGGAGAAAACGCACCTACGAGGTTCTCACGACTCGTAGGGAGAAACACCTTTATGAGACCCTTACGGCTCATGAAGTCAAAAGCCTTAGTCGATAGGATCCTAACCCTGTTTGCTAAGCCACCTTTGTTCGAATCGACAAAGGAAAATAATGATTCGATCCTGGAAATATCCCAGTTGTAGCGATACTGATGCCTAAATCGGTAACAAATTCCAAGTCCTTTCACGGCAAGTGACGATTCGCTCTTGGAAATATTCCAGTCGCAGCGATGCTGATGCTAAGATCGGTATCAGATCTCAGGTCCATACTCACAACAAAATCAGCGAGCAAAAAAATAAAAAAGAAATATATATAGCCGAAATGATTGGGCAACTCGCAATAAAAGGCAGCGAGTAAAAAGGAAAATAGCCGAAATGATTGGGAACCGCAAAAAATAGCCGAAATGATTGGGCAATCGCGACTTTCGCAATATAAAAAGCTGAAATGATAGAGCATCGCGGAAGGAAATAGAAAAATGAAAGAATGAAATTTTTTCCCTACAGACGAGTCCATACTGACCCCTGTATACAATCCATGGGCATAAACAAAAAGGGAACCACAAGTCCCAACAAACGCCGTCAAAGGGAAAGACAGATCTCAACGGCAACATCTACATCCCAGAAGACCTACAATGGTGTTCCTCCTCATTCCAACAGGATACGGACGTGATATCACCAACCGAAGCCACGACAAAGTCCCCAGTTCCAAGACTCTACGGTTCACAGGCAACCTAGAGTCAACCAATGACCTCCCCGCCGAATCAACGCTCCGACTCGGAAACAAGTCAACCAATGACCTCCCCGCCGGATCAACGCTCCGTCTCGGAAACAAGTCAACCAATGACCTCCCCGCCGGATCAACGCTCCGTCTCGGAAACAAGTCACCCAATGACCTCCCCACCGGATCAACGCTCCGACTCAGAAACAAGTCAGCCAATGACCACCCCTCCGGATCAACGCTCCATTTCGGAAACAAGTATGCCAAAGACTTCCCCGCCGGATCAACGCTCCGTCTCGGAAACAAGTCAGCCAATGACCTCCCCGCCGGATCAATGCTCCGTCTCGGAAACAAGTCAACCAATGACCTCCCCGCCGGATCAATGCTCCTTCTCGGAATTAAGTCAACTCACGAACCTCTCGATTCAGGGAAATCAGCGTCCTTGGCGAGAACCTCTCGACTGGTTTCGACCTGCAAGGAAATCAGTGCCTTTGCAGGAATCTCTCGATTCGTCTCGACCCCAGGGAAATCAGTGTCCTTGGCAAAACCTCTCGATTCAGGGAAATCGGCGTCCTTAGCGACAACCTCTCGATTCGTTTCGGCCCGCAAGGAAATCAGTGTCTTCGCGAGAGTCTCTCGATTCGTCCTGACCTGCGGGGAAATTAGCGTCCCTGCGCATAAAGAAAATTCTCTTGTGGGATCCTTACGACTCTCGAGAGAAAACGTACTTAGGAGTCCTCACGGCCCCTAAGGAGAAATTACACCTACGAGATCCTCTCGACTCGTAGGGAGAAAAGTCTTTATGAGACCCACACGGCTCATAAAGTTGAAAAGTCTTAGGCAGCAGACCTGAACCTGTTTTCTAATCCATCGCTACCCTACAAGGAGGTTAAGATGGACTGCTATCTAATATCTACAGGCCACATTTGCTAAAGTAACATGCCAATGACACAGCAAAGAAAAGAAAGCGATAGTACAAGATAAAAAAAATGTGTCTTTTATTCATGAATTCAATTGAGTACAAAATACATCATATAAAAGAATAAAAAATGAATGAATGCATGTTATTCATAGATTACAAATTTTCAATCGATACAAAGATGGCTACTGAGAAGAAGGCATCTTCAGTAAGTCAGCAAGCCGCTCGCGCACTCCTCTCAACTCATTTTCATGGTCAGCCACTGCGGCCAACTCCGTTTCTATTCGAGCCCGTTGCTGCAAACCGGATGAAAGTTTCACATCGATTTCCTACTGAGCAGCTTCGCGACTCTGCGTAACCTGCTCAATGAAGTCGAGCTTCTGCCTCAGTACCAGCCCGTCAGAAATACATCGCTGGAGGCCTTCAAAAATAGATTTCAACTGCGCAGCATTCGCTTCGACCTGGACACGCAATTGGACAGACTTGACGGAAGCCGCCTTACGTACCTTCCGTCTCAGGGTCGCCTCTTGTTCAAAATGGCGAAGGAAAGGAACACCCTGCTCAACCCATGCAGCCCGCTGGGAATTCAAAGCTAATACTTCAGGAGCGAGACGCTTGAGCTCAATCTCATGCAGGCAAGCCTCGATCTTTCTGCAGTAATTAACCCAATACTCGATGACACCTTCGTCATGGAAGTTCACGAGCATCGCCAGCATAGGATTAACCTCAGCAGCAAAATCTGCAGCGAATGCGAGGGCCTCGGCGTCAAGATCCTCGACGAATTCGCTCAAAATTCGCAGGCTAGTCGCAGCGCCCCTGGAAGATGGGCGTTTAGTAAAGGGTACTACCGGCATAGGATGCGAGACTCAAACTGAGCTGGAGCCGGGACGATTGCTGCAAAACAAATTATGGTCAAAAGTCGACTCGGGAGGTAAAGAAAATACACGAGCGATGGAGTATACTATACTGGCTGTGGAAGATGGCAAAATTGGGAATGTCGGATGCATGGCCATTCACTCGTCTCCTCCTCCGATCCGTAACGCTGCGACCAATATAAAGAAGACTTAGCAACAATACGGCTATTCATAAAAAAAAGAAGGAAACAATAGCTGAATGATATACTAACCAGTACCAGGATGCGGAATGACTTCCGACTGGAAGGAGAAATGCGGGTTCAACACCTGGTATAGATGGTCGTAAAGGACTCCTGCAGAATTGCAACAATATACTGTCAATACAAGGAAGATGGTATCCACAGTTAAACCAAATAAGTCTCAAACCCATACCTTCCAACATCTGAGAGGACACGGGAGAAGACGAAGGGACGGCTACCGTCAGAGCAGCGACTGGTGGCGCTCCTTCAGATGGCGCAACCTCGGGATTCACCGCGCCTGTACTCAAGACAAACAACATATCATTAGAAAGGCTGGACAAGATTGAAAAGCTTGAAAATAGCGACTCAGCAATTACCTGATAAATCAGGGACCGAAACCATGGCAGAGGCATCACCGGGTGTAACGGCTTCTTCGCTCTCTCTCAGAGGAGTAGATACCGCACCCATAGCTTCATCCCCTGATTCGACAAGGGCCGTCGTGATGCTTGCAACGCCCGCCGATACCAAGGAACCGCAGGGAGAAAGGGCAGTGGTCTGGACAGTCCCAGATTCCAGAGAGAGGGTAGTAACTTCCGGCACGGTAACCGTGTTAGTTGTATATATGCCCTAGAGGCCATTGTTGTGCATACGATGTATATTATAGTGGATGCTTGGATATATATAGTGAGGACTTTCTTGCTCGATATGATACTATGCTATCTGGTTTAACTTTGTCTTAACATGTTGACTTGTATTAGTTTACTGTCTTGCTCTCACATGTTGATAAAGCCCTTAGGATATGTACTCGACTGCTGGGACTATGATGAGATCATACTAGTGGAGCCAGGGTAGTCAACGAGTACATCCTATAACTGTTCCTAGTCGAGGGTGTATCGAGACTGGGCATCGATACACCAGAGTAGACTAGTGTATACGCATCTTGACCCATATGATGGGCGATGGATGATCCCATATCCATCGGTGTTTGAAATCAAAGATGGTGTACGAGTGCTCAGTGGAGACTGGGTACACTGAACGGACTCACCGAGAACTCCTAGATGGTATTATACCTATCGTCAGATAGCAGTTCTCCGGTGACACTGGTACAAGTTAGTCTGTAGACCCGAGATCATCAAAGAGTCTTGTGTGATTCCCACTGTGCATTGATTTCCACCTTACCACGTCCAAGAGGCCATGCAAAATGGTGGCTTTTGGGTACAGCCCCAAATCACATGGAGGCAATGAGCGATAGGAGGGGTTTCGTCTCTCCCGGTATAGGGAGTTGATGTTGTGCTGTATTCGATTGGCTATAACTGGAAGTCCCTGGCCAGGGCTGATATAGAATGCTACTGGTAAGTGTTATCAGTAGTTTCTCGACCCATTATGAGCCTCACATCGACACAACTTATCGATTACTGGGGTCTGACGTTTACCACCCCTAGACTTGATATGCAACATATGAGACGAAGAGACCGGACTCTACGGTAGTGTTACTGATTGGATTCACAGGAGAATGTACAGGCTTGCTTGTTGATCTTCTGATCGCTCAATACCTGGGTGGCTGTTACGTTTAGCTGACCGCTTGTGGGTGTTTTATATGATCATCACCTGCTGCCGGCGTATTGACGATTCTTTAGAGTCCTACAAAGAGGTTTCCTGGCTCAGGAAAAACGGAGTAGGAGCACATATGTGATATGTGCGGGACCAAGAACAATATGATATGAGATACCGTATTCTATTTTCGCGATATGTGATATCGGCCGGGTATATGTGATATAGCCGGGTCATCGGATCAAGTGTTGATTCGATGAAATGGTACATGTTATATTAGTCGGATATATGTAATATAGCCGGATTATCGGATCAAGTGTTGATTCGATAATTTAATGTATAATTATATATGTGATATATTGCATTACTTTAACTAATATAAGCTCGCTTTATTGATTCATTTTCTCACTGGATAATACATTGATGTATATGCGATATATGTTAATTGTATTATTTTCTTTTGTTACAAAATATATTGTATATGTGATATATAATATTGTAACATGTTAGGGTTACAAATGCAACATGGTTTTTGGGTTTAAACCTAGTTAGGGTTTGGATTAGGGTTAAATTATGGATGAAGCTTTCATGAAGCTTCATGAAGCTTTGGCTTTTGTCATCTAGCTTTGATATTTTGTGTAGATATTCTTTAACCCAACCCAAACCCTTAACATATGGTTTATTCTCTACAAGATTTAATACTCTCATTCTTAACTCATGGTTGCAATTATAACCACAACAATAATTCATTATTCATCACAAAAGGTTTAGCTTCTTCTTCTTCTTGCTCTTGAAAAAGCTTCACTAGCTTTTGTGTTTGTGATGATAAATGGTGAGAAATTGAAAACAAAAGAGAGCAAAATTCCTACTTCATCATCCTCATCTATTCTAGCCACTTATATTAGGGTGTTCACTTCTCTAATAAGTTCATTAGTGAAGTGTAAGCTTGGGTTAGAGATTCTTCAAGGTAGATCATCTTAGATCAAGAAGACTTCAAGCAAGATGCATCATTCACCTCTTGGAGCCTCTCGAGGGTCGGAGTTCTTGATGA
The DNA here is from genome assembly GCA_030015575.1 of Agapanthus africanus. Taxonomy (NCBI): domain Eukaryota; kingdom Viridiplantae; phylum Streptophyta; class Magnoliopsida; order Asparagales; family Amaryllidaceae; genus Agapanthus; species Agapanthus africanus. The sequence goes on from JASDDO010000019.1 coordinate 752,375,377, forward strand.
TCGCAGCGAAGGGACCTCAACACGGAGCTTATGAAGCGAAGGAACGGACTACAAAGGTTGTAGTCCTAATCTCTTTAGTTCTTTGTATATGATACAAACTTGTTACCCTAGATTTTCTAGTAAAGATTCATGGTTTGTTTGCTTTGCACCTCTCTAAATTTTAAAGTGGCATGAGTGATGCTACCAAACCCTAGACTAGGTGCAAGGGAAGCCCAACAGTGGTATCAGAGCCAAGCTAGAATTCTAGATACGGTGTTAAAACAATTACGAAAACGAAATCGACTCCGAAATACGGTATTATGAAACCCATATTTTGCTCTCTGTAAATTTTGTAAAAAGCCCTTTAAAATTTTTTCAAACAAGTGCAGAATGATATATGGGCCATCTCATGAACATGGGTGAAATACGGGGGAGGGTGCTGGAATTTTGGCCGAGCACCAAACCTTGGAATCCTGCATGGCCGGCCCCCTGCCTCCACTGCCTCCCGTATTCCTCCTGTGCTCTGGTGTCTCTATTTTGGGTTTCCTAGTATTGTTTATTTAGCCCAATTTTCATGTGATGATTAGTTTGACCTGGGGCTAATTCGTATTGCTTCATAGTCGTATAATTTAACACTGTATTGGTAACCTTGACTATATTTAGCAGTTCGATCGAACTTCACACACCATATTTTATACCCTGCTGAAATTTCCAAATGTTGCAATTTTCCGAAGTTGATTATATTTTTAAAATCGTGCAAGTACCCCTATGGACCCCCTAGAAGACTATACTAACCTTAACTCGATTCTATGCCCACGGAACCACGAACGAACCCTAGGGTTTGCCGTAGTTCCGTGGTGTCATAGGTGAGGCATTGGTTAACTCCTTCTACGGCTGGTCCATAGACACTGTGGCACGGTTTTTGAGTGTTTTAACTTTGCTCAAGTGTTGAGCTCACGGGGTTAATTTGTGAGTGTATATTGATTCGATCGAAACGTTAAACATCGTCATGATATTCTGTGATTGTGATACAATATGTGGAATTCATATAGTTAGGCATGAAATCTGTAATATGTGATATTTCGGGTTTACGATGTCTAAGGCGACTGTGGATTCCAAATGTTGTAGTTTTTCACTTTTCTTTTCTGCGACCGTAAGTGTAGTATGTGGGGTATTGCCGGCTTCGTTGCTATACATCAACGACAATCGGGATACGCATACTTGCTTACGTTGATGATATGAGATATTATGTGTTGCTGTGATATGTTATATTGGATTGCCGTGTTCTGAATAGCCGGGGGGTTTTATATGAGATGAGGGTTTTTATTTTCATTCATATAAAATTCATTGTATGTAATATTCTTTAATTGGGGCACTTCCGGGATGAGGTTGGTGTCACCATTGTATATTATTTACTTTTCCGCATTAGGATAGACCCGAGGAGGGGAGCACAAGTAACCGGGTTCTAGGGTCCAGTGGGAGGCCATCTCGAAGAGTCGAGACCGGGCCTCCTAATCCTGGAATTGATAGGGTTACTTGTCGCTCTCGTAGGGGTCTAGTGATGTGGATTTGGCTATTCATCGCGACCATGGAATCCGTGTTTTATACAGGCTCAAAATAAAACACGGACCTCCTAGTATATCCAATATTTCATATGTTTCTTCTGCTGCTGATATACTGTGATGTGATCATATTATATGCGTGAGACGAATGCTTTATTATTGTATATATGATATATAATAAACGTTGCTTATGTTTTACACCCGCGCTAGTCCCGTCCTGGTATGCCGTTAGTTAAGTAACTTAACGGTGCATAACGGAACATTGTGGCGAATACGGATAGCATAAGCGTATGTTGTATTTTTGTTTCTTCTGTGATGCTTAGGAAGCATAAATGATGGGATTTATTAATGAGATTAATAAAAGAAAAGAAACTTAAAAGATGTTGTAGAATCAAATTTTCAAAAAGGGTAGCTACAGTTTTTGCTTTGCATAGTGGTATATGTGATATACCCTGCACCTTATTCGATGAGGAAAGAACCGAGATCCCTTCACCGGGAGTGACCTCTTTAGCAAAACAGGCAGATGCTATAAACTCACGGTTTTGTTTTTGATTGCTTCTATAGTTCTTGCTTTGCACCGCGGTATTTGTGAAATATCCTGCACCTTATTCGATAAGGAAAGAGCCGAGATCTCTTCACCGGGAGTGACCTCTTTAGCGAAACTAGAAAAGCCTCAAAAACACTCCTTTTCAAAATCACTTGTTTCTACAACGATATCGAGTTCTTTACGCTCATGGTTTTCTGAAAAACCTGTGTAGCCCTCCATCATTTCAGATAAGTAATATTTAGTATTCGTGCTACGTTTGTTGGCTTTCGTCAAGGCGTGGTATGCGGTAGAGGTTTACTGCTTATCTGTAAGCATATGATGCGATTGGATTAGGATAGTCGTACGGCTTTGTTGGCTTTCGTCAAGGGTCATGCGGGTGGGTTTAATTCAATCAAGAAATGTACGGGTTGAACTTGACTAGCGGACTATGGTTTGTTGGTATTCGTCAAGGTCATAACACGTTAGGGGTAAAAGCATTATCGGGAATTTCAAGTGTTGAAATTTGCAATGAGATTGCATACCTTCTATGAGATAGATGGATCCTGATACCCACTGCGAGTAAGAGTTACTCCTGGGAGAATTTTACACAGGACAATTAGCCAATCAAGTAGGTGTCTAGAAAGGTGTTAACGGGGTTATGTCTCTGGGAAAATGAGGTTTATTCTAATTAGGTCCGTGCGAAAGCACGGAAAACCTCCCTCAAAGTACCAACACTGGCCTGGCTGAAAAATTGGTGAACTTGTAAAATGTAATTAATCCCGGCTAGTCTTACCTTTTAGGGTTTTAAGGAAGATTTGATAAAAAGCAGTGGGAGCCATCCTGATTAGATAAGATAATAACCAATCTAATCTTGTAAGAGCATACGCTATAGTGTTTTCTTCTCTCCCTCTCCAGGTAGCGACCATATCAGGCCTTAATCAAGTTAATAATATGGATGTATTGACTGAACCCGCTTTTTATACTGAGTAGGGGAACGTTGGTCCCGTTCCTACTTATAACTGTTATAAGTCTGAGCAGGGAATAGGAGAATATCTCGATTCTCACGCCGTCCAAACGAAGAACAAGCATGCTGATGCATCTTCTTCGGGTGTGTTTGTTATCGAGAACTGTTTCTCAGTTCACTCTACGTCCTGGGTATTAGATACCGGATCCGGATCCCATATATATAATATGTTACATGGGCTATGCAAAGGTAGGGAACTGGGAGAGGGTGATCATTCCGTAAGAGTTGGGAATGGTGCAAATGTTGCAGCCAAAGCAGTTGGCGAATATCACCTTGTGTTACCAAATGGTAATACATTGGTTCTGAACGAATGCTATTACATTCCGACCCTGATATGCAATCTTATATCAGTTTCTTTATTGAGCAAAGAAGGATATAATTTTGTAGTACAGGATAATGTTATGAACATATTCCTGAATCAAAAGTTGATTGGATCAGGATCGTTAAATAATGGCATATACGTTCTCAACCAAACTACAGTACTTAATGTAAAAAACACACACAAGAGGAAGAGTTCAGAAATGAACGAATCCTTCTTGTGGCATTGTAGACTAAGTCATATCAATGCGACACGACTAGCTAAGTTGCATAAGGATGGATATTTGAATCCGTTCGAACTTTCATCTTATGACACTTGCCAGTCATGTCTCATAGGCAAGATGACCAAAACTCCGTTTAGTGGACACGGAGAAAGAGTTACAGAACTCTTGGGACTGATACATAGTGATGTATGTGGTCCCATGTCTACACATGCCAGGAACGGTTCCTCATACTTCATTACATTCACTGACGATCTCTCAAGATACGGACATGTGTTCCTGATAAAACAGAAGTCTGAAGCTTTTAAGAAATTCAGAGAATATAAGAACGAAGTAGAGAACCAAACGGGCAAAAGTATTAAGATCCTTCGATCTGATCGAGAAGGAGAATACTTAAGCACCGAGTTCCTAGACTATCTAAAAGAGAATGGGATTCTCTCTCAGCTAACTCCTCCTTATACACCACAGCACAATGGTGTATCGGAGCGGAGGAACCGCACCCTATTAGATATGGTGCGCTCTATGATGAGCACTGCTGAGTTGCATATTTCCTTCTGGGGGTATGCGCTTGAGACAGCCATACACCTATTGAATATGGTTCCTACCAAATCAGTGCCTACCACTCCATATGAGATATGGAAGGGGAAGAGACCATCTCTTAAGTATGTTAAGATATGGGGTTGTCCGGCCTATGTCAAAAGGCACAATCCGGACAAACTCGAAGCAAGGTCCGTCCTGTGCAAGTTTGTAGGATATCCCAAGAACTCACAAGGGTATATCTTCTACCACATTGAGGAACAAAAGGTGTTTGTTTCTCGACATGCCACCTTTTTAGAAAAGGAATTTCTTGCAAAAGAAATTAGTGGCGAGGAGGTAGAACTGGAAGAAGTTCCAGCAATACAAACTACGACAGAAGATTTGATGGAACCAGAGGATTTAGTAGTCCCCGACGAACCCTATCCTCTCCGCCGATCTAGCAGGGTTCCTCATCCACCAGAGAGATACTACGGTTTTCTCGTAGATGGTGGGAGCGAGGATTGCATTATAGAAGATGATGACCCAACTAGCTTCGAGCAGGCCATCACGAGTGGGGACTCTGTGAAGTAGCTGGATGCAATGCGATCTGAGATGGAATCCATGTACACCAACAAAGTATGGACTTTGGAAGTTTCTCCTAACGGGGTAAAACCCATTGGGACCAAGTGGATCTTTAAGAAGAAACTTGGTGTAGATGGAAAAGTGGAGACTTTCAAAGGTAGACTTGTTGCAAAGGGTTTTCGTCAACAACCAGGTGCGGATTATGACGAAACCTTTTCTTCAGTGGCTATTCTTAAGTCCATCCGGATCTTACTTGCCATTGCTGCATACCATGACTATGAAATCTGGCAAATGGATGTTAAGACCGCCTTTCTAAATGGTGATTTAGAGGAGTGCGTGTACATGACTCAGCCAGAAGGCTTCGTAGATAGTGGGAGCAGCGGAAAGGTGTGCAAGCTGCTTAAATTCATCTACGGGTTAAAGAAGGCATCGCGGAGTTGGAACATCTGTTTTGATGTTGTAGTCAAAGAATTTGACTTCATCAAAAACGTAGATGAAACTTGTATATACAAGAAGGTTGTAGAGAGTAAAGTCGCCTTCCTCGTATTGTATGTGAAAGACATACTCTTGATAGGAAATGATGTTCCTATGCTGCACTCGGTCAAGCTCTTCTTATCACATATATTCTCAATGAAAGATCTAGGTGATGCCTCCTGCATTTTGGGAATTAAGATCTATAGAGATAGATCTAAACGAATACTGGGATTATCCCAATCCAGGTACATTGACACCATACTAAAGAGGTTTAGTATAGAAGAATCCAAGCGTGGGAACCAACCCACGAGCTCTGGACTCACTCTCTCCAAAGATATGTCTCCCAAGACTGATTTGGAAAGAGCTCGCATGCAAGAGATACCCTATGCATCGGCAGTAGGCTCTATCATGTATGTGATGCTATGTACCAGACCCGATGTAGCATACTCACTAAGTGTAGTGAGTAGGTATCAAGCAGATCCAAGAGAGAATCACTGGACAGCTGTGAAGAACATTCTCAAGTACTTAAGAAGAACTAAGGAGATGTTCTTGGTGTATGGTAACGGAGAACTCCAGGTGAAGTCCTTTACCGATTCGAGCTTCCAAAGTGATAAGGACGACTCTAAGTCACACTCGGGATTTATCTTTACCCTGAATGGAGGGAAGGTTTGTTGGAAGAGTTCCAAGAAAGAAACCGTGGCGGGCTCGACGATGGAGGCTGAATACATCGCTGCCAACGATGCTGCCAAAGAGGTTGTCTGGATGAAGAAGTTCATCACTGAACTTGGTGTGGTTCCTTCCATTGAGCATCCAATACCTTTGTATTGTGATAACAATGGAGCTGTGGCTTTGGCCAAGGAACCCAGGTCCCATCAGAAGTCCAGACATATTCTGAGGCGGTATCACCTGATCCGGGAGATAGTTGATCGCCGCGAGATCGAGGTCGGGAGAGTGGACACGAAGGACAACACTGTGGGTCCACTCACGAAGGCCATTCTCCAGATACAATTTGAGAGACTCTTCGGGATGTTGGGTATGAGTTACTACAACAGCTGGCCATGTGCAAGTGGGAGATTGTTAGTTGTATATATGCCCTAGAGGCCATTGTTGTACATATAATGTATATTATAGTGGATGCTTGGATATATATAGTGAGGACTTTCTTGCTCGATATGATAGTATGCTATCTGGTTTCACTTTGTCTTAACATGTTGACTTGTATTGGTTTACTGTCTTGCTCTCACATGTTGATAAAGCCTTTAGAATATGTACTCGACTACTGGGACTATGATGAAATCATACTAGTGGGGCTAGGGTAGTCAATGAGTACATCCTATAACTGTTCCTAGTCGAGGGTGTATCGAGACAGAGCATCGATACACCATAGTAGACTAGCGTATACGCATCTTGACCCATATGATGGGCAATGGATGATCCCATATCCATCGGTGTTTGACATCAAAGATGGTGTACGAGTGCTCAGTGGAGACTGGGTACACTGAACGGACTCGCCGAGAACTCCTAGATGGTATTATACCTATCGTCAGATAGCAGTTCTCCGGTGACACTGGTACAGGTTAGTCTGTAGACCCGAGATCGTCATAGAGTCTTGTGTGATTCCAACTGTGCTTTGATTTCCACCTTACCACGTCCAAGAGGGCATGCAAAACGGTGGCTTTTGGGTACAGTCCCGAATCACATGGAGGCAATGAGCGATAGGAGGGGTTTCGTCTCTCCCAGTATAGGGAGTTGATGTTGTGCTGTGTTTGATTGGCTATAACTGGAAGTCCCTAGCCAGGGCTGATAGGGAGTGCTACTGGTAAGAGTTATCAGTAGTTTCTCAACCCATTATGAGCCTCGCATCGACACGACTTATCGGTTACTGGGGTCTGACGTTTACCACCCCTAGACTTGATATGCGACATATGAGACGAAGAGATCGGACTCTACGGTAGTGTTACTGATTGGATTCACAGGAGAATTCACAGGCTTGCTTGTTGATCTTCTGATCGCTCAATACCTGGGTGGCTGTTACGTTTAACTGACCGCTTGTGGGTGTTTGATATGATCATCACCTGTTGCTGGCGTATTGACGATTCTTTAGAGTCCTACACAGAAGTTTCCTGACTCAGGAAAAACGGAGTAGGAGCACATATGTGATATGTGCAGGACCGAGAACAATACGATATGAGATACCATATTCTATTCTAGCGATATGTGATATCAGCCAGGTATATGTGATATAGCTGGGTCATCGGATCAAGTGTTGATTCGATGAAATGGTATATGTTATATTAGTCGGTTATATGTAATATAGCCGGATTATCGGATCAAGTGTTGATTCGATAATTTAATGCATAATTATATATGTGATATATTACATTACGTTAACTAATATAAGCTCGCTTTATTGATTCATTTTCTCACTGGATAATACATTGATGTATATGCGATATATGTTAATTGTATTATTTTCTTTTGTTACAAAATATATTGTATATGTGATATATAATATTGTAACATGTTAGGGTTACAAATGCAACATGGTTTTGGGTTTAAACCTAGTTAGGGTTTGGATTAGGGTTAAGTTATGGATGAAGCTTTCATGAAGCTTCATGACGCTTTGACTTTTGTCATCTAGCTTTGATATTTTCTTTAGATATTCTTTAACCCAACCCAAACCCTTAACCTATGGTTTATTCTCTACAAGAGTTAAGAATCTCATTCTTAACTCATGGTTGCAATTGTAACCACAACAATAATTCATTATTCATCACAAAAGATTTAGCTTCTTCTTCTTCTTCTTGCTCTTGAAAAAGCTTCACTATCTTTTGTGTTTGTGATGATAAATGGTGAGAAATTGAAAACAAAAGAGAGCAAAATTCCTACTTCATCATCCTCATCTATTCTAGCCACTTAGATTAGGGTGTTCACTTCTCTAATAAGTTCATTAGTGAAGTGTAAGCTTGGGTTAGAGATTCTTCAAGGTAGATCATCTTAGATCAAGAAGACTTCAAGCAAGATGCATCATTCACCTCTTGGAGCCTCATGAGAGTCGGAGTTCTTGATGATCGCAGCGAAGGGACCTCAACACGGAGCTTATGAAGCGAAGAAATGGACTACAAAGGTTGTAATCCTAATCTCTTTAGTTCTTTGTATGTGATACAAACTTGTTACCCTAGATTTCCTAGTAAAGATTCATGGTTTGCTTACTTTGCACCTCTCTAAATTTTAAAGTGGCATGAGTGATGCTACCAAACCCTAGACTAGGTGCAAGGGAAGCCCAACAAACCGCCAGGGTTTCACCCGTCATCCCATCGCCAACACTTGGCCCTGCAGAAAATGCATATGTCAAAATTCAAAAATTTTGTTCTAATAAAAAAACTCAGCGTTACGTTACTTTGGAGCAGCTTTTCTATTTCTTCCCGAGCTGCACGCGCTTCTTGTCTACGGACGGTAGACAACGCAGGGGGAATGTCCGCCGAAAAGGTATCAGCAAGGGGGATGCTGCTTGAGCCTGCACCCACGGCCAAACTGGCATCGCGTTCCCTCGCCACACGTTTCATATGCTTCTTGTCGGTCTGAGCAGTGAGAAATGATCTCCTCAAGACCTTTGACAAAGGGACGTCGTCGTCCGAACCAAGCTCTGCCTCCGGAGCCATTACAGCATCTGTCATCGGCTGCTTGAGCGAAGCCTCCTGCGGTAATATTGGGGGAGATGGGGCCACAATAGCCGGCTCTGGAAGCGTCGCTGCACCACCGCACTCGGAATAACCTGAGTCAAGGTAGTCCCTGCAATAAAATAATGGAGAGGGTCAGAGCATGAATAAAGAAAGGAATGAAGGCATAATGAACGGAATTTTTCCAAGGCCCAAAGAAGCGCGGAGCCTTTCTTCCTCTTCGAATGTCTTGAGGGAAGCCGCAAGAGGCTCGTCAGCAGAAATACCTGTTGAAGAAGAAGAAAGTGTCAGTAAAAGCATAATAAAAGAATATAGCTGCGGAAGAATGTAACCGAAGCATAATAAAAGCATTTTTTGGGGGCGGGTCCCGATTTCTACACCAACGCCAGACTCCGGGGACGCTGCAGCTACCGTTTCTATAGGAACACGTGGTAGAGGCTAATCAGGAAAGGCGCGCGGGATCACAACCGCGGCAGCTTCTCTTAAGGAAGGACGAACGGTGGTCCGTCGCTTCAAAGGAACGGCTGGATTACCATCCGGGATAGCACCCTTGCGATCGAGCAGTAACCGCTTTTCTTCCCAAATAACTGCTTGCGTCGCATGCTGGTACCATGCCACGTATGCATTCGAGGCTTTCGGAACGCAGCTCAGCTCACTGATAAAAAAGTTAGACCCGGTGTTTAGCCGCATGAAATGGTGCAGCAGGCTGCGGATACCCTCTTCCGTAACAACCGGCTCAGCTATAAAAGCCTCAAGCGGGACACCCTGATCGTACCTCGATTGTTGAGCGAAACGGTGCGGATTGTACCTCATGAACAGCGCCGAGTTGTTCTGCCTGAACACTAAAAAGCCCGGCCTGATTAAATACAAATGCAGAATCTCCTGAGCCTTCAAGGTAGAAGCCCCATCTTTGAAGGTGTCGCACAGCGGCTGCACCAGTTTTGTGGATTCCTTGCCGATGGTTAAGACCTTATCAACGAAGGTCATGCTATCCCCGACCGTACACGGGCGAAGAACCAGACCCCGGGCCTCTCGCTGTGACGGATCTAAAGCAGAAGCGTCAACTAGGAACATAACCTGAGGGAAGTTATAACTGTCGTAGAAACGGGGCCGTTTGTGAACTCCAAAAGAGCCGAGCACATGCAGCTCGATCCACAACATGAAATAGTGCAGCGGGAGAGTCACGGGCTGTACCCATAGCTGAGTGGTGTCTACCGCTAAGCTGAGGCCATGATACAGGTGAGCCAGCCCAGCAACCCCGACGACCACTCGCGTCCCGGCAACCATTCGGTGAGCCGGATAGAAAACGGATGGCCTCATATAGCGAGGGTGCATTGGAAGCACAAACCAGCTTAACCATAGGCCGAGGAACCCCAAAAAGAACGCCTCTTCGTCGATGTCTGAAGCTGCAAGCTCTGCAAAGAGGACGACTGGGTATCTAGGAGGAAGAAGTTCCTTTGATCTGCTTTCGCTGTCGGCTGGCTGTCCAAGCCAAAACCAAAAGGATCGTCAAGCTTGGCGAACTTCACATCTTGTTTTGACAAGACTTCCGGGCGAAGAAAGCGGGTGATGAAATCCGCGAAGCTGACCCCGTGCCCTCCAGATTCAAGAAATAGACTCTCGTAGATATTCAACACCTTGATTAGACTCAGGAATCGATGTTGAATAGCATTCTCCGGGGTGAGACATATCACCACTGATTTGGTGGCGAAGATGTATTCGTCAGGGGGAAGTATTTCCTCGTAATGTTCCCCTCTTACGGGTAGGCCCAAAATTTCTGCAAATTCCTCTAAGGAAATCGAAACCTCCTGGTCCGATAAAAGAAAGGTGTGAGTTGGGATATTCTACTGTTCCAAAAAATCCTTGACCCACCATACGTGAGGCGTGGAATACTGGAAAAGATACGCATAAATTGCGGGGTACAACCCGAGCGTCAGCAGCAGTGACTTTTTGGCCGACAAGATGTATCGAGCCCACTGCAAGTATCCGGCTGACTGGCGAGGAGTTAAGCCTATCATGTATGCATGTCCCCAAGGGCGTGACTCGTCTTGACATAGGCGCCGCCCTAGAATATCTAAAGCCATTGGCGGCTGTACAGGTATTGAGCCCATAGAAGGCTAGAGGCGCCCATCTGTAATCTAGTTAACCTCCTCCACAGTGTAATTCACCTGGGGTGAGTCAGCATAATAAATGGCGGAAATTGGCTCTGAAGGTACCACACAAGAGAAACTGAGCCGACCCTAAATGATTTGATTGTACCACGACCCCCATAGATGAAGAGATTTATGCTCCGGGTCGTGATCTTTAATGAGCACGAAGACTTCCCTGTCTACGAGCGCGTCGGTATATGCACTCTCTTGGCGAACAAATGGGAAAGAAGAGTCAAAAGACATAGTACTTGCGCGGAAAGAAATGAGGGTTAGATGTCAATACTACATTACAAATTCTGATACTTGGTACTTTAAAATTGTACCATACTGCAATGCAGGAGAAAGGGACCAAGGGGACTTACAAAATCAAAGTGACGGCTCATCATTGATGAGACAGTCACTCATTAAGGAGGAAATCCTAAAAGGATTCTCATTTAATGAGAGACTCATTGGGCCAAGGAGTTCAACTCCCTCGAGAGCAGTGCTCGGAAGACAAAGTTTACATCTGTCAATTAAGAAGGGAATAAAATTCCCCAAAATTTTTTAAAAGAGCTATGCTTTGAAAAACCACAAGATCTTTAAAGATCTGAAGTAAAATCTTAGAAACCCTAAGAGTTCTTCATCAACGGCTTAAGAAACCCTAAAAAAGATTTCTTTAGATCTATGATCTAAGAAGAGCAAAGCTCTGTTCTAATTAACAGTTTAAAGAAACCCTAAAAAAGATTTCTTTAGATCTATGATCTAAGAAGAGCAAAGCTCTGTTCTAATTAACAGTTTAAAGAAACCCTAAAAAAGATTTCTTTAGATCTATGATCTAAGAAGAGCAAAGCTCTATTCTAATTAACGGTTTAAAGAAACCCTAAAAAGGATTTTTTTAGATCTATGATCTAGTAAGATCAAAGCTCTGTTTAATGGGGTCAAACATGATTCTTACCAAATTTTTTAACAAAGTTCTAACTCAAAAGGAATTTTTCTTGGGCGGAGATCTAAGGTTTGAAGGGAGAATTAAATTCTAAAAAACAAGAAGGGATGAAGATGAATAGAAATCATCTCAAGGACCAAAGGCCCTATTTATAGGCGCTGGAAGTCGATCCAACTTCCAAGTTGATCTAATGGTGGAAAGGCTGCCACCGCTGCACTCACGTGTGAGCCACGTGAGCGCAACGGTGGGGGGTATTTGTTTCCCCCTAATAAGATAGCAAGGCTCGGTTCAAAATTTGAACTGAGGCAGCGGCTCAAGTGCAAAGCACGAGAGCGTCGGCACTCTTGAGTTAAACACTCTGAGGCAACGCCTCACGTACAAAGCACGAGAGAGCCAACAGCGCCAGCGCCAAGAGTAAAACACTCTGAGGCAGCGCCTCGCGTGCAAAGAACGAGAGCGCCAGTGCCAAGAGCGCTAGCGCCAAGAGTTAAACACTCTGAGGCAGCGCCTCACGTGCAAAGCACGAGAGTGCCAACAGCGTCGGCGCCAAGAGTTAAAAACTCAGAGGCAGCGCCTCACGTGCAAAGCACGAGAGCGCCAGTACCAGAACTAAAATTTCTCCACCATTGGATCAAAGATCCAATGGAGATGATAAATCATCAGAGCGCAGAATTAAATTCTGATTGAGAAAATACTCCTCAAATCTTTCTAAACAAAAAAGATTGTGCTCTGTAAATCAGAGCACCGTTGGATCAAAGACCCAATGGTAATTAAAAATCACCAAGATACAGAATTAAATTCTGATTGAGGAAATACTCCTCAAATCTTTCTAAACAAGAAAGATTGTGCTCTGTAAATCAGAGCACCATTGGTGATTAAAAATCACCAAGATACAGAATAAGCTCTGTATGGGAAAATATTTTCCCAACCTTCTTAAAAACAAGAAAAATGTCTTCTGTAAAACAAAAGTCTTTGGATCAAAGATCCAACGATGGATAAAATCCCTAAATCAATCAGAGATCTCTCAATAAGAGATTTCCTTAACTGATTCAACAAATCAGCCTCCCCTATATAAAGGACCCAAGACTTCAAGTCTTGTACAGAAGAACGCCCCATAAACTTCAAACATCAAAGACGAGAGCAATTTCTTCTCAAGGTAAATAACAAGAAGATAGATCATAGCATCTCCTCCATATTTAAGAGTTTAACTCTCACATCAGAAGAACTTTGTTCTTTTTCCAGATCACAGATCTATAAGACATAGTCTTTCATAAAAGTAAGAGAGATCATAGCATTTCCTCCAGATCTAAGAGTTTAACTCTCACATCAGAAGAACTTAGTTCTTTTTCCAGATCTCACATCTATAAGACGAAGCCATTCACAAGTGAGAATCAAATTCTAAGAGAATTGAATTGGACAGAACAAAAACTCAGTGCTTAGCGATCAAAGTCTGGCGCTCAGCGCCAAGCGTTCCATGTGCTCCTCATGTGAGCGCTATTTGAGCAGGAGTGTTTAGCACTCAGTGGTTGGCGCTCAGCGCCAAGCGCTCCACGTGCCCCTCACGTAGGCGCTGATAAAATAAAGAATGCTTAGCACTCAATTGTTGGCGCCAAGCGCTCCACTTGCCCCTCACGTGGGCGCTAATAAAATAAGGAATGCTTAGCACTCAGTGGTTGGCGCTCAGCGCCAAGCGCTCCACGTGCCCTTCATGTGGGCGCTAATAAAATAAAAAGTACTCAGTACTCATTGCCTGACGCTCAGAGCCAAGCGCTCCATGTGTTCCTTACGTGAGCGCTATCAAGTTTTTAACACTCCATATAAAAGAATACAAATAAAACAAAAAGAATAAAGGGTGTCAGAACCCATTTCAGTGCTCAGCACTGCTGATGCAGAAAGAGGACCATGCCCAAATAAATAATCAAGTGGGCTGAGCCCAAGGTTGGTCAAATCCTAAATTAACCCAACCCATATGCTTTTAAATTGGACTTAGTCCCAAACAAGATCATCAAATCTTTGATGAACATTCACTGGTTCAAGGGTACATCTTTTCATACCTCTGATACATGTCGTTGTAATTTTTCAACATCTTCAGAGAGATGGAGGGTCCCAATAACCAATAACTTTTGGCGAATCCCCAAAATGTTAAACCAAAACCCTACAGACGATGATGTCTTTAAACCCTACAGACTATGATGTCTTTAAACACAGACTATTATGTCTTTAAACCCTACAGACTATGATGTCTTTAAACCCTATAGACTATGATGTCTTTAAACACATACTATGATGTCTTTAAACCCTACAGACTATGATGTCTTTAAACACATACTATGGTGTCTTTACACCCTATAGACTATGATGTCTTTAAACCCTACAGACTATAATGTCTTTAAACACAGACTATGATGTCTTTAAACCCTACAGACTATGATGTCTTTAAACACAGACTATGATGTCTTTAAACATGGACTATGATGTCCCTAAACCCAATGGACCGCAATGTCCCTAAACTAAATTCTACGGACTATGATGTCCTTAAACATAGACTATGATGTCCTTAAACCCAATGGACCGCAATGTCCCTAAACTAAATTCTATGGACTATAATGTTCTTAAACATGGATTATGATGTCCTTAAACCCAATGGACCGCAACGTCCCTAAACTAAACTCCATGGACTATGATGTCTTTAAACCTGCATGGACTATGATGTCTTTAAACCCAATGGACCGTGACGTCCTTAAAACTAAAACGATGGAGCTCAAATGCTCTTTTGTTGGATCAAAAATGACCCTGAACCCTTGTTGAGTAGATCTTACTCTAAAATTAGACTAACGTATCCTCAACAAATATTTAAGTTGATCTTAATCTCAAACGAGATTAACGAGCCTTAAATTAAACAAACCCAAATCGAAGAAAATACGGATTTGGACTAATCCCCGCCCTACGGGGGACAACATAAATTAGTCTCCGTATACAATCCACGGGCAACCAAAAGCAAAACAAACACACACGACACGAAGTGAACATCTGGAGAAGGAGAAAGTGGTTATTGCTACGCGGTAACGTAATTAACTGCAGGGGCTTGCGCCTGCAGGGAAGAGCGTCCCCACAATAAAAAAAAACCCTCACAATGAGGGGGAATCTGACAAAGTCTGCTACAACGGCCGCATCCATTCAAACCTCCGAAGCACGATACCATAAATCAACTTGGTATCTTCGGAGAGGTGGATGGATAAAACCAAATAGCATCAGCCCCCAAAATTCAGGCCAAACATCCTGACGTCCCGGTCGCGTCTTTCGGCCGTGAACAATTGTAGGTTAAGGTTTTCTTTTCTCATTTCGTTTGCCCGATATTTTCCAATTGAACTCCGCTCAAACCTTACGCAAGCGCTCCGTTAGGCACCCTACCATACCAAAGTATCTGTGATCCCTAACCATGACTGGTTGCATTCGGTTTGGCCGGAGGCGAAAGTCAAGAGACAAGAACGGACGAACAAGGGTAAATAAGCCGGATTTCACTAATACCATTCTTAAGCGCCCTAATCCACGTTGTTTCCGATTACTCTAGCTTCAATAGTCAAGCTCGGCATAAAGGATTGAGTACAGACTTCCTTAACTTATACTAACCCGTCTCTATTCCTAACAACTTATACTTTGCATATACAACACTTAGGGTAGAAACAAACAATTCCGACCCTCGCATTAACTCTTCATAACAAGAAAGTGAAACGCACCGACTCCCTGCGGACGACCCGTACTCATCGCGGCTAGCTACACGCGCGAAAATCAAATGGCGCCGTTGCCGGGGAGACGAGAACGTTTTTATTCTTGTTATTTCGGGTTAATCTACGTATATCTTGTTTATAAATCTAACACCATTCTAAAAACAAAACTAAAAAAATCAAAAAATTTCAAAAAAAACCAAAACAAAAATTGACATTCTAACTTTTTGTTCTCTGGAAATTTGACCTGCTACCATTTTGGGACTAATTAAAAAAGATAAACAATAACATTGAGACACTACTAGAATACTGAGATCACTGAAGAAATTTGGAGCCCAACTGCCCAAACGAGACCGGCGAGATCCCCATAAAAACCGACGCCGCCGGATTTTTGTTCTTCATTTGCTCCCAAATTTTGTTCTGTGTTCCAGTGTTCTATTATCATCCCAATTTTATTGTTTGATTTTTTTAATTATTTGTGTGCAGGAGTTTGGGCATTCATATTGCTTTTTCGTATTAAAATCCGTTTTTCCGACATTTGCAGATTTTGACGGATTTGCGAACTGCAATCGTGTGGAGCAAAGTGTATATTCAAAGTTAAGGTGATTGCGAAGTACAATGCCAAAGATCCGGGTAGTTTGACCCGCGCAAGCGAACTTTTCAAGCTAGCCGGATTCAATTCAACGGGGGTTTCTTAACCCAAAAACTTATCGGTATGTACTTCCTAACACCTTCTTCTCAAATCCGACGTATCCAATGTACTATCTTTGCAAGATTCATTGCAAGTTCGCTGTCAAACGCCAAAAGTGACTAACCCGTATTTGTTACAGTGCCGTGCCTAAACATAAAAAAACGGTTGTTTGATACTTTGAATAATTTTTTCATTGATTTGCCCATTGCATCCATTAATACGGACTTAAGAGCAAGCGAACCCCACAACATACGGTAAAGGATTTCATCACCTTTTTCGTAGCCCACAAATCAAGAAATTGAGCATAACGTTTACCCACACAAAGTTTAAAAGAAACTAGACTTTAAGCCTTTAAGAACTTCGCGCTCATTAGGAGAAGTTAACTATGTTTGGAACACCGCTTAACGATATATCGTTCATGGGGTGTCTAGGAAAGTGTTCACGGCGAAACCGCCAAAAGAGAAAGGTGTTCACCGCCGAAAGACGCAACCGGGACGTTAGGACGTCTGGCCTAAATTTTGGGGGCAGATGCTATTTGGTTTTTTCCGTCCACCTCTCCGAAGATGCCAAGTTGATTTATGGCACCGTGTATCGAAGTTTAGACGGATGCGGCCATTGTAGCAGACTTCGTCAGATTCCCTCTCATTGTGAGGGGTTTTTGATTGTGGGGACGCTCTTCCCTGCAGACGCAAGCCCCTGCAGTTAATTACGTTACCACATAGAGATAACCACTTTCTCTTTCTCCAGATGTTCACTTCGTGTAGTATGTGATTGTTTTGTTTTAGGTTGCCCGTGGATTGTATACAGAGACTAATTTATGTTGTCGCCCGTAGGGCGGGGATTAGTCCAAATCCGTATTTTCTTAGATTTGGGTTTGGGTTAGTTTAAGGATCGTTAATCCCGTTTGAGATTAAAATCAACTTAAATATTCGTTGAGGATACGTTAGTCTAATTTTAAACTAAGATCTACTCAACGGGGGTTCAGGATCATTTTTGATCCAACAACAGAGCATTTGGGCTCTATCATTTTAGTTTAGGGACGTTGCGGTCCATTAGGTTTAAGGACATCATAGTCCATAGGGTTTAAAGACATCATAGTCTGTAGGGTTTAAAGACATCATAGCCTGTAGGGTTTAAAGACATCATAGTCTGTAGGGTTTAAAGACATCATAGTCTGTAGGGTTTATAGACATCATAGTCTGTAGGGCTAAAAGACATCAAAGTCTGTAGGGTTTATATACATCATAGTCTGTAGGGTTTAAAGACATCAAAGTCTGTAGGGTTTATAGACATCATAGTCTGTAGGGTTTAAAGACATGATAGTCTGTAGGGTTTAAAGACATCATAGTCTGTGTTTAAGGACATCATAGTCTGTAGGGTTTAAAGACATCATAGTCTGTAGGGTTTAAAGAATCATAGTCTGTGTTTAAAGACATCATAGTCTGTGGGGTTTTGGTTTAACAATTTGGGGATGCGCCAAAAGTTATTGGTTATTGGGACCCTCCATCTCTCTAAAGTCGTTGAAGAATTACAACGACATGTATCAGAGGTATGAAGAGATGTACCCTTGAACCAGATTTCAGATTGAAGAGTCATCAGTCATGAGCATGGAGGCTCGGTTTATTTATAGATTTAATCTCAGGAAACACTTAGCCAATCTGGGGTTTGAAGTTGGCCTCTTATAGTGTTAAACACTAGTATATGCTACGTGTTCACGTGCTCCCACGTGAGGCCTTAAAGTAGTGTTGAACACCAAGAATTTGAGGTGCTCACATGGGGTCACGTGAGGCACTTGAAGTAGTGTTAAACACTAAGAATTTGAGACGCTCACGTGGGTCACGTGAGGTGCCTGAAGTAGTGTTAAACACTAAAAATTTGAGGGTCACGTGTAGCACGTGAGGCGCTTAGCATTGGGCGCTGCCTCTTTGATTCTCTTATTCTTTTACAAGTACTAAGCACTATTAGGGGGTCACGTGGGATCACGTGAGGCGCCTCAAAAATAGGGATTATTCCATTTTCTCTTTTATAAGTGTTGAGCACTTCTCAAGGGTCACGTGGGGTCACGTGGTGCGATCTCAGTCTTTCCTTTTTTTCCTCAAAGGTGCTCATGTGGGAACACATGAGCTTTCATTGTGTAGCATTGGACACTAATATGCATGGAGCTCTTGATCTCGGTTTTGTGAATTTCAGGTCCCTTATTTTTTATAAGAATTAAATTCTTCTATATGGTTAAACCCTAGTTTTATCAGAGAAATTAAATTCCTATATCTTTTGGTAAGAATTAAATTCTTTGAACTTAGTTCTTTCCCCTAGGTTTGAACCTACATAACAGAATCTCCCCAATGAGAATTAAATTCTCAACTTATGGGGAGATCTGCTTCTGTAGATCTCAACCAGAGGAAGAACTAAGTTCTTTCAGAAGAGTTAAACTCGTGGTTTGAGAATTAAATTCTCTTTTGTTTTGCTTTCCAAGGGGTTTTCCTTCCTGTTTTCTGTATTTTTGAACTTGAAGTTTATGGGGGGTTCCTCTGTAGAAGACCTGAAGTCTTGGGTCCTTTATATAGGGGAGGCTAATTTGTTGATTCAGTTGAGGAAATCTCTTATTGAGAGATTTCTTAATTGATTTGGAGAATTTATCCACCGTTGGATCTTTGATCCAAGAACTTCTGTTTTACAGAAGACATTTTTCTTGTTTTTAACAAGGTTGGAAAAATATTTTCCCATACAGAACTTATTCTGTAACTTGGTGATTTTTAATCACCATTGGATCTTTGATCCAACGGTGCTCTGATTTACAGAGCACAATCTTTCTTGTTTAGAAAAATTGGGGAAATATTTCCAAAATAGGGTTCTGATCCTTTGTATTTTGAATTTAATTCTATCGGCTCTGAAGGCGTCTGAGACCTCTCACGTGCAGCACGTGACCCTTCACAGAATTAACTTGGTTCGTTTGTATGCAGCAGTCCACACAGAGGGAAGGCATCACGTGGTAACACGTGGTGCGCCTTTTGGCCGGCTATTTGCTTTATGAGGGTGCCTATATACTTTCTATATAGGTGCTCACGTATGGCATGTGAGGCCCAACCTCAATGCTTTTTGTTAAGTGCTTATAATTTTGGCTCTAAGGCGCATCACATGCGGGCATGTGATGCTCCCTTTGGGGAATTTTCCCATTCCTTTATATTTATTATTTATTTTTCAACAGGGAACAAATGCCCACGCAGCGTTGTTCCCACGTGACTTGCACGTGAGTGCAACGCTGTCACCTTTATAGCCATTGGATTGCCTAGGGGAACGGGGAGGTGAACCGCTCCCCATCATGTCTTATAAATGCAGGGGTCTCATCTCTGCAATGCCTCCGTTCCTTCATCTTCTTCCTTCTTTTCTTTCTTTGTGAATTTAATTCTCCTCTTCAGAGCTTAGTTCTTTGTCCATTGAAAATTTCCAGAGTTTAACTCTGCCAAAAAGAACCCCTTTTTTGGTCAAACTTTTGAACATCAGAGAATCCTTTTCTTAAAGAAAGCCTCTGGATTTTAAATCCATCATGAGAGCTTTACACTCCTCTAAAACCCATCTCTTAGAGATCCAAAGATATGATTTTTGAGTAATAACTCTCAACGCTTTGGGCATTCCTCTTCTGACCTTTATGGGATTTGATTTCCTCTTTATAGGGGTTTCTGGAATTTAATTCCACCGCATAAAAGGAATTTAATTCCTCACTGAAGAGCTTTGCTCTGAAGATCAATAGGACCACTCGGGAATTTCCTTCCCTGATGTTTTTGAGCATATTTCATAGGGTTGCACATTTTTTTAATTTGTTGGATGTTCCAACAGTTTTTTTATGAGGATGTCAAGAGTTGTTTAAACTCTCGTGTCTGTTTCAATAAGTATTTTCTTGATCAGTTTGATCACTAAACTTTCACTGATTTTTCTTTTCAGACACTATGGCCGCTCATTTGTATGATCTTGACGAAATTATTTCTTATGAAGATATTCGCGTACAAGGTCGTTGTCAAAACCAGGAGTTTGCAGACGCCCAATGCGCTGAGATTATGAGTCGCTTCAATGAATACAATGGTCGACTACTTCCTCGTCGCTCCGCTCTTTTGAAGATCGTCGTGGGAGAGATTTGGGAAGCACTTCTTGGATTTTACGAAGCCATGCCGCTTAAGGCACTGGATGATGCCGAAGACAAGGTGCACTCAGTATATTTGATGGGCCTGATCTCAAAGAGGCGGCGAGATAATATTGTTGATATCTTGCATCAAATTTTCCAACAGACAACGATAATCTCTTCCTATCAGAGGACGGATGAGATCAGCGAAGGTCCTGACGCTTGCATTCGTGAGAGGATGCACACGAAAATGGTCAGAGAGGCCAGAAGCATTTTAGACGGCCTTACTTCTAAATTTCTCAATCCAGGTCCCGGATTTAGTGTTTTACCATTGTAAACGTTTTCTTTTATTTTTACACCATGTACAAGTTCTCAGAGTATGAATGACAAAACTTCATGTTTACACTCCCTTCTTTTTATGTTTACATGTGTTCAGTATGTGGTGGTGTTATATTGCTGTTGGTGTTCACGTGTTTTGCGCATGAGGCGCCTGCGCTCACGTGTTATGCACGTGCGGTGCCATTTTAGTTTTCAAAAGGATCAAGGCTGGTGCTCACATGTCATGTACGTGGGGCTATGCTGATGAGGTTGTTTCGCCTCCCTACTCTGATTTCCATGAGTCACCCTTTTTCTTTTCCCATGCCCCCTTTTTTCCGGCCTTGGGAATAGCTCCACCATGCATGATGTTTTTTGTGCATAGCTTTGAATGCATCTCTTTATAACCCGAGGCTACATCTTCCTTATTCTCTTCAAAAGGAAACCCTTCTTTTATTAACAGAACTCAAACAAACCCAGAGCTATGGCCTGCAATCGCCTTCACGCCTGTCGGCAACCATGCGAGGTGCCCATCGAGGAAATGATTCCTCGCCTTACTGCGCGGCTAGTAGATCCCCTTTTACCGACGCTCAATGTGACGCGGTGATGTATGAGCTCCTGATTCATAGGGGCTTTCCTCTTCCTATAGGCTCCATTTGACTCCAGATGATCTTTCTATCCGTGCTCGCCGATATTCTTCCTCATCCGGCAGAGATGATCCCGACAATTCTTGATATAGCGGAGGATAAACTTGAGTGTTTCCACGAGGCACGCTTAATTACCCAGGCTCTGAAGGACCGCTCGGTTCATTTACTGAGTCAGATAAGAGCCCGGCGGGCTATCATGTCTGCTTTCGCTGATGAGCATGGCGCTAATCGGTGGGGATCAACCCCTCACGAAGATCGTCGCTTCGATATGGTGGAGAGGTCAGAGAGGGAATTGGAGAACCTTGTGTTTTGTTTTGTTAACCTGTGTATTTCTGATCCCATATTTCATGATCTTTTCCCTGTAAAGTAATATATTTATATTGGTGTATTTTTCTTATTATTGACTGTCGAATGTTTTCTTGTTGAATGTTTTCAGTTAACCATATATTCGTGCATGTATTGCGCCTCTGCACATGATCTTTCTACTTTGCCTTTAGGAGTTTTCTTTTAAGTGCGAGCGCTATCGTAGTGTTGTACATAAATCAGCACGTTTTGGACACCATTTCCATTTTAGCGCACATGCAGTCATACTGTTGTGTCTTCTTAGCAAATGCATCTTGTATATAGTCTATCTCGATCTCTTTGAAGGGCAGTGATGGCTTAGGAAACAGGATTTTGTTTGCTGCCTATGACTTTTCAAGTTTATGAGCTGTGAGGGTCTCATAAAGACTTTTCTCCCTACGAGTCAAGAGGATCTCGTAGGTGTAATTTCTCCCTAGGAGTCGTGAGGATTCCTAAGTGTGTTTTCTCTTGAGAGTCGTAAGGATCTCATAAGAGAATTTTCTTTATGCGTAGGGACACTAATTTCCCCACAGGTCGAGACGAATCGAGAGACTCTCGCAAAGACACTGATTTCCTTGCGGGCCGAAACGAATCGAGAGGTTCTCGACAAGGATTCTGATTTCCCTGAATCGAGAGGTTTGGGAGATGACTTGATTCCGAGACGGAGCGTTGTTCCGGCGAGGAAGTTATTGGTTGACTTGCTCCGCTTTCTGCGGTGTCTGGGTTGACTTACTCTGCTTTCTGCGGTGTTAGGGTCGACTTGCTCCGCTTTCTGTGGTGTCGTAGGTGACTTGCTCCGCTTTCTGCAGTTTCAAGGTCGACTTGCTCCACTTTCTGCGGTGTCGTGGTTGACTTGCTCCGCTTGATGCGGTGTCGGGATGACTTTCTCCACTTTCTTCGGTGTCGGGGTTAATTTACTCCGCTTTCTGCGGTGTCATGGTTGACTTGCTCCGCTTTCTGCGGTGTCAGGGTTGAATTGCTCCGCTTTCTGCGGTGTCAGGGTTGACTTGCTCCGCTTTCCGCGGTGTCAGGGTTGACTTTCTCCGCTTCCTGCGGTGTCGTGGTTGACTTGCTCCGCTTTCTGCGGTGTCAGGGACTTGCTCCGCTTTCTGCGGTGTCAGGGTTGACTTGCTCCGCTTTCTGCGGTGTCGGGGTTGACTCTAAGTTGTCTGTGAACCGTGGAGTCTTAAAACTAGGGACTTTGCCGTGGCTCCGACTGGTGGTGTCGCGTCTGTATCCTGCTGGAATGAGGAGGAACGCCGTTGCTGATCTCCTGGGATGCAAATGTTGCCGTTAAGATCGGACTCTTTGACAGAGTCTGTCGGGAAATGTGGTTCCCTCTTCGTTTATGCCCATGGATTGTATACAGGGGTCACTATGGACTTACCTGCAGGGCAGAAGTTTCACTCTTTAATTTTTTTTATTTCTTTCCGCGATGCTCTATCATTTCAGCTTTTTATATCGTGAAAGTCGCGATTGCCCAATCTTTTCGGCTATTTTTCGCGGTGCCCAATCATTTCGGCTATTTTTCTTTTTACTCGCTGATTTTTATTGCGAGTTGCCCAATCATTTTGGCTATTTTTATATGTATTTTTGGCTCGCTGATTTTGTTGCGAGTATGGACCTTGAGATCTGATACCAATCTTAGCATCAGCATCGCAGCGACTGGAATATTGCCAGGAGTGAATCATTATTTGCCGTGAAAGGATTAGGAATTTGATACCGATTTAGGCATCAGCATCGCTACAACTGGGAGATTTCCAGGAGCGAATCATCATTTGCCTTTTTTGATTTGAACAAAGGTGGCTTAGCAAATAGGGTTAGAATCCTGTCGACTAAGGCTTTTGACTTCATAAGCCGTAAGGGTCTCATAAAGGTGTTTCTCCCTACGAGTCGTGAGGATCTTGTAGGTATGTTTTCTTCTTAGGAATCGTGAGGATTCTTAAGTGCGTGTTCTCTTATAAGTCATAAGGATCTTATAAGAGTGTTTTCTCCTTGCAAGTCGAGAGGACCTACAAGTGTTGTTCACCAGATAGGGGAATTTCACACCATTGGTGGAACTGGGTGAGAGAACCCTTATTTATGGCCGTGGATTGTATACAAGGGTCAATATTGACCGCTTGTAGAGCAGTTTGGGGGATATGATAGCTTAAGAACAGGTTCAGGTCCTTGTATCTTAAGACTTTTGAATCATGTGAGCCGTGAGGGTCTCATAGGGGGATTCTCCTTACGAGTCGTGAGGGTCTCATAAGTGTAATTTCTCCTTAGGAATCGTGGGGATCCGTAAGCGTGTTGCTCCCTTGTGAGTCGTAAGGATCTCACGCAGATATTTTCTCCTTACAAGGTTGAGAGGACCTTTCCAGTGTGCATGAATTTCTTTTACGAGTCTGCGACCTTTCGGGTTTTCACAAACTCGCCGGTATCCCTGCTGTTTTTACTCACGGAGCCCTTTCGGGTTTTCATCCGTACCCACTTCGCTTATGGACGTACCGTTTTTTTTTTTTGCCGAGTTAGCCTAAGGATGCTGCGGTTCGTAGTAGTTTAAGAACATTTCGGTCCGTAGCTAGTTTCAGGACATTGCGGTCCACTGTTAGTTTAGGGACGTTTCAGTCCACTCTTAGTTTAGGGACGTTTCGGTCCGCTGTTACTTTAAGGACGTTGCGGTCCTCTGATAGTTTAAAGACGTTGCGGTCCTTTGTTAGTTTAGGGACATTTCGGTCTGTTGTTAGTTTAAAGAAATCTCGGTCCCCAGATAGTTTAAGGGCGTTGCGGTCCATTATTAGTTTAAGGACGTTGCGGTCCTCTGATAGTTTAAAGATGTTGCGGTCCTTTGTTAGTTTAGGGACGTTTCGGTCTGTTGTTAGTTTAAAGACATCTCGGTCCCCAGCTAGTTTAAGGACGTTGTGGTCCATTGCACGTTTTTATGGCGAAGTTCTGCCGGATAGCACTTACTGAGTTTGGTACCCAGAAAGACAGCGAGCGGACACAATCGTCGCCATCTGTCATTAACCTGGGATGTGACTCGTCAGGCATAGTATTTCTTCAGGAATCGGCCGTTTATTGGCCGGAAGGGTCTCTCGCCATGCATATCCATGAGTAAGTAAGCCCCACCTTGGTAGACTTTGTCTATAATGTACGGGCCCTCATAGTTTGGCTCGAATTTCCTCTATTTGGCACGATTAGAGATCATAGGTCTTTTGACGACTAGCACGAGTTCGCCTTGGCAGAATGTTCTCGGCCTAGTTAACCTTTCGTATGAGCACGTCATCCTTGCTTTGTAAGCTTCTAGGTTTTGCTGCGCCATGAGACGAATTTCATCGAGGGCGTCGAGCTCCTCAAGCCAAAGATGAGCGTTCTCTTCGTCTGTTAGCTCGTAATGAACCACCACTCGTAGAGAGGGCAGCTCTATCTCGAGGGGAAGTACTGCTTCCGTTCCAAATACCGACTCGAATGGCGTTGTATTCGTAGCCGTTTTGAACGTAGTTCGATACTCCCAGAGAGCTTCATGCAGTCTCTCGTGCCAGTCCTTTTTATTTCTGGACACCGTTTTCTTTATGATCTTTGTCAAGGTTTTGTTGAAAGCCTCAGCTAGACCGTTAGCTCAGGGATTGTAGACCGAAGAGTATCTCCAGTCTATGTTATACTGCTGTGCGAAGCGGCTGATTCTGTGACTTCTGTAGGCCAGCCCGTTATCAGAGATAATCCGTCGTGGAATGCCGAACCGATAGATGACGTGTGTCTTTAAGAAATGGAGGATGTTCTCCGTCTTCACTTCTCTTAGCGGTATGGATTCTGCCCACTTAAAAAAGTAATCAGTTGTCGCCAATATGAACCGATGTCCTTTGGATGACGCTGGCTCGATGGGTCCAATTATGTCGGTTCCCCACATTTCGAATGGCCAGCTAGCCATAGTTGGGTGTAACGGGTTTGGATGCTGGTGGATGAAGTCTCCATGAATTTGGCACGAATGGCATTGCTTCGCGTATTCAAGGCAGTCCTGAATCATCGTGGGTCAGTAATAGCCCATCCTTTTGATCTTCAGCTTCATCTTTGGGCCGGCTTGATGAGAACCGCAGAGTCTATCGTGAGTTTCCTGGATGACTCTCCTTGCTTCTTCCGGTCCCAGGCATCTCAGCCACAGAGAGTCGAACGATCTCTTATATAGAGTGTCATTGACGAAGGCGAAAGACAAGGCTCGTTTCATTAGCTGATGTTTTGAGGATGCACCTTCAGGTGTTTGGCGGGATTTGAAGTAGTCTATAGAGACTTCTCTCCAATCCTTAGCCCTTCCTTGGTCCTCTATTTGTAGAGCTGCATGCTTGGTCGCTTTCTTTTCTTCAGACGACTCCGGAGATATTTCTGCTGGTTCAAGAACCCTGCGGCTTTGCACAACGATCCTTACGTCATCAAGGTTTTCATCAGCCAGTTCTTTAGCGAGCTTGGCTAATGCATCCGCCTTGCTATTTTCTGCACGCGGTTTGCTTTCTAGAGCGTAGGAAGGGATTTGAGTCAGCAATTGTTGCACTCTCTCGCCATACTTTACCAACTCTGGTTTGCACGTTTGATAGTCGTCGTTTACTTGGCTAACGACCAGCTGGGAGTCTCCGTATATGAGGAGATTTTCGATTCCCATGTCGACGGCGATCTCAAGACCTGCTATCAAAGCCTCATATTCTGCTTCATTGTTTGTCCTCGGCTCTGTTAAGGAAAAGGCAAAGTGCATTATCCCTCCTTGTGGAGTCACGAAGATGAGGCCTACCCCAGATTTGATTATAGGGGAGCTGTGCTTTCGCTTCTTCATTGAAGATGCCCCATCGAAATAAAGTTCCTATCGGGTATCACTCCCTCCTCTTTCCCCGTCGATCGTGTCAAACGCGTGCTCGTCTGGAAATTCGCAATTTAGGGGTGAATCGGCAGGTATCGGATGCTCAGTGAGGAAGTCGGCGATGGCCTGACCTTTCACTGCCTTGAGCAGTCGATATGTTATCGAGAATTCCATTAAGAGTAGGGCCCATTTACCGATTCGTCCCGTTAGTATGGCTCTTGACATCAAATATTTGAGAGGATCCACTTTTGATATGAGATGGACCTCATGCGCCAAAGCATAATGCCGAAGCTTCGTTATCACGAAGATTAACGCCAGGCAGTGTTTTTCGATAGGGAAGTAGTTGTTTTCTATCCCCAGGAGAACTCGACTCAAATAGTAGAGGGCTCTCTCTTTCCCTTGATCGTTCTCCTGTGCCCATAGCGCGCCTAAAGAACCTTCAAGGGCTGTTGTGTACAGAATGAGGGGTTTTCCCTTGACTGGAGCGGTCAGTACGGGTGGGTTCTGCAGATATTGCTTGATTTCATTTAGTGCACTTTGGCATTTACGATCCCAAACGAACGGGGTTCCCTTCTTCATCAGGTGACTGTAGGGACGGCATTTTCCGGAAAGGTTGACTATGAACCGTCAGATATATGCGAGCTTTCCTTGTAGAGACCGCAATTGCTTTAAAGTTCTTGGCGAAGGAATTTCCATAATTGCCTTCATCTTTGACGGGTCTATTTCGATGCCTCGATGTTGTATGATGAATCCTAGGATTTGCCTCAGGAAACTCCGAACGCGCATTTCAGAGGGTTCATCTTCAGGTTGTATTTCTGAAGGCGCTGAAACACTATCTTCAGATGCTCCCAATGCTCCTCGTGCGATTTGCTTTTCACCACGAGGTCGTTGATATAGCATTCGACGATTTCATGTATGATGTCATCAAATATCTTTGTCATGGCCCTCTGATAGGTAGCGTCGGCGTTCTTCAGACCGAAAAGCATCACTTTGTAGCAGAATATGCCCAGAAGAGTCCGGAAAGCGGTATGCTTTTGGTCTTCGGGGTGCATCTTTATTTGATTGTACCTTGATGATCCGTCCATGAAGGAGAAGAATTCATGAGTGGACGTGTTATCTATCATCAACTCGGTAACCGGTACGGGAAAATCATCCTTCGGGCAAGCTTTGTTGAGGTCCCGAAAGTCCACGCAGATGCGCACCGTCCCATTTTTCTTCATCACTGGGACAATGTTGGCAATCCAGTCGGGGTAATGTACTTCTTGGATGAAACCAGAGTCGATCAGCTTCTTGACTTCAGCGTTGATAATCATTTCAAGTTCGATACGCATCCTTCTTAGTGCCTGCTTGACTGGCTTGACGTCCGGAGATATCGCCAATTTATGCGCAGCTATTTCTGGGTCTAGTCCCGACATCTCGGAATAGTTCCATGTGAAGAAGTCTTTATACTGCATAAGCACGTCTTTTAGCGTAGCCACATGTTCTTTAGACAGCAGCTCACTGACGAACGTTGGCCGCGGGTCGTTTGCCGTCCCTAAGTCGATTTTCCTTAGGTCGTCCGCAGTAGTATGTATTCTATCTTCCAATTCTTTTGGCGCCGGTGGAAATTCTGAGACCAATTCATCTTCATCCTCATTTTCAAAGCACCAAGAGAGGTCATCTATATTCTCGGGCACTCCTTCTTCTGACAGCGTTATCGCGTGACAGGTACGAGCTCGTTTCCAAGACCGATGTTGATTTGGTTCTACTTTCGCCATGTACGTTGCTTTTGGCACATGCTTTCGCAGTAGGGCAACCCTCCAACTGTTGGATAGAGTGAACTTGCCGAGTTGATATTGGTCTTCGATCCAGTTTTTGAAGGTGAAGCAGTCTTCAAGAGGATGTCCCACTACTCGGTAATAGGAGCAATAATCCGGCTGACAGACCTCGTTTACTTGTTCGGGGTGCTTGGACTCTGGGAGCGTAATCATTTGATGTTTCACGACGAGGTCGAAGATTCTCCTTGTCTTGTTTCGAGGGAAAGAATATGCTCGACCCATCTTTTTCATAAGAGACAGACTCTGGTTGACCTTTTCTCGATCGCGTGCCCTTTTGGATCCGTTTTGCCGCTGTCAAACGTTTTTTCTGTTCTTTAACTTGTTTTTGCCTCCGCGTCGGGCCTTTTTCCTGTCTTGGGAATGCATGGCGGGATGACGGTGAAGGTCATTGTCATCCTCCATAGCCTGCTGAAGGAGGCGTTGCATCTTGGCTTTTTCGTAAATGGTCATTTCGCGGCTGTGGTCATTCCAAACCTTTTGACTCACTTCCCTCACTAGCTTGTCCATCTGTTCATCAAACGACGGACTCGGCATTTCTATGACTGGACCTTGTTCTGGTTCAGCGTCAGCGTCGGCATCTTTTAAAAGAACATCCTCTTCTTCATCAAGGCCCTTTATGACATGGCAGTCATGGGATTGCTCCCATTTCTTGGACTGGACATATCCAAGCCCAATCGTTTCCATTTTTCCGTTGGGCAATTTCCGCTGAGTTCCGGGGACGTTCCAAATCCTGTTGTAGATCTGGGCATGTCGCGCAGTCTGTTTGAAAGGTACGCCTTGGCATCTTAATAACCTCTTCAATCCTTAGGCGTAGTTGAAGGGTTACGGCAGCACCCCGGCCATCAAAACGCGGCCAAAATGCGGAACAAAAATTTTCTAAAACCGGGGCTACCGTTACCCGATTTCTGGATCAACCTTAAACCCTAAACTAGCAAACTAAAAGAGTGGTTAGAATGGTTATACCAAGTTGATCCGTGTCCTTCGGTCTTCATTCCAAGCTCCTATTGGTACGTTGATTGAGTTTGGTTGCCGGTCTTCCTCCATCTCCGATGATCCACCTGAGGGAAACGGCGCAAGCTCCAGCCTCGACAAACGAGGCAACTGATTGATTCGATTTCTCGATGTGTCGTGTTTCAGAAATGATGTTTCACAATCAAAGAAATTTTTGACCGCAATCAATAACGGTGTCAATTGTAGCGCGTTAGCGAGTGTGGATCGTCCACAGGGAAAGTGAGATTTGCTTGTAATTGAATTAGATGGATTGAAAATTAAAAGGAAAAGAAAAGACAATTCAATTCAAGATTTATAAAATTGAAGTTCAAGAATTATCTAGATCTAAATCTAAAATCAAGAAAACACATAAAATCAAGAATGAAGAATAGATGATATCCAATCCAAATAGTAATCAAGAATCGAAGTGAGGCTCGTAGGAATCGATTGAATCTATAGATGTGATGAAAACTATTGATTACGTTTACTTATCCATTGATGATTTGATGCTAGATCGATGATGATCAACGAGAATTAGGGATTTCTTGCGAAAACTAGGGTTTCATCATCTATCCCTTGTCCTTTCGTTGATTTCATTCACATTCTAGCCTCTAGTAAATTCAAGAATCGATCATGGATCCCTAATTAAGAGCGAACACAATCAAGAAAGTATCACTCGAAACTAGGTTATCGATTCTTCAATTTACTAAG
This sequence comes from Agapanthus africanus, assembly GCA_030015575.1. Lineage (NCBI taxonomy): Eukaryota > Viridiplantae > Streptophyta > Magnoliopsida > Asparagales > Amaryllidaceae > Agapanthus > Agapanthus africanus. The sequence goes on from JASDDO010000019.1 coordinate 752,405,508, forward strand.
GTTTACAAAACTCATAGGACTTAAGAATCGTTTCAAGATTTGTAACATCATCATCTATTGATTCTCTCGACTCCTTCACGAGCGGAGTTTTACTCAAACATCATAACAAGAAACACAATCAAGAATTGAGATCTAATCATGATGCAAGAATGTAAAGAAAGCAAGATATAGAAATTTCACCTTTATTTATCAACAATTTTGTTACAATTCTCTCAAGATCTACAAGTGGAAAGAACTTGATCGTTGATTTCGGCTTCGCTCATCTCCTTAGTCGCGGATTTCCTTGGATCACTTGCTCTGATGAAATCCGGCGTCGCTTTCTAAAGGATTGAAGGCTTCTTGCTTGATTTGGTACTCGGTGTTCTTGATTTTTTTGCTTGGTGATTGGATTAGGGTAGGGTTTGGAGGTACAAGTTGTGTCACCAACTTGTGGGTGTAATGGTTAATGAACAACCCAAAACCCTAGATCTAGGTTTCCTTTTATAACCATCTCAATCTAGAGAGAGGCTTCTAGAAGAAGTTAGTTGGAGGGAATATTCTAGAATAAGGTATATTCTAGAGCTAGGTTGTTAGGCCGAGCCTTCTGGATGAAGCCAAGTGTGATTCTGGAATCTTCTGGAAGCTAAGGCCGTTACAGGAGCCACGTGGAAGAAATATTCTGCGCTAACGTCATAATGGCGCCGCGGATCCGCGGCGGGAATAGCCTTTTGGCCGCGGATCCGCGGCGCTTTACTGGCCTTGGTGTCTGTAAATTTCTGGGTGTTTTGGTGCTGGCCTTTTAGCAGTTTTCTGATGTGTGTAATCTTATAAATCTCTCTAATTCACTGCCAGATCTCAAGTCTTGGATTTGGTGTACTTTTCTCAGCACTTTTAACTGTTTTGGCTCTTTTCCTGCAATTTCCTGCACAGATTCTCGAGACAAGTGTTACGCTACACAAAGATAATGTGATGCAATGATAAACACTCAATTTCCCTCAAAGTGTCGGTTATAATACATAACACATGTTATTTGGTATTTTACAGATGTTTTGCTAATATATGCTATATTAATACCGAACACCTCTAGATGAGTGCAAATGGTAGGGAAATTGATGTGTTAAAAATGCAATATTTTCGACTGATCAGAAACCGACGCTCCAAAGTTGCTAGCGATGGAGAGTGGGGGTGTATGAAAGTTTCACTATAATTTTCTCTCAACATATTTTGCTCAATGAGCAAGCATAGAAGATGAATGAGGAGGTGAGGAAATCTTGGCATGAGCTAAAGGGCTAAGCCTTTTTTTGAACTTGACAGAGTGAGAGAGTGGGTTAATGTGTTGTCAAAATTAATGTATCAAATGAAAAATGAACCCCTCACCAAAAAGTGTCCGGCCCCCTCTCTCATTCCCATCATAAAAAAAAATATCATTTTTTTTCAATTGCAATAAACAAATGCACCATCCCTCAAGCCCATGCCATGAACATGCACAAACCCATGCTTGTGCCACCTCACACCCTCCACCTCATTTGTTAAACAAATGAATTTCCATAAATGGAAATTCATACAAATGAGGTGGCACCTTCTAGAAGCTATTCCGTAGAAAATACGGAATACTTCCCGGTACATGTATCGAAATACATATACGCGTATTCGTACAAAAATACGAATAGCCAAGAAAGAAAATAAATAGCGAACAATAATACTAGAATACATATATATAAATACATATGTAAATTATTAAATCGAAGCCTGATTTAATAATCCGGCTTAATCCAAGGCCGCTAGTATTATCAACCGTCCGATTAAAGCCTGCGCAACATGTGCACATATTTAATCGAACACCTGTATATACCAACATACGCTATGTACACCATATCGCCGGAACCGTGAAAACCTTCTGTATGGGACTCTAAAGACTCGTCAATACGCTGGCAGTGGGTTTAACTACAAACACGTCAGCGGCACTAGCTGTACATAATGGCTACCCAGGTATTGAGCGAAAGGGAGGCCGACGAGCAAACTCATCCTGAACCCCAACTGAGCCTAACAGTGACAATATCCGTACAGTTTGGTCTGTTCATTTAAGAGTATCGCATATCGAGTCTAAGGGGGTGGATATAGTCAGACCCCTAACAACACGACATTTAGTGTCGGGATGAAACCCAACACCACCTGAGAAGCTATCGATCCTGGATCGGTAATTCTCGTCCACCGTGGCTATGGATTTCGGGTGATGGCCATTCGTACACAACGCGACATCAACCCCCAATACCGGGAGAGACGAATCCCCGACGATCCGATCACTGCCTCCATGTGGTTCGGGACTGTACCCAACTAAAACTTGTTTGCACGACTCCTTTGAGCCATGGTAGGGTAGTAATCAAAGCACAGTGGGAACTCACACGAGACAAATGACGACCTCAGGTCGACAGACTAACCTGTACACATGTCACATAGGAACTACTATCTGACAATAGGTATAATACCAACTGGCAGGTTCCCAGCGAGTCCGTCCAGTATACTCATACCCAATAAGCACCTGTATACTATCTTAGGTGAACAAACTAACACCAATGGCTTGTGAGACCTGGCCACCGCCCCTCATCGGGGTCTCGATCAGTATACACTAGTCTACACTGGAGTATCGATGCCCGGTCTCGGTACTCCCACGACTAGGGACATTTAAGGATGTGCTTATAGACCTCCAGCTCCCACGTATATGATCGCCATCACAATACTGGTAGTCAAGCAAGAATCCTATGGGCTCTATCAACACCTACATGATGATAAAGACAAACCAGATAGCATACTACCATCTTGAGTAATACTGTTTTATGGGTATAGGTCCTCACTCAATCATCATAATCACATGTCCGCGACTATGATAATTGCCTTGAGGGCACTATAGCCAACAATCTCCCACTTGCACTTAAGGCCAATTATTGCGATGTCGCATACTCGCAGCCCGTGTGATACCGAACACCCAACTTCTCTACTAATCAATTTCGCAAAGCCTATTTGCGAAACTATTCAGTTCGAGAAATAGCCTCAGTGAGTGGATCTGCTCCGATGTTTCTTTCTGTATCTCAACTTCGCGGAGAAAACTATCTCCCGAAACGAGCAATACCTATCTTAGAATTTGTCTGGATATCTAATGAGATCCAGTTCATAAATGAACTCCAAATCCAGCAAACTACTTAGACGGAATCGTCCACTGAATTTAGTCAGTATCCTGCGTCATTCCTTTCCTCAGTATCCGCTTGGACTACCTGTCCAACATACTGTCCCTCAAAAGAGGGAAAACTATAACTCTGACAGTCACTCTGTCATCCAGGTCACCTTGGAATCCTGAAATGATAACCGTCTCCTGAAGGAGGCTGCCGTTACCATATCCCAAGAACATTAACTTATATTCTATAGGCAGCTTCCGAACGTTTCTCCAGGATTGGATTAATATATCAACTTATTGCATCTAGCACAAAAACAACATCTGGTGTGGTATTTGACATCTCATGATTGACTCAATTGTCTAAGCAAGTGATATGCCAATCATGCATACCCCTCTCCCCTTTAGTCTGTAAGACACCTTCAGAGAGGGTGACTCCTTCACCTGCAGGTACACCACCATGCTAGAAGCCGTCCATTCTAAAATACTTTTAGAATACTGTCTAAGTACCCTGATTGGGATACTTCCCAAATCTAGATCTAAAACCATAAATCTAGTAACCAGAAACCCTGATATTATATCCATATCATATGTGGAGAAATAACTTTGTGACAACCACGGTATAACCGATCGTAGTACAGGAATATCTCTTCCTACCAAGTGCATGTCATCCCAATACCTGGACATCACTCTCTACTACCTTCTTACCAGATCCATCTCCTATTCTGATGAGGTCAAGGCCTATGACTGTCACATCAAAAAATAGATGATCTATTTCCGCTATACGTGCTTTAGTCTATAGACATAAGCTACTTGCCTACTATGCTTCCGCTACTCCCACTGACTACAACAACCCTCTGGCAGAGTCATATACACGTGCACTTTCAAAACTAGTTTAGAACGACGCTATACTCATCCTCCTGCCGGGTCTTATAGTCTAGAAGAGCAGCAATGGCAAGTCTGGGTAAACAAGAACCTCCCTGTCACCGTTACTGAGAAGACCGAAGTACCTCTCGGGTGCCTGAGGTTACCCACCAAAATCTGCGGAGTGGCTAATGGAACATCGAAACTAATTGAATCCTTAGGTTTTATTAAATCTTCAGTGATCGTTTGTGGTTCTAGAATCACTTCCGGTTCTACCATACTCCCACTTTTATTTTTCTGAAAAAATCCATTTTACTAAAACTGTGGTGAGTCAAGAACAATATAAATATTAATCTTCCTGATGGTAGAAAGTTAACCCTCGTCAAAACCCGGGATAACCCACAAACAGCCATTACTGAAACGTGTCTTGAGTTTATCCGGATTCTGGTTTTAAGCATCAGCCGGACAACTCCCTATACCTTAACATCGTTAAAATATAAATTTATTCTATATATATCTGATATAGAAACAAAAGCACTAATTTAATTGGAACCAGATTCAAAATCATGAAGCTGTCTCCAGTGCATATCAACCAAATGGAAAGAGGACAATCAGCATTACTCATCTAGGAGTGCATCCATATATGAGTAACCTGAAAGAGAAGCAAGTTCTCAAAACCATTACTATCAACGGAATACCAAACACAAGTATCTATATCTTCGACTACTTCGAAGAATCCTGATACTTCTAATAAATGGTTCTCTACTTTATTCTTATACCTATAACTTCTCAAAATCTGAACCTTATATTTCAACGAAATACCTGTCTAAAATAAGAGAAGTCATGAGTAAACAGAATATAGTATGAGAACCAGCCCCATTGTCCTAATGGACACTGGACAATATACAATACTTTGTATAAGTCCCCTGAGTTCAACAACTCAAACCCTGTGCGTCGTAGGTTGAAAAACTGTAGTATGGTTAAGAAGAATTACACTGCTGTTGAATGCACCTTACCTAATCACCAACCGATATAGGTAAATGTCACAGACATAATATCAAAAAATTATATCTCACTTTATAAAATAAATGTACAGATATATCAGATTGAAATTGGTGCATAACAACGGATATTCAAAACCAAATATTTGCCATCCGGCAAAAACCAGATGATTTCCTCAAATATCACCAATTACAACGAATTCCGATATAATGAGGATCTAATCACCCAATTCCCAATATTTTACTCCCACTCACCATCTGTAATAACATACAGATGTGAGAAACTGATCTGGTAAATACATACCCTGGAGTTAGATTCCAATTGGGAATACAGTTATCAATTAATATCGCACGGTGAAACTGAAACATGAAAAATGTTTCAAAAAAAAGGGGTTAACTGGTATTCCTAGTAACGCCTCTTCCATTATCCTGATTTATGACAGTAACCATATACTTACTTGCCCTCACCCCAATCCCTTTATTATGTCTTTACTTATTACCTTATGTACACCTTCTTTAGGCTAATTGGTTTTCTTCCTTCCCTACCTTTCGGCACCAGCCTAAGGTTTGGAAGAAGACTATCCAATTAGCGTAATAGGTGTACTCTCCTAATCCTAGGAGCCCTCGCAACCTGAGAGAAGGTAAAGAGAAAAGACATCTGAATAATCCTATCCAATTTCTCTTGAACCGGAAACCATCCTCAAATCTGGAACGAATTCCTTCGAGTTCGTATGTAACATACGATGGCATATCCAATGGAAGTGGATATCCGTAGTGATACGGAGTGTTCTAGAGAAATGCAAAGTGGATGTAGGAGTGGCAGGGGTATACACAGTTTTTGTCGTGAATGATGATGGTCGCAATTTCCTTTGCCATTATTCTAATCCCTTTATATGTCTTTACTTATTACCTTCTGTACACCACACTTAAGCTTAATTGGTTTTCTTCCTTCCCTACCGTTCGGCACCTGCCTATGGTTTGGAAGAAGACTATCCAATAAGCTCAATAGGTGTACCCTCTCCTAATCCTAAGAGCCCTCACAACCTGAGAGAAGGTAAAGGGAAAAGACAACCGAATAATCCTATTCAATCTCTCCAGAACCAGAATCCATCCTCGAATCAGATCCTTCGAGTTTGTATATAACCATACGATGGATTTATCCAATGGAAGTGGACGTTCGTAGTGATACGAGATGTTCTAGAGAAATGCAAAGGTGATATAGAAGTGGCAATGATGTATGCGACACCGTGACATTCCAAAAGCCAAAATATTTTAAGAAGGTTCGGTTAATTGGGTTCATGAGTTTTAGTCAAAGGTCGGGTCATAGTCGCAGCCAGAGAGAGAGAAAAGAAACATTCAGCATGCACTCTAAACTAGATCAGAATGGTTAATCATTTTATCTAATCTGGATGGCTCCCACTGTATCCTCGAATTCTCCTCCAAACCTAAAAGGAGAATTAGTCGGAATCACCCGAGGAGTAATCCTACTCATCGGTGGGAATCGGGATCCAACTATCATCGCATGATAACTTGATGGAAGCCACTCAAGTCACCACACTCCAGAAGGTATGCGCATGCCTGGAAAGTTTCTTGTATATTTGAAACTCCCGATATGATTTTTACCTTTAGGACCCAAGTGACCTTGACACAGTCAACAAATCAAAGAGTCCTACTCAAGTTCAATCCGTCATTATCCAGGATTGCATTAAACCCACCCGTACGAGCCCTTGAAATAGTCAACAAGGCTGCACGACTGTCCTAACTAATCACATTAATATGCCACAAACAAGCACTACTTAGCTACCGCACACTACGCCTTGACACAGTCAACAAACGCAGCACGACTACTAAGCAATACTTGTAAGAAATGACGTAGGGATACGGCTGGTTTTTTGGCGAAAAACCTTTAACGTAATGAACTTGATATCGTTGAAGGAACCGAAGTGGTTTTACAAATATAGTGGCGAAAACTTTTGCTAAAGAGGTCACTCCCGGTGAAGGAATCTCGGCTCTTTCCTCATCGAATGAGATGCAGGATATTCCAAACTGAATACCACGATGCAAAGCAAAAGGAAAAGACTATAGTGAAGTTATTACGTTGACGCAAACTTTTACTCAAGGGGTCACTCCCGATGAAGGGATCTCGGCCTTTGCCTCGTCGAATGAGGTGCAGAATATTCCAAAATGAATACCAATGTGCAAAGCAAAAGAGAACGTCTGTAATGTCAGTTTTTTAAAAAACTTGGTTCCAACAACATCATATATAGGTTTTTTTTCCTTGCATTGATAAGAATCAATGCAGTCACATTAATTAATCATACCAGAAAAGAACGAAAATATATGATGTACGTATATGCCATCCGCATTCGCCACTGGGTCCCGTCATCACCTGTTAGGTTACATAACAAACGACAGAGCGGGGACTGGACTAGCACGGGTGCAAAACATATACAACATCTACTAGAATATATATAAATATATATAACAATCGTCCCAGGCATGATATAAAGCAACATCACAGAAACATCACAGAAGCAACACAAAATGGTGGATAATCTGGAGCCCCGGGTTTCACTTGAGCCACAAGTGAGACCCGACGTTCCCTGTTGTGTGGATAGCCTATGCAATGAAACCTAGACCCCTACGAGCGCGGCAAGTTACCCGCAAAACCATAAGCGAGGCAGCCCCCTTCAACAACGTGAATGGGTCACCCAGCACTTCACGGAATCCGGTAACTTGAGCACCCCTCCTGAGTCAACCTATACCCCCTACGAGTGCGGCGAATAGCCCGCCAATTCTAGAGTAAGGTCCCCTCCATCTCAATGCCATGTGATGCGGACCAGTTTCCCTCTAAAACCCGGCTATTCGTGCACTCCACCTCAGAGTAATCCTAGTACAGAAAAGAAAATAATATACAAGGGTGACATCGACCTCAACCTGGTCGTGCCCCAAAAGAATAATATACAAACTGGCAGTGACGGCAGTCCACATGTCGGACGCTCGTCCCGCAATATCAAATGTACAAATAAAATAAAACTGTACTAACATTGCACCATAGCTATCCACCACGACGATCCAACCAACATCACAGCGCAACATAGAACATCAATGTGAATGTCACGTTCGCAAACCCGTCTTTTCTAAAAGACATATAGCAATTATACGAGTTGTATCGATCAAGTGACATTCACGGTCGCAGATAATAATGTATGTACTGATATAAACATTTAAACAGTGTTAAAACCTCGACTCCGAAACACCCCGAACACCCCCGAACAACTGATAACAAAATATCAAAAATGGGCAAAATAAACAATACCACTGCACCAAGTTTCCACAGACCAAACCACACCCAAAAAACCAACTCCAAACACCCTATTAGGGCCGGCCACCCCGGTTTTTCCACTAATGTGCTCGGTTAAAATCCGGCGAGGTGGGCTCATTTTTGGGGTGTGGTCTTCTGCTAACTCAAGAAGTCTTCTGCACTTGTTTGCAAAATTTTTTGAACACTTTGAAAATCGACAGAGAACACAATCTGCAGTGCATCATTTCGGGACTGTTTCGATTTTGATACTTTTACATTGTCTAAACTAGCTAGCTAAGGGTTTAAAGGGTGGCTCTGATACCATGAAGGGTTACGGCAGCACCCCGGCCATCAAAACGCGGCCAAAATGCAGAACAAAAATTTTCTAAAACTGGTGCTACCGTTACCCAATTTCCGGATCAACCTTAAACCCTAAACTAGCAAACTAAAAGAGTGGTTAGAATGGTTATACCGAGTTGATCTATGTCCTTCGGTCTTCATTCCAAGCTCCTAGTAGTACGTTGATCGAGTTTGGTTGTCGGTCTTCCACCATCTCCGATGATCCACCTGAGGGAAACGGCGCAAGCTCCAGCCTCGACAAACGAGGCAACCGACGCTCCAAAGTTGCTAGCGATGGAGAGTGGGGGTGTATGAAAGTGTCACTACAATTTTCTCTCAACATATTTTGCTCAATGAGCAAGCATAGAAGATGAATGAGGAGGTGAGGAAATCTTGGCATTAGCTAAATGGCTAAGCCTTTTTTTGAACTTGAAAGAGTGGGTTAATGTGTTGTCAAAAGTAATGTATCAAATGAAAATGAACCCCTCACCAAAAAGTGGTCGGCCCCCTCTCTCATTCCCATCATAAAAAAAATATCATTTTTTTTTCAATTGCAATAAACAAATGCACCATCCCTCAAGCCCATGCCATGAACATGCACGAACCCATGCTTGTGCCACCTCACACCCTCCACCTCATTTGTTAAAAAAATGAATTTCCATAAATGGAAATTCAAACAAATGAGGTGACACCTTCTAGAAGCTATTCCCTAGAAAATACGGAATACTTTCCGGTACATGTATCGAAATACATATACGCGTATTCGTACAAAAATACGAATAGCCAAGAGAGAAAATAAATAGCGAACAATAATACTAGAATACATATATATAAATACATATGTAAATTATAAAATCGAAACCTGATTTAATAATCCGGCTGAATCCTAAACCGCTAGTATTATCAACCGTCCGATTAAAGCCTGCGCAACATATGCATATATTTAATCGAACACATGTATGTACCAACATACGCCATGTACACCATATCGCCTGAACCGTGAAAACCCTCTGTATGGGACTCTAAAGACTCGTCAATACGCTGGCAGTGGGTTTAACCACAAGCTCGTCAGCAGCACTAGCTGTACGTAACGGCTACCCAGGAATTGAGCGAAAGGGAGGCCAACGAGCAAACTCATCCTGAACCCCAACTGAGCTTGACAGTGACAATATCCGTACAGTCCGGTCTGTTCATCTAAGAGTATCGCATATCGATTCTAAGGGAGTGGATAAAGTCAGACCTCTAACAACGCGACATTTAGTGTAGGGATGAAACCCATCACCACCTGAGAAGCTATCAATCTTGGATCGGTAATTCTCGTCCACCATGGCCACGGATTTCGGGTGATGGCCATCCGTACACAACACGACATCAACCCCCAATACCGGGAGAGACGAATCCTCGACGATCCGATCATTGCCTCCATGTGGCTCGAGACTGTACCCAACTAAAACCTGTTTGCACGACTCCTTTGAGCCGTGGTAGGGTAGTAATCAAAGCACAGTAGGAACTCATACGAGACAAATGACGACCTCTGGTTGACAGACTAACCTGTACACATGTCACCTGGGAACTTCTATCTGACAATAGGTATAATACCAACTAGCAGGTTCCCGGCGAGTCCGTCCAGTGTACTCATAACCCAATGAGCATTTGTATACTATCTTAGGTGAACAAACAAACACCAATGGCTTGTGAGACCTGGCCACCACCCCTTGTCGGGGTCTCGATCAGTATGCACTAGTCTACACTAGAATATCGATGCCCGGTCTCGATACTCCCATGACTAGGGACATTTAAGGATGTGCTTATAGACCCCCAGCTCCCACGTATATGATCGCCATCATAATGTTGGTAGTCAAGCAAGAATCCTATGGGCTCTATCAACACGTACATGATGATAAAGACAAACCAGATAGCATACTATCATCTTAAGTAAGACTGTTTTATGGGTATAGGTCCTCACTCAATCATCATAATCACATGTCTGCGACTATGATAATTGCCTTGAGGGCACTATAGCCAACAGTAGTATCTGGGCAAACGGATTGGTTGGAGACTGTCAAGTACAGGTTCGGCACTATACTAGACTTCTCTTTCGACTTTAGTCTCCGTGGATCGATAGAATAGGATCGCCTTTTCATCTCTTCGCCTGGGAGGGACGTAGAATGTCTGCAGCTCTTGCACACTATATGTCTCAAGCGCATCATGCTCTCTGTTGTGCTGCCGTGGAACCATGGAGATTTGCAAACTCTGATCATCTCCAGTGAGAGCCTGCATTGATGGTCGGACCGAGAATACTGCGTTGACTTCGTCTTCAGAGTCCCTGCCAAAAACCAGAATAGGGGTAGATGGTCCCGGCTTGTTGCATTGGGGCGGTCCTGATTAAACTATCTCTTCCTCCTCCTCGGTATCGCTCCCGAAGACCAAGATAGTGGTGATAGCTTTTTGCTTATTCTCCGATTTATGGCATCTTTCCGTGTCTTCAAAGTCTGGTAGGAAATACTTCGCATCTTCATACTTTCGGACTTCATTCACGGAAAATGGGTTCAGTTCTCCCGTCACGGTATACTCGAGACCATCTTTGAAATACTTCATACACTGATGTTGTGTAGAAGGGATGATATTGTACTCGTGGAACCAAGGCCTGCCGGGCAAAGCGTTGTAGCAAGTCTTGGCGTCAATGACATAGAATTTGATGTCGGTGATGAGCAGTCCGAAGCATAATGTCAGTATTACAGACCCGAGCGTTCATGATGACTGGGAGTCGAACCCGGAGATGGTGATTTTATCCCGAGCGAGGTGCTGAACGCTCATGCAGATTTCCTTTAGCACCCTCACATTTAGGAGGTTGACAGAGGACCCGTTGTCAACTAAGATCTTCCCTATCTTGATGTCATGGCAATACCCAGTGACATACAGGGGACGGTTGTGCTCGCACGTTCCGAGGAGGAGATCTTCATCGCCGAAAGTGATATCAGTTGTGTGCACTTCTTCCTTCTCGTCCTTCATCTTTTCTTCGGCAAGGAAAGCTTGAAACTGCTCGGGCTCTTGTAATGCCTTGATCAGAAAATCTCGTGCTTCTTTAGACAGCAGAAAGGCATCCAAAATGCTTTGCTGTGAGGGTATCTTCCTCAGGTGTGCCAGAACATTGTAATCCACTTTGTTTTTCTTGGGCAGGTCTTTGGCTGTCAGCTCTTCGACGACTCGATCATCGAGGGTGATATCCTCAGGGAATTTTTCCTTCCCCTTATCTTTTTTGTTTGATCCCTTGTTTGTAGGTCCGAGATTATTTTCGGGCAACGTACAACTACGCAGCTGAATGTTTTCACAGTTCTTTATCTCCTCCTCTTTTCCTGAGGTGGATTCTTTGAAGAGGGGGCCGAGGGCTATTTCTTCATCAGAATTGCTTTCGAAGGTGAGAACTTGCGATCCCCCAGAATCAACCATCTGACAGTTGCCGACAGTTCTTTTGTGCTCATCTATCGTACTTCTCTGCTCCCGACGAGCCTTGCGCTTTAATCGCTTGAAGTGTTGTCGGTGGGCAATATATCCCTGCCACCAGTTTTAAAAGGCATTGCAATCTTCGGTAGGGTGTGTGACCCTATGATGGTACAAGCAGTAGTTAGGATGTACATCCGCTTCGTCAAGGCGTATACCGCCAAGAGTATTTTCTTTGGGAGATGGCAGCTTTATTCCCATTGACGGGGCTTTAGCGAACCGTTTCCTTGTCTTAAGCCTGTTTTTGTCTGCTGCAGGCGTGCCTCAATCTGGTTGGAGTGCTTTGCGACTCATCCCTACCATGACTTCTTGATGTCGACGCCTGGCTCTTCGAATATGGCCATTTCACGCTCTTGATCAGCTTTGCTCTTCTGACGGGCTTCGTTCAGCAGCATGTCAATCATCTCGTTTGACGGTTCCAAGGGTTTTGGCATCGATCCTGCCCCCAGCTCCTCTTTGTTATCTTTTAACGCAGAGTGAGCTTCTTCGTTATTTAGCGACGAATGAGAGATCATGTGGCAACTTGCCACATAATCTTCGGGTTCCTCTGACGAGTCGTCTCCCTCATTATTGTCGTTATCTCCACTTTCAAGGATATGGTTGAGAAACTCTTAGAGCGTGACTGGGGTTCGCGCCTTCTGGTTGTATTCCTCCAGCGCGTCAATATGCTTTTGCAGATCCGTGCGCTGGTCTTCAGGCTGCGCGGGCTTCTTGGTCTTCTTCTTTTTCTTCGAAGACTTTGACGGCTGTGCCTAGGAGTTTTGCCCCTCGCTACCAACTCCCGATGTTGGGCGTGGTTTCAGCATCCCCTCAATGATTTCTGGATCTAGGAGGCTTCTCCACCTGATTGCCGGGCATGCTTGAAGATCCTTCAGCATTCTTTTAGTTTTAGCTGAAAGGACAACCTCCCATGGAGCTTCCTCTATAAATAAGCATGATGCCCCCGGCGTGTCCATCTTTTTTGGAGCGTGTGGCTGTGGCGGGTTTACCCTCCAGTTTTCAGACAGCGCGAATTTGCCTTGTTGGTACTGGTCCTCAATCCAATTTTTGAAGACGAAACAATCTTCGATTGGGTGGCCCATTATTCGATGGTAAGGGCAATAGTTGGGACTGTTGATGTCACCGGGCTCCAGTGGGCGTTTCGGATCCGGCAGGGTGATGAGCCTGTTGTGCACCGCTAGTTCGAACAGTCTCCTCATTTTATCCCGTGGAAACGAGTAAGGACGTCTCAACCTCTCGTCGAGGAATCGCGATTTGTTGCCTTGGCGAGCAGCTGGTTTTGGATCACTCGGCTGTTGTTGAGCATTGGCAACGAAGGTCGCTTTCCCTTTGCCCTTTTCATTTCGAAGCTCCGTTTTTTAGGAGGACGGTCTATGGCCCATCTGGTCCATTTGGGCCAGCTTATCGATCAAGGCCTGGAAGGTGGTCGGCTTGATAAAAATCATAAACTGGGATATAGTTGCCTGCGGATCAAGGGTCCCTACGAACATGCCCACAGCAGGAGCTTCTTCTATGCATTGTTCGCATCTCGACCATAAGTTCCGCCACCGAATTGCATACTGAACCCATGTCTCTCCTGACTTCACCCTGGCATTGATCAATGCCGTGATTGGAGTGCACTCGCTAGCGCTTGGGAAACGCTGGGTGAATAACAGCTCCATTTCCGTAAACGTTTTGACGAAGTCATTCGAAAGCTCCGAGTACCATTCAAAAGTTGTCTCCGCTAGGCTGCCGACGAATTGGCGAAGCATCAGTTTGTCATCACCTCCAGTATTGCCGCAGAGAACCCTGAACTGAGCGACGTGCTGATGGGGATTTCTCGTCCCCTTATACAAATGAAATTTAGGGATCGTGTATCCTGGCGGGTACTTAATTTGATCGTACCATCTTGCATAGGGTCGCCCAGTTCTGACAACTTGGCCATTTGCTTCATTTGCCTGATGAGCTCGTATTTATTGAGCTATGTAGTCATCAAGCACAGCTTTCGAGATCGTCTCCTCCCTGGCTGCTGATATAGCCGGAAGAGAGTTTGATGTCTCCCCTCAATGATTATTGGGGGATCTTCGGCTGGAGGGTCCGTCTGGATCATCATCCCGACCATATCTTAGAATAGTAGCGCCATTTGTTTTATGTTATCCGCTTGTTCCACGAGCTTCTTTATCTTTCTTTTCGAGCATCCTTCATAGGAACTCGGCGTCGGTTTCTTGCTCATGGCGTTGATCCGACGATACTTCCGGGCTTTCCTTCTGCCCAGTGAGTGCGGCCATCTTTGTCAGCATCGCCTAGAGCTTTTGTTGTTGCTCCTGAGTTTTCGTCACAGACCGTGTAAGTGGTCGATGACCCATAGAAGTATGGCTTTCCTCTTTTCCGGAAGCCATGTAGACGGTGTGCACTACCATACCCCCAGTCTTGGGGTATTTGGATTCAGTGCCTTTGAGGTTTGTCATAGACACGGGGATCTTCTCCGACCTTCTCCTTTTATGGGCTGTCGAAGTTGAGGGGGCTGTAACGAGCACCCATGCAGATGATACCTTTCGTGGTATGACGGCGGGATGATCCTCCTCTTGCTGGACCTTCATTTTCTTCTGTCGGCGGGAGTAGTCTTTATCGATCACAGAGTCTTGGACTCTTCACCAGACCCTGTGGATTTTTTAGGACAGCCGCTGAGGAGGCTGTTCCGGCTTCGCTTTTGTAACGTTCTCCATAAGTGGAGGAGACTTTTTCAACATGGCAGTTGGAGAGTTCTTGCGCACCCTCCTAAGCGGCTCAAAGCTATTCCCAGTTGGAACAGCAGCGTCAATTTCCACCATCGGAGCTGGTGGAGTCAGTCCAGAGGGAGAGCTGCCCCCAGTTTTCCTCACTCGGCGCCAGTGGCGACATCGAACATGTCTTGTAGATGGGATTGGCTCAGTTATGAGGATGGCTTCATCATGCCCCCAGTTCTGGTGAAGGGCTGTTGTTGGTGTCAGCCTATCAAAGACTGACGTCCGCTAAGAAGAAACGTCCAACCTGTCGATTACTGACTTTCGGGTAGAGGAAGTAATTTGGACGACTTCGCCTGCAGCAGGAGTTGGGAGGACTATCCTTTTTGGGATAGCCTTCTCTGGTATCGCAAGCCTCTTTGCATGCCTAACGGATCTTTGGCTCAGCCGGTTGAAGACTGAGACGTTAGACTTGGACAAACCATTGAGAGGGGCCACGGTAGTTTCAAGCCGATCGAAGACCGACTTCTTTGGAGCCTCCTGTGACGGCACTGGAGCGTTGAAGCTTGCTGGTGGGATCATCGTTCCAAAGAACAATCCAGTGATGGCTGTTCATATCATAATATTGCAATTCATACGCCCCACTTTTATGCTTTTTATAAGTAAACAGGTACTTTTGACGCTCGTTTGTTGCATGATACAGGATACAGGCTCTTGGAACGAAGACAGTGAGAAAAGGCAAAAGATGATACAAAAGAGAGACTTTTTGACCAACAAGAAGATGGATCCGAGTCACGAAGAACAGGTTACAATTGTATAAAGCAGTGCAATCCGAAATATCAAAGTGAACGGTTAAAAGCTTCTTACAAGTTTTCACTGAAGATCTGGAAAAGACCAAGAAGCCAAACAGAGAAAAATAGTGAATAACAAATAAGCCCAAGTACCCAAAATGAAGACCACAGAAGATGGTGGCATGAAGCCACCAAAGGGCCGCGGAACCGCGGCCCAAGGCCTATCATTGCCGCGGTTCCGCGGCCGTATGGTGTCCATGTCGGCACCGACTTCTTGTGTCGGTGCACTCATCCGGGTGTTGGGATTTTTAGGGGGCAAATCAGTAATTGCATATCTACGAAAGTCTGTAACCCTAGCTTCACTGTTTGCTTATAAATTGTACTCAAAATCTGTAAAATGTTATGCCTCTTTTCAATCAATAAAAAATCAGATTTGTTGGGAGATCTAGAGCATCACTTTCTTGTAAGTTTTAATTCTTTTTATTCCTGCCTTAGTTCTAATTTTATTACTTGCCCTAGTTAACTAGTTTAGCTATTTTTAATCTGCAGTAAGTTTTAACACAAGATCTGAACAAACACTTTAAAACTTAAACAACAAAATGTCGTTTTTAGATAATTCCCTAATGAGCGAGTAAAATCCTCGCTCGTTAGGGTTAGGAATAAGGGAGGGAGTGAGAGATGGATATCTCTCACCTCCTTCAATGCCAACATATTTTCAAAACAAGAACTTCATGCACTCATGTATGATCCGCCCCTACGGCACCCTACCTACGAGGTAACGGTGAACCGTAGTATAAAAGGCCGGACATACATGAAGTCCATGAAGATTGCAGCAATTAATAGGAAAGGACGGACAAGGATCTAGAGGAAGAAACTTCGTTTCTTCCCGATCATCCTAATCCCCTTTGCTAATAATTGTCGTGACTTTCTAAAAAGCTTTAATCAAACGGCATTGAAAGAGGTGACAATATTGATCCCATCAACCCTACCTTAGACCTAACCCTAACGAGTTCTTTCATATCATATAAATTAGTTTTTAAATCAATCGACAAAAACCAAACAACCAACGGAATCAACTAGTGAAAACACAAAAACATAAATTTACATATCTCTGCGGATCGACCCGTACTCATCGGCTAGCTGCAAAGCGACGCCGTTTCTGATTACGGTAAACTTAAAATTATTGGATTAATCAAATGGCGTCGTTGCCGGGGATGGCGTAATATTTCCTTTTGTGTAATTTCGGGTTGATATAAATTCTAAAAGTTATAAAAATCTGAAAATATAAAAAGTACAAAAATTTTCTTTTCATTATTTTTATCTGTTTGAAGGGTTTCTCGTTTGAATCTTGCAGGAACAGCGAAGCATCTCGGATATGGAGTTTTACAGAGGGCTTATCAGAAAAGTAAACATCAGAACAGAGGAGGAGTAGAACAAGAGTGCAGTACAAAGTTTTCCAGAGGCTAATTCCACTTCCTGACCGCGTTTCCGCGGCAAAATAGCCCTCCAGACCGCGTTTCTGCCGCACTCTTGCCTCTTCAGCACCTCTGGTTTAGTGGGTTAGTTCTCTCCTTCTCCCCTCTGCAACCTCTATATATCCACTGTAAAAATTTTCTGCAGGAATTCTTTGCGCTAAAAAATCTTCTCTCCCCTTCTAAATAACAGATTTTCTGCAGGTTTCTTTGCGCCGCACTAAAAATTGATTGCAAGTGAATTTTACTGTTTTGCATAATTTAATCGGACTTTAAGGGGCTAATTGACCAAACTCAGATTGGGTGGGGATTTCATCACCCTTCCCAGGACCCCAGAAAACACCTAAAGCATGTTTATTGACCACAGTTAATTAAAAAAGACTAGACTCAGACTTAAGGACATCGAGCTCAATAGGAAAAGGACTAGTATAGGCATCGGCCATTTATCCTAACCGACATTGCGGTGTCTAGGCTAGTGGTTATTAATTAGGCCCACTGTAGTGGTGGTTCCTTCCCACTTACCTGGCCGTACTTGTCCGTGAAGAGGCGGTTTGAGGTCCTATTTCTAGCCCTAGTTAGGAGCTGTCTAGCAGACCTAGGCGACCCTAGATCTAGGCCTGATTGTGCATGTGTGGTTGATACATTTGTGTCACGAGTCCCTTTTGAAAAACCTTTTTGCAAAACTCTCACATAAAAATAAAAAAAAGAAAAATCTTTTCAAAACTTGCAACTTGCCGCTAAGAAAACTTGCAACTCACCACACCACTTTCCCTCACTGACGTTATCTTACCCCCACATTCTGTTTTTCTTTTTTCTGACTACACTATCCCTTTTAGTGTATGTCACTTTGGACTAGGGATACAGACGCCCGATTAGTCCGCGTTTCGTTGATACCGACCAATGAACCTTTCGACACTAAAGTCGACACTCCGTCCACTTTCTTACCCTCAACTTCAAATTCTTTCACCGAAGGTATGTCGGGATTCAACCCCAACAATACCTTACCGACGGGAAGGATTCCACCTCCGTTAGGTGCGAATGACCCGAACCAGCCGCCTGTTGAAGCGCCCGCACAAGTTGCGCTCCAGGATCTCTTTTACCCCATCCGCACTTCTTTACCAACTTGTCTTTCACCCCCACCGGCAAATGGGGACAATTTTGAGATAAAACCACATTTCATCAATATGCTGCCAAAATTTCATGGTTTGGAATCTGAAGACGCATATACCTTTATAAATAAATTCCAAAATGTGTGCGCTATGATGAAGACAACCCAATTAAGTGATGACGCTATAAGGCTAAGGGTCATACCTTTCACCTTATGTGACCTAGCCGAGAAGTGGCTATATAGCACTGCATCACATTCCATAAGAAATTGGGACGAGTTTGTGAAGGCTTTTCTGAAAAAGTTCTATCCTCATCACAAAACTGCCAGAATCCGCAATGAAATAATTCAATTCTCACAACTTCCTTCCGAACCATTTTGGAAGTGCTTCGAGAGATTTAAGGACCTACTGGTTCAATGCCCTCATCATGGGATCGAAAGTTGGCAACTTTGCCAAACATTATACGAGGGATTGAACTCGGCAACGAAGCAGTTGCTAGAAACCATCTGTCAAGGTCATTTTCTCTCTAAGTCTAGTGATGAAGCGTGGCAGTTTCTTGAGGATCTTAGTGAGCAAACAATATAGTGGGAGAGTACCAAGACCACATCATCTTCTAGTGGTCAATCTAGGGCAGGCATACATCAAGTAGAGATGTCGATTGCCATGAAGGCCGAGATGGCCGCTCTTACGAAAAAGCTAGAAGCGATTGAGACCAAAATCTCATCACCTTCTCCTGCCCCTGCTATGCCCCCACGAACTGTCTGTGCTTGTTGTGCGGATCCATCGCACCTAACCGAAGAGTGTCCTTATAATGCATCCACTTAAGGACAGGATCAAGTCAATGCTGCATTTCAGCAACGACAAAGAAACGATCCGTACTCTTCGACATATAATCCGGGGTGGAGGAGTCACCCAAATTTCGCTTGGAACCAAAATCAACAATTCCAAGGAAATAACAATTTTCAAAGACCTCCTCCTCCACAACAACAACAACAAGCACCCTCACAAACTCAATTTCAACCGCAACAATTTCAACAACCTTACCCTAATCAGGTGAACAATTTTGTGCCTAACAATGCTTACCAGCCAAATAATTATGTTCAACCTAATAATGATAAGGTTAGCTCGCTCAAAAGAAGTCTAGATGTGTTCCTTAAGCAATCTACACAGTCTACAGCAAGACTTGAGACTTCTATTCAATCTTTAGTGCAAAATAGTGCCTCACACGATTAAAGCATCAAATCAATTGAGGCACAAATTGCACAACTCAATGCAGCTTTGAGCGAGCGCGAAAAAGGAAAACTCCCGTCTCAACCACTGCCCAACCCCGGTCACGCATACGCTGCATATCAACAGCAGAATCATAACGTAAATGCCGTGACCACGTTGAGATCGGGAAAAGTGTTGCAGAAAAATATGGGCATGAACAATGACACCCCTGCCGGTGGGACTTCTTCATCTTCTTCACCTTCTTCTTCAGAGCCTATTCTCCACCCTTCACATGGCTCTACCTCTTCTAGCTTGAACGGACCCATTTCTCACAACACGAACACATCTACACAGGGTGCCGTTCCAACTCGACAATCTGATCCGCAAAAATTGGACTCAAACACCTTTCAAAATGTTCCTTTTCCTAATCGGTTGAGATCCAATAAACCAACTCCTCAGATGGAGAAGATTGTCGAGTTGTTCAAACAGGTTAGCATAAATATCCCTCTTTTGGATGCAATTCAGCAAGTTCCTTCATATGCAAAAATTTTAAAGGACTTATGCACCAAAAAGAGGAAGTCGCAAGTGCCAAAGAAAGTTTTTGTGGCTGGTGCTATTAACGATGCTCTTGTAAATTCCTTACCCGCAAAGCAAAAGGACCCCGGGTGTCCCACCATTTCGATAACAATTGGGGGCAAGAACATAAATAGAGCACTACTAGATCTTGGTGCGAGTGTCAATTTGCTACCCTATTCTGTGTACGAGCAATTGGGCGTTGGAGAGCTTAAGCCCACTCACTGTACTCTCCAAATGGCCGACCGGTCAATAACTCATCCTAGGGGAGAGCTGGAGGATGTGTTAATTAGAGTAGGGGATTTCATTTTCCCCGTTGACTTTATTGTGATGGATACACAACCTGTTGCTAACCCCCGGAACCAAATTCCGGTAATACTTGGTCGACCATTTCTGGCTACTTCCAACGCAGTGATCAATTGTCATAATGGTTCAATGAACCTATCTTTCGGCAATATGACAATTGAGCTCAATAGTTTCAAGTTGGGAAGTCAGCCTGCTGAGCCTAATGCTAGCGTACTCGATGTTTGCTCGATCAATAAGATCGCGGAGGAGGACTGTGAATTCGAGAATTTTTTGTTCGAACACAGCAATGTTAACGCCACTAGTGCGTTCCTCCTAGAATCCAACGCAGCTTTCACAGCGGATAATGATTTTGAGTGCTTTACCTTCGTTGATGACTTTGAAGACTCATCACCTGAATTGGAGTTTTTTGCTTTTTCGGATGAGTTAGTTGAACCATCCGACACTGTTGCATACACTCGGTCCGAACCTTTGATGGAATCATTCGAGTTTGAAACAACTACCCCATTGTTACCATCTATTGTTTCACCTCCTAAACTCGAATTAAAGTTTTTGCCGACACACCTAAAATATGCTTATCTAGGTGATAATGAGACTTTACCTGTCATTATATCAGCCTCTCTAGCTCTTGAGCAAGAGAAGGCTCTTTTGATGGTCTTACATAATAATCGGCAAGCTTTCGGCTGGTCTATGGCGGACATTAAGGGGATTAGTCCCCTCATAGTCGAACATCATATACACTTAATGGATGATGCCAAGCCAGCACGGGATCCACAAAGGCGCCTCAACCCCATCATGAAAGAGGCTGTTAAGAAGGAAATTGTCAAGTGTCTGGATAGCGGTATCATTTACCCTATCTCAGATAGCCAATGGGTTAGCCCAATCCACGTCGTGCCAAAGAAATCGGGTATTACGGTCATTACCAATGAGGCAAATGAGTTGATTCCCACTCGCACCCAAACTGGGTGGCGAGTCTACATAGACTATAGGAAACTCAATGCCGCAACAAGGAAAGACCACTTTCCTTTACCTTTCATTGACCAAATGCTCGAGCGATTGGCAGGGCACGACTTCTATTACTTTCTCGATGGCTATTCCGGTTACAACCAAGTCCCCATCGCCAAAGAGGACCAAGACAAGACAACATTCACTTGTCCCTTTGGCACGTTTGCTTATCGTCGCATGCCCTTTGGGTTATGCAATGCACCCGCGACATTTCAGCGGTGTATGAAGGGGATCTTTTCAGACATGGTTGAAAAGTTCTTGGAGATCTTTATGGATGATTTCTCCATTTTTGGCGACTCCTTCGACGAGTGTTTACGCCATCTTGACGCTGTTCTTACCCGCTGCAGGGATAAGAACCTCACATTGAATTGGGAGAAGTGCCATTTCATGGTACGAGAGGGCATTGTCTTAGGACATGTCATCTCGCAACACGGCATCGAGGTAGATAGAGCAAAAATCGAAGTGATTTCTAACCTCCCTTCCCCAAAATGCGTCAAAGATATTAGAGCCTTCCTTGGCCACGCCGGTTTCTACAGACGGTTCATCAAGGACTTTAGCAAGATTGCTAAACCCTTGACTCTCTTACTGGCCAAGGACACAACTTTTGCTTTTGACTCCACTTGCATTGAAGCATTCGAGTCTTTGAAGCAGTCCCTCATCACTGCGCCCATCCTCTCATCTCCCGACTGGACGCACCCTTTTGAAATCATGTGCGACGCATCAGACTTTGCTATTGGTGCTGTTCTTGGACAGCACATCAATAAGATGCCGCACGTGATTTATTATGCTAGCCGAACACTAAATGAGGCCCAACTCAACTACACAACAACAGAAAAAGAGTTTTTAGCTGTTGTGTTTGCACTCGAAAAATTTCGGCCTTATTTAATCGGCTCTCCAGTCGTTGTATATACTGATCATTCAGCTCTTCGCCACCTTTTTGCGAAGAAAGATGCTAAATCAAGGCTAATACGTTGGATCCTTTTATTACAAGAGTTTGACCTTGTCATTAAGGACAAAAAAGGATGTGAAAACGTAGTAGCTGATCACCTATCACGACTTCCTTCTTCGCCCACGCTCGATCTTCCAATCACTGATGTTTTTCCCGACGAGCAACTCTTGACCGTTTCTTGCGAACCATGGTTCGCCGATATTGTGAATTACTTAGCCACCGGCCTGATACCCAATGATTGGTCGAAACAGGATAAACTTCGATTTTTATCCCAAGTAAAGCATTTTTACTGGGATGAGCCCTATCTTTTTAAATATTGTTCCGACCAAATCATTCGTCGGTGTGTACCCGAAAGTGAGGTCAAGAGTGTGCTGTCTTTTTGCCACGATCAACCATGTGGTGGGCATTTTGGCCCAAAGAAGACAGCCGAAAAAGTTTTGCAGTGTGGTTTCTATTGGCCACGACTCTTCAAGGATGCATTTGAATACTGCAAAACTTGCTCCCGGTGCCAACACTTGGGCAGGATTTCGCGGAGAAACGAAATGCCGCTCCAACCTATTTTGGTTGTGGACATTTTTGATGTTTGGGGTATAGATTTCATGGGACCATTTCCTAACTCTTTTGGAAATGTGTATATTCTGTTGGCGGTTGACTATGTTTCTAAGTGGGTCGAGGCTGTGCCCAGCCGAACGAACGATAATAAAGTTGTCGTTCGGTTTCTTAAAGAACACATATTTTCTTGATTTGGGCACCCTCGGGCGATAATAAGTGATAATGGTTCTCACTTCTGCAATAGGACTTTCGGGTCCTTAATGCGCAAATACTCTATCACCCACAAGTTGTCAACGCCATATCACCCTCAAACATGTGGGCAAGCCGAAGTTTCAAATCGGCAAATAAAGCAAATCTTGGAGAAAACGGTTTCCAAAAACCGTAAGGATTGGTCACTTAAACTGATCGATGCACTATGGGCTTTCCGTACTGCATAAAAGACCGATCTTGGTATGTCTCCATACCGGCTTGTGTACGGGAAGGCTTGCCACCTCCCAGTGGAGATCGAGCATAAAGCATTTTGGGCTATCAAAGAGCTGAATCTATCTTTAGGAGATGCGAGCAGCAATCGAAAGCTGCAATTGAATGAGTTGGAGGAGCTGAGGGATGAGGCATATGATAATGCCATAACTGCTAAAAACCGAGCCAAGGTGTTTCACGATAAACACCTTTTGCGAAAAACTTTCGAACCTGGTCAACAGGTTCTACTTTATGACACTCGGTTACATTTTCATCCCGGCAAGCTCCGGTCCAGATGGAGAGGACCTTTTGTAGTCCGCACCGTTTATCCGCACGGTGCGGTTGATCTTGAGAACCCTGAAGACGGTACCTTATTCAAGGTGAATGGGCATCGACTGAAACCGTTCTTCACAGCGGACCCTACGGAGGAGCTCCTGTTTTTGCAGGAGCCGATTTACACTGATTGATCTTCCTCCACTTTACCCCCAAATTTCTTTTCCCAAAATAGTATTTCAAATAAGTTTGGGGGTGTGTATATTGTTTGTATATATATAAAAAAAATAATAAAAAAATAAAAATTTGAAAAATACAGAAAAAATAATAATAATAATTTTTGGACCTAATTGCAAATTTGCAGATTAAGAGCTGATTTTACAAATAAACCCTCGTTTTAGATGGTGTTTTATGCAAATCACCTTCTCTCCCCTCTATTTAAAGGAACCCGAGCCTCTGTTCTTTTACCCTAAATTCTTTCCTCTTCATAAAACCCTAGCCGCCGCCCCTACCCTCTCCAGGAAATCCTCGCTGAGCCGCCGCCAACCCGCCGCGGAACCGCCGCCGTAGCCTCCTCCCGCCGCTGATCCGCCGCAGTCTGGAGTCTTCACCCCCTGAAATTTTCAGGGGAGGTAACTCTGTCTAAATCCTCTCTGTTACTGTATATCTTTTTACTGAAACAATCGTAATGGCACATAAATTGCAATTTGAACGGGATTTTTCCCCTGTTTTCGCACACGAGGTATACGGTAGATATTTCGCACATGAAATCGCACAAAGGGGCTGGAATTTCCTGCTCTATAATCACGCATCTGCTTTTGCCCTACCTAACCTGGTTGCCCTATTTTACGAATCCATGGAAGATAATAGCCTTGACAACTTAGATTACATTAAACTAAATTGGGGAAATCGTGAAATTCACATCGATAGGACTTGATACACGAGGTTACACTCATACCACATGTACCTGCACATGAACACCCATTGCGCTTTGAAGATTATATGCCCTTGATGGGTAATGATTGTGCACGAGAACCGCGTAAGGGCATCCAAGCACGGACCCTTTTCGCGAACGTTTTAACTGTGTGCCGGTGGGCACAAAACAATATCTTCGGTAGTTCCCACAACACGACCTTTTTCACCCCTTCTTTACATGTCGTACACACACTGATGATGAAGAATCCTAGGTTCGACATGTGCACGGTTTTGCACCAATCCATAGGTATGGGGAAACGAGGTTCCGTATACCCATGTCCCATGCTTGTTACACAAATCTGGCGATATTTCCTCCCCGTCGAGGAATTTGACGCATACATGATAGACGGTGTCCCGGTTCGACCACTTGTAGAGGGCGTCTCGTCGTCCTACTCTAGACTCACGGATATTTGGATACGAACGGAACCGGCAGAAAATGTACCTGCACACACCCCTAGCTCGAGCTCGACTTCGAGCGGGGAAGAACTAACTCCCCAGGAGCATGCGCGATTAGTGAGGAGAACAGTGAGGAGAATCGATTCTTTGAGAGATGAGTTTCGGGCAACTGCACGGGATCACGACCGTCGGTTGACGGAAATTGAGAGGGGAATCCAAACACTTTTGGCTAGAGGGGAACGATCACGGTCACGCTCACGAGCGCGACGTGGGGCCGGGCAGTGAGGGCACTGCTTTGCTCAAGTTTGGGGGAGAGGGTAATGTATATAGTTATCTTTTGCATTGCATATTGTATATATTTTCTTTTCCTTTTGCATATTTAATTTCTGCATTGCATCTTTATATAAAAAATTCATGAAAATTTGAAAATTTGAAAAATAAAAAAATTAGGAAACTGAAAAACCCATAAAAAATTGAAAAATTCAAAATTATAAAAATTATTGTAGTCAATTTTGGTTAATTAACTTGAGTTTGATAAAAAAGGTTAACTGGCTAGGAAAAACTAGATCTTAGACTTAGCAAATTAAAAACCCTAAAAATAAACATTCCTTAAAGTTTAACATTAGAGAATATATGTCTTTATAGGTTATTTAAGAATAGGCATATTTTGGGTTCACTTCGTGGGTTAAGCCAAAAAGAGGGAAGAGTATTAATATTCTTATTAAAGTATAAGTTCGAAAGATAGTTCCTAGCTTAAGTTTAGATTCTGAAAATGTATACCCTACAAAATGCACAATCACGCACCTTGAAACTTGGATTAGTAGAAGAGACCTTGAAATGCTCTTGTCTAAAGTCCTTAGTACAAAGAAAAAGAAAAAAAAAAGTGAATAAAAAATGGACACTGGTTTTTGTAATTACTTAGGGCTAGAAAATTATTTAGCGAGGGTGTTTCATCACCTAGTGCCTTAGACCAACTGGTTTGGGAGTCACTGCTAAAAGCCTTGGGTGTTGCAAAACTAGGAAATACGCTTTAAAGTGCTAACGCATCTTGTAATCGGCTGTTGGTACCTCAAGAAGTATTAACAGTCGCATGAAGGATGTGTAAGCGAAAGTTAAGAAAAATTCACAAAGTGCTTTGGACAATGGACGAGAGTACGATTGCTTGATTTGAATTTCCAAGTGTAGGGGTGACAATTACACACACGTGGGGATATGTGATTAGAGTTTAGATAAGAGAAAGGAATGAAGAATAAAACTTGTATCTTTAATAGAGTTAATAGAAATTCCTAAGTGGAGATGAAACTCTAGAAGAAAAACTTAAGAAATGCTGATTTCTAAGTAATTCTATAGAACATGTACAATCTTAAGTTACATAATAAGGAAGTGTGAAGAATATGGGTGGATAATTTGCGGGGCAACGATAATAGACTTCCTTGTTAGAAAACCTAATTGGAGAGCAAAAAGTCGAAAAACCAAGTTGATAGGATTTTGTGGGTGTAATCCGTTGAAAACCCTCAGGAGCCAACACTCCTCCTACTAGGGACACCTAGAGGTTTAACGGCTTGTTGCACGTGCTCAGTGCAATCGCGTTTCCCTGCGAAAGTGCGGCTAGGTTAGAATAAATTAATAAGTTTGCTCGAGGACGAGCAAAAGATAAGTTTGGGGGTATTTGTTCATATCATAATATTGCAATTCATACGCCCCACTTTTATGCATTTTATAAGTAAACAGGTACTTTTGACGCTCGTTTGTTGCATGATACAGGATACAGGCTCTTGGAACGAAGACAGTGAGAAAAGGCAAAAGATGATACAAAAGAGAGACTTTTTGACCAACAAGAAGATGGATCCGAGTCACGAAGAACAGGTTACAATTGTATGAAGCAGTGCAATCCGAAATATCAAAGTGAACGGTTAAAAGCTCCTTACAAGTTTTCACTGAAGATCTGGAAAAGACCAAGAAGCCAAACAGAGAAAAATAGTGAATAACAAATAAGCCCAAGTACCCAAAATGAAGACCACAGAAGATGGTGGCATGAAGCCACCAAAGGGCCACGGAACCGCGGCCCAAGGCCTATCATTGTCGCGGTTCCGCGGCCGTATGGTGTCCATGTCGGCACCGACTTCTTGTGTCGGTGCACTCATGCGGGTGTTGGGATTTTTAGGGGGCAAATCAGTAATTGCATATCTACGAAAGTCTGTAACCCTAGCTTCACTGTTTGCTTATAAATTGTACTCAAAATCTGTAAAATGTTATGCCTCTTTTCAATCAATAAAAAATCAGATTTGTTGGGAGATCTAGAGCATCACTTTCTTGTAAGTTTTAATTCTTTTTATTCCTGCCTTAGTTCTAATTTTATTACTTGCCCTAGTTAACTAGTTTAGCTATTTTTAATCTGCAGTAAGTTATAACACAAGATCTGAACAAACACTTTAAAACTTAAACAACAAAATGTCATTTTTAGATAATTCCCTAATGAGCGAGTAAAATCCTCGCTCGTTAGGGTTAGGAATAAGGGAGGGAGTGAGAGATGGATATCTCTCACCTCCTTCAATGCCAACATATTTTCAAAACAAGAACTTCATGCACTCATGTATGATCCGCCCCCTACGGCACCTTACCTACGAGGTAACGGTGAACCGTAGTATAAAAGACCGGACATACATGAAGTCCATGAAGATTGCAGCAATTAATAGGAAAGGACGGACAAGGATCTAGAGGAAGAAACTTCGTTTCTTCACGATCATCCTAATCCCCTTTGCTAATAATTGTCGTGACTTTCTAAAAAGCTTTAATCAAACGGCATTGAAAGAGGTGACAATATTGATCTCATCAACCCTACCTTAGACCTAACCCTAACGAGTTCTTTCATATCATATAAATTAGTTTTTAAATCAATCGACAAAAACCAAACAACCAACGGAATCAACTCGTGAAAACACAAAAACAGAAATTTACACATCTCTGGGGATCGACCCGTACTCATCGGCTAGCTGCAAAGCGACGCCGTTTCTGATTACGGTAAACTTAAAATTATTGGATTAATCAGTGGCCTGTGTCACCTGGTCCACCGGCATTGCGAAGATGGAGGCCGCTTGGGGCCCGTAAGTTACTCCTCCAGACGGGGCTGAGCGGGAGTTGTTGTTGCAGTTGGTGCAGCTGGAAGCCATTGATCTTCTCCTTTTCTGCGTAGAGCAAAACACCAAATCTTAGTACCTCGAATCTACAGGCAACCATATTAAACTGCGATTCGTTCGCAAATACGACACACGAAGTGTGGAGTGGAAAGAGGAAAAGGTCCCAACGGGCGTGCCAGAATCTGTTCATTGCCGAAAGACGCGACCGGGACGTTAGGACGTCTGGCCTGAATTTTGGGGGCAGATGCTATTTGGTTTTATCCGTCCACCTCTCCGAAGATGCCAAGTTGATTTATGGCACCGAGTATCGAAGGTTTAGACGGATGCGACCGTTGTTGTCACGACCCGAAAATGGCATATGACTGGCCCTTGAATCATATGAAGTCTATAGGACCCCATCTAATTCAAGTAAGCCAAAAGCCCAGAAATCTAAAACCATTTGAAGAAATGTTTTATTAAAATAAGCCGAATATGCATTTTAAAATCACAAGTCTTTTCTGAAAATTTTGGCAGAGTTTCCTTTGTAAATACTGGCCCCGAACGGGGTACAACATGATAAATATATACATCAATGATAAAAGACATCTCCAAGCGGGAGCTAGCTCTTCGTCAAACGACGGTCACAACCACGCAAGCAATAATAATATACAACGCCGAAGGGTGAGGATCAAAACTCAAAAGGAACTCAAGCCAACATGAAAAACCCATAATAATACAACGCGCGACTCTAGGTCGAAGAATATACAACTGGTCTCTAAGTCTGAAATAAATATACATGTCTGGTTGATGGAGTTTATTAGATACAACTGAATGTAATAAAGTACAATGGCGGTCACGATGCAAGTGAACCCACCTACCAAACAAATCACCCGGAAAGGAATCAGTGTGCCAGCAAAGCCGTAACGAAACCGGTATGGCAAAACCTGCAAGAAACTGTGGCACAATGGGGGTGAGTTGCCAACTCGTGAGTAGAAAACATCACAGAGCAGAAATCGTATGTATGATGCAATCCTAAGTCAATACGATCAATATATATATAACCTCAAAATGATAAGTCTAAAGCATAAAAAGGTGGCAAGGGTAAACGTCTATACATAAATGTAATCTCAGTGCTCGTGTCAGTGCCTCAGGTAGCAATATATCATATGTATGAGGTATGAATGTAAGGTAATGAAATGAGTGAGACAACTATTTTCTATTTTTAATAAGATATCTGTATGTATATAAATCGAGTAACATCAATGAAATCAACTGAGAAATCCGTGTCAAGCATCGACACAAAACATAAATCCCAATATCTCAATATCTCAGGCTCCGACTGCCCGGACTGACCTGTATCATCAAATCTCAATATCTCGGTGTCTTAAATCTCAAATCTCAATATATCAAATCTCAAATCTCAAATATCAATATCTCAGGCATCCGTATCATCTGCGGGATCGGCCTACGGGCTCCGGCAGAACGGATCAGCCTATAACCATTTCATGACTCTGGTCGGTATCCTCCGGATAACCGACGAGTCCAAATAATATCACCGGTAGGTAGTGCTCCCCTGCCAGGCTCATCAAATACAACTCGAGCTTCTTGCCCCGGGTACCATACCGGGCCCACCATGTACCCGAGACGGTTCATCCAACTCCTCGAATCGGGTCTCGAAATACAACAGCAATTCTAAAAACTCATGGTGGACGACTCATACATCAAGAGAAAACCGCACTTTTCATTTTAAAAAGAAAGAGAGAGAAAGAAGTTTATATATTCTTGCGGTTTTCTCCCAAATCCAGGAATCTCATGAAAATCCAAAATCCAAGAATCGACAGTAAATAAACAGTGAATATCGGCATAAAACTCCATAATACTGCATAACAGTGAATAATAATATGCATGAATTTGCAAGTAATAAGTGCAATGTCTAACCTGACATAATAAGCAAGTACACTAACATCATGTCGAAACTATCAGCTAACAAGCTATGTCAATGAAACAATATTCTCTAAAGTGTATATGACATGGAAATTACCGATGATGATGTGTGTGAGCCGGCAAGTAAGTGTATGTGGAACATACGTATCATTGGTAATGGTGCTGGTGTCCTGACAGCATGAATTCAATATTAACATATGAAAGTACAATATAAACATGCAAATACGATGCGAACAGTAATAATATGCGGGAGATGAATGATAAACACAATGATAACTAATCTGCTTATATAAATATGAGTCATACAGTGGTGCCATTTGAAATAACACGAATCGTGGTGTTTTGAAAATAAGGGCTACAGTGTTTTTAAGAAAAGATACGTCCTTTGAAATATCCGTAGAATCCCTTGTCCCGTCTTTAAAATACACACGATTCGTTAGTTTTTGAAATAGGTATGAATCGAATCTAATCTATCATTTACAAGTACACTACGGGGCCAAACTAAACAGGCTGATCGAAAGGTAAGGAAACCGCCTAACATCTGAGTCGATACATATATATATAAATAATAGTCGGCAATCCCGCCTCAATAGTATCGCATACGATACAATATCTATAATATGGCATTCTCAAGTCAAGAGTGTGGATCTATCATCAATATAAAGCTCGTACGTAAATACATCGTACGGTATCCCAAATTTGGGTACGGGTCAAATATCACATTCATCACATTATTCATCAGGTATCCTTGTTATCAAAAATCATGATCCGGGGTACTGATCTACGTCTAGTACAATACTGATACCATCTATGTATGCATGCGTGTGTATGGAAACACTACATCAAAGGACCCGCTAAAACATCGTGTCGTATCTCAAATACGAACCCTGTCACATCACCGATCTCAGGGCCTCAAGCCCAATCTCATCGACTCATCTCAAATCCCAAGTACTATCCCCATAATCCATGTATATGTATACGTATATATATACACACACACACACATAGTCCCATACCCATGTGTGTGTGTATATATATATACATATCCCCATATACGCACATGTAAAAGAATGAATGTATGCAAGTATGTGTGCGTGTGTGGGTGCAACAACTACTCTAGGGTTTCGCAAGTAACGGTACTAATCCATGAACACTTAACCATATCCTGAATATCCATGTCTCACATAAAAGATATCATATATATATATAGTATATATATAGCATACTATACATCGAACTGCGGGGGTGCTATACGCCATCCACCCGACTTCCCCCGTAGATATATATCTGCTCGCCTGAGCTTCGCTTGCCGATGTCGATGTCGCCACCATCTTCTTCATCGTCTCGAACCATCGTGGGGGTACCTACATGTCACACGTATCGTATCGCATTAAAACCAAATCGAAGACGAAACGACACACGAAAACCAAAACGACACGCTTAAAAGCCTATAGGTTAGAACCTATGGTTTGCATCTCGCAACTCAACCCAATAACACTCGGAATAGACGTACAAACGTCAAGTGACCGAGTACAACACAAATCACAAAAATCCAGAATTCAAAATACGTAAAACCATATCCTGAATCAAAATAGCAAATCAAGTATTTAGTCCCAGATTTTGTATAGGGTGAAAACAATGTGAGCAAACAACACTAGGGTGATATATAGGGTGTATGTGACCTACAGAAGAAACCTGGACCCACCCCCTCACTAAGTGGCCGAGCCTCTCCCCCTAAATTCCAATCTCGCCGGCCCTGCATGCTCCAATGGGGTTCGTCTTGCTACAGAGGGTTCCTAGGGTCAATTCTAATCCATTGGGATTGTTTTCTCATCTCGTAATCAACCCAGGTCATCCCAGACTTCTCTGCACACACCAAAACCTCACAAACCGACATATTAAGTTTCTGTAAATCCGTATTTTGGGTTTCAGTTGGGTTGGTCTGAGTTTCTATCAATTGGGAGGGGTTTAAGGTCACCACAAGAGTTCATTTACACAATCTCTATTCAAAACATACCCTAAACCCTAACTAGAATTTTCAAAGTTCACCCAAACACCACTTAAACGATTTTAAACTTGAATAGAAGCTTAAGCAAAAGAAATACTACACTAATTGTGAAGGGATTTAACTTATTTGGCACTCATGAATCCCCTACAGCGCCAAAATGCAAACTTTCATGGTCCAAAGTGTAGCTTGTGAGCTTGTGCACACTTTTTGTGAAATGGGAGTGGGGTTTTGGGTTTGTTTTGGTGATGAAGTGAGGTGATTTGTGGAGGGGGAGAGAGGAGGTGCTGCCATGAAGAAGGAGAAGAAGATGAAGAGAATGAAATGGAGAGAATGGCCTAAGTCAAAGAAACACCTCTCACTCTCTCTCTCTCTCTCTTGCCCATACCTCCCATACTCTTTTGTTTATTCATTTTCCATTTTCCTTTTTCTTTTTCTTTTTTTTTCTTTTCTTCTCCTTAAATTCAAACAACCATGCATGAATCATGAAGAAATGCCATGAAGAAAAATGTAACAAGTGTGAAAAATGACATGTGCATGTCATATGCACAAAATACGCTTAAAGCCCGATTAGCGATTTTTAATCGCGAGTAACACTAAAATAGTGTCAAATAAATCATAAACTTTCATAATTTGCTTAAATCACATAAAGCACCCTCATTTCAGTAATTTCCATAATTTTTCAAAATTTTCCCCATTTATCGGTATTTAATTATACCGCAATATTAAAATATTCATTAAAATTAATATTAAATTATAAAAATTCCCAAAAAATAATATTTTATTCTTCTGAAATGTTAGAGTTGTAGCAGACTTCGTCAGATTCCCCCTCATTGTGAGGGGTTTTTGAATGTGGGGACGCTCTTCCCTGCAGTTAATTACGTTAACGCGTAGCGATAACCACTTTCTCCTTCTCCGGATGTTCACTTCGTGTCGTGTGTGTTTGTTTTGTTTTATGTTGCCCGTGGATTGTATACGGAGACTAATTTATGTTGTCGCCCGTAGGGCGGGGATTAGTCCAAATCCGTATTTACTTAGATTTGGGTTTAGGTTGGTTTAAGAATCGTTAATCTTGTTTGAGATTAAGATCAACTTAAATATTCGTTGTGGATACGTTAGTCTAATTTTAGACTAAGATCTACTCAACGGGGATTCATGATCATTTTTGATCCAACAACAGAGCATTTAGGCTCTATCGTTTTAGTTTAGGGACGTTGCGGTCCATTGGGTTTAAGGACATCATAGTCCATAGGGTTTAAAGATATCATAGTCTATGGGGTTTAAAGACATCATAGTCTGTAGGGTTTAACGACATCATAGTCTGTAGGGTTTAAAGACATCATAGTCTGTAGGGTTTAAAGACATCATAGTCTGTAGGGTTTAAAGACATCATAGTATGTGTTTAAAGACATCATAGTCTGTAGGGGTTTTGGTTTTAAAATTTGGGGATGCGCCAAAAGTTATTGGTTATTAGGACCCTCCATCTCTCTAAAAACGTTTAAGAATTACAACGACATGTATCAGAGGTATGAAGAGATGTACCCTTGAACCAGATTTCAGATTGATGAGTCATCAGTCATGAGCATGGAGGCTCGGTTTATTTAGAGATTTAATCTCAGGAAAGACTTAGCCAATCTGGGATTTGAAGTTGGCCTCTTATAGTGTTAAACACTAGTATATGCTCAGCGCTCATGTGCTCCCACGTAAGGCCTTAAAGTAGTGTTGAACACTAAGAATTTGAGGCGCTCACGTGTGGTCATGTGAGGCGCTTGAAGTAGTGTTAAACACTTTGAATTTGAGGCGCTCATGTGGGGTCACGTGAGGCGCTTGAAGTAGTGTTAAACACTAAGAATTTGAGGCACTCACGTGGGGTCACGTGAGGCCCCTGAAGTAGTGTTAAACACTAAGAATTTGAGGCGCTCATATGGGGTCACGTGAGGCGCTTAGCGTTGGGCACTGCCTTTTTGATTCTCTTATTCTTTTACAAGTGCTAAGCACTGTTAGGGGGTCACGTGGGATCACGTGAAGCGCCTCAAAAATAGGGTTTATTCGCTTTTCTCTTTTATAAGTGCTGAGCACTTCTCAGGGGTCACGTGGGGTCACGTGGGGCGATCTCAGTCTTTCCTTTTTTGTTCCTCAAAGGTGCTCATGTGGGAACACGTGAGCTTTTATTGTAAAGCATTAGAAACTAATATGCATGGAGCTCTTGATCTGAGTTTTGTGAATTTCAGGTCCCTTATTTTTTATAAGAATTAAATTCTTCTATAGGGTTAAACCCTAGTTTTATCAGAGGAATTAAATTCCTATATCTTTTGGTAAGAATTAAATTCTTTGAACTTAGTTCTTTCCCCTAGGTTTGAATCTACATAACTGAATCTCCCCAATGAGAATTAAATTCTCAACTTATGGGGAGATCTACTTCTGTAGATCTCAACCAGAGGAAGAACTAAGTTCTTTAAGAAGAGTTAAACTCTTGGTTTGAGAATTAAATTCTCTTTTGTTTTGCTTACCAAGGGGTTTTCCTTCCTGTTTTATGTATTTTTGAACTTGAAGTTTATGGGGGGTTTCTCTGTAGAAGACCTGAAGTCTTGGGTCCTTTATATAGGGGAGGCTAATTTGTTGATTCAGTTGAGAAAATCTCTTATTGAAAGATTTCTTAATTGATTTAGGGAATTTATACACCGTTGGATCTTTGATCCAAGGACTTCTGTTTTACAGAAGACATTTTTCTTGTTTTTAACAAGATTGGAAAAATATTTTCCCATACAAAACTTATTCTGTATCTTGGTGATTTTAATCAACATTGGATCTTTGATCCAACGGTGCTCTGATTTACAGAGCACAATCTTTCTTGTTAGAAAGATTGGGGAAATATTTCCAAAATAGGGTTCTGATCCCTTGTATTTAGAATTTAATTCTATCGGCTCAGAAGGCATCTGAGACCTCTCACGTGCAGCACGTGACCCTTCACAGAATTAACTTGGTTCGTTTGTATGCAGCAGTCTAAACAGAGGGAAGGCATCACGTGGTAACACGTGATGCACCTTTTGGCCTGCTATTTGCTTTATGAGGGCGCCTATATACTTAGTATATAGATGCTCACGTGTGGCACGTGTGGCCCAACCTCAATGCTTTTTGTTCTGTGCTTATAATTTTGGCTCTAAGGCGCATCACGTGCGGGCACGTGATGCTCCCTTTGGGGAATTTTCCTATTCCTTTTTTATTTATTATTTATTTTTCAACAGGGAACAAAAGGGTTATCTAATTAAGTAACTTCGCGAAAGCGTTGGAAAACCTTCCCATATCTCTGCACTTACCTGGCCTCGTGATCAGTATATCTTAAGCCCGTTTCTCGACACAATTTTACTTCAATAATCAAATTCTTGAGCAGGTCTGGTTGACCTAGGTAAACCCTAGACCGATTAGGTGTGTGGTATTGTGTCATGATTATTTTTTTTTTGTGTATATTTCATACTTTTGTTGATAACTAACATATAAAAAAACAAAAAAAATCAGATTCTTTTTCCTCCCCTTTTCTCCTTTTTCTTCTCTTTATATCATGGGTACCCCACATAGACTAACTCTTGCCGAACTATGGTACCCACAACCAGACATTACTTCTTACAATTCTTGTTTTGGTAGAACTTCGAACGATCCCTCCATGCCCAAACTTTCTTTAAGAGATTGGATAGACAAGTCTAGGATAAACAATTGGACTCCGCAATCCACTTCGTATCAACCGTTTCAACCTCCCCTACCTTCTTACGCTGATACCCCTTTTGAGAGTCATGTTGCAACTCCGAAACCGATGTCCATTGCTGACCGAATTGAACAATCTCGTAGCCGATCTTTCACTCCTTTCACCACTTCCAATTCTGTTGAACAATTCCAATCACTTTCTTATCATAACGTTGAACTTAGTCCTGTCCAACCATTCGATTCCTACCAATCCTGCCCGACTTTTACACCTTCCCTAGACATTTCTTCTGAACAGCCATTTGGGAGTTTCACTTATCCAGAAAACTTTGAATCTTTTACCGAAACCCTTTCACCACACTTGTCTAGTCTTGAACAGTCGTTAGAAGAGTTTCGGGTAGCTTCATGCCAACAGATGATGGGTTTGAATGCATCCATGACCACCCTCATACAACCTAACGAACCGGCAGCTAGTTTCCAACTAGCTCCAAATTTTCCAACGTATGATGAGGCAATAGGACAGATTGAGGATTTGAGTCGTGAGAGTGAGCGGTACACCCTTCCAAATAAAACCTACCCATTACAAATTGAATTCCATAACTCCGGTTTTGAAAGTCTATCGAGTGCCCCAAAGGATTCACCGATTGAAGATAGAACGTTTAATGAGTTGTGCGATTTTGTAGTGTTTGATTTACTAGATTGTGAAGGGACCCTATCAAGTGAAACCGGACCCAATCCCTTTGACCTCTACACCTTCATCCTAGAACCACAATTGATTGAAATCCATGCTTTTGATGAGGTGTCTAAGAAAATTGATTTTCACTTGATTGAGGATCTCGACGCTGGGAATATTTTGGATGATGAACCCGCAGTTTTGGATGAGTTTTTCTCACCAATTCATCATGTCCTTTCACTTCCGTGTGGACATCATTCTGAGTCATTAACTGTTTTTCCTGAACCCCATATGCATCTGGAAATTGATAACGAATGCATGGATGAGTTAACTTTTGAGGAGAATTTTGAGGATAACATTGAGGATGAATCGGTTTTATTAGATGAGTCGGATTTTCCAATTCATCATATCCCTTTCATAGACTATGTTCACCCTCCTGAATGTTTAACCGATCGCATTCCTCGATCACTTCCCTCTATCCTTTCCATCGTTTCTACTTAGCAGGACACCGTATCACTTTCATTTCCTGTGTCTGGTTTACCAAGTTTGGTCTACCCATGTTCTCTCACGAATCTTGAGAGGTTTGATCCCATTTCTCAATGGGTTGATAGATTAGTACAATCACTTTTTACACATCGGTCATTACAAATTGTACTAATTTATTCACTCCATTTCCACCCTCGAGTTCGTATTCCACTTCTTTCTCCCTTCCGCCATTCTTCTCCTCCACCGAGACCGTACCCCGCTTCTTTCCCCGTACGGTCTCACGTATTCTCCATTTCTTTTCTCTCCGCATTCTTTCACCAACCTGCATATTATAGCAATAGAATTTTTGAATGGTTGGTGCTAACTTTTGGCCTGTGTAAAGCCTTGTATAGATTAATACTATTCTCTCCCCCCTAACTCTGAACTTCAACGCTTAACAGTGGAAACACTGTTTCACTTAAGTTTGGGGGGATCTTTTTGTGTATATATTTTTGGTTTGCTTTTTGTTTTTTATAAAAAAAAAATTTAATGAAAAACAGGGGAGCGCCGACCATTTTGACCCTCTAGGTGTAGCCTGACAGTGAGGGCACTGTCAAGTTTAAGTTTGGGGGTGTGCTCGGTAAGCTTTCTACCTTCACATTCATGTGTATATTTTGCATTTGCATACTTATTTAAAAACCCATAAAATCGAAAAATTTTACAAAAATATAAAAACTTTGTCGTCAAGTTAGATAATAGGGTAACTTAGATTTTTATTCCGAAAGTTTAGTTGATACGTTAGAAATAACTAAATCCTAGGCTTAGGAATTGTAAACTCTAAAAATAACCCTTCTTCTATTTAATCTTAGTAATTATACGTCCTTGCAGAATTTTTTTAGAAGTAGCTAATCTTGAGTTCAGTTCTTGAGTTAAGTCGAGATGAAAGGAAAGTATTGAAAGCTTTACTGAAGAATAAGTCTGAAAAATAGTTTCTATTCTTGAGTCCAAATTTAGAAAGTATATACCCTACAAACTGCACATACACGCACCTTGAAACTTGGGATAGTAGAGGATACCTAGAAATACCCTTGCCTGAAAACCTAGTATGAAAGAAAAAACGGTATTTAAAGCTAACCACCAAAAGAGAATCATTGTAAAATATATCCGGTCTTGAAAAAGAAAAATAAAGAGAGAAAAAAGAGAAAAAATAAATAAAGTCAAGACCTGGAAACTGCTATTTACGCTTTAAGCTCACACATTCAGTAATCGGCTGTTAGTGACTCAAGAAGCATTAATAGTCGCATGAAAGGTGTGTGAGCAAAACCGTCCATCATTAATGAAAAGAAGTAGTATTAGGCATTAGGGCAAGGGTACTATAGCTTGAATTGAATTCTTAAGT
The DNA here is from genome assembly GCA_030015575.1 of Agapanthus africanus. Taxonomy (NCBI): domain Eukaryota; kingdom Viridiplantae; phylum Streptophyta; class Magnoliopsida; order Asparagales; family Amaryllidaceae; genus Agapanthus; species Agapanthus africanus. Next base: position 752,443,725 of record JASDDO010000019.1, read on the forward strand.
GTAAGGGTGAAATTTTACACACACATAGGGGTATACAATCGATATTTGGAGGAAAGATAGGAATAAAGAATAAGACATATGTTTTTTGTAAAGATGATAAAAATCCCTGATTGGAGACCGCACTTTATAAGAAAAACTCAAGAAAAATCGAGATCTTTCTAAACTGTAAAAACGTATAGGATCTGAGGTTGAATAAATAGGAGGCATGAAATATAAGGGTTGAATATTTCTAACTTAGGATGATAGAATTTCTAATCTAGATACTAAAACTGTAGGAGTAGAATCGACGTTAACTTATGAAACTAGCTTGACGGGATTTTATGGGTAGTATCCACTGAAAACCCTCAGGAGACAACACTCCTCCTACTAGGGACACCGAGAGGTTTAACGGCTTGTTGCACGAGCTCAGTGCAATCGCGTTCCCTGCGAAAGTGAGGTTAGGATTTTGTTTTGCTCGGGACGAGCAAAAGATAAGTTTGGGGGTATTTGGTCATCACAGAAAACTGCATTTTAATACCACTCATTCATTATCTGTTTTTTTATATATCGGCACTATTAACCAGTGTCTGCTCAGTAAATGCAGATTACAGGTATTCATGACAAAATACTGGAAACACACTCAAAATCACGGATATGTCATTTGTGAGCGGACACTGCATCCGGAACTGCAAACCGATCGATATCCAAAGAGTTTCTTTTTGCAACATGCATGTATACACACTTTTTATCTAAAATAGTCCAACACATACAAGTGTGAACACCTTTTGTTATGCATGAACCTAGGGGGCTGCCTTACACAAGTTGGCACACACAAATGATGACTTGTGCAAGTAGTAGGCACACATGGGGGACATGAATGATAAATGCAAAAAGTTGTGATGTGATATAAAGCTACATATTTCCCTCCAAATTCCTGAATGCAGACCAGGTTCATATAGACAAATCAAACAGTACCAGTAGAATTGTCGAGAGAACACATCATCACAGAACCAATACGAGACCCAAACTACTCAAAAAAACCGGCGAGATTCTCCAAAAATCCAGCGTCGCCGGTCTTATGTTGCCCAATTAGCCCCATTTTTCTTCTGTCCTTCCCTTGTTGTCACATCGTCCTTAGTATATTGTTTATTTAGTTAGAAGTTGAGCCTATAAATACCAGATCAGTGATCAAGGGAAGGGGACTCATACTTGATATACTTTTGGACTTGGATACTTCATTTTTCCATTTTTTTCTTGTAAATAGCTAGTTCACCTTGAGTTCTTTACCTTCTCTTGATCTTGCAACCTCTTCATTGAGCTTGTAGGGTTACTAGACACTCTAACAAGGTTTTACAAGGCATCAAACATGCCCGATTAAAATTTTAGCCATGCCGAACAACCCTAAACAAGACCTTTAAACTAGAGATTAGGCGAAAACTAGCAAGTTAAACACTTAACACTAAGTGAAAGGGATTACAACCTTTGTAGATCCGGTCCTTCACTTCTAAAGCTCCGTGTTGACGTCCCTTCGCTGCGATCATCGTGATCCCGAACTCTAGCGATGGTTTCCTCGGAGAAATGAACGGGCTAGGTCGTTGACTTCGAGGCCGAAGATAATCTACGTCGAGGAGACTCAAACTCAAGCTCCATCTTCACCAGGTCAAGAACTTTGTGAAGAAAACACCCTAAACTAAATGGCAAGTAGTAGAGGATGATGAAATAGGAAGTGGGTTCACTTTGGATTTTGATTTCTCACTTTGTTTCTTCACTTGATAAAAAATCTAGTAAGCTTTTCTTCTTCTTGAAGAAGAAGAAGAAGAAAAAAAGAATAAGAATAATCAATTATCTAAAAAGAATAATCAAGTGAAGTCTACCATAATGCAACCATGGATGAGTTAACCTTTGTAGAGACTAAACCATAGTTTGAGTTAATGGTTTGGTTAATACAAATCTTATGCAAAACAAAATGAGAGGACTTTGTCAAAGATGCTTAAAAGCTTCATGAAGCTTCAAGCCAAGACAAAGAAAGCCACCATTTTGTTTTACCAAAATAAATAAAAACCAAAACCATTATCATAAATATGGTGTAAGTCATACACACACCCAAGTTTGCATGTATCATCAATCATGATATAAACTAGTGCACAAACATATATCACATATACAACTTGTGCACATAAAGTGAGAAAGTCAATCTTAAGTGAACAAATACTAGTTAATGTAAAGTAATATATCAAATATATAATTATACATTAAATCATTAAATCAACACTTGATTTAATGATCCGGTCATATCGCATATAACCGACTAATATCTAGTGTATCAATATATCGAATCAACACTTGATTCGGTAACCCGGCTATATCTCATATAACCGTCCGATGATACAAATCGCGAAAATAGAATACAGTATCTCATACTGGTATTATTCTCGGTCCTGCACATATCTTATATGCGCTCCTATTTCGTTTCGCTTGAGCCAGGAAACCTCTGTGTAGGACTCTAAAGACTCGTCCATATGCCGGCAGTAGGTGGTGATCATATCAATCACACACAAGACGCAAGCGGTCTGCTAAACGTAACGGCCACCCGGGTATTGAGCGATCATAAGATCAACGAGCAAGCCTGCTCACACTCCTGCGAATCCAATCAGTAACACTTACCGCACAGTCCGGTCTGTTCGTCTGATATGTTGCATATCTCGCCTAGGGGTGGTAAACGTCAGACCCCAGTAACTTGATAAGTCATGCTGATGTAAGGTCCATAACAAGCATGAAACTACTGATAACTCTTACCAGTAAATCACTGCAACCCTGGCCAGGGATTTCCAGTTATGGCCAGTCGAGCATAGCGCAACATCAACCCCCAATACCGGGAGAGACGAATCCCCTCCTATCGCTCATTGCCTCCATGTGAATCGGGACTATACCCAAAAGCCACCTGTTTGTACGACTCAGTAGAGCCGTGGTAGGGTGGAAATCAAAGCACAGTGGGAGATACACAAGACTCTATGACGATATCGGGTCAACAGACTAAGCTGTACCAGTGTCACCAGAGAACTGCCATCTAACGTGAGGTATAATACCATCTGAGAGTTCTCGGCGAGTCCGTTCAGTGCACCCAGTCTCCACTGAGCACCCGCATACTATCTCTGATGTCAAACACCAATGGATATGGGATCATCCATCGCCCATCACATGGGTCGAGAAGATATACGCTAGTCTACTCTGGAATATCGATGCCCCGTCTCGATATTCCCACGACTAGAAACATTGAAGGATGTACTCATGGACTAGCCAGGCCCCACTAGTATGATATGCATCATAGTCCTGCAAGTCGAGTACATATCCTAAGGGCTTTATCAACATGTAATAGAGAGACAGTAAGTATACATGTTAAGATAAAGAGCAACCAGATAGCGTGCTATCATGTCGAGCAAGAAAGTCCTACCTATATATGTCCCAGCATCCACTACAATACACATCTCATGTACAGTAATGGCATCTAGGGCATACATATAACTAACAGAGCTTGCAAATTTAAGTTTTGGTTATTGAACTCATGGTTTGTATCATCACTTGGACTTAATAAAACTTTTATTTTGCACTTGGGTTCTTAGTATTTGTTTCTTGCCATTTACTTACTTGCTATTTTATTCCTTGTCATTTACTTACTTGCAATGTTGTTCTATTCTTTTCTTTTATCATTTCATTTGCTCTTTCTTTTTGTTGTTTTGATGGTTTGTAAATAATGGTGTTGTTAGGTTAAAGAATGGTATTGTAAGTTAAGGTTTTCTTTTCTCATTTCGTTTGCCCGATATTTTCCAATTGAACTACGCCCAAATCTTACGCAAGCGCTCCGTTAGGCACCCTACCCTACCAAGGTATCGGTGATCCCTAACCATGACCGGTTGCGTTCGGTTTGGCCGAAGGCGAAAGGCAAGAGACAAGAACGGACGGACAAGGGTCAATAAGCCGGATTTCACTAATACTGTGCTTAAGCACCCTAATCCACGTTGTTGCCGATTACTCTAGCTTCAATAGTCAAGCTCGGCACAAAGGATTGAGTACGGACTTCCCTAACTTACACTAACCTATCTATATTCCTAACAACTTATAATTTGCATATACAATACTTAGGGTAGAAACGAACAATTCCGACCCTTGCATTAAATCGTCATAACAAGAACGTAAAACGCACCATCTCCCTGCGGACGACCCGTACTCATCGCGACTAGCTACACGCGACGCCGACTTGATTGCGGTTAACTTTAGAACTTAATTACGATGTGCATAAGCGCACGACAATTAGTGCTCCATAATAACATGGTGATCATGACTTTTCAGCCCATCGATCTTGCCTTTCACAATTTTTATTTTCTTGCTAAATGATCCTGAGAAACCTGTGGGAACTTTCAAATCATGCAACACCTGCAGGAACTTTTTCTTCTCCGTTTGTGACATATGATACGCGGCATTGGGAAGTACAAACTTGCATGGTTTACCCACTATCGGTTTAGGATGCAATTCACTTCTAATTTCCCAGTCCTGAAGATCCATCCGAGCACGAAGGTTGTCTTTCGATTTTCCGTCTTTATAAAGAAGCAAGTTGAGTACGTGCTCGGATACTCCCTTCTCTATGTGCATGACGTCCAGACAATGACGCACTAAATTTGTTGACCAGTACAGAAGCTCATAGAAAATGGTTAACTTGTTCCAGTAGGCTGATTTGACCTGTTTTGCCGGATCTACCCCAAAGGTCACATTATTGTAACCATCCCACTGAGCAGTCATGTCCTTCCGGACAATGAGGATGGAGGCCCAAGAAACTCCTGATGACCATTAAAGTGAGCAGCGTCTAACCTGTAGGGATGGTCTGGTGGCAGGAAACGCCGATGACCGCAATAACAAACATTTCTACTAAAATTCAACCATTTCGATATTGTATATTGATGGCAATAAGGGCATGCTTTGTGACCATGTATGGACCAACCTCATAGCATTTCATACGCAGGAAAGTCATTAATTGTCCACATTAAAAGCTCATGCAGTGTGAAGGTTGTATCTGTGTTTGCATCGTAAGTCTCTACTGTTTACCGCCGAAAACAGAGACGAACCGCGTAGGTCGTCTTGCCTAAATTTGGGGGCAGATGCTATTTGGATTTATCCGTCCACCTCTCCGAAGATGCCAAGTTGATTTATGGCGCCTTGTATCGGAGGTTTGGATGGATGCGGCCGTTGTAGCAGACTTCGTCAGATTCCCCCTCGTTTGTGAGGGGTTTTTGATTGTGGAGACGCTCTTCCCTGCAGGCGCAAGCACCTGCAGTTAATTATGTTACCGCGTAGCGATAACCACTCTCTCCTGCTTCAGAAGGTCACTTCGTGTCGTATGTGTTTGTTTTATTTTTGGTTGCCCGTGAATTGTATACGGAGACTAATTAATGTTGTCACTCATAGGGCATGGAATTGTCCAAATCCGTATATTCTTAGATTTGGGTTTGGGTTGATTTACGGATCGTTAATCTCGTTTGAGATTAAGAACAACACAAATGTTTGTTGAGGATACGTTAGTATAATTTTAGACTAAGATCTACTCAACAGGATTTTGGGATCATTCAAACCCAACAAAAGAGCATTTGGGCTCTATTGCTTTAGTTTAAGGACGTTTCGGTCCGTTGTTAGTTTAAGGACATTTCGGTCCATAGCTAGTTTAAGGACGTTGCGGTCCATTATAGTTTAAGAACGTTGTGGTCCGTATTGGGGTGTGCTCATCGGTCTGGGAGTGCACCAAAGAGTTGTTGGTTATCGGGACCCTCCACCTCTCTGCAGACGTTGAAGAATTACAACGACATGTATCAGAGGTGTGGAGAGATGTACCCTCGAACCAATTTCCAGATTGAGGGAAAATATGGGATGAATATCCGTCGGAAGATCATTAGTCATGTTTAGGACCAGGATCAGTTTAGGAAGACATGAGCACGGGGAGCTCGATTGATTGGAGATCAAAGATGTTTTAATCTCAAGAAGACTTAGCCAACTTGAGGCTGGAGTTGACTTCCCATTGTGTTAAGCACTAATATAAGTTCAGCACTCACATGTTCCCCACGTGAGGCTCTAAAGCAGTGTTAAACGCTGAACTCCAGGGGTGCTCACGTGTGGCACGTGAGGTACCTCAAAGTTGGCTATGTTCATTAGGTTCAAGTCCCCGTTTATATATAAGTGTTAAACACTTAATTCGTGTGGCACTCACATGTGAGCACGTGAAGCACCCTAAAGTTGGCTACTGCCTTTTTGGGTTTCATTTCCCTCTTCTTTTATAAGTGCTGAGCATTTGGCTCACGTGTGAGAACGTGAGGCACTTGTAATGGGAACTGTTCTCTGGATTTTATTTCTCTTTCTTTTATAAGTGCTAAGCGCTTGGACCCTGTGGTACTCACGTGCGAACACGTGAGGCGCCTTCAAAATGTGAGTGTTGTTTTTGGGTTTATTCCTTTTAAGTGCTAAGCACTTGATTGGGGGTCGCGTGGAAAACACGTGACTCGGTCTCAGCCATTCTTTTTTGTTCATCAGAGGTGCTCACGTAGGGAAACACGTGAGGTTTTGTTATAGTGTTGAACACTAATGAATCTTCAATCTTTCTTTCTACGTGCATGAAGATTTTGATCTCATATTAACGAAGATGGGATCTAAGTTTAGAGAATTTCAAGTCTCTTATCTTACAAGAAATAAATTCTTTACAGGGTTAAACCCTAATGTTATCAGAGGAATTAAATTCCTATATACTTTTGTAAGAATTAAATTCTTTGAAGTTAGTTCTTTCCCCTAAGTTTTAAATCTGCATAACAGAATCTCCCCGATGAGAATTAAATTCTCAACTTGTGGGGAGATCTGCTTCTGCAGACCTTAACCAAAGGAATAACTAAGTTCTTGTACAAAGGGTTAAACCCTTAAAGAGGCGAAGAAAGGTTAGGATAATCTCTTCTATTTTCTTCTTACCTGGTTTTTTTTTTTTAAGAAGAGGATCTTCTTCTTTTAGAGAATTGAATTCTCTTTTTCTCTTTGTTCTCTTTTTTTTTGTTCTCTCTCTCTCTCTCTTTTAACTTCAAGTCTTGGGTTCTTTATATAGTGGAGAGAAGTCTGTTAATTAGTTTTAGGAAATCCCTCATTGAGAGACTTCAATTGATTTGGGGGGGTTTCCCGCTGTTGGATCTTTGATCCAAGGGTTCTGTCTCACAGAACATATTTTCATGTTTCTTAAACAAGATCAGGAAAATATTTTCCTGTACATAATTTATTCTGTAGATTGGTGATTTGTTAATCACCGTTGGATTTTTCATCAAAGGGTGCTTGGAGAGATGAAAAATATTTTCCAACTCATAGGATCTTTGATCCACCCACTTTCTGTTTAACAGAAAATAGCATTTCCTATTTAAAATTTCAATAGAATTTAATTCTATTATCATTGGATCTTTGAACCAACGGTTTCTTGTTAAGTAAGGAAGTGCCCTCACGTGTTAAACACGTGGGGCTTATTAGCTTGGCAATTGTTTTAATTGATGTGCCTATATGCATTGCATATAGACACTCACGTGTTAAACACGTGGGGTTGTTTTAGCCTAACAATTGTTTTAATTGCAGTGCCTATATGCGTTGCATATAGGCACTCACGTGTTAAATGCGTGGGGCTATTTGGCCTTGCAATTGTTTTAATTGTTGTGCCTATATGCTTTGTGATCAGTCGAAAATACTGCATTTTTAACACGGCAATTTCCCTACCATTTGAACTCATATAGAAGTGTTCGGTATTCATATTACACATTTACCAAATCATCTCTGAAATACCAGATTTCATGTATTAGACTTGAAAACCGGCACTTTAAGGGAAATTGACAGTGTTTCATGGCATCGCATCATCCTTGTATTTCGCAACTCTTGTCTTGGGGTTTAATGCAGGAAATTCCAGAAGCAAAGCCTAAATTAGGAAAAGAGCTGATAAAAGATACGCCAACTCCAAGATGTAAGATCTGGTAGCGATACAGAAGACCAAATAAAATTCAACATATCAGAACAAGGCCCATATGTCAGCCCAAATCATCAGAAGAAAACACAAGCACCAGGGCCACTAAAGGACCGCGGATCCGCGGCCCAAACCCCCTTGGCGCCACGGATCCGCGGCTTTATGAGGTGATCAATGCTCCAGATTTTGCCACGTGCTCTCCTCTAACGGCCAAAGCTTCTAGAAGACCCCAGAAGCTCCACGTGGAGTATCTAGAAGGCTCAGCTTAACAAACTATTTCTAGAAGGCTCTCTTAACAAACTTTTGGAGGGAAATTCAAATCTCCTTAACAAACTTTTGGAGGGAAATTCAAAATTGAAATCCTAGATCTAGGGTTTTGATGGTCTATAAAAAGGAGCCTAGATTTAGGGTTGAGGTTGTTCAAGAATCACCCATCATCTTCTACACACAAGTTGAGTGACACAACTTATGCCTCAAACCCCAATTCAAAATCAAGATCAAGATCCCGAGTACCATTCAAGCAAGAGAGCCTTCAACCTTTAGAAGCGACGCCGGATTTCAACGGAGCAAGAGATCCAAGCCGATCCGCGACTCAAGGAGCCGAGCGAAGCCGAAATCGACGATCTAGTTCCTTCCTTTTGTAAATTCAAGAAAGTTGTAACGAATTTTGTCGATAAATAAAAGTGAATTTTCTATATTCTTGCTTATCTTTTAATTCAAGTATTATGATTAGATCTCAATTTGTGATTGTGTTTGTGATCATGATGTTTGAGTAAAACTCCGCTCGTGTAGGAGTTAAGACGATCGATAGATGATGATGATTTAGACACTTTTATAATTCTTAAATCCTATAATGTTTGTAAATTCTAGTGAATCAAATGATTAATGACCTAGTTTCGAGATGATGCTTTCTTGATTGTGTTCACTCGAAACTAGGGAACAACTATTGATCATTTGATTAACTAGAAGCTAGAATTTGAATGAGATCCATCGAAAGGACAAAGGATGAGTTGCGGAATCCCTAATTTCCTCGCAAGATCCTTAACCCTCGATGAATTTGCATCGATCTAGTATCAATTCGTTAATGGATAAGAATGAGTAATCATTAGATCTCATCACATCTATAGATCCGATCTACTCCTACGAGCTATACTTCTAATCTTGATTGTTGGTTGGAAATTATCACACATCTCAATTCTTGTTTTTAATGTTTCTTTTAGATCTAGATTTTTCTTATTCTTGATCTTCAATTACAAATCATGAATTGTTTTCTTTTCTTTTCCTTAAATTTTCAACTCATCTAATTCAGAAATTGAACGGATCTCACTTTCCCTGTGGACGATCCGCACTTACTAACGCGCTACATCCGACACCGTTATTGATTGCGGTCAAAAATATTTTTGGTTGTGATTTCTATACAATTTTCATACTACACATCCGAAATCAATAATTACAATCAAATGGCGCCGTTGCCGGGGATCGTGTGCTAATTTGTTCATTTTTTGAAATTTGAGTTGAAAAGTTTATTCCATCAATATTTTTATATCAAAACTCGTGCAAAACACTAAACGAGTTGTTGTGGTTAATTGCAAGGAAATCTGGAGCTTGCTGTGCAATTGGAAAATTATTTGAAAAATTCCAGAGGACTAAAGAAGAGATCAGGAGCGCTCTGGTAAATTTTTGTGCAGAGAGGAGCTTGAAGGACCGCGGAACCGCGGCATTACCTAACTCCCGCGGCGGAATCGCGGCAGTTCAAGGAGATCTCTGTATTATTTTTCTCAGGTAACCTCTATCTTTCTTATCTCCTTCCTAAATCTGCTCCAATTAATAATTTGTTGCAGGCTTCTTTGCAAAAATCGCAGCGCCGCAAAAAGCAAAATAAATTGTGCTTGTTTTTGATTTTGTGGTTGTTTGCATAATTAATACGGACATTAAGGGGCACGGCCAAATCCATATTAGGTGGGGAGTTCATTACCCTTCCTAAGCCCCAAAAATCACAAACTTGCATCCGCATTACCCTCATTAACTAAAAAATATCTAGAGATGACTCTAAGGACCGTCGCGCTCACTTAGGACAGAAGAAGGCCGTGGGCAATTCATTGTTTATCCGCGTTTCTTTTGTGGTGTCTAAGGCAAGTGTGTCGAAGGCTAGTGGTTACTTAATTAGGCCCACTACTTACGTAGTGGAGAACCTCCCACTTATCTGGCACTTACCTGGCCACAGGAGAGACAAAGAGGCAGTGGAGGATTTATCCTGCGACTTGTCTTTTGGCAGTTAGGAGCGGTCTAGAGCTTTGACCTAGGTGACCATAGATTTTAGGGTTGCTTGTTGCATTTTTTGTGATCGCATCATATTTTCAAAATCCGTATCATTTTTCAAAACAAACACCGCATTCATTCATTCCCCTAATTATAATTCACGCTGCCACTTGTACTAACCCTTTTTAGTGCAAGATAGGCTGGACACGGGATTCTAGTGCCCGACTTGTCCGCGTCCCCTCGATCGACTCCGAAGTCGGTATTTCTCCATTTACCTCTCTTTTACCCACCACTACACCCACACCGATGGATCCGTCTCCATCGAACCTCTTTACCGCTGCTCTGCCGCCGTCCGTTGGTGCGCAGAATCCTCCCCGCATCTCTCTCCAGGAGAGATGCTTGCGAGGTCCTCTCTCGACCTGCTTATCCATTCCACCAGCCAATGGGGATAACTTTAAGATTAAACCCCAGTACATCAACCTTCTACCCAAATTCCACGGTCTCGAGACTGAAGACGCATACGTTTTTATCACCAAATTTGAAAACGTATGCGCGATGATGGGTACGTCACAACTTTCTGTGGATGCCATGCGTCTACGACTTCTTCCATTTACCTTGTGCGATATAGCCGAGAAGTGGTTGTATAACACCACCCCACATTCCATCACGAATTGGGAAGAATTCGTTGCGGCATTCCTTAAGAAATTTTACCCTATGCAAAAGACAGCTCGAATCCGTAGCGAACTATATCAATTCACCCAGCTTCCGGCTGAACCATTCTCAAAATGCTTTGAACGATTCAAGGATCTTTTGGTTCAATGCCCACATCACAGCATCCCGAGATAGGATCTTTGCCGAATCATATATGAGGGCGTCAACCCTACCACTAAACAAAACCTTGAAAACATGTACCAAGGCACCTTTATGACCAAGGATGATGGGGAAGCTTGGAGATATTTAGAAGAGTTCGCTGAAAAGTCCTTACAGTGGGAGAGTGGAACCCAGCCATCGACTAGGGGTGGAGTACACCAAATAGACGTGTCCATAGGTGTTCGAGCTGAGATGGCAGCAATGCAAAAGAAGCTCGACGCTATGGAACACAAATTCTTAGCAGCCTCCCTAAACCCGATGTCGCTCCCCAAAACTGTATGTGGGTGCTGTTCTGATCCTTCTCACTTAATGGAAGAATATCCATTAAACTCTCAGTTTCAAGGTCTCGAGCATACCAATGCCGCATTTCAAAGACCTAGAAACGACCCTTTTTCTTCCACATACAATCAGGGTTGGAGGAATCACCCGAATTTTGCTTGGAACCAATCCCAAAACACGGTTCCAAATCCAAATCATTTCCAAAGGGTCCCTCCACCACAACAGCAACCACTTCAACTCACCCAGCAACCCTACCAGTCACAAAATTTCCAAAACCAGGTCAACACTCCTGCACCGTCTAATCCTATGCAATCGACCTGTTCTGACGAGTTCTATCAATTCACTCAAACCATGAAATCACTCCTTTCAAATTTCATGGAAGTGTCGGCTGGGGTTAGGTCTTCCGTCAGTGATATAAAGAAAAACTCAGCGTCCCAAACTGAGAGTATCAGAACGATGGAAGCAGAAATTGCACGACTTAAAGCTGAAATGAGTGCGAGAGAAAAAGGGAAACTTCCATCTCAACCCCTACCGAATCCTGGGCATTACAATGTAAATGCCGTCACAACGTTGAGATCAAGAAGAGTGCTGAATAACCATGTTGGGGAAGAAGTTGATGATATTGAAAATCCTATCAACACCCCGGCTAAGACCTTCCCTCACATACACACTTCTACTTCTGATTCTTGTTCTTCTACCCCACCGCCTTCTCGCGAGCCTATTCTCCATTTCCCTCTAGGCTCGACACCTCAGCAACCCTCTTCTAGTTCTCTACAGACGATCCCTACTCCTCTTTTGGGATCACGTCTACCCCCACTTCCTTCTCCTATGATGGACCCAGCACTCATTGCTAAAGCACCTTACCCGAATCGGTTAAGGGCTAACAAATCGAGTCCACATATGGAGAAAATTATGGAAATGTTCAAACAGGTTAACATCAACATCCCTCTCCTAGATGCGATTCAACAAGTCCCCGCTTATGCGAAAATTCTTAAGGACTTGTACACTAGGAAGAGGAAGACTCAAGTGCCGAAGAAGGTCTTCATGTCTAATAACATTAGCACTGCTTTTATCCCTCAGCTACAAAAGAAACGTAAGGACCCAGGATATCCTACGATATCGATTTCTATTGGGGGTAAAAACATCAACCGTGCTCTTTTAGACCTTGGCGCAAGTGTTAACCTACTTCCATACTCTGTCTATGAGCAGCTAGGGATTAGAGAGTTGAAACCAGCTCACTGCACTCTCCAAATGGCAGACCGTTCGATCACCAAACCTAGGGGTGAACTAGAGGATGTGTTGATAAAGGTCGGGGAATTTGTATTCCCTGTAGACTTCATTGTTCTCGATACACAACCTGTAGCGAACCCCCGGAGCCAAATTCCGGTGATTTTGGGTCGACCATTCCTTGCTACTTCCAATGCTGTCATTAACTGTAGAAATGGTTCAATGAACTTATTATTTAGAAATATGACTATTGAACTGAACATCTACAAAATTGGAAGTCAGCCATCAGAACCCTCTGCTCATATCCTTGATGTGTGCTCTGTCCACGAGATTGCTCCCGAAAGTTGCGGAGTTGAGGAACTTTGCTTTACAGATCTCGACGACACTACCACATCACTGTTTGACCTGGCACATGATCTTAGTGAGGACACCATTTCCACGCTTGAGTCTGACACTCCTGACTCATCACCATCCGAGTCTGTATCTTTTACAGGCTGTGAGCTACTTTGTGACTCCGAAAATCACTCGATGATCCCACCTTCTATTATTTCTCCGCCAGCATTAGATCTCAAAATTTTACCTTCTCATCTTAAATATGCATATTTAGGTGAGAATGAGTCTTTACCGATTATCATTTCCGCTTCTCTAGCATCAGAGCAAGAGAATGCACTTTTATCGATATTAAGATCTAATAGGGAGGCGTTTGGTTGGACCATGGCGGACATCAAAGGGATTAGTCCTTTGATTGTCGAACATCATATATACTTGATGGATGATGCCAGACCAAACCGAGAACCACAGAGACGGTTGAACCCCGTCATGAAGGAAGTGGTGATGAAAGAGATCGTCAAATGCCTTGATAGTGGTATCATATACCCAATCTCCGATAGCCAATGGGTGAGTCCAATACATGTCGTCCCTAAGAAATCTGGCATCACTGTTATTACCAATGAGGCAAATGAGTTGATTCAGACACGCGCCCAAACTGGGTGGCGTGTATGTATTGATTACAGAAAACTCAATGCCGCCACGAGGAAAGACCACTTTCCTCTACCTTTCATTGATCAGATGCTAGAACGCTTAGCTGGACGTGCGTATTATTGTTTTATGGACGGATACTCTGGCTATAATCAGGTCCCCATAGCCAAAAAGGATCAAGATAAAACCACTTTTACTTGTCCTTTTGGCACATTTGCTTATAGACGCATGCCCTTTAGGTTATGTAATGCTCCCGCTACCTTTCAGCGGTGTATGATGGGGATATTCTCTGACATGGTAGAGAATTTTCTGGAGATCTTTATGGATGATTTCTCGATTTTCGGAGACTCTTTTTCCGACTACCTAATGAATCTTGACGCAGTTCTTACTCGTTGCAAAGAGAAGAACTTAACCTTGAATTGGGAAAAATGCCATTTCATGGTCCAAGAGGGAATTGTGCTTGGACTTGTTATCTCACGGAAAGGCATTGAGGTTGACAGAGCTAAGATAGATGTCATTCAAAACCTTCCTCATCCCAAAAGCGTCAAGGATATCCGATCATTTCTTGGCCATGCGGGCTTTTATAGGAGATTCATTAAGGATTTTAGCAAAATTGCTAGACCTTAACTCTTCTCTTGGCCAAGGATACGACCTTCCACTTTGACTCGGATTGTGAGGCAGCTTTCGACTCACTCAAACACTCCCTCACTACAGCCCCCGTTCTATCGTCTCCAAATTGGGACTATCCCTTTGAGCTGATGTGTGATGCATCCGACTTTGCAGTAGGTGCAGTCTTAGGACAGCACATTGAAAAGATGCCACACGTGATCTACTATGCGAGTAAGACCCTGAATGATGCTCAAATCAACTATACAACTACCGAAAAAGAACTTTTGGCGATTGTATTTGCATTAGAAAAATTCAGGTCTTACTTGATTGGCTCACCTATAGTTGTGTACACTGACCATTCCGCTTTGAAACATCTTTTGGCGAAGAAATATGCAAAAGGTAGGCTTATACGTTGGATCCTTCTATTACAAGAATTTGATCTTGTTATCAAAGATAAGAAAGGATGTGAAAACGTGGTAGCCGACCATCTTTCACGCATCTCATCTTCCCCTGTGATCCTGCCGATCAATGATTCGTTTCCAGATGAACAACTCTTGAGTGTATCCAATGAACCTTGGTTTAGAGATATTGTGAACTATCTTGTCACGGGACTTATACCCAGCGATTGGTCAAAACAGGACAAATACCGTTTTCTATCCCAAGTAAAACACTTTTACTGGGATGATCCATATCTATTTAAGTATTGTCCTGATCAGATCATTCGCCGGTGTGTCTCGAATGAGGAGTTCAAGAGTGTTCTTTCTTTTTGTCATGATCAGGCCTGTGGGGGTCACTTCGATCCTAAGAAGACGGCAGAGAAGGTTTTGCAATGCGGATTTTATTGGCCGACCTTGTTCAAGGACGCATTTGACTATTGCAAAACCTGTACACAGTGTCAGTACACGGGTAGAATTTCCCGGAGAAATGAAATGCCTCAGCAACCCATCCTAGTGGTTGAAATTTTCGATGTTTGGGGCATTGACTTTATGGGTCCCTTTCCCAACTCCTTTGGGAATTTGTACATACTGCTTGCGGTTGATTATGTCTCGAAGTGGGTTGAAGCCATTCTATGTCGCACTAATGACAAGAAGGTTGTCATTAAGTTCTTAAAAGAAAACATCTTTTCGCGATTTGGACACCTATGCGCTATCATTAGCGATAACGGGACACATTTTTGCAACAGGTCTTTCGAGACTCTGATGCGGAAATACGCAATCAACCACAGACTTTCTACACCCTATCATCCCCAAATGAGCGGGCAGGCTGAGATTTCGAACAGACAGATCAAACAAATCCTGGAGAAGACTGTTGCTAGAATAGAAAAGATTGGTCGACCAAACTGACGGATGCTCTTTGGGCATTCAGAACTGCATTTAAAACCGACCTAGGGATATCTCCATATAGGTTAGTGTTTGGGAAGGCATGTCACTTACCTGTCGAGATAGAGCATAAAGCATTGTGGGCTATTAAGGAAATCAACTTTGACTTAAACCAAGCCTGCAACTTTCGGAAGCTGCAATTGAATGAGCTAAGCGAACTCCGCGATGAAGCTTATGATAACGCTGTAATCGTAAAGAATAGGACCAAGGTTTTTCATGATAAAAACATTTTGAGGAAAACATTTTCACCTGGTCAGCAAGTCCTTCTTTATGATTCACGACTACACCTTCACGCGGGTAAGCTTCGATCTCGGTGGAAGGGACCTTTTGTTGTGCGGTCTATATACCCGCACGGGGCAGTAGAAGTAGAAAATGTTAAAAACGGCACATTTTTCAAAGTGAATGGACATAGACTAAAGCCGTATTTTTCCACTGACCCCACGGAGGAGCTCCTGTTCTTACAGGAGCCATTTTATCTTGATTAAAATTCCTCCATTTCACCTCCATGTCCTGTATATTACTGCATCATCTTTTTGAATGGAGGTGAGTGAAAAAAATAAGTTTGGGGGAGGTTCTTCACTTATATATTTTGCCCCTACTAATAAATTCCTCCAAGACTTACAGGTTTTGTAGATATAGCGGTTGGCAATAGTGAGGACGCTGTTGAAAACAAGTTTGGGGGAGGTTTGTGCTTAGTTTTGCATCATTTGCATATCATTTGCATAAGCACAAAACATTTTTTTAAAAACCTATAAAAATTTAAAAATTTTCAAAACCCATAAAAATTTCAAAATTTTCAAAATATAAAAATATTTAATATTTAAGATAATAAAAGATTAGATAGTGAACAATTACATCCATGAGATTAGAAAAATTTAAGAAAACCAAGAAAATTAGAAGTTTTCTTATACGAACTAGTAATAAGTAGTTATGAGCCGTTGTCCCAAGGGTTAGAAAGATGAAGGAAGTCACTAATCTGAGGATAAAAATAAGTCTGAAAAATAGTTTCTATTCTGGAAGCCAAATATTTTGAACGTTGATACCCTGCTATTCGCACTTACACACGTCTTGAAACCTGGGATAATAGAGGATACCTTGAAATGCTCTTGTCTTAAAGCCGATGTATGAAGGAAATATAAAAAATAATGAAGAAAATATAAAGTGGTGAGAAAAATGGACACTGGTTTTGTTATCGCCGAGGGCAATAAAAAATTTATAGCGAGGGTGCCTCTTCACCTGGTGCCTTAAGGCCAACTGGTCTGGGAGTCACTGCTATGCCTGAGGTGGTGCAAGACGAGAAAAATACACCAAATAAGAAAGCACATGAGTAATCGGTCGGTTAGTACCTCAAGAAGTATTAACGGTCGCATGAAAGTGTGTGAGCAGATTCATTTAAATATTCATTAATCAAAAAGTACTGAGGCTGATGAGCAAGAGTATGATAGCTTGAATTGAATTCTCCGGGTGTAGGGATGTCCTTTACACACACGCAGGGTGATATGATCGATGTTTGGAAGAAAGATAGGAATGAAGAATAAGACGATGTTTTATTGAGGGAAGACGTGATTTCTGACATCTTTTCATGACCATTAAGATAGGGCTCATGACAACCAAAAAGCTAGCTTAGTTGGAAAGACTAATTTTCAAGGCTTTTCTTTTACAATTCTTGTCTTTAAATGTAATATTCATGATCTTCCTTTTATTGTTGGATTTTGTGGGTGCAATCCGCTGAAAACCCTCAAGAGACAACACTCCTCCTACTAGGGACACCTAGAGGTTTAAAGGCTTGTTGCACGTGCTCAGTGCAATCGTGTTGCCTACGAAAGTGTGCTTTTCTCTTTCTTTATTTTCTCCTTCTCTTTTTAATAAAACAGTTCGATCGAGACGATCGAAAATAATTTTGGGGGAATTTGATCAGTCGAAAATACTGCATTTTTAATACGGCAATTTCCCTACCATTTGAACTCATATAGAAGTGTTCGGTATTCATATTACACATATTACCAAATCATCTCTGAAATACCAGATTTCATGTATTAGATTTGAAAACCGGCACTTTAAGGAAAATTGACAGTGTTTCATGGCATCGCATCATCCTTGTATTGCGCAACTCTTGTCTTGGGGTTTAATGCAGGAAATTCCAGAAGCAAAGCCCAAATTAGGAAAAGAGCTGATAAAAGATACGCCAACTCCAAGATGTAAGATCTGGTAGTGATACAGAAGGCCAAATAAAATTCAACATATCAGAACAAGGCCCATATGTCAGCCCAAATCATCAGAAGAAAACACAAGCACCAGGACCACTAAAGGACCGCGGATCCGCGGCCCAAACCCCCTTGGCGCCGCGGATCCGCGGCTTTATGAGGTGATCAATGCTCCAAATTTTGCCACGTGCTCTCCTCTAACGGCCAAAGCTTCTAGAAGACCCCAGAAGCTCCACATGACGCATCTAGAAGGCTCGGCTTAACAAACTATTTCTAGAAGGCTCTCTTAACAAACTTTTGGAGGGAAATTCAAATCTCCTTAACAAACTTTTGGAGGGAAATTCAAAATTGAAATCCTAGATCTAGGGTTTTGATGGTCTATAAAAAGGAGCCTAGATCTAGGGTTGAGGTTGTTCAAGAATCACCCATCATCTTCTACCCATAAGTTGAGTGACACAACTTGTGCCTTAAACCCCAATTCAAAATCAAGATCAAGATCCCGAATACCATTCAAGCAAGAGAGCCTTCAACCTTTAGAAGCGACGCCGGATTTCAACGGAGCAAGAGATCCAAGTCGATCCGCGACTCAAGGAGCCGAGCGAAGCCGAAATCGACGATCTAGTTCCTTCCTTTTGTAAATTCAAGAGAGTTGTAATGAATTTTGTCGATAAATAAAGGTGAATTTTCTATATTCTTGCTTATCTTTTAATTCAAGTATTATGATTAGATCTCAATTTGTGATTGTGTTTGTGATCATGATGTTTGAGTAAAACTCCGCTCGTGTAGGAGTTAAGACGATCGATAGATGATGATGATTTAGACACTTTTACAATTCTTAAATCCTATAATGTTTGTAAATTCTAGTGAATCAAATGATTAATGACCTAGTTTCGAGATGATGCTTTCTTGATTGTGTTCACTCGAAATTAGAGAACAACTATTGATCATTTGATTAACTAGAAGCTAGAATTTGAATGAGATCCATCGAAAGGACAAAGGATGAGTTGCGGAATCCCTAATTTCCTCGCAAGATCCTTAACCCTCGATGAATTTGCATCGATCTAGTATCAATTCATTAATGGATAAGAATGAGTAATCATTAGATCTCATCACATCTATAGATCCGATATACTCCTACGAGCTATACTTCTAATCTTGATTGTTGGTTGGAAATTATCACACATCTCAATTCTTGTTTTTAATGTTTCTTTTAGATCTAGATTTTTCTTATTCTTGATCTTCAATTACAAATCATGAATTGTTTTCTTTTCTTTTCCTTAAATTTTCAACTCATCTAATTCAGAAATTGAACGGATCTCACTTTCCCTGTGGACGATCCGCACTTACTAACGCGCTACATCCGACACCGTTATTGATTGCGGTCAAAAATATTTTTGGTTGTGATTTCTATACAATTTTCATACTACACATCCGAAATCAATAATTACAATCACTTTGCATATATGCACTCACGTGTTAAACATGTGGGGCTCTTTGGCCTTGCAATTGTTTTAATTACTGTGCCTATATGCTTTGTATATAGGCACTCACGTGTTAAACACGTGGGGTTGTTTTAGCCTAGCAATTGTTTTAATTGCAGTGCCTATATGCGTTGCATATAGGCACTCACGTGTTAAACACATGGGGCTCTTTGGCCTTGTAATTGTTTTAATTGTTGTGCCTACATGCGTTGCATATATACACTCACATGTTAAACACGTGAGGCTGTTTTAGCCTAGCAATTGTTTTAATTGCAGTACCTATATGTGTTGCATATAGGCACTCACATGTTAAACACGTGGAGTTGTTTTAGTGTGGGACTTTCCCTCATCCTTTTTTTATAAGGGAACAAATGCCCCCCAGTGTTGCTCTCACATGGCTTGCACGTGAGTGCAACGCTGTCTGTCCTCACTGCCATTGGATTGCTTAGGGGAATGGGAAGATGAACCGCTCCCCATCATGTCTTATAAATGCAAAGCTTTTGCCTTTGGGAAGCCACTGTTCTTTCATCTTCTTCCTTACTTGTTTTCCTTGAGAATTTAATTCTCCTCTTCAGAGCTTAGTTCTCTGCTTATTGGAATCTCAGAGTTAAACTCTATTAAGACTTTTTCCTTGGTAAGGATCATGAATAGACCCCCCCCCCTTTGTTCTTTTCATCATGGATTTTAAATTCAGGGATAGAGCGTTGCTCTTTTCTTAGATTGGTTTCTTAAAGATCCAAATCACACTTTTTTTTTGTAGATTCTAAGATCTTGAATCAATAGGGATCGTTGATACTCCTCTTTAACCCTGTCACCGATCTTTTAAGATCATTGGAATTTAATTCCATTGTTTAAATGGAATTTTTTTCCTCATTACAGAGCTTAGCTCTGAAAGATCTAGAGGCCCTTTGGGAAATTTATTCCCTCGCGTTCTTGGGAATATTCTCATTTTTTGCAGATTTTAATTCGTTGGGTATTTTGACAGACCTCATTTTTCTTTGAGGATGTTAATAGTTGTTTAAATTCCAATGTTTATTTGATGAGAATCCTTTTAGATTCTCATAATAAGCGCTTTCTTGATCATTTTGATCGCTAAACTCTTACCGATTCTTCTTTTCAGATATTATGGCTTCTCGTCTTTACGATCTCGAAGAGATTATCTCTTATGAGGACATTTGCATCCAGGGCCGTTGCCAGGGCCAAGAATTTACCGACACTCAATGTGCTAAGGTGATGCATCGTTTTGACGACTGCAACGGTCAGTTACTGCCCCACCGTTCTGCTCTCTTGAACATTATCGTTGGGTCAATCTGGGCAGCAATTTCTGGGCTTGACGAGTCTATGCCCCTCAAGGAGCTTGATGATGCCGAAGATAAGGTGCATTCAGTATATCTGATGAGCCTGATTTCAAAGAAGAGAAGGGATGACCTTGTCGATATTCTGCATCGCGTCTTCCAACAGAAGGAAATAATATCCGCATACCAGAGGACGGATGACATTAGTGGGGATCCTGACGCTTTTATTCATGAGAGGATGCATAAGAAAATGGTCAGAAGCCAAAAGCACTTTACTTGGACTTGCTTTTAAATTCCTAAATCCATGTCCGGAATTTAGTGTTTTACCATTGTAAACATTCTTTTTTTTCTACCATGTATAAATTTCTGAAGTATGAATGACAAAACTTCCCCTTCTTTTATACCATTGTTCATATGTGCCTCACGTGTCATGCGCGTAGGGTGTTACTGAGGGAATCGTTTCATCTTCATTATATATTCACAGATGTATCTCGTCCCTGTGCATGAGCTTTGTACTTTATGCTTAGGAATTTTTGCTAAGCGCAAACACTGTTGTTGTGTTATGCGCTGAACCCTCTTATACATACATAAACCAGCACGCTTTGAATGCAGTTATGAATGAACGCTTAATCGGGTGTGAATCAGATGCTCTCCTTACTGCCTCGCATAGCACACGGTTGGTTCCCACGGGCTGCGCCTTTCTGTCTTGGCTTGACGTAAAGTAGTTTATATACTCATTTCAGAGTTTTTAGTTTATTCACTCATCCCGGAGTCTCTAGTTTATGAACTCATTTCGGAGCTTATAGTTTATTCACTCATCCCGGAGTCTCTAGTTTATGAACTCATTTCGGAGCTTATTTAGTTTACCTCCTTTAGGCTTGTAGGCAAACTGGTCCTAAAGTCACAGTTAACCCCTGCTCTTTACGACAGAGGTCCGTTAGGGTCTGTGGTACTAGGGTTTTATCCGTTATACCGTCATGTTGGCTGATGCATTCCTCGATATGCAATCTTGCTGTTCGAGTAGCCCCACGACTGTCGTGTCTCTGATCCCTTCGGGGGCTGGACAAGACGTCTTCAAGTAATCTCCCAGGTCATATTACCGTCGGAAGAGCAAGCGTTAGGGATTTTCCATGCCGCTTTTTACTTGAGGTTAGGCTCAATTTGGGAGCCTCGATGAGTCATAACCACTCCGCGCTGGTGTGGGATGATCTCCGATAGTCTTTCAGGTTTTATTTGAATTGCCGTCAAGACCCTGAAGCCAGGGATTTTCCTTTGCTTCGTTTGCTGGCATTGCGTCTGCGGTAACGAGACGAATGTCGAGGTTGTCTCTAGGTTGTCTGTAAACCGTCGAGGCTTGGAACTAGGGACTTTGCCAAGGCTCCATTGTTTTGACCCTGGGGTCGGTTGTTGACGTTGCATCTGCATCTTGCTGGAGTTAAGAAGGAACGCCGCTGTTGATCTCTAGGTTGTCTATGAACCGTCGAGACCTGAAACTAGGGACTTTGCCATGGCTCTGAGGTATTCTCTAGGTTGTTGGTGAACCGTCGAGGTTTAGAACTAGGGACTTTGACATGGCTCCGTTGTTTTGACCCTAGGGTCGGTTGTTGACGTTGCATCTGCACCTTTCTGGAATTGAGAAGGAACGCCACTGTTGATCTCTAGGTTGTCTGCAAACCGTCGAGACCTAGAACTAGGGACTTTGCCATGGCTCCGAGGTAGTCTCTAGGTTGTTGGTGAACCGTCGAGATTTGGAACTAGGGACTTTGCCATGGCTCCATTGTTTTGACCCTAGGGTCAGTTGTTGACGTTGCATCTGCATCCTGCTGGAGTTCAGAAGGAACGCCGCTGTTGATCTCTAAGTTGTCTGTGAACCGTTGAAACCTAGAACTAGGGACTTTGCCATGACTCCATTTTGTTGATGTCACGTTTGCATCCTGTTGGAGTGAGAAGAAACGTCGTTGTTGATCTCTAGGCTGTCTGTGAACCGTCGAGATTTGGAACTAGGGACTTTGCCATGGCTCCGTTTTGTTGACATCGCGTCTGCATCCTTTTGGAGTGAGAAGAAACGCCGTTGTTGATCTTTAGGCTTTCTGTGAACCATTAAGATTTGGAACTAGGGACTTTGCCATCGATCCGTTTTGTTGACGTCGTGTCTGCATCCTGTTGGAGTGAGAATAAACGTCGTTGTTGATCTCTAAGCTGTCTATAAACCGTCGATATTTGGAACTAGGGATTTTGCCATGGCTCCGTTTTATTGACGTCGCGTCCGTATCATGTTGGAGTGAGAAGAAACGCTGTTGTTGATCTCTAGGCTGTCTGCGAACCGTCGAGATTTAGAACTAGGGACTTTGCCACGGCTCTGTTTTATTGACGTCGCGTCTGCATCCTGTTGGAGTGAGAAGAAACGTCGTTGTTGATCTCTAAGCTGTCTGTGAACCGTCGAGATTTGGAACTAGGGACTTTGCCATGGCTTCGAGGTTTTGACCTTGGGGTCAGTTGTTGACGTCACGTCTGCATCCTGCTGGAGTGAGAAGGAACGCCGTGTTGATCTTCTAGGCTGCAGATGTTGTCGTCGAGATCTGACTCTCCCTTTGATGGAGCCTGGTGGGAAAATGTGGTTCCCTTTTCATTTGTGCCCATGGAATGTATACAGGGGTCGATGTGGACTCACCTGCAAGGCAAAAGTTTCATCATTTTTTTATTTCTTTCTGCGATGCTCTATCATTTCAGCTTTTTATATCGTGAAAGTCGTGATTGCCCAATCATTTCGGCTGTTTTATCACGGCGCCCAATCATTTCGGCTGTTTTTTCTTTTTACTTGCTTTTTTTTATTGCGAGTTGCCCAAACATTTCGGCTGTTTTTATATGCATATATTTTGCTTGCTGATTTTTATTGCGAGTTGCCCCATCATTTCGACTATTTCATATGCATATATTTTGCTCACTGATTTTTATTGCGAGTATGGAACTTGAGATCTGATTCCAATTTTCGCATCAGCACCACTGCAACTGGAATATTGTCGAGAGCGAATCATCATTTGCCATGAAAGGACTTAGAATTGACACCCGTTCAGGCATCAGCATCGCTGCGACTGGAATATTTCCAGAATCGAATCATCATTTGCCTTGAAAGGACTTAGCATTTGATACCAATTTAGGCATTAGCATCACTACGACTGGAATATTTCCAGGAGCGAACCATCATTTGCCTTTACTGATTTGAACAAAGGTGGCTTAGTAGACAGGGTTAGGATCCCGTCGACTAAGACTTTTCGACTTTATGAGCCGTAAGGGTCTCATAAAGTTATTTCTCCCTACGAGTCGTGAGGATCTCGTAGGTGTATGTTCTCCTTAGAAGTCGTGAGGACTTCTAAGTGGTGTTTCCTTTTATAAGTTGTAAGGATCTCATAAGAGTATTTTCTCCTTATAAGTTGAGAAGACTTACAAGTGCCGTTCACTATATGAGGATATTCCTCGTGATTGGTGGAACTTGGTGGGGGAAACGTTTATTTGTGCCCATGGATTGTATACAAGGGCCAGCATTGTAGCGCCTGTAGGGCAACTTGGGGAGTATGATGGATTAAGGATAGGTTTAGATCCCTGTAACTTAAGACTTTGAATCTTATGAGCCGTGAGGGTCTCACAGGGGGGAATTCTCCTTCCGAGTCATGAGGATCTCGTAAGTGTAATTTCTCCTTAGAAATCGTGGGGGTCACTAAGTGTGTTTCTCCCTTGTGAGTCGTAAGGATCTCACGCAGGTGTTTTCTCCTTACATGGTCGAGAGGACCTTGCAGGTGTTTTTATTTTAACGAGATTGCGCCCTTTCGGGTTATCACAAACTCGCCGGTAGCTCTGCTGTTTTTACTCACAAAGCCCTTTCGGGTTTTCATCCGTGCACATTTCGCTTGTGGACGTACCGTTTTTTTACACCACCCTTCTGTTTGCCAATGGCACTTAGGAGGGACTTCGCCACCGGGATAACTGTATAGCCACCGGGATTTGAGTTGCAATCTTTGCCGCTGGGACCTGTGGACTTGAATTCCACTATCACCGTGTTTAAGGTGTTGGATATAGTGCCCTCAAAGTCAATTATTGGATCGCAGGTACGTGATTGCAATGATTGAGGGAGGACCTATACCGATAAGACAGTCTTGCTCGAGATGATAGTGTGCTATCTGGTTTGTCTTTATCATCGTGTACATGCTTTAGTTCACTATTGCATGTTGATAGAGCCCATAGGATTCTTTCTTGACTGCCAGCAGTATGATGGCGATCATATACGTGGGAGCTGGGGTCTATAAGCATATCCTTAAAGTGTCCCTAGTCATGGGAGTTTCGAGACAGGGCATCGATACTCCAGAGTAGACTAGTGTATACAGTCGAGACCCCGACGAAGGGAGGTGGCTGGTCTCACAAGCCATTGGTGTCAGTTGGTTCACCTAAGATGTATGCAGGTGCTCATTGGGTTATGAGTACACCGGACAGGACTCGCCGGGAACATGCTAGTTGGTATTATACATATCGTCAGATAGCAGTTCCCAAGTGACATGTGTACAGGTTAGTCTGTCGACCTGAGATCGTCATTTGTCTCGTGTGAGTTCCCACTGTGCTTTGATTACTACCCTGCCACGGCTCAAAGAAGTCGTGCAAACAGGTTTTAGTTGGGTACAGTCCCGAGCCACATGGAGGCAGTGAGCGGATCGTCAGGGATTCGTCTCTCCCGGTATTGGGGGTGAGATCGCGCTGTGTTTAGGAGAGCCATTACACGAAATCCCTGGCCAGGGTAATCGAGATTTACTGGTAGGTATTCCAGTAGTATCTCAGGGTGTTTTGGGCTACTCTCCGACACGACTTATACAGCTATTGGGGGTCTGACGTTTACCAGCCCCCTAGGCCCTATATGCGATACTCATAGACGAACAGACCGAACTGTACGGATATTGTCACTGCCAGGCTCAGTAGGGTTTTGGATGAGTTCGCTCGTCAGCTTCCCTTCCGATCAATTCATGGGCAACAGTTACGTACAGCTAGTACCTCTGACGTGCTAGTGGTTATACCCAGTGCCAGTGTATTGATGAGTCATTAGAGTCCCCCACAGACAGTTTCCCAAGTTCGGGAGAAACGTTGTAGAGACCGTATGGATATATGGCGGGTTTCGATCATATCCGTGCACTTGTGCACTTATGCACGGACCATGATCGGACGGATAATACTAGCGGGCTTTGGTTTAAGTCAGATGCTAGTATTATAGTGTAGGAATATTTTTGGTCTCATTGCATTTGTATTCGGTCGGAATACAAATGCGGGTATGTATTTACAGTTGAGGGGTAATCCCGTAATTCGTTACGGGATTACTTTCGGAGTTGCCAGTTTCTTTTTCCGTCTTTAACATCTTGTTTCTTGTGGGCTTTGATCTTGACTTTGTCAATACTTTGTCATCCCAGCACTGTTGTATTCTTAAAGTGAATGGGGCTTTTGGTGACTCACCTAGTGCATTAAATGGGGATGGTTGGCATGGGCTGTTCAAGCGAGTGGGCAGCTTGGCTTGGGGGTTCCTTGCAATTTCGCATATTTTAATATGCAGGGGCCTTTCTGTGGTGGGAGATTATGGTTGTGGTTTGATTTGGTTCAGGGGTATTTTAAATTTCCAACACCCACCACTTAATATCCCACCACTTAATATGACCACTAGACACTCACATGATAATGAAGAGTGAAGAATTTTTGGAATCCCCAGTGAGCTAAAAATTGGAGAGCCCATCATTTCCAGAGGAGGCTTTTTGCCTTGGCCGAGCACACATTTTGTGAGAGCTTGATTTTTCCTCCAAGCCAAAATCCTTTGCTAAATTCATTTCATTCCTTGGCAACTCCAATTTACTTCCATCCAATCGCTTGGGTGTCTTGAGACAAAAGATCCTACACTCTCTTTACTTCAATCTTGAACATGTCGGCTAGAAAACTTCATGTCCGAGTTCCCTCGGTCTTGAGACGGGAGCCCGTGTAAAAATTCATCGACATGGAGCCACTTCTACGAGCGAACTTCGTCGGCAAAGCAGCGAGGAGCTTGGTGTAGAGATTGAAGACCGAAGGACATGGATCGATCGGTATAATCTTTCCAAACTTTTTTTACATTTTGCTGGTTTACGGTTAATGGAACGATCCGGGTATTTGGATTGCGGTGACGCCGGTTTCGTCAAAAAGTTTTTGTTCCGCATTTGGCCTCGTTTAGACGGCCGGGGCGCCGCCGCATCCCAACATGGTATCAGTGCCACCCATTAACCGTATACTAGCTTGTTCTAACATGTTTAAAAGCTCGATCGAACAAAATTTCCAAAACTGCATTTTCAAGTTCAAAGTTTCTGTCGAATTTTTTTTGTGGTCTAAAAATTTTTTTGGGTGTTTCAGAAAATCAGGCAGGCTTTTATAAGACAACTGTAAAATTTTGGTAGCATGATCCCTCTGTAGCGCCGCGGAACCGCGGCCGTACCCACGTTTTGGCCGCGGTTCCGCCGCAGTGTTGATTTTTCAGTGCACTAAATTTTTGCTTTGGGTCTTTAACTTGGAATTAGGGTTTCTGGAATATTTTGTTTGGATCCAGATTTTATTTTGAGTACTGGATTTGTACTTGGGGCCCACTTCGGGAATTTTTGTCGATCGAAATTTTAAATACGTTATTTAACAATGTTTACATTACTATCTGTGACCGTGAATGTCATTCGAGCGGTAAATCTTGTCTAATCGCTATAGTCCCTTTAGACGGATTTGCGAACGTGACATTCACGTTGATGTTCTGTGTTGTGCTGTGATGTTGCGGATTTGTCGTAGTGGATAACTCCTGTGCAATAGTAGTGCAGTTTGGATTTATTGGTACATTTGTTATTGCGGGGAGAACGTCCGACATATGGACAGTCGTCACTGCCTATTTGTATATTATTCTTTTGGGGCACGACCGGGATGAGGTCGGTGTACCCGTTGTATATATTTTCTTTTCCGTACTAGGATTACCCCGCGGTGGGGTGTACGGATAGCCGGGTTCTAGAGGGCAACGGGCCCGCATCTCATGGCGTTGAGACGGAGGGGGCTTCACTCTAGAATTGGCGGGCTATTCGCCGCACTCGTAGGGGGTACAGGTTGACCCAAGGAGGGTGCTCAAGTTACTGGATTCCGTGAAGTGCTGGGTGGTCCATTCACTTTGCTGAAAGGGGCTGCCTCGCTTCTGGTTTTGGCGGGTAACTTGTCGTGCTCGTAGGGGTCTAGGATTTCATTGCACAGGCTATCCACACGACCAGGGGAACGTCGGGTTTCAGGGATCCCAGATTATCAGTATTGTTCTGTGATGCCTATTACTTTTCTGTGATGTTGCATTTATCACGCCTAGAGCGATTATTATATATTGATATATATACTAGTAGATGTTGTATATCTTTTGCACCCGCGCTAGTCCAGTCCCCGCTCTGTCGTTAGTTAAGTAATCTAACGGGTGATGACGGGACCCAGTGGCGAATGCGGATGGCATATACGTACATCATTTTTTCGCTCTTTTCTGGTGTGATCAATTGATGGGACTGCGTTGATTTTTATCAATGCAAGGAAAACAAACCTATATTTGATGTTGTTGGAACCATTTTTTCAAAAGCTGTTATTACAAGGGCGTTCTCTTTTATTTTGCACAGTGGTATTCGGTTATGAATATCCAGCACCTCATTCGACGAGGCAAGGGCCAAGATCTCTTCATCGGGAGTGACCCCTTGGACAGAGGTTTTGTTGGAGATAGTGCCCTCAGAGTCAATTATTAGGTCACAGGTACGTGATTGTAATGATTGAGGGAGGACCTATCCCGGTAGGACAGTCTTACTCGAGATGATAGTATGCTATCTGGTTTACCTTTATCATCGTGTACTGCTTTAGGTGACCTGACACGTCGCTATTACACGTTGATAGAGCCCCTAGGATTCTTGCTTGACCACCAGCAGTATGAGGGCGATCATATAAGTGGGAGCTGGGGGTCTATAAGCTTATCCTTAAAAGGTCCCTAGTCGTGGGAGTTTCGAGACTGGGCATCGATACTCCATTAGTAGACTAGTGTATACAGTCGAGACCCCGACGAGGGGCGGTGGCCGGTCTCACAAGCCACTGGTGTCAGTTGGATCACCTAAGATGTATACAGGTGCTCATTGGGTTATGAGTACACCGGACAGGACTCGCCGGGAACATGCTAGTTGGTCATATACCAGACGTCAGATGGCAGTTCCCTGGTGACATGTGTGCAGGTTAGTTCATCGACCTGGGGATCGTCATTTGTCTCGTGTGAGTTCCCACTGTACTTTGATTACTACCCTACCACGGCTCAAAGGAGTCGTGCAAACAGGTTTTAGTTGGGTACAGTCCCGAGCCACATGGAGGCAGTGAGCGTATCTT
Organism: Agapanthus africanus; assembly: GCA_030015575.1. Lineage (NCBI taxonomy): Eukaryota > Viridiplantae > Streptophyta > Magnoliopsida > Asparagales > Amaryllidaceae > Agapanthus > Agapanthus africanus. Next base: position 752,472,720 of record JASDDO010000019.1, read on the forward strand.
CAGGGGTTCGTCTCTCCCGGTATTGGGGGTGAGGTCGTGCTGTGTCTAGGAGAGCCATTACACAAAGTCCTTGGCCAAGGCAAGGAGATTTACTGGTAGGTATTCCAGTAGTATCTCAGGGTGTTCTGGGCTACACTCCGACACGACTTGTACCGCTTTTGGGGGTCTGACTTTTACCAACCCCCTAGGCCCGCCATGCGATACTCATAGACGAACGGACCGGACTGCACGGATATTGTCACTGACAGGCTCAGTAGGGTGTCAGGATGAGTTCGCTCATCGACGTCCTTTTTAGTCAATACCTGGTAGCCCGTTACGTATTGGCTTATACCTCTGACGTGCTAGTTGTTAAATCCACAACCGAGGTGTTGACGAGTCTTTAGAGTCCCCCACATTTCAGTTACTCAGCTTTCGGGCGAAAGGTTGTAGAGGCCGTATGGAGATATGGCAAGGTCCGATCAGATACGTGCGGTATTGCACGGATCAGGATCGAACGGATATTACTGGCCGGCTTTGGTATAAGCCGGATCCTAGTATAGTACAGTGTAGAGTTTGTCTCATTGCATTTGTATTTCGGTCGAAATACAGATGCGGGTGTGTATGCACAGTATCGGGGTTTTCCTGTAATTTATTACGGGACCTGTTTTCTGGAGTTGCCAGTTTGCTTTTAGTTTCGGCCGATTTCCTTTGTTCCGTTCATTGGCCGAAGTTTGGTGGAGGAGGGCTTATTTGCATTGTTGCAAATAAGCATTTGTGGAGGGGGTCTTTGCATATTATCATGTCATGATTATAGCACCATCCATTGACTTGCTTGACTTCATACTTCATGATGGATTGACTTTGGATATCATCATGGTTGATGAGTGATAGAAGAGTGTGGTTTTCACCTTGCTATCATTGGTTCACATGATTGTCTTTTCCTCTCTCTTGCATGATAGAGTTTCCCCCCCATTCTTTTAGCTCACACTCTCATTCTCTCTTCTTCTTCCACCATATAGTGGCCGGCCTCATAGAGGAGGAAGGGGCTGTCCAAAAATTGAGGTGGGGAAATGTTGTTCATTTCATGCACCAAAATTCTCCAAGCTCCTCCATATACTTCTTGTCTTCATCCCTCCACCAAAAGGCAATTCCGATAACCCCAAATGAGACACAAGCCTCTACATTATATTCTACAGCATATCTTGGGCACGTCGAGTAGCCGGCTTCGTGCCCGAGTTGCCTCGGCATTGAGGTGGGAGCCCGTAAACAAAGTAGGCGATGTGGTGCACTTCCGGCGACGAGGAGGAGACGGGACTTTTCCGCAGGAGATCGGGACCATGACGAGAAGACCGGAGGACTTGGATCGTCGGTATATCTCTAACCCATCTTCTAGTTAGCTTAGACTTGTTAATGGTTACGATCCGGGTGTTTAGTGCGCGGTGGTGTCGGTTTGCTAAGTCCGCAAAATTTAAAGTTATTCACCGCTTCCGCATTCCGGCGTCGGATTGACGGCCGGGGCGCCGCCGTGCACTTACAGTGGTATCAGAGCCTCGCCATTAACTTAGTCTAGCTTTGTGTAATGTGTTTTTTAGTTCCAATCGATCGAAATGTCCAAAAACCCGTATTTGCCCACATCAGTTTTCTGTTGGAAATTTTTGGTGTCAAAAAATTTTTCAGGTTGTAAAATATTGATGTACTGGAAAATCTAAGAGCTCTGTAAAAATTCGACGAAGTAACTCCACAGTGGGAGCGCGGAACCGCCGCGAAAACCCCCTTACCGCCGCCCTTCCGCCGCACACTGTGGAGATCACTTCACCAATTTTTTACAGAGGCCTTCTGGGCTTAAAATATGGGTTTTGGAATATTAAAATTGGGCCCAGGATTTCTGTGAGTGCTACAGTTTTGATTGGGGGCCCACTTGTTAATTTTTGATCGATCGGATATTTTAAACACATTTTTCACAGTATTTACATTATATCTGCGACCGTGAATGTCACTTGATCGGTAAATCCGGTCTAACTGCTATAGCCCGGTTAGACGGATTTGCGAACGTGACTTTCACGTTGATGTTTTGTTTTTGCTGTGATGTTGCGGATCGGTCGTGGGGGATAGCCTGGATGCAATGCTAGTACAGTTTTGTTGTATTATGTACATTTGATATTGCGGGGCGAGCGTCCGACATGTGGACTGCCGTCACTGCCTGTTTGTATTATTATTTTGGGGCACGACCTGGTTGCGGTCGATGTACCCGTTGTATGTATATTTTACTTTCTGTACTAGGATTGCCCCGCGGAGGGGTGCACGGATAGCCGGGTTCTGGAGGGCAACAAGCCCGCATCTCATGGCATTGAGATGGAGGGGGCTTCACTCTAGGATTGGCGGGCTATTCGCCGCACTCGTAGGGGGTACAGGTTGACCCAGGAGGGGTGCCCAAGTTACCGGATTCCGTGAAGTGCTGGGTGGTCCATTCACGTTGCTGAAGGGGGCTGCCTCGCTTCAGGTTTTGGCGGGTAACTTGCCGCGCCCGTAGGGGTCTAGGTTTTCATTGCACAGGCTATCCACACGACCAGGGGAACGTCGGGTTTCAGCAGTGGCTCTGTGAAACCCGGGGATCCCAGATATCTGTATTGTTCTGTGATGCTGTTCATTCTCTGTGATGTTGCATTTTATTCACGCCTTGAGCGAATATAATATATTGGTATATATATTAGTAGATGTTGTATATGTTTTGCATCCGCGCTAGTCCAGTCCCCGCTCTGTCGTTAGTTAGCTAACCTAACGGGTAATGACGGGACCCAGTGGCGAATGCGGATGGCATATACGTACATCAGTATATTTTCGTTCTTTTTGGTGTGATCAATTGATGGGGCTGCATTGATTCGGATCAATGCAAGTTAAAACAAACCTAATCTGATGTTGTTGGAACACTTTTCAAAAAGCTGTTATTGCAAGGACGTTTACTTTTGTTTTGCATCGTGGTATTCATTGGAATATCCTGCTCCTCAGTCGACGAGGCAAGGGCCGAGATCCCTTCACCGGGAGTGACCCCTTGGACAGAAGTTTGCGTCAGGGCATTAACTTCACTATAGCCGATTACTTTTGCTTTGCATCGCGGTATTCATTTGGAATATCCTGCACCCCATTCTACGGGGAAAGAGCCGAGATCCCTTCACCGGGAGTGACCTCTTTAGCAACGGTTTTCGTCACTATATTTTCAAAAAGCTATCCGTTCCTTCAACGATATCAAGTTCATTACGTTAAAGGTTTTCGCCAGAAACCATTCGTAGCCCTCCGTCGTTTCATATGGGTAGTCAATAGTATTCAAGCTGTGTTTGTTGGCCAAAGTCAAGGCACAGTGTGTGGTAGCTGTTGGTTATTCATATGCAGCATAGATAGATGCGTTGGTTTGGAACAGTCGTATAGCCTTGTTGGCCAAAGTCAAGGGCTTGTGCGGGTGGATTCGAATCAACCTGGAGAATGACGGGTAGAACTTGACATGTGACTTATGATTTGTTGGCCAAAGTCAAGGTCATAAGAGCATGGGGCAGAAATCACATCGGGAGTTTCAAAAGAACTGAAACTTGCCAGATATGCGCATACCTTCTGGAGTGTGATGACGTGAGCGGATTCCGTCACGTTGTCATGCGATGAGAGTTGGATCCCGATTCCCACTGATGAGTTAGTTTACTCCTCGGGTGACCCCGACTAATTCTTCTTTCAGGTTTGGAGGAGAATTTGAGGTACAGTGGGAGGATTCCAGATTAGATAAATTGGTAACCATTCTGATCTAGGTTAGAGTGCACGCTGAGTGTTTCTTTTCTCTCTCTCTTTGGCAGCGACCATTGACCCGACCCTAAGACTATGACTCAGTGACCAAGTTGACCGAACCTTCTTAAACACTGGCTTTTGGATTGTCAGAGTTGCATACCTCATTGCCACTCCTACTTTTACCCTTTTCTCCAGGACACCCCGTATTACTACGAACGTCCACTTCCATTGGACAAAACCATCGTATGGTTATATACGAACTCGAAGGGATTTATTCGAGGATGGTTTCCGGTTCTGGAGAAAACGGATAGGACTATTCAGTTGTCTTTTCCTTTTACCTTCTCTCAGGTTGCGAGTACTCCTTGGTTTAGGAGAGAGTACACCTATTACGCAAATTGGATTGTCTTCTTCCAAAACCTTAGGCTGGTGCCGACCGGTAGGGAATGAAGAAAACCAATTAGCATAACGATGGTGTGCAGAAGGTATTAAGTTCAGACAAAGCAAGGGATTAGTAAGAGGGCAAAGTAAATTGCAACAGATATTCACGACCAAACCAAATATTTCGTTACCACTCCCACATCACCTTTGTATTTCTCCAGGACACTCCGTATCACTACGAAGATCCACAGTTTATTTGGATACTCCATCGTATGGTTATATACGAACTCGAATGGAACTTGTTCCAGTTCGGGGATGGATTCTGGTTCAGGAGAAATAGGAATAAGGTTTATTCGGTTGTCTTTTATCTTCACCCTCTCTCATTGCGAGTGTTCCTAGGATTGGGACAGTACACCCATTATGCTTATTGGATAGTCTTCTTCCAAACCATAGGCTGGTGCCGAACGGTAGGGAAGGAAGAAAACCATTTGGCCTAAAAGGGTGTGCAGAAGGTAAAGACTAAAGACATATGAAGGGATTTGGAGAGGTGGCAAAGAACTATACGGTTACAGTCGTGAATCTGGAAGAGGCATTACTAGGAATACCAGAATACCCCATCGGAACATTTCAATGTTTCAGTTTCACTGTGTAATGTTAAAGGAAAACTGATTTCCCGATTAGATACTTACTCCAGGGTATGTATTTACCAGGTACGATTCTCACATCTGTATGGTTTTACAGATGATGAGTGGGAGTAAGTTATTGGGAATTGGGTGATCATCCTCATTATATCGGGATTCGTTGTAATCAGTGATATTTGAGGAAATCACCTGAGCTGTTTGCCGGTCGGCAAATATTTGGTTTTGAATATCCGCTGTTATGCACCAATTTCAAATTGATATATCTGTACGTCTATTTTCATAGAGTGAGATATACCTTTCTGAAATTATGTCTACGACATTTACCTATATCAGTGGATGGTTAGGTAAGGAGCATTAAACATCGGTGTAATTCTTCTTAACCATAAGTACAGTTTTCAACCTACGACACGCAGTGAATGAGTTATCAGACTCAAAGGGACTTATACAGAGTATTGTATGTTGTCCAGGGTCCATCAGGACAGAGGGGTTGGTCCTCACACTACATTCAGTTTACTTATGACTTCTCTAGTTTTTAGACAAGTGTTTCGTGGAAACACAGGGTCCGAATTTGGAGAAGTTATTGGTATTTGAATAGAGTAGAGAACCAGGTATAGCAAGTATCGGGATTCTTCAAAGAGATCGAAGATGTAGATACTTGTGTATGGATCTTGCTTCTCTTTCAGGTTACTCATAATTGGAAGTATTCCTAAGTTGAGTAACGCTGATCGGCCTCCTTCCATTTAGTTGACATGCGCTGGGGACAGCTGCATGATTTGAATCTGGTTCAATTAAATCAGTGCCTCTGTTTCTATATTGGATATAGAACAGTTCATATCTTAACGATGTTAAGGTACGGGGAGTTGTCCGGTTTATGATTAAAACCAGACACTGGACAACTCAAGGCACGTTTCTGTAATGGCTGTTTGTGGGTTGACCCAGGCTATGACGAGGGTTGACTTTCTACCATCTGGATGAACAATAGCGATATTGTTCTAGACTCGCCACAGTTTTATTAAAAATGGATTTTTTCAGAAAACAGTAGTGGGAGTATGGTAGAACTGGAAGTAATTCCAGAACCACAAACGATTACTGAAGATTTGATAAGGAACCTAAAGATTCAATCTGGATTGACATTCCATCGGCCACTCCGCAGATAAGGTGGGTAACTTCAGGCACCCGAGAGGCACTACGGTAGCCTCAAGGACGGTGACAGGGAAGTTCTTGTTTACCCACAATTGCCATTGCTGTTGTTCCAGGTTACGAGACCCGGCGGGAGGATGAGTATAACGTCGTTCTAAACCAGTTTTAGAAGTGTACGTCTATATGACTCTGCCAGAGGGTTGTCGTAGTCAGTGGGAGCAGCGGAAGCATTGGTGGACAGGTTGCTTATGTCTATTTATAGACTAGAGCAGATGTAGCGGAGATAGATCATCTATTTCTGACGTGACAGTCATGGGTTTGACTTCATCAGAATAGGGGATGGATCAGTTGAGAAGGTAGTAGGGTGTGATATCCTGGTATTTGGATGATATACACAGAGTAGGAAAAGAAACTCCTACACTACGATCGGTTATACTTTGGTCGTCACACAGTTGTTTCTCCACAAAGGAAATGGATTTTATATCAGACATACTGGTTACTAGATCTATGGTTTTAGATCTAGATTTGGGTGGTTTCCCAATCAGGGTACTTGACAGCATTCTAAGAGTATTTAGGATGGACGACTCCTGGCACGGTAGTGTACCTGCAGGTAATGGAGTCACCCTCTCCAAAGGTGTCTTACAGACTAAAGGGGAGAGGGACGGGCATGATTGGCAGATCACTTGCTTAGGCAATTGAGTCAATCATGAGATGTCAAGTACCACACCAGATATTGTTCTTGCACTAGATGCAATAAGTTGACATTAATCCAATCCTGGAGAAACAGTTGGAAGCAGTTTTAGAACATAAGTGGATGTTCTAGGGAGATGATAACGACAGCCTCATTCAGGAGACAGTTATCATTCCAGGCTTCCAAGGTGACATGGACGACAAGGAGGTTGTCAGAGTTATAGTTTTCCTTCTGCTGAGGGGCAGTATTTTGGACAGGTGGTCCAAGGCAATACTGAGGGAGGCATGGCGCGCAGGATACTGATTAAGTTCAGTTGACGATACAGTCTAAGAAGTTTGGATTTGGAGTTCATTTATGAGCTAGGTCCCATCAGACATCCAGACATATTCTGAGACAGGTATTGCTCTTTTCGGGAGATGGCTTTCTCCGCGAACTTGAGATATAGAGAGACATAGAAAGAAACAACTAAGCGGATCCACTCACTGAGGCTATTCCTCGAACGCAATAGTTCCGCAAACGAGCTTTGTGAGACTGCCTAGTAGAGGAGTTGGATGTTCGGTATCACACGGGCTGTGAGTATGCGACATCGCAATAATTAGCCTTGAGTGCTAGTGGGAGATTGTTGGAGATAGTGCCCTCAGAGTCAATTATTAGGTCACAGGTACGTGATTGTAATGATTGAGGGAGGACCTATCCCGGTAGGACAGTCTTACTCGAGATGATAGTATGCTATCTGGTTTACCTTTATCATCGTGTACTGCTTTAGGTGACCTGACACGTCGCTATTACACGTTGATAGAGCCCCTAGGATTCTTGCTTGACCACCAGCAGTATGAGGGCGATCATATAAGTGGGAGCTGGGGGTCTATAAGCTTATCCTTAAAAGGTCCCTAGTCGTGGGAGTTTCGAGACTGGGCATCGATACTCCATTAGTAGACTAGTGTATACAGTCGAGACCCCGACGAGGGGCGGTGGCCGGTCTCACAAGCCACTGGTGTCAGTTGGATCACCTAAGATGTATACAGGTGCTCATTGGGTTATGAGTACACCGGACAGGACTCGCCGGGAACATGCTAGTTGGTCATATACCAGACGTCAGATGGCAGTTCCCTGGTGACATGTGTGCAGGTTAGTTCATCGACCTGGGGATCGTCATTTGTCTCGTGTGAGTTCCCACTGTACTTTGATTACTACCCTACCACGGCTCAAAGGAGTCGTGCAAACAGGTTTTAGTTGGGTACAGTCCCGAGCCACATGGAGGCAGTGAGCGTATCTTCAGGGGTTCGTCTCTCCCGGTATTGGGAGTGAGGTCGTGCTGTGTCTAGGAGAGCCATTACACAAAGTCCTTGGCCAAGGCAAGGAGATTTACTGGTAGGTATTCCAGTAGTATCTCAGGGTGTTCTGGGCTACACTCCGACACGACTTGTACCGCTTTTGGGGGTCTGACTTTTACCAACCCCCTAGGCCCGCCATGCGATACTCATAGACGAACGGACCGGACTGCACGGATATTGTCACTGACAGGCTCAGTAGGGTGTCAGGATGAGTTCGCTCATCGACGTCCTTTTTAGTCAATACCTGGTAGCCCGTTACGTATTGGCTTATACCTCTGACGTGCTAGTGGTTAAATCCACAACCGAGGTGTTGACGAGTCTTTAGAGTCCCCCACATTTCAGTTACTCAGCTTTCGGGCGAAAGGTTGTAGAGGCCGTATGGAGATATGGCAAGGTCCGATCAGATACGTGCGGTATTGCACGGATCAGGATCGAACGGATATTACTGGCCGGCTTTGGTATAAGCCGGATCCTAGTATAGTACAGTGTAGAGTTTGTCTCATTGCATTTGTATTTCGGTCGAAATACAGATGCGGGTGTGTATGCACAGTATCGGGGTTTTCCTGTAATTTATTACGGGACCTGTTTTCTGGAGTTGCCAGTTTGCTTTTAGTTTCGGCCGATTTCCTTTGTTCCGTTCATTGGCCGAAGTTTGGTGGAGGAGGGCTTATTTGCATTGTTGCAAATAAGCATTTGTGGAGGGGGGTCTTTGCATATTATCATGTCATGATTATAGCACCATCCATTGACTTGCTTGACTTCATACTTCATGATGGATTGACTTTGGATATCATCATGGTTGATGAGTGATAGAAGAGTGTGGTTTTCACCTTGCTATCATTGGTTCACATGATTGTCTTTTCCTCTCTCTTGCATGATAGAGTTTCCCCCCCATTCTTTTAGCTCACACTCTCATTCTCTCTTCTTCTTCCACCATATAGTGGCCGGCCTCATAGAGGAGGAAGGGGCTGTCCAAAAATTGAGGTGGGGAAATGTTGTTCATTTCATGCACCAAAATTCTCCAAGCTCCTCCATATACTTCTTGTCTTCATCCCTCCACCAAAAGGCAATTCCGATAACCCCAAATGAGACACAAGCCTCTACATTATATTCTACAGCATATCTTGGGCACGTCGAGTAGCCGGCTTCGTGCCCGAGTTGCCTCGGCATTGAGGTGGGAGCCCGTAAACAAAGTAGGCGATGTGGTGCACTTCCGGCGACGAAGAGGAGACGGGACTTTTCCGCAGGAGATCGGGACCATGACGAGAAGACCGGAGGACTTGGATCGTCGGTATATCTCTAACCCATCTTCTAGTTAGCTTAGACTTGTTAATGGTTACGATCCGGGTGTTTAGTGCGCGGTGGTGTCGGTTTGCTAAGTCCGCAAAATTTAAAGTTATTCACCGCTTCCGCATTCCGGCGTCGGATTGACGGCCGGGGCGCCGCCGTGCACTTACAGGTTTGCGTCAGGGTAATAACTTGACTATAGTCGATTACTTTTTACTTTGCATCGTGGTATTCAGTTTGGAATATCCTGCACCTCATTCGACGAGGAAAGAGCCGAGATCCCTTCACCGGGAGTGACCTCTTTAGCAAAGGTTTTCGCTACTATATATTTATAAAAAGCTATCCAGTTCCTTCAACGATATCAAGTTCATTACGCTAAAGGTTTTTCGCCAAAAACCAGCCGTAACCCTCCGTCATTTCAGATAAGTAGCAGATAGTATTCGTGCGGTGTTTGTTGGCCAAAGTTAAGGCATCATGTGCGGTAGCTGTGTGTTGCTTGTCCGTTGCATGGATATGCATTGATTTAAAACAGTCGTACCACTTTGTTGGCCAAAGTCAAGGGTGTGTGCGGGTGGGTCTAAATCAATCAGGACAATGACGGGTAGAACTTGACTTGCGGGTTATGATTTGTTGGCCAAAGTCAAGGTCATAAACCTCTTGGGGTAAAATAATATCGGGAGTTTCAAACATATATGAAACTTGCCAGGCATGCGCATACCTTCTGGAGTGTGGTAACTTGAGTGGCTTCCATCAAGTTATCATGCGATGATAGTTGGATCCCGATTCCCACTGATGAGATAGTATACTCCTCGGGTGATTCCGACTAATTCTTCTTTCGGGTTTGGAGGAGAATTTGAGAAAACAGTGGGAGGTTTCCTGATTAGATAAAGTGATTAACCATTCTGATTTAGGTTAGAGTGCACGCAGAGTGTTTCTACTTTTTCTCTCTTTGACTGCGACCATGACCCGACCCTAGACTATAACTCAGTGACCAAGTTAACCGAACTTTCTTAAAACACTGGCTTTTGGATTGTCTGAGTTGCATACATCATTGCCACTCTTTCTTTTACCCTTTGAGTTTCTCCAGAACACCCCGTATTATTACGAACATCCACTTCCATTGGATAAATCCATCGTATGGTTATATACGAACTCGGAGGAACTTCTTCGAGGATGGATTCTGGTTCTGGAGAGATCGAATAGGATAATTCCGTTGTCTTTTCTATTTACCTTCTCTCAGGTTGTGAGGGCTCCTAGGATTAGGAGAGGGTACACCTATTACGCTTATTGGATAGTCTTCTTCCAAACCATAGGCAGGTACCGAATGGTAGGGAATGAAGAAAACCAATTAGCCTAAGTTGGGTGTACAGAAGGTAATAAGTAAAGACAAAATAAAGGAATTAGAAAGAGGGAAAATAAATTGCGACTGTTAACATTCACGACCAAACCACGTATTTCATCGCCACTCCTAATTCATCTTTGTATTTCTCTAGAACACCCTGTATCACTACGAACATCCAATTACATTGGATAAATCCATCGTATGGTTATATAAGAACTCGAAGGAACTTTTTCGAGGATGGATTCTGGTTCAGGAGAAATAGGAATAAGGATTATTCAGTTGTCTTTTATCCTTACCTTCTCTCAAGTGCTCCTAGGATTAGGAGAGTACACCTATTATGCTTATTGGATAGTCTTCTTCCAAAACATAGGCTGGTGCCGAACGGTAGAGAAATAAGAAAACCACTTAGCCTAACGATGGTGTACAGAAGGTAATGAGTAAAGACAAATAAAGGGAATTGGAGAGATGACAAGGAAATATACGATTACAGTCATGAATCTGGATAATGGAAGAAGTATTACTAGGAATACCCGGATACCCTTTCGAAACATATTCATGTTTCAGTTTCACTGTGTATTGTTAATAGAAATCTGATTTCCCAATTAGACCCTTACTCCAGGGTATGTATTTACCAGGTAGGATTCTCACATCTGTATAGTTTTACAGATGATGAGTGGGAGTAAGTTATTAGGAATTAGATGATCATCCTCATTATATCAGAATTCGTTGTAATTGGTGATATTTGAGGAAATCGCCTGGGTACAGTTTTCAACTTACGACGCACAGAATTTGAGTTATTCAACTCAGGGGACTTATAAAAAGTATTGTATATTGTCCAGTGTCCATTAAGACAAAGGGGTTGGTCCTCGTACTATATTTTGTTTACTTATGACTTCTCAAGCTTTAAACAAGTGTTTCGTAGAAATACAATGTCCTATCTTGAGAAATTATAGATACAGGAATAAAGTAGAGAACCATGTGTCGCAAGTATCGGGATTCTTCAAGGTGATCGAAAATGTAGATACTTGTGTATGGTATTCAGTTGATAGTAATGGTTTTGAGAAACTTGTTTCTCTCTCAGGTTACTCATAATTGGATGCACTCCTAAGTTGAGTAATGATGATCGGCCTCTCTCCATTTAGTTAACATGCACTGGAGACAGCTGCATGATTTGAATCTGGTTCTAATTAAATCAGTGCCTCTATTTCTATATTGTATATGGAATGGTTCATATCTTAACGTTGTTAAGGTACGAGGAGTTGTCCGGCTTATGCTTAAAACCAGATTCTGGATAACTCAAGGCACGTTTCTGTAATGGCAATTTGTGGGTTAACCCGGGCTTTGAAGAGGGTTAATTTTCTACCATCTGGAAGATCAATAGTGATATTGTTCTTGACTCGCCACAATTTTATTAAAATGGATTTTTTCAGAAAACAGTAGTGGGAGTATGGTAGAACTGGAAGAGATTCCAGAACCGCAAACGGTTACGGAAAATTTAATAGGACCTAAAGATTCAATCAGGATTGACATTCCATTAGCCACTCCGCATATATGGTGGGTAACCTCAGGCGCTCGAGAGGTACTCCGGCATCCTCAAGGACGGTGACAAGGGGGTTCTTGTTTACCCAGACTTGCAACTACTATTGTTCCAGACTATGAGACCCGGCAGGAGGATGAGTATAGCGTCGTTCTAAACTAGCTTTAGAAGTACACGCATATATTATTCTGCCAGAGGGTTGTTGTAGTCAGTGGGAGCAGCGGAAGCATAGTGGACAAGTTGCTTATGTCTATTTATAGACTAAAGCAGATATAGTGAAGATAGATCATCTATTTTTGATATGATAGTCATGGGCTTTGATTTCATCAGAATAGGAGATGGATCTGTTAAGAAGGTAGTAGGTGTAGGGTGTTTTTCGTCACCCTATTGAGATGGGAATACACGCGCGCTTGTCAGGCATACTACAGATTCCTCTTGCCTAGGGTAGGCCGGGGTTTAATGATTATGGGGATTCGAATCTCCGGCAGCCGCGGACTAAGCTGCCGTTAATTACCCCTCGCCTTTGGGGCGAGGGAACCTCCGATTAACGGGTTAAACTGGTCATGCGAACTCGTTGTGCAGTGTACGTGTGTTTTGTTTTGGAGGGGGGTTTGGATATATCGGGAGCCACGCAGAGTTTTTACGGGGGTCCCGCTATCCGGATAGCGGGCTGGGGGTCAAGAGGGCTAGCAGCCCCCTTGCGGGATGCGAGGCAGCGCCCCATTAGAAATTTTTTTCTAACAGGGACCGTGTCGTGGAGTATGTGTATGTGTACATTTGTATACATATGTATATATATAAAAAAGGGGGGGAAAGACATCCAAATGATGCGTGGGGCCAGCGCCTGGGCGCTGGAGCGCAACGCGCCACGTGTCGGCACGTAGACGCTTTGCGCTCGAGCGCAGAGCGCTGGAGCGCAACGCGCCACGTGTCGGCACGAGGGCGCTCTGCGCTCGAGCGCTGAGCGCTGGAGCGCAAGCGCGCCACGTGTCGGCACGTGGGCGCTCTGCGCTGGAGCGCTGGAGCGCAAGCGCGCCACGTGTCGGCACGTGGGCGCTCTGCGCTCGAGCGCAGTGCGCTGGAGCGCAAGCGCGCCACGTGTCGGCACGTGGGCGCTCTGCGCTTGAGCGCAGGCGCACCAGCGAGGAGAAAAGGGGGTTTTTAGCCCCGGAAATTCTCTAAAGAGAAAATAGGGTGGAGTTAAACTCCTAAGATGCTTTGGGTTAAGGAAATGGGTCCTTCTTCTTCCTTTGCTGGCCGGATCTTGGAGATAAAGAGATGTGAGATTTAAAAAACTTTTCTTTTTGAGATATGATGGCAGATCTGAGTTCCCCTTAATGGCTTTTGTGGTGAAAAACTAATTTGTTTTATAAAAGGAAGAGTAAAACTCTTGATTTAATTCAAGAGAAAAAGGAAGGTTTTGGAACCTTGAAGAAGGAGAAAAGATCTCAGATCTGAAGAAAATTTTGAGAGAGAGAAAAGTTGTTTAAATATTTCATTACCTTTGCCTTTATAGGCTATACACTTTACACATAGCCCATTGGGCTTCACAAAATGGCATTTTGCCTATCTCATGGCTCATGTGCCATTTCTTTTTGCACATAAGCCATAGGCTTTACAAAAATTTGGCTTTATGCCTATTTTTCTTACATTTATCCATAAAATAAAATAAAATAAAATAAATGCAACAAAATTATTTATTACAAAATTTTTATCTTGGCATGGGGGGAGGCCGGCCGCTTCATGTTCGGGCTCGACCCGGGCATGGGCCCACTGGATCTGGGCTTGAGCCCACTTGGCTTGGGGTTAACTTTGATTTTGACTTGGTCAACCGGGGTGTAAATTTTTACCCCAACAAATTGCCCCCCATCAATAAATACACAACACATATGTGTAAGTCGATGTACTACACCCCAATACTTGTGGGGAGGCGGAATTTTCAAAAACGAACTTGTTTAGTGAACAAACATCGACTAACCGCTTGAATCGAAGCTAAACGATAACTAACCAAACATATAGTTGTTCTAAACTACTATGCTTAGGGATTATACCTATCGAACCAAGTCCTTCGTCTTTACGATCTCCTCGTCCTCCTCGGCCTTCTCTTTGTAGTAGACGATCCACCCGAGAGCAAAACTCCAAGCTTAGCCTCTAAACTTGAGGCAACTAACCTTCTTGGATTGCTAATCAAAGAAGATAGATGAGATAGAGTGAGGGTTATGGATTGTTTAGTCTAGCTAATCCTAGTTCTCAACACATGAGAGGTGAGGATTAGGGTTTGAAGAGAGAGAGCTTGAGGAGAGAGAATGTGTAGATGATAATGATAAGAGAATAGTGAGTCAAGAAGATATATATCAAGCATTTCTTTTATGAAGAAAAGAATAAGAAATGAATTTAGCAACCATGCTTGAAAATATCTTGTGATGATTCATTATAATGACAAAAGACTTCTATGAATCATCAAGGTGACTCACTAATCACAATCATTTCATATGCCACCTTAACCTCCTTAGTCACCACCTTCTAGAAGCTTCCCGCATAATTACGAGAACGCCCCTCCTTTCCGCAAAAATACGGAAAAACTTTAGACTGTAAAAATCCAATAACCGGATACCAGTAACTGGCTTAAACCAAAGCCGACTGGTAAAAACTGTCCGAAAGTCGTACGTGCGTAAACACACGTATGCGTCCGAACCCTTGTCGTAAAACCATACGACATCTATATCGTTTCGCCTGGAATAGGAAACTCTCTGTGTGGGACTCTAGAGACTCGACTACTACACTGGCAGTGGGTTTAACCACAGACCGCAAGCGGCACTAGCTGTACGTAACGGTCCCCAGGTAGTTGTCGATAAGAAGGCCGATGAGGAAACCCATCCGAACTCCTACTGAGTCTGATGTGACAATCTCCATACAGTCCGGTCCGTTCGTCCAAGACTATCGCATATCAGGCCTAGGAGGGCGGCAAGCGTCAGTCCCCTAATAGCGGTATAAGTCGTGTCGAAGCGAAGCCCATTACACCCTGAGAAACTACTGGAACCTACCAGCAAATCTCGCTTGCCCTGGCCAGGGACTTTGCGTAATGGCTCTCTGACACAGCGCGATATCTACTCCCAATACCGGGAGGGACGAATCCTGTCTAACCGCCACTGCCTCCAAGTGCTCGGGACTGCACCCAACTGCTACCTGTTTGCACGACATATTTGAGCCGTGGTAGGGTAGCAATCTAAGAACAGTGGGACACACTCGAGGCGAAGTAGCAGTGTCAAGTCTGCGGACTATGCTGTACTCATGTCACCTGGGAACTGTTTACTGACGACTGGTATAAAACCAACCAACAGTTCCCTGTGAGTCCTGTCCGGTGTACCTGTAACCTAATGAGCACCTGCATACTATCTCCAGTACGACGTACTGACGGCTGTGGGACAGACCATCTCCCCAACTGGGATGAGAAGCGTACACACTAGTCTACTCCGGAGTATCGATGCTCTGTCTCGATAATCCAACGACCAGGGACCTGAATAAGGATGTGCTTGTAGACTACCCAGCCCCCACTAGTGTGACTGCCATCACAACGCTGGTAGACAAGCAAGATCCTAAGAGCTCTATCAATACGTACACTCACATATTAAGATAGAAAAACCAAGTAGCATACTACCATGTTTAGCAAGACTGTTATATACATGTGAATATCCCAAGCTTCCATTAAGTAATATACAAGCTAGTATGATACAGTAATGGCCTTCTAGGGCATAAACACTAACAATATGTGGGTCGTGTGCATGAAATTGATGGATCTTCTTTTACTTGGAGGCAACCTGATTTGGTTCCCGCTTTTTGGGAAACTGGCACTGCCCTTTTTACGACATGGACGGTCGTTGCTGCCCTTTTTGCGACTTGGACGGTCGGTGCTGCCCTTTTTGCGACTTGGACGGTCGGTGCTGCCCTTTTTGCGACTTGGACGGTCGTTGCTGCCATTTTAGCGACGTGGACGGTCGGTGCTGCCATTTTAGCGACGTGGACGGTCGGTGCTGCCATTTTTGCGACTTGGACGGTCGGTGCCGCCATTTTAGCGACTTGGACGGTCAGTACTGCCCTTTTTGCGACTTGGACGGTCGGTGCTGCCATTTTAGCGACTTGGACGGTCGGTTCTGCCCTTTTTGCGACGTGGACGGTCGGTGCTGCCATTTTAGCGACTTGGACGGTCGGTTCTGCCCTTTTTGCGACGTGGACGGTCGGTGCTGCCATTTTAGCGACTTGGACGGTCGGTTCTGCCCTTTTTGCGACGTGGACGGTCGGTGCTGCCATTTTAGCGACTTGGACGGTCGGTTCTGCCCTTTTTGCGACGTGGACGGTCGGTGCTTCCATTTTAGCGACGTGGACGGTCGATGCTGCCCTTTTAGCGACGTGGACGGTCGGTTCTTGATTTGACTTGCTCTGCTTCTTGCAGTGTCAGGGGTAGACTTGACTTGCTCCGCTTCTTGCGGTGTCGAGATTGGATTCTGACTTGCTCCGCTTTCTGCGGTGTCGGAGTGGAAGTTGACTTGTTGATTTTGATTTGGGTTGACATCAGCATCGCTATACTGGAATATGGTATCAGGAGCGAATCATCATCTGTCATTGAGAGGATTTTCGGATTTTGGTTTTTGCTTGGCATCTGCATTGCTGCACTGGAACAATGCCAGGAGCAACTCATCATTTGCCCCTGGAGGATTTTGGAATTGTTTTTTTTTTTTGTGGGACTTTGAATGTGGTCTCACCGGTAGGACTTGGGAGAGGTTTGGATTGTTTTACGCCCGTGGATTGTATACGGTTTTGCAGGATGTATGATCCAGACCGTAGGGCCGGAAAAATTTCGGGACTTTGTCGGCGTCTGCATCGCTGCACTGGAATATGGTACCAGGAGCGACTCATCATTCGCCGTTGGGGTATGGGATTTGGAATTTGGTTAGCGTCTGCATCGCTGCACTGGAATATGGTACCAGGAGCGACTCATCATTCGCCATTTGGGGATTGGGGAGCGATGGCTTAGGAGACAGGTTTAGATCCCTATCACCTAAGGCTTTTCAATTTCATGGACCGTGAGGGTCCCATAAAAGCATTTTCTCCCTACGAGTCGTAAGGATCCCGCAGGTGTATTTTCTCCTTAGGACTCGTGAGGACTCCTAAGTGTGTTTTTCCTTTATGAGTCGTAAGGATCCCACAAAGGTTTGTTCTCCTCATATATCGTGAGGACACATGAGTGGGTCTTATCAATGGAGCATCATTCCCAAAGCGGAGACCAGCCGCGTAACTGGTGATTACAGTGGGGCATGGGTATGATGAGAATTATTTGAGCCCGTGGATTGTATACGATGGTCAACTTGGGGGCCCACCGTAGGGCCGGGAGAATTTTGAGAAATTGGATTTTGGTTGGCGTCTGCATCGCTGCACTGGAATGTGGTACCAAGAGCGACTCATCATTCGCCGTTTGGGGACTTGGAATTTGGATCTTGTTTGGCATCAGCATTGCTGCACTGGAATAATGCCAGGAGCAACTCATCATTTGCCTTGGAAGGACTTGGGATTTGGGTTTTTGGTCGGCATCAGCACCGCTAACACTGAAGCGAAATGCCAGGAGCGACTCATCATTTGCCGTTGCCCGTTAAGGAACGATGGCTTAGGAGACAGGTTTGGGTCCCTATCACCTAAGGCTTTTCAATTTTTATGGGCCGTGAGGGTCCCATAAAAGCATTTTCTCCCTGCGAGTCGTAAGGATCCCGCAGGTGTATTTTCTCCTTAGGAATCGTGAGGATTCCTAAGTGTGTTGCTCCTTTGTGAGTCGTAAGGATCTCACGCAGGGTTATCTTGCGTGAGATCCTTACGACTCACAAGCCCAATTCACCTTTCTTGAAAGCGCGGAGATGGGTTATCTTGTCATAAGCCCGTGACATTTGGGCTCGATATAGCTCCAGATTTTGCTGCACCGCGAGCCTCTTTTCTTCGAGGACATCGAGCTCTTCAAGCCGAAGGAGAACGTTTTCCTCCTCCGTCAACTCGTGTTGAATGGCCATTCTTAAGCTTGGAACTTCGACTTCGAGGGGGAGGACCGCCTCCACTCCGAAGAGCAATGAGTATGGAGTGGACTGTGTTGGAGTACGGTGCGTGGTACGATATGCCCACAACGCCTCGTAAAGTTTGAGATTCCAGTCTCTCTTGTTGGCTGAAGCATTTTTCCTCAGGAGCTTGCATAGAGTCTTATTGAAGGCTTCGGCTAGCCCATTGGCTCTTGGATTATAGATGGAGGAATATCTCCAGTCTATCTTGTGCTGAGTAGCGAACCTTGAGACATTGAAGCTCTTGAAAGAAGGCCCGTTGTCAGAAATGATTCTTCTTGGTGTACCAAAGCGGTATAGAATATTATGCTGGAAGAATGTCAGAATATCTTTTGTCTTGACTTCTTTTAGTGGGACAGCTTCAGCCCATCTGGAGAAGTAGTCTGTCGCGGCCAATATGAACCGGTGGCCTTTGGATGATGGAGGATCAATTGGGCCAACAATGTCGGTGCCCCAGACTTCAAAAGGCCACGACGCCACCGTTGGATGCAACGGATTGGGATGCTTGTGAATGAAATCACCATGGATTTGGCAGATCTGACATTTCTTTGCATGCTCTCCGCGATCCCGTATCATGGTGGGCCAGTAATACCCAAGCCGTTTGATTTGAAGTCGCATCTTGGGGCCAGATTGGTGAGCACCGCAAACGCCCGAATGAACATCTTTCATGACCTTTTGGGCTTCGGCCAATGACAGACACCTGAGCCAGAGTTGGTCATATGACCTGCGGTATAACGTGTTATTTACAAACACGTATCGGAGAGCTCTTTTCTTCAGCTGAATCCTCGCAGATTTTTCTTCGGGCAGCTTGTCGTATCGGAAGTACTCTATGAAGGGTTCTCTCCAATCGGGCTCGTCTTGGATGATCGAAGCTTCTTCGGCAGGACTGCTCTTCTGTTCCACGCTTTCCTCTTCCCGTAGAGAGAATGGGGGTAGAATTTGTCGGCTCCTAACTGTGATCAGAATTTCGTCCATGTCAGGATCAGCCAGCTCCTTGGCTAGGCGAGCGAGTATGTCGGCTTTTCCGTTAAACGCTCTGGGGATTCTCATTAGTTCAATGTGAGTGAACCGTTTCATGAGTTCCACCGCTCGGCCTCTGTACCGAGCTAACTCGGGTTTGTATATCTTATAGTCGCCGCTTACTTGGTTGACAACAAGCTGGGAGTCACCGTAAACCCGTAGCCGAAGAATTTCCATTTCTATGGCGAGCTCCAAACCAGCTATCAGGGCCTCATACTCAGCTTCATTGTTTGTCCGAGATTCGGTGAGAGCGAAAGAACGCCGTAGGGTTCCCATTGATAGCGTGATGAACACCAATCCTATCCCCGCTTTTACCTCCGGGACGCTTGATTTACTGGAGGTCCTTATCGATGAGGCCCCATCGAAGTAGAGCTCCCAACATGGCTCATCTTCATCGAGGTGCAGCACTTGTTCGTCGGGTAACTCACAATTTAGCGGCGACCCTTCTGGTATGGGATGAGCAGCGAGAAAGTCTGCAAGAGCTTGCCCTTTTACTACTTTCTGAGGGGTATAAACTATGTCAAACTCAAGTAACATGACAGCCCATCTTGCCATTCTGCCGGCTAGGCTCGCTCTGGTCATCAAGTGTTTGAGCGGGTCGACCTTGGAGATCAGCATAACCCGATGAGCAAGCAGATAGTGCCTCAGCTTCTTCACTGCAAATATCAGAGCCAGGCATTGCTTTTCGATTGGGGAATAGTTGTGTTCCTCCCCGACTAGAGTTCGACTAAGGTAGTAGAGGGCATTTTCTTTTCCCTCCTCGTTATTCTGGGCAAGGAGCGCACCGAGTGACTCATCCAGCGCGGCAGTGTAGAGAATCAGCGGTTTATTTGGAATGGGAGCGGCCAGCACTGGAGGGTGCAACAAGTGTTGTTTGATGCTTTCGAACGCTGCTTGACATTCGGCATCCCAGATAAAAGGAGCTCCTTTCTTCATGAGCTTCGAGAAGGGCCTACATCTCCCCGATAAATTTGAGATAAACCTCCGTATATAAGCAAGCTTGCCTTGAAAAGATCTTAGCTGCGTCAGACTCTTCGGAGGGGGCATCTCCATGATGGCCTTTATCTTTGATGGGTCAACTTCGATCCCTCGATGTCGGACTATGAAGCCCAGGAATTTTCCCGATGACACGCCAAAAGCGCACTTCAGAGGATTCATCTTCAGATCGTATTCCCTCAGTCTGGTGAGAACAATCCTAAGATCTTGGATGTGGTCGGCCTTGGTTTTAGTCTTAACGACCAGATCATCAACATAACATTCGACGACTTTATGAATTAGGTCATCGAAGATATTGGTCATTGCCCTTTGATATGTAGCACCTGCGTTCTTCAGCCCGAACGGCATTACCTTGTAGCAATATATTCCGATCGGGGTTCGAAATGCTGTGTGTTTCTTGTAAGTGCACGACGGCGCCTCGGCCGTCAATCCGACGGCCAAATGCGGAAACGGTGATAAACTTTAATTTTGCGAACTTTGCAAACCGGCACCACCGCGCACTAAACACCCGGATCGGACCATTAAACTAGTTCTAGCTAACAACAAGATGGGAAGAGATATACCGAGTGATCCGAGTCCTCCGGTCTTCTCGTCATCGTCCCGATCTCCCGCGGAAACTCCGGTCGTCGCCTCCTTGCCGGAAGGGCACCACATCGCCAGTTTCTTTTACGGGCTCCCGCCTCTATACCGAGGCAACTCGGGCATGAAGCTGGCAAGTCGACATGCCCAAGATATGCTGTAGAATATAGTGTAGAGTTCATGTCTCACTTTGGGGTATTGGTTGCCATGGATGTGGAGGAATGAAGGTATGAAAAATGGTGCTTTCATTTTTCATTACATGAGAATGAGATGAAGGAAATATGCCACAAGCTCACAAATGAAATTCTCTCATTCTCACAAATAGAAGTGGCCGGCCCCTCATCTTAGAGAATGGTGGAGGGATAAATCAAGCATGAAGGGAGGTGATGGTAGGAGAAGAAAAGAGGTGACCACAAACAAACATCAACCATAACCAATCCACATCAAACCCATACCCTCCCTTAACTTAATTAATGCAAGTGATGGAAGAAAGATGCTCTCATAATAAATCCTTTTGCAATAAACCCCTCCACAAAATGTTATTTGCAAACTTGCAAATAACCCCCTCCATTGGAAAAGTCCGGCCGGGAAAGAACAAAGGAAAACCGGCCGGAACGGAATGCAAACTGGCAACTCCAGAAAAATGGTCCCGTAATAAATTACAGGAAAACCCCGATACTGTGCATACACACCCGCATCTGTATTCCATCCGGATACAAATGCAATGAGACAAAATCTACACTGTACTAAACTAGTATCCGGCTTAAACCAAAGCCGGCTAGTAATGTTCGTCCGATCCTGATCCGTGCAATACCGCACGTATCTGATCGAACCCTGCCATATATCTATACGGCCTCTAGTACAAACCGTCCGATCCTGATCCGTGCAATACCGCACGTATCTGATCGGACCCTGCCATATCTCCATACGGCCTCTACAGCGTTTCGCCCGAAAGCTTGAGTAACTGAAAGTGTGGTGGACTCTAAAGACTCGTCAATACTATGGCTGTGGATTTAACCACTAGCACGTCAGAGGTATAAGCCAATACGTGACGGGCCACCAGCTATTGACCAAAAGGGACGTCGATGAGCGAACTCATCCTGACACCCTACTGAGCCTGTCAGTGACAATATCCGTACAGTCCGGTCCGTTCGTCTATGAGCATCGCATGTCGGGCCTAGGGGGTTGGTAAAAGTCAGACCCCCAAAAGCGGTACAAGTCGTATCGGAGTGTAGCCCAGAACACCCTGAGATACTACTGGAATACCTACCAGTAAATCTCCTGCCTTGGCCAAGGACTTTGTGTAATGGCTCTCCTAGACACAACGCGACCACACCCCCAATACCGGGAGAGACGAACCCCCGAAGATCCGCTCACTGCCTCCATGTGGCTCGGGACTGTACCCAACTAAAACCTGTTTGCACGACTCCTTTGAGCCGTGGTAGGGTAGCAATCAAAGTACAGTGGGAACTCACACGAGACAAATGACGATCCCCAGGTCGATGAACTAACCTGTACACATGTCACCAGGGAACTGCTATCTGACGTCAAGTATAATCCCAACTAGCAGGTTCCCGGCGAGTCCTGTCCGGTGTACTCATAACCCAATGAGCACCTGTATACATCTTAGATGAACCATCTGACACCAGTGGCTTGTGAGACCGGCCACCGCCCCTCGTCGGGGTCTCGACTGTATACACTAGTCTACTCTGGAGAATCGATTCCCTGTCTCGAAACTCCCACGACTAGGGACCTTTTAAGGATGTGCTTATAGACTCCAGCTCTCACTTATATGATCGCCCTCATACTGCTGGCAGCCAAGCAAGAATCCTAGGGGCTCTATCAACGTGCAATAGTGACCTGTCAGGTCACCTAAAGCAGTACACGATTATAAAGGTAAACCAGATAGTATATTATCATCTCGAGTAAGACTGTCGTACCGGGATAGGTCCTCCCTCAATCATTGCAATCACGTGTCTGTGATCCAATAATTGACTCTGAGGGCACTATCTCCAACAATCTCCCACTTGCACTCAAGGCTAATTATTGCGATGTCGCATACTCACAGCCCGTGTGATACCGAACACCCAACTCCTCTACTAGGCAGTCGCACAAAGCCTGTTTGCGAAACTATTGCGTTCGAGGAAAAACCTCAGTGAGTGGATCCGCCTAGAAGTTTCTTTCTATGTCTCTCTATATCTCAAGTTCGCGGAGAAAGCCATCTCCCGAAATGAGCAATACCTGTCTTAGAATGTCTGGATGTCTGATGGGACCCAGTTCATAAATAAACTCCAAATCCAAACTTCTTAGACTGTATCGTCAACTGAACTTAATCAGTATCCTGCGCCATGCCGCCCTCAGTATTGCCTTGGACCACCTGTCCAAAATACTGCCCCTCGTCAAAAGGAAAAACTATAACTCCGACAACCTCCTTGTCGTCCATGTCACCTTGGAAGCCTGGAATGATAACTGTCTCCCAAATGAGGCTGTCGTTATCATATCCCTAGAACATCCATTTATGTTCTAAAACTGCTTCCGACTGTTTCTCCAGGATTGGATCAATATCATCTTATTGCATCTAGTGCAAGAACAACATCTGGTGTGGTACTTGACATCTCATGATTGACTCAATTGCCTAAGCAAGTGATCTGCCAATCATGCACATCCCTCTCTACTTTAGTCTATAAGACACCTTTAGAGAGGGTGACTCCATCACCTGCAGGTACACTACCGTGCCAGGAGTCGTCCATTCTAAATACTCTTAGAATGCTGTCAAGGTACCCTGATTGGGTAACCACCCAAATCTATATCTAAAACCATAGATCTAGTAACCAGTATGTCTGATATAATGTCCAAGTCCTTCGTGGAGAAACCACTGTGTGACGACCAAAGTATAACCGATCGTAGTATAGGAATATCACTTCCTACTACCTTCTCAACAGATCCATCCCTTATTCTGATGACGTCAATCCTATGACTGTCACATCAGAAACAGATGATCTAACTCCGCTATATCTGCTTTAGTCTATAAATAGACATAAGCCTGATGTCCACCAATGCTTCCGCTGCTCCAACTGACTACGAAAACCCTCTGGCAGAGTCATATAGACGTGCACTTCTAAAGCTAGTTTAGAACGACGCTATACTCATCCTCCCACCGGGTCTCGCAGCCTGGAACAACAGCAATGGCAAGTGTGGGTAAACAAGAACTTCCCTGTCACCGTCCTTGAGGCTACCGGAGTACCTCTCGGGTGCCTGAAGTTACCCATCTTATCTGCGGAGTGGCCAATGGAATGTCAAATCAGATTGAATCTTTAGGTTCCTTATCAAATCTTCAGTAATCGTTTGCGGTTCTGGAATCACTTCCAGTTCTACCATACTCCCACTACTGTTTTTGAAAAAATCCATTTTTATTAAAACTGTGGCGAGTCAAGAACAATATCACTATTGATCTTTCTTATGGTAGAAAGTCAACCCTCGTCATAGCCTGGGTCAACCCACAAACAGCCATTACAGAAACGTGCCTTGAGTTATCCAGAGTCTGGTTTTAATCATAAGCCGGACAACTCCCCGTACCTTAACAATGTTAAGATATGAACTGTACTATATCCAATATAGAACCAGAGGCACTGATTTAATTGAACCAGATTCAAATCATGCAGCTGTCTCCAGTGCATGTCAACTAAATGGAGAGAGGCCGATCAGCGTTACTCAACTTAGGAATGCTTCCAATTATGAGTAACCTGAAAGAGAAGCAATTTCTCTTTATCATTACTATCAACTGAATACCATACACAAGTATCTATATCTTCGATCACTTTGAAGAATCTCGATACTTGCTACACCTGGTTCTCTACTCTATTCAAATACCTATAACTCCTCAACACTTAGACCCTGTGTTTCTACGAAATACATGTCTAAGAACTAGAGAAGTTAAAAGTAAACAGAATATAGTATGAGGACCAACCCCTCTGTCCTAATGGACACTGGACAACATACAATACTCTGTATAAGTCCGCCGAGTCTAACAACTCTTTCACTGTGTGTCGTAGGTTGAAAACTGTACTTATGGTTAAGAAGAATTACACCGCTGTTTAATGCTCCTTACCTAACCATCCACTGATATAGGTAAATGTCATCGACATAATATCAAAAGGTATATCTCACTCTATGAAAATAGACGTACAGATATATCAATTTGAAATTGGTGCACAATAGCGGATATTCAAAACCAAACATTTGCCGTCCGGCAAACAACCCAGGTGATTTCCTCAAATATCACTGATTACAACGAATCCTGATATAATGAGGATGATCACCTAATTCCCAATAACTTACTCCCACTCATCATCTGTAAAACCATACAGATGTGAGAAACATACCTGGTAAATACATACCCTGGAGTAAGTGTCTAAATGGGAAATCAGTTTTCTTTTAACAGTACATAGTTGAACTGAAACATTGAAATGTTTCGATGGGGTATCCTGGTATTCCTAGTAATGCCTCTACCATTATCCAGATTCACAACTATAACCGTATAATTCTTTGCCACCTCTCCAAATCCCTTTATATGTCTTTAGTCGTTACCTTCTGCACACCCCTTTAGGCCAATTGGTTTTCTTCCTTCCCTACCGTTCGGCTCCAGCCTATGGTTTGGAAGAGACTATCCAATAAGCATAATGGGTGTACTGTCCTAGTCCTAGGAGCACTCGCAATGCGAGAGAAGGTGAAGATAAAAGACAACTGAATAAATCTTATTCCTATTTCTCCTGAACCAGAATCCATCCCCGAACTGGAACAAGTTCCTTTCGAGTTCGTATATAACCATACGATGGAATATCCAAATAACTGTGGATCTTCGTAGTGATACGGAGTGTCCTGGAGAAATACAAAGGTGATGTGGGAGTGGTAATGAAATACTTGGTTTGGTCGTGAATATCAGTCGCAATTTACTTTGCCCTCTTACTAATCCCTTTATATGTCTTAATCTTAATACCTTCTGCACACCATCGTTATGCTAATTGGTTTTCTTCATTCCCTACCGGTCGGCACCAGCCTAAGGTTTGGAAGAAGATTATCCAATTTGCATAATAGGTGTACTATCTCCTAAACCAAGGAGTACTCGCAATGAGAGAAGGTGAAAAGAAAAGACAACTGAATAATCCTATTCGTTTTCTCCAGAACCAGAAACCATCCTCGAAGTCCTTCGAGTTCGTATCTAACCATACGATGGTTTTGTCCAATGGAAGTGGACGTTCGTAGTAATACGGGGTGTTCTGGAGAAAAGGGTAAAAGTAGGAGTGGCAATGAGGTCTGCAACTCTGACAATCCAAAAGCCAGTGTTAAGAAGGTTCGATCAACTTGGTCACTGAGTCGTAGTCTTAGGGTCGGGTCAATGGTCGCTGCCAGAGAGAGAGAGAAAAGAAACACTCAGCGTGCACTCTAACCTAGATCAGAATGGTTACCAATTTATCTAATCAGGAAACCTCCTACTGTACCTCAAATTCTCCTCCAAACCTGAAAGAAGAATTAGTCGGGGTCACCCGAGGAGTAAACCAACTCATCAGTGGGAATCGGGATCCAACTCCCATCGCATGATAACGTGACGTAATCCGCTCACGTCATCACACTCCAGAAGGTATGCGCATATCTGGCAAGTTTCAGTTCTTTTGAAACTCCCGATGTGATTTTTACCCCATGCTCTTATGACCTTGACTTTGGCCAACATATCATAAGTCACATGTCAAGTTCAACCCGTCATTCTCCAGGTTAATTTGAATCCACCCGTACCTACCCTTGACTTTGGCCAAAATGGCAGTACGATTGTCCCAAACCAACGCATCTATCTATGCTGCATATGAATACCCAACAGCTACCAATCACTGTGCCTTGACTTTGGCCAACATACACAGCTTGAATACTATTGACTACCCATATGAAACGACGGAGGGCTATGAATGGTTTCTGGCGAAAACCTTTAACGTAATGAACTTGATATCGTTGAAGGAACGGATAGCTTTTTAGAAAATATAGTGACGAAAACCTTTACTAAAGAGGTCACTCCCGGTGAAGGGATCTCGGCTCTTTCCCCGTAGAATGAGGTGCAGGATATTCCAAATGAATACCACGATGCAAAGCAAAAGTAATCGGCTATAGTGAAGTTAATGCCCTGACGCAAACTTCTGTCCAAGGGGTCACTCCCGGTGAAGGGATCTCGGCCCTTGCCTCGTCAACTGAGGAGCAGGATATTCCAAATGAATACCACGATGCAAAACAAAAGTGAACGTCCTTGCAATAACAGCCTTTTGAAAAGTGTTCCAACAACATCAGATTAGGTTTGTTTATCTTGCATTGATCCGAATCAATGCAGTCCCATCAATTGATCACACCACAAAGAACGAAAATATACTGACCTACGTATATGCCATCCGCATTTGCCACCGGGTCCCGTCATCACCCGTTAGGTTAGCTAACTAACGGCAGAGCGGGGACTGGACTAGCGCGGATGAAAAACATATACAACATCTACTAATATATATACCAATATATAGTATTCGCTCAAGGCGTGATAAGAAATGCAACATCACAGAAATGTACAGCATCACAGAACAATACAGATATCTGGGATCCCCGGGTTTCACAGAGCCACTATTGAAACCCGACGTTCCCCTGGTCGTGTGGATAGCCTGTGCAATGAAATCCTAGACCCCTACGGGCGCGGCAAGTCACCCTCCAAAACCTGAAGCGAGGCAGCCCCCTTCAGCACCGTGAATGGACCACCCAGCACTTCACGGAATCCGGTAACTTAGGCACCCCTCCTGGGTCAACCTATACCCCCTACGAGTACGGCGAATAGCCCGCCAATTCCAGACCGAAGCCCCCTCCGTCTCAATGCCCTGAGATGCGGGCCCGTTGCCCTCTAGAACCCGGCTATCCGTGCACCCCTCCGCGGGGTAACCCTAGTACAGAAAGTAAAATATACATACAACGGGTACATCGACCGCAACCTGGTCGTGCCCCAAAAGAATAATACAGACAGGCAGTGACGGCAGTCCACATGTCGGACGCTCACCCCGCAATATCAAATGTACATAATACAACAACACTGTACTAGCATTGCATCCAGGCTATCCCCCACGACCGATCCGCAACATCACAGCAAAACACAGAACATCAACGTGAAAGTCACGTTCGCAAATCCGTCTAACCGGGCTATAGCAGTTAGACCGGATTTACCGATCGAGTGACATTCACGGTCGCAGATATAATGTAAATACTGTGAAAAATGTTTTTAAAATATCCGATCAATCAAAAATTAACAAGTGGGCCCCCAAGCAATACTGAAGCAGATCAGGAAATTCTGGGCCCAATGTTATTATTCCAAAACCCCTAAAATTAGCCCAGAAGCCCACTGGAGAAGTTTGACACATTGACCATTCTAACCTGCGGCGGAACCGCGGCAACAAGGGGGGTTTTGCCGCGGTTCCGCGCTCCTCCTGAAGGATCAATGTATCGAATTATCCCAGAACTCTTAGAACTTCTAGTACATCAATTTTCTACAACCTGAAAAATTTTTAGAGCCAGAAAAAATTCGACAGAAAACTGATGTGAGGAAAAAGTGGTTTTTTGGAATTTTGGTCGATCGGAAATGCAAACACATCAAACAAAGCTAGACGAAGTTAATGGCGAGGCTCTGATACCACTGTAAGTGCACGGCGGCGCCCCGGCCGTCAATCCGACGGCCAAATGCGGAAACGGTGATAAACTTTAATTTTGCGAACTTTGCAAACCGGCACCACCGCGCACTAAACACCCGGATCGGACCATTAAACTAGTTCTAGCTAACTACAAGATGGGAAGAGATATACCGAGTGATCCGAGTCCTCCGGTCTTCTCGTCATCGTCCCGATCTCCCGCGGAAACTCCGGTCGTCGCCTCCTCGCCGGAAGGGCACCACATCGCCAGTTTCTTTTACGGGCTCCCGCCTCTATACCGAGGCAACTCGGGCATGAAGCTGGCAAGTCGACATGCCCAAGATATGCTGTAGAATATAGTGTAGAGTGCATGTCTCACTTTGGGGTATTGGTTGCCATGGATGTGGAGGAATGAAGGTATGAAAAATGGTGCTTTCATTTTTCATTACATGAGAATGAGATGAAGGAAATATGCCACAAGCTCACAAATGAAATTCTCTCATTCTCACAAATAGAAGTGGCCGGCCCCTCATCTTAGAGAATGGTGGAGGGATAAATCAAGCATGAAGGGAGGTGATGGTAGGAGAAGAAAAGAGGTGACCACAAACAAACATCAACCATAACCAATCCACATCAAACCCATACCCTCCCTTAACTTAATTAATGCAAGTGATGGAAGAAAGATGCTCTCATAATAAATCCTTTTGCAATAAACCCCTCCACAAAATGTTATTTGCAAACTTGCAAATAACCCCCTCCATCGGAAAAGTCCGGCCGGGAAAGAACAAAGGAAAACCGGCCGGAACGGAATGCAAACTGGCAACTCCAGAAAACTGGTCCCGTAATAAATTACAGGAAAACCCCGATACTGTGCATACACACCCGCATCTGTATTCCATCCGGATACAAATGCAATGAGACAAAATCTACACTGTACTAAACTAGTATCCGGCTTAAACCAAAGCCGGCTAGTAATGTTCGTCCGATCCTGATCCGTGCAATACCGCACGTATCTGATCGAACCCTGCCATATATCTATACGGCCTCTAGTACAAACCGTCCGATCCTGATCCGTGCAATACCGCACGTATCTGATCGGACCCTGCCATATCTCCATACGGCCTCTACAGCGTTTCGCCCGAAAGCTTGAGTAACTGAAAGTGTGGTGGACTCTAAAGACTCGTCAATACTATGGCTGTGGATTTAACCACTAGCACGTCAGAGGTATAAGCCAATACGTGACGGGCCACCAGCTATTGACCAAAAGGGACGTCGATGAGCGAACTCATCCTGACACCCTACTGAGCCTGTCAGTGACAATATCTGTACAGTCCGGTCCGTTCGTCTATGAGCATCGCATGTCGGGCCTAGGGGGTTGGTAAAAGTCAGACCCCCAAAAACGGTACAAGTCGTGTCGGAGTGTAGCCCAGAACACCCTAAGATACTACTGGAATACCTACCAGTAAATCTCCTGCCTTAGCCAAGGACTTTGTGTAATGGCTCTCCTAGACACAGCGTGACCACACCCCTAATACCGGGAGAGACGAACCCCCGAAGATCCGCTCACTGCCTCCATGTGGCTCGGGACTGTACCCAACTAAAACCTGTTTGCACGACTCCTTTGAGCCGTGGTAGGGTAGCAATCAAAGTACAGTGGGAACTCACACGAGACAAATGACGATCCCCAGGTTGATGAACTAACCTGTACACATGTCACCAGGGAACTGCAATCTGACGTCAAGTATAATCCCAACTAGCAGGTTCCCGGCGAGTCCTGTCCGGTGTACTCATAACCCAATGAGCACCTGTATACATCTTAGGTGAACCATCTGACACCAGTGGCTTGTGAGACCGGCCACCGCCCCTCGTCGGGGTCTCGACTGTATACACTAGTCTACTCTGAAGAATCGATGCCCTGTCTCGAAACTCCCACGACTAGGGACCTTTTAAGGATGTGCTTATAGACTCCAGCTCTCACTTATATGATCGCCCTCATACTGCTGGCAGCCAAGCAAGAATCCTAGGGGCTCTATCAATGTGCAATAGTGACCTGTCAGGTCACCTAAAGCAGTACACGATTATAAAGGTAAACCAGATAGTATACTATCATCTCGAGTAAGACTGTCGTACCGGGATAGGTCCTCCCTCAATCATTGCAATCACGTGCCTGTGATCCAATAATTGACTCTGAGGGCACTATCTCCAACATTTCTCATCCTCAGGCGACATCTTGATCTGATTGTACCCAGACGAGCCATCCATAAAAGTGAACAGCTCGTAATTTGAGGTGTCATCGACCATCATTTCCATGACCGGTAGCGGGAAGTCGTCTTTAGGACATGCCTTGTTGAGGTCCCTGAAATCGACACAAACTCGGATCTGCCCATTTTTCTTCTTCACTGGGACTATGTATGCGATCCAGTCCGCATATTTCTCTTCCCTGATGAAGCCGGCATCGATGAGCTTCTTAGTTTCCTCGATGACCTTTTCTTCTAGTTCCCTTCTCATTCTTCGAGAAGCTTGTTTGACTGGCTTAGCATCAGGAGATATAGCCAGCTTATGCACAGCCACTTCAGGGGAAAGGCCTGGCATTTCTTTGTATGTCCACGCGAAGCAGTCGACGAACTCATGCAGCAGGGCAATTATCTGCGCTTTCATTTCCTCTGACAAGAGCGAGCTGATGTAGGTCGGCCTTGGATTATCGGGCGTTCCTAAGTCAATCTTGGTTAGCTCATCAAAGGTTGCTTGTCCACCATCTTCGAGCTCTTGAGGAGCTTCTTCTGGCTCGGCTATCTCATCATCATCATTTGATCTTTCGCCAGCTTCACCAACATGGATCATGTAGCACGCTCTGGAATCAGGTTGACTATAACCTATTCCCCGTCTGTCTGGAATTCGTCTATCAATGAGTGCTCGGACCTGGGGTGGATGCCATAGCCCTTCGTAAAACTTTGCTTCAGACTCCGCTTGATATAACCGGCATCCGCACTTTTTAAAGTATTCCCGCATCTCGGACGCATAGTATCTGGGATTGAGGACGGCTCTTATGCCTCTCTCATAGGGAAGGCATACGACAGAAAGATCGTCCGGGTGCACAACGGGGTTTGACCCGTAAAACAGGATGCCTTTCTGTCCACTTTTCCTCCCGGGGACGTAGAAAGTTTTCAGCTGGTCCACGGTGGAGACTGACAACGCATCGAGCTCTTTGCACATCTGCTCCGGCACCCTTGTGACGGCTAGGGACCCTTCTGCAACTTCGAAGGTCTCTCTTAGTTTCGCTTGCTGCATAGGGGTCCAATCTGCACAGCTGTTGCACGGCAGGTCCTCTTCTTCTGACTCTTCAGTGTCACTGCCAAGATGAGGGCGGACTTTGCTGCTAGATGGACCTTCAGTAACAGATTCGTCCGTATCGCTGCCGAAACGAGGGCGGGTTTTACGGAAGGACGGACTTCCAGCGTCGGACTCATCAGTGTCGCTACCGAAATGTGGGCACACTTGGGCGTTTTTACTTTTGAAAGTGACAACCGGCGCAGGTTTGCTTTTGGGTCTTGGGGCCGGTCCATCCTCAGTCAGTTGTGGCTTAGCATTTTGGTGGTTCATAAAGTACCGAGAATCTTCATAGCGGACTTCATGCACGCCGAACGGCTGGATGTCTCCGCCAATGCGTCTTTCTTCGCCATTTTTAGTATACTTCATGCATTGATGGAGAGTTGACGGAATGATGCCGTAATCGTGGAGCCACGGCCGCCCCAAGAATCTTATAAGACGTGTCGTCATCGATCACGTATATCTTAGCTTCAGTTTGCAGATCCCTGAATTTGATTGGCAGAGCTATGGACCCCAGAACTTGCTGGCAATTTTGGTTGAAGCCTTGAATGACAATCCTTTCCCTTGACAGGTGTCGGACGTCCATTGACAAACTCTTCAGCGTCCGCAAGTTCATGATGTTCACTGAGGACCCCGGATCAATCAATATGCGATTAATTCGATCTCCGTCGCTGTACCCGGTCACGTAAAGCGGCCGATTATGCTCAGCCGTTCCCAGTAGCAAGTCTTCATCCTTAAATGTGACTGCGGTGGCATGCAAAGCGTGCTGAGCTTCTTTCATATTAACTTCCGCAAAGTGAGCCTGATACCGCTCGGGGTTTTGTAGAGCGTGAATAAGAACATCTCTAAGCTCCTTAGATATGACCAAGGCGTCGTAAATGCTCAGGAGAGACGGAAGCTTCCGGAGATGTGCCAAGACATTATAGTCCACCGAGGAAGGACTTATGTTTTCATCAGCCGGTTCTCTGCCATCTTCTTCATTAGCGACTTTTTTTTCCTTCCCTTTTGGGGCGTTGCCCTGATTTGGCGGTAGAGCCCTGCCGCTTTTGAGCTGGATTTGATTGGCCTTTGTGGTGAGCTCCTCGTCCTCTTCGGGAAAACAGAGCTCATTCTCGGAGTCGCTGCCAAGATGGATGGCGTAGCAGGTCACTACTGGGATCTCTTCATTAGAGTCTTCTTCTAACTCCTCCAGAATTTCAGCCGCTTGTACAGGGAAGAACTCCTTCAATTAAATCAATGTTCTTTCCCTTTGTTCATATTCTTCGAGGGAATCGATATATTTTTGAATGGTCGATCTCCCTGCAGACTCTTTTTCACGCCGAGCTGCACTTTTCTTCTTCTTGAGCTTCTTGGATTTTGAGCTTGATGGAGCCGCATTGGCAGCTGGACTGGTAGGCTTCTTCTGCCCTTCCCATTCCGTCCTGGGTTCTTTCCGAAGTAGCTTTATCATCTTCTTCGTCTTATTAGATATGTGCGTACTCCACGGAGGCCGCGATGAGTCCGTTTCATTTCTCAGGGCATCGGGTTCGGCTGTCTGCTCCCAGAAGGCTTCAGTTTCTATCTGTATAAAGTTGGTGGTTGCAACTTGATTGTTCACCAACACACTTTTGGACAGCTCGATCTCTCCAGCCTTGTACTGCTTCTCGACCCAGTCTTTGAAGATATAGCAATCCTCGATCGCATGGCTCACTACTCGGTGGTATGGGCAATACAGAGGATTGTCGGTCATTTTTGCTTCTTGGGGTCTTTTCGACTCCGGCAATTGTAGGCCGTTGTTCAAGGCATCTTTAAATATCTTGCGGACCTTGTCCCTTCTGAAAGAGTAAACCTTGTTCTTTTTCTCCTCTAGGGAGGGCCCATCTCCTCCCAGCAATGGCTTTCGAGACCGGTTAGTTTTGGATTCGGCCGCCCTTCGCTTTTCTTCATTGTCGGACGCATTGAAGACATTGGTACTGCTGGAACTCCCGCTTCTACGGCTGTCGTCCCGCTTGCTTTTCCAAGTTTTGTCTCTCTGAGAGTCCGGCGGGGACTCTTGCTTCGAGCGTTCCAGCATTTGGACTTTCTTGGTTAGCTCTTGAAACGTCTTGAGGCCTGCTGTACACAAGAATGGGACCATCCAATTGCTGAGGTTCCCAATGAGAAGGCTGACGGACTGGTCCTGCTCCAGCGGCGGTTCGCACTTGACCGTGAGATTACGCCATCGGGCAATAAAGTCGGTGTTGCCTTCATTTTTCCCCGGCTTGGTCCTCACAAGGTCGGCAATAGAGATTTTATCACTGACACTCATGAACCTTTGCCGAAACAGGGACTCCATTTGGGCAAAGGTAATGACGGACCCGTCCGGTATACTCGCATACCAGTCGAAGGCGACGCCGGTCAGGCTATTGACAAACTAACGAAGAAGGAGCGCGTCATTGCCCCCTGTATGTCCGTACGATGCTTTGAAGTGGACGACGTGCTGGTTTGCATTCCCCGTTCCATCAAATCTTCCAAACTTAGGAATAACGTAGCCGCTTAGGAACTCAATCAGATCGTACTGCGCGGGATATGGTCGCCCACTACTGCCGATTTCTTTCTGAGCTTCAGCTTCGGCCACCAATGTTTTAACCTTGCTGGTGACTAGATCCATTATCCGATCCTGTGTTAGTGGGATAGTGCTATCTGGGGCCAAGGCGTCCCCAGAAGCGGAGTGTGGCCGGCTTTCATGCGGCTCGACCAGTCTTGGACCCAAAGGAGCAGGCATTGGCTGCCTCGGATTGTCATCACCCGGCTGATTAGTAGCGGCTTGTGCTTGATTGGGAGGTGCTCGAGCAATTTGAGCCGTGAGCTGCATTACCATGTTTGTTAAATCATCAATCTTCGAATAGAGCTTGGCCATCT
Organism: Agapanthus africanus; assembly: GCA_030015575.1. Lineage (NCBI taxonomy): Eukaryota > Viridiplantae > Streptophyta > Magnoliopsida > Asparagales > Amaryllidaceae > Agapanthus > Agapanthus africanus. Next base: position 752,507,408 of record JASDDO010000019.1, read on the forward strand.
CTTTTTCTTTGCTCCTGAGCTGTTTTCGAAGCTCTTGAAGCAGCTCTTGCTCCGCAGTCCTGGGGCGGAAAGTCGGCTCTTCCTCGCTGTCCGAGCTTGACTCTGCATGGACCGAGGGGTCTTTCTGCCTATCATCCTCCTCGAGAGGGTTTTCTTCATCCAACGGAGGCGACTGTTCTTGGGAAGCAGCAACCACATTCAAGCCAGATTGGACTTGGGATGTAGTGGCCCCATCCTTGCTTTTGCTGCGAAGGTTGTCGCTGGGACGCCTGCCCGCCATATAGACCGTATGGACGACATATCCGGCCGTCTTTTTATTATCGACGGCTGATTTCACGGATCGCTATCTTGGCCCTCCTGTTTCGGAAGCGGGCGGTCGATTGAAGGCGGCTGGCCTAACCAGGTTCTTGAATGGTGCTGGCGCTTCTTTTCTGGGTTTACCCTGCTGCTTTCGTGCGGTACAGAGTGCTTGATAGACTCTTGAAGAGACAGTGTCATAAGTTTTCTGTAGGGGCCGGGACACGTCCCTTTGTGGCACTGTTCGAACCGCCGTCTTCTTGATTCTGGCGGTCATGGCATTTTTCTGAACCCACTTCAGAGGCTCGAAGGAATTGCTGATTCTTACGTCCGACTCAGCCGTCGTCATGGGGCAACTCTGCACTTGGAATTCACACGATTCCATTTGGCCGAAGCACTGGCCCTCTTGTTGGCTCGATACCTGAGCCGCTTCTGCCTTAACTTTTCTGTTCTAAGCACTTGGCAGACTTCAGCTCTTTGGGAAGACGCCGCAGACCGGGCGATGGAGGGACTTGGAGATACGCTCGATTGTGCATTTGTTGGAGTCCTCACCTGAGCTCGTCCGCAACATTTGATGTTGCCCTTTGTACCGAAGTCCTTGCCCCCCGCTGGAGCACCAGAGAATCGTTCAGATACCGTCTTAAGTTTCGGTTGTGGTGCCTTGGCGATCACGACATTCAGCCTCTTACCCCTTGAGACCGGCTTGGCCACCTGTTCCGCCGGGATCTCCGCCCGATGAGCGCTACCGGCAGGGTAGATGATGATGGAGCCAAACTGGCGGGGCGGTTCCTCCCACTGTTGACTGAGGCTTGCGGGGAGAACCACACGAGCGTTGATCTTGACCACGTACGGAATCGGGGTCACGTTGGAAGCTGAATTCGTCTGGGGAGACATTGTCGTCGAAAGTTTATTGCTGCATGGAAAAAAGAACATCATTTCAGTATAGGCAATCGATATGTATATTGATTGAGTTCGCATGAACGTTTAACCCGAAATATGGGAGGAGAGATTGGTCCCACCGGGCGTGCCAGAATCTGTAGGGTGTTTTTCGTCACCCCATTGAGATGGGAATACGCGCGCGCTTGTCAGGCGTACTATAGATTCCCCTTGCCTAGGGTAGGCCGGGGTTTAATGATTATGGGGATTCGAATCTCCGGCAGCCGCGGACTAAGCTGCCGTTAATTACCCCTCGCCTTTGGGGCGAGGGAATCTCCGATTAACGGGTTAAACTGGTCATGCGAACTCGATGTGCAGTGTACGTGTGTTTTGTTTTGGAGGGGGGTTTGGATATATCGGGAGCCACGCAGAGTTTTTACGGGGGTCCCGCTACCCGAATAGCGGGCTGGGGGTCAAGGAGGCTAGCAGCCCCCTTGCGGGGTGCGGGTCAGCGCCCCGTTAGAAATTTTTTTCTAACAGGGACCGTGTCGTGGAGTATGTGTATGTGTACATTTGTATACATATGTATATATATAAAAAAAAAAAGGGGAAAAAGACATCCAAAGGATGCGTGGGGCCAGCGCCTGGGCGCTTGAGCGCAAGCGTGCCACGTGTCGACACGTAGGCGCTTTGCGCTCGAGCGCAGAGCGCTGGAGCGCAACGCGCCATGTGTCGGCACATGGGCGCTTTGCGCTCGAGCGCAGAGCGCTGGAGCGCAACGCGCCACGTGTCGGCATGTGGGCGCTTTGCGCTCGAGCGCTGGAGCGCAAGCGCGCCACGTGTCGGCACGAGGGCGCTCTGCGCTCGAGCGCTGAGCGCTGGAGCGCAAGCGCGCCACGTGTCGGCACGTGGGCGCTCTGCGCTGGAGCGCAGTGCGCTGGAGCGCAAGCGCACCACGTGTCGGCACGTGGGCGCTCTGCACTCGAGCGCAGTGCGCTGGAGCGCAAGCGCGCCACGTGTCGGCACGTGGGCGCTCTGCGCTCGAGCGCTAGCGCACCAGGGAGGAGAAAAAGGGGTTTTTAGCCCCGGAAATTCTCTAAAGAGAAAATAGGGTGGAGTTAAACTCCTAAGATGCTTTGGGTTAAGGAAATGGGTCCTTCTTCTTCCTTTGCTGGCCGGATCTTGGAGATAAAGAGATGTGAGATTTAAAAAACTTTTCTTTTTGAGATCTGATGGCAGATCTGAGTTCCCCTTAATGGGTTTTGTAGTGAAAAACTAATTTGTTTTATAAAAGGAAGAGTAAAACTCTTGATTTAATTCAAGAGAAAAAAGGAAGATTTTGGAACCTTGAAGAAGGAGAAAAGATCTCAGATCTGAAGAAAATTTTGAGAGAGAGAAAAGTTGTTTAGATATTTCATTATCTTTGCCTTTATAGGCTATACACTTTACACATAGCCCCTTGGGCTTCACAAAATGGCATTTTGCCTATCCCATGGCTCATGTGCCATTTCTTTTTGCACATAAGCCATAGGCTTTACAAAAATTTGGCTTTATGCCTATTTTTCTTACATTTATCCATAAAATAAAATAAAATAAAATAAATGCAACAAAATTATTTATTACAAAATTTTTATCTTGGCATGGGGGGAGGCCGGCCGCTTCATGTTCGGGCTCGACCCGGGCATGGGCCCACTGGATCTGGGCTTGAGCCCACATGGCTTGGGGTTGACTTTGATTTTGACTTGGTCAACCGGGGTGTAAATTTTTACCCCAACAGTAGGGTGTGATGTCCTGGTATTTGGATGACATACACAGAGTAGGAAGTGATATTCCTATACTACGATCGGTTATACTGTAGTTGTCACACAGTGGTTTCTCCACATAGGATATGGATATAATATCAAGTATTCTGGTTACTGGATCTATGGTTTTAGATCTAGATTTAGGTAGTTTCCCAATCTGGGTACTTTGACAGCATTCTAAAGGTATTTTAGAATGAACGACTCCTGGAATGGTGGTGTACCTGCAGGTGATGGAGTCACTCTCTCTAAAGGTGTCTTACAGACTAAAGGGGAGAGGGATGTGCATGATTGGTAGATTACTTGCTTAGGCAATTGAGTTGATCATGAGATGTCAAGTACCACACCAGATGTTGTTTTTGCACTAAATGCAATAAGTTGATATTAATCCAATCCTGGAGAAACATTCGAAAGCATTTTTAGAACATAAGTGGTTTTTCTAGGGATTTGATAATGACAGCCTCCTTCGGGAGACAGTTATCTTTCCAGGTTTCCATGGTGACCCGGATGACAGAGTGACTGTCAGAGTTATAGTTTTCCCTCTGACGAGGGGCAGTAATTTGGACAGGTGGTCCAAACGGATACTGAGGGAGGCATGGTGCAGGTTACTGATTAAATTCAGTTGACGATACAGTCTAAGAAGTTTGCTGGATTTGGAGTTCATTTATGAACTGGGTCCCCTCAGATATCCAGACATATTCTAAGACAGGTATTGCTCATTTCGGGAGATGGTTTTCTCAGCGAACTTGAGACAAAGAGAGACATAGAAAGAAACATCAGGGCGGATCCACTCACTGAGGCCATTTCTCGAACACAATAGTTTTACAAACGAGCTTTGTGAAACTGATTAGTGGAGGGGTTGGATGTTCGGTATAACACGAGCTGTGAGTATGCGACATCGCAATAATTAGCCTTAAGTGCAAGTGGGAGATTGTTGGATATAGTGCCCTCAAAGTCAATTATTGGATCGCAGGTACGTGATTGCAATAATTGAGGGAGGCCCTATACCGATAGGACAGTCTTGCTCGAGATGATAGTGTGCTATCTGGTTTGTCTTTATCATCGTGTACATGCTTTAGTTTACTATTGCATGTTGATAGAGTCCATAGGATTCTTGCTTGACTGCCAGCAGTATGATGGCGATCATATACGTGGGAGCTGGGGTCTATAAGCACATCCTTAAAGTGTCCCTAGTCGTGGGAGTTTCGAGACAAGGCATCGATACTCCAGAGTAGACTAGTGTATACAGTCGAGACCCCGACGAGAGGCGGTGGCCGGTCTCACAAGCCATTGGTGTCAGTTGGTTCACCTAAGATGTATACAGGTGCTCATTGGGTTATGAGTACACCGGAAAAAACTCGCCGGGAACATGCTAGTTGGTATTATACATATCGTCAGATAGCAGTTCCCAAGTGACATGTGTACAGGTTAGTCTGTCGACCTGAGATCGTCATTTGTCTCGTGTGAGTTCCTACTGTGCTTTGATTACTACCCTACCACGGCTCAAAGGAGTCGTGCAAACAGGTTTTAGTTGGGTACAGTCCCGAGCCATATGGAGGCAGTGAGCGGATCGTCAGGGATTCGCCTCTCCCGGTATTGGGGGTGAGATCGCGCTGTGTTTAGGAGAGCCATTACACGAAATCCCTGGCCAGGGTAATCGAGATTTACTGGTAGGTATTCCAGTAGTATCTCAGGGTGTTCTGGGCTACTCTCCGACACGACTTATACAGCTATTGGGGGTCTGACGTTTACCAGCCCCCTAGGCCCTATATGCGATACTCATAGACGAACAGACCGGACTGTACGGATATTGTCACTGTCAGGCTCAGTAGGGTTTCTGGATGAGTTCCCTCGTCAGCTTCCCTTCCGATCAATACATGGGCAACCGTTACGTACAGCTAGTACCTCTGACGTGCTAGTGGTTATACCCAGTGCCAGTGTATTGATGAGTCATTAGAGTCCCCCACAGACAGTTTCCAAAGTTCGAGCGAAACGTTGTAGAGGCCGTATGGATATATGGCGGGTTTCGATAATATCCGTGCACTTGTGCACTTGTGCACGGACCATGATCGGACGGATAATACTAGCGGGCTTTGGTTTAAGTCAGATGCTAGTATTATAGTGTAGGAATATTTTTGGTCTCATTGCATTTGTATTCGGTCGGAATACAAATGCGGGTATATATTTACAGTTGAGGGGTAATCCCGTAATTCGTTATGGGATTACTTTCGGAGTTGCCAGTTTCTTTTTCCGTCTTTAACATCTTGTTTCTTGTTTATATTCTTGTTGACCTTGACTTTGACTTTGACATTGACTTTGACTTTGTCAATACTTTGTCAATACTTTGTCATCCTTGCACTATTGTATTCTTGAAGGGAATGGGGTTTTTGGTGACTCACCTGGTGCATTAAATGGGCATGGTTGGCATGGGCTGTTCAAATGAGTGGGCAGCTTGGCCTGGGGGTTCCTTGTAATTTCGCATATTCTAATATGCAGGAGCCTTTCTGTGGTGGGAGATTATGGTTGTGGTTTGATTTGGTTTGGGGGTATTTTAAATTTCCAGCACCCACTACTTAATATGACCACTACACACTCACATGATAATGAAGAGTGAAGAATTTTTGGAATCCTCGGTGAGCTAAAAATTGGAGAGCCCATCATTTCCAGAGGAGGCTTTTTGCCTTGGCCGAGCACACATTTTGTGAGAGCTTGATTTTTCCTCCAAGCCAAAACCCTTTGCTAAATTCATTTCATTCCTTGGCAACTCCAATTTACTTCCATCCAATCGCTTGGGTGCCTTGAGACAAAAGATCCTACACTCTCTTTACTTCAATCTTGAACATGTCGGCTAGCAAACTTCATGTCCGAGTTGCCTCGATCTTGAGGCGGGAGCCCGTTTAAAGCTTCATCGACGTGGAGCCACTTCTACGAGCGAACTTCGTCGGCAAAGCAGCGAGGAGCTTGACGCAGAGATTGAAGACCGAAGGACACGGATCGATCAGTATAATCTTTCCAAACTCTTTTTACATTTTGTTGGTTTACGGTTAATGGAACGATCCGGGTATTTGGGTTGCGGTGGCGCCGGTTTCGTAAAAAGGTTTTTGTCCGCATTTGGCCTCGTTTAAACGGCCGGGGCGCCACCACATCCCAACATAAGGCGACGTATTTATTTTAGGGACATCTCGGTCCATTGTTAGTTTAAGGACATCTCGGTCCATTATTAGTTTCGAGGCAAAGTTTTACCGGATACTACTTATAGAATCTTGACTCAGGGAGACATCGAGTGGACACGAGCGTCGTCATCTATCATTAACCTGAGTTGTGATTTGTCAAGCCTAGTATTTCTTAAAGAACTGGTCGTTTATTGGCTGGAAGGGTCTTTCTCCATGCATATCCATGAGCAAGTAGGCCCCATCTTGGTAGACCTTGTCTATGATGTACGGACTCTCATAGTTCGGCTCGAATTTCCCCCGCTTTGCACGTTTGGGGATCATAGGTCTTTTTACGACTAGCACGAGTTCTCCTTGGCGGAATGTTCTCGGCCTGGTTAGTCTTTCGTATGAGTGCGTCATCTTTGCTTTGTAAGCTTCCAGATTTTGCTGCACCATGAGACGAGTTTTATCGAGGGCATCGAGCTCCTCAAGCCGAAGATGGGCATTTTCTTCATCCTTCAGCTCGTATCGAACTGCTACTCGTAGAGAGGGTAGCTCTATCTCCAAGAGAAGTACCGCTTCCATGCTGAATACGAATGCGAATGGCGTTGTATTCGTGGCCGTTTTGAACGTGGTTCGATACACCCAGAGAGCTTCATGCAGTCTCCCATGCCAGTCCCTTTTATTTATGGACACCGTTTTCTTTATGATCTTCGTCAAAGTCTTGTTGAAAGCCTCAGCTAGACCATTAGTTCGGGGGTTATAGACTGAAGAGTATCTGCAATCTATATTATGCTGCTGTACGAAGCGGTTGATCTTATGGCTTCTGTAGGCCGGCCCATTATCCGAGATAATTCGTCGCGGAGTGCCGAACCGGTAGATGACATGTGTCCTGAAGAAATGGAGGATGTTCTCCGTCTTCACTTCCTTTAGTGGTACTGCTTCTGCCCACTTAGAGAAGTAATCGGTTGTTGCTAATATGAACCGATGTCCCTTGGATGATGCTGGCTCGATAGGCCCAATTATATCGGTTCCCCACATTTCGAACGGCCAGCTGGCCAGCGTTGGGTGTAGAGGATTTGGATGCTAGTGGATGAAGTCCCCGTGAATTTGGCACGAGTGACACTTCTTTGCATATTCGAGGCAGTCCTGAATCATCGTGGGCCAATAGTAACCCATTCTCTCGATCTTCAACTTCATCTTTGATCCGGCTTGATGAGAACCGCAGAGTCCATCGTGAGTTTCTTGGACGACCCTCCTTGCTTCCACCGGTCCCAAGCATCTTAGCCACAAACTATCGAACGATCTCTTATATAGAGTATCATTGACGAAGGCGAAGGATAGAGCTCGTTTCATGAACTGATGTCTTGACGACGCATGTTCGGGTGTTTGATAGGATTTGAAGTAGTCTATGAAGACTTATCTCCAATCCTTAGCCTTTCTTCGTCTTCTATTTAGCAGGCTGCTTGTTTGGTCGCTCCCTTTCCTTCAAACGACTCCGGAGATATTTCTGCTGGCGCAAGAATCCGACGGCTTTACACAATGATCCTTACATCATTAAGGTTTTCGTCGGCCAATTCTTTAGCGAGCTTGGCCAACACATCCGCCTTGTTATTTTCCGCCCGCGGTATGCTTTTCAGGATGTAGGAGGGAATTTAAGTCAGCAGTTGCCGCACTGTTTCGCCATATTTTACCAACTCCGGTTTACACGTCTGATAGTCGCCATTTACTTGGCTAACAACAAGCTGGGAGTCTCCATATATGAGGAGGTTTTCGATGCCCATGTCAACAGCAATCTCAAGACCTGCTATCAAAGCTTCGTACTCAGCCTCATTGTTTGTTTTCGGCTCTGTTAATGAAAGGGCGAATCACATTATCCCTCCTTACGGAGTCACGAAGATAAGGCCCATCTCAGCTTTAATCATGGGGGGTTTTGCTTTCGATTTTTCATGGAAGATGCTCCATCGAAGTAGAGTTCCCATCGGGCATTATTTCCTTCCTCCTCCCTGTCGATTGCGTCGAACGCGTGTTCATCTGGCAATTCACAATTTAAGGGAGAGTCGGCTGGTATTGGATGTTCAACGAGGAAGTCAGCGATGGCCTGGCCTTTTACTGTCTTGAGGGGTCGATATATTATCGAGAAGTCCATCAAGAGAAGGGCCCATTTGGCAAGCCTTCCTGCTAGTATGGCTCTTGACATCAAATATTTGAGAGGATCCACCTTTGATATGAGATGGACCACATGCCCCAAGACATAATGTCGAAGCTTCGTTATCGTGAAGATCGGTGCCAGGCAATGCTTTTCGATGGGGGAGTAGTTGTTTTCTGCCCCTGGGAGAACTCGACTCAAATAATAGAGAGCTCTCTCCTTTCCCTGATCATTCTCTTGTGCCCATATCGCGTCTAGAGAACCTTCAAGGGCTGTTGTATATAGGATGAGGGGCTTTCTCTTGACCGGAGCGGTCAGTACTGGTGGGTTCTATAGATATTGCTTAATTTCGTCCATTGCACTTTGGAATTTACGATCCCAAATGAACGGGGTCCCCTTCTTCATTAGATGGCTGTAGGGGCAGCATTTGCAGGAGAGGTTGGCTATGAACCGCGGGATATACGCGAGCTTTCTTTGGAGAGACCGCAGTTGTTTGAGAGTTCTTAACGCGGGCATTTCCATAATCGCCTTGATCTTTGATGGGTCTATTTCGATGCCTCGGTGCCGTACGATGAATCTTAGGAATTTTCCTGAGGAGACTCCAAACGCGCATTTCAGAGGGTTCATCTTCAGATTATATTTCCGAAGACGCTGGAACACTATTTTCAAATGCTCCCAGTGCTCCTCATACGATTTGTTTTTCACCACGGGGTCATCGATATAACATTCGACAATCCCGTGTATGAGGTCATCGAAGATCTTCGTCATGGCCCTCTGGTAGGTAGCGCCAGCGTTTTGAAAGGACAACTTCCCACGGAGCTTCTTCTACAAACAAGCATGATGCCCCTGGCGTGTCCACCTTTTTAGGAGCGTGCTTCTGTGGCAGGTTCACCCTCCAGTTTTCGGACAGCGCAAACTTGCCTTGTTGGTACTGGTCCTCGACCCAATTTTTGAAGATGTAGCAATCCTCAATTAGGTAGCCCAATACTCTGTGGTAGGAGCAGTAGTTGGGATTGTTGACGTCACCAGGCTGCAGTAGACGTCTCGGATCCGGCAGAGTGATAAGTCTGTTGTGCACTGCCAGTTCGAACAGTCTTCTCATTTTATCCTGAGGAAACGAGTAAGGACGTCCTAGCTTCTCTTCGAGGGATCGGCGTGGGCGTGTGTCGCTTTGGCGAGCAACTGGTTTTGGGTCAATTGGTTGCTGTTGAGCATTGGAAACGAAGGTCGCTTTCCTTTTGCCCTTTTCATTCTAGGGATCCGTTTTTGAAGAGGACGGCCTATAGCCCATCTGGTCCATATGGGCCATCTTGTCGATCAAGGCCTGGAAGGTGGTCGGCTTGAAGAACATCATAAATTGGGATATAGTCGCCTGAGGGTCAAGGGTCCCTATGAACATGCCCACGGCAGGAGCTTCTTCTATGCGTTGTTCGCATTTTGACCATAGGTTCCGCCATCGAATTGCGTATTGAACCCAGGTCTCTCCTGGCTTCACCCTGGCATTGATTAATGCCGTAATCGGGGTGCGCTCGCTTGTGCTTGCGAACCGTTGTGTGAATAGTAATTCCATCTCCGTGAATGTTTTGACAGAGTCATTTGGGAGCTCGGAGTACCATTCAAATGCCGTCTCCGACAAGCTGCCAATAAACTGGCGAAGCAGCAGTTTGTCGTCGCCTCCGGTATTACCGCACAGAGCTCTGAATTGAGCAACGTGCTGGTGTGGATTGCCCGTCCCCTTATACACATGGAATTTAGGGATCGTATATCCTGGCGGGTACTTGATTTGATCGTACCAGCCTGGATAAGGTCGCCCAGTTCTGACGTCTTGGCCAGCCGCTTCACTCGCTTCATGAGCTCGTATTTGTTGAGCTATGTAGTCATCAAGGGTAACCTTGGAGATTGTCTCTTCCTGGGCTGCTGAGACAGCCGGAGGAGGGTTTGGCATTTCCCCTCTATCGTCTTCGATGATTATCAGAGGGGCTTTGGCTGGAGATTCCGTCTGGATCATCATCCGAACCATGTCTTGGAACAGGAGAGTCATCCGTTTTATATTAGCAACTTGTTCCGTAGCCTCCTTATCCTTTCTTTCTAGCACCCTCCACAGGAACTCGGTGTCATTCTCTTGTTCCTGGCGCTGCTCAGACTTCGATTCCAGGCTTTCTTTCTGCCCAGTGAGTGCTGACATTTTCATCAGCATTTCTTGGAGCTTTTGTTGCTGCTCCTGAGCTTTTGTCAACGACCGAGTTTGTGGTCAATGACCCATGGAGGCATGGCTTTCCTCTTTTCCAGAAGCCATGTACACCGTGTGCACGATCATGCCCCCAGACTTGGGGCATTTGGATCCATCACCCTTGGGATTTGCCGCCGGCGGTGGGGTTTTCTCCGGCCTTCAACTTTTGTGGGAGGTTGAAGTCGGAGGGGACGTTGTAACAGGCACCCATGTAGACGAGGGTTTCCGTTGTATGGTGGAAGGATGGTCCTCCTCCTGCCGAGTCTTATTTTTCTCTAGTCGGCGAGAGTAATTTTTGTCAATTACAGAATCTTGGACTTTCCGCCAGACCCTGTGGATTTTGGAGGACAACCGCTGAGGGGGTTACTCCGGCTTTGCCTGCATCATGTTTTCAGCAGGCGGGGAGACTTCTTCAATACGGCGTTTGGGGAGTTCTTTCGCACCCTCCTGAGCGGCTCGAAGCTGTTCCCAGTTGGAACAGCAGTGTCAATTTCCACCATTGGAGCTGGTGGAGTAAGTCCAGAGGAGGAGTTTCCCCCAGCTTTCCTCACTCGGCGCCAGTGACGATATCGAGCATGCCTTGCAGATGGGATTTCCTCAGTTGTGAGAGTGGCTTCGTCATGCCCCCTGCTCTGATGAAGGGCCACTGCTGGTGTCAACTTGTTGAAGACTGACGTCCGTTGAGAGGGGAAGGTCAATCTTTCGAAGGCCGACCTTTTGGTAGGGGAAGCAGTCTTGATGACTTTGCCGGAAGCAGGAGTTGGAACGGCCAATATTGCGAAGACCGATCCTTTAGCAGGAGAAGCCCCTTTGACGACTTCATCTGCCGGAATTGGAATGGATATCCGTTTCAGGATAACTCCTTCAGGTATTATGAGCCTCTTTGCAGGCCCATTGGAGATTTGACTCAGTCTGTTAAAGACTGAGGTAGAAGACTTAGACGACCCATTGAGATGGGCCGTGAAGATTGCAAGTCGATCGAAGACCGACTTCTTGGGAGCTTCTTGTGGTGGCACTGGGGCACTGAAGCTTGCTGGCGGGATCATGGTCCTAAAGAACAGTCCAGTGGTGGCTTGAGTCACATGCTCCACTGGCATTGCAAAGATGGAGGCCGCATGGGGCCCATAAGTCACTCCTCCATTTAGGGTGGAGCGAGAGTTGTTGTTGCAAGTGCGGTTGGAAGCTATCAATTTCTCTTCTCTTCTGCATAGGAGCAAGACACCAAATCTTAGTACCTAGAATCCAAGGGCAACCATAGCAAACCGTGATTTTTTCGTGAACACGGCACACGAAGTGTGGAGTGGAAAGAGGAACAGGTCCCACCGGGCATGCCAGAATTTGTTTACCGCCGAAAACTGAGACGAACCGCGTAAGTCGTCTTGCCTGAATTTGGGGGTAGATACTATTTAGATTTATCCGTCCACCTCTCCGAAGATGCCAAGTTGATTTATGGCGCCTTGTATCGGAGGTTTGGATGGATGCGGCCGTTGTAGCAGACTTCGTCAGATTTCCCCTCGTTTGCGAGGGGTTTTTGATTGTGGAGACGCTCTTCCCTGCAGGCGCAAGCCCCTGCAGTTAATTACGTACCGCGTAGCGATAACCACTTTCTCCTGCTCCAGAAGGTCACTTCGTGTTGTGTGTGTTTTTTTTTTTTGGTTGCCCATGGATTATATACGGAGACTAATTTATGTTGTCGCCTGTAGGGCGTGGATTAGTCCAAATCCGTATACTCTTAGATTTGGGTTTGGGTTGATTTACGGATCGTTAATCTCGTTTGAGATTAAGATCAATTTAAATGTTTGTTGAGGATACGTTAGTCTAATTTTAGACTAAGATCTACTCAATAAGATTTTGGGATCATTCAGACACAACAAAAGAGCATTTGGGCTCTATTGCTTTAGTTTAAAGACGTTTCGGTCCGTTGTTGGTTTAAGAACGTTTCGGTCCATAGCTAGTTTAAGGACGTTGCGGTCCATTATAGTTTAAGGACGTTGCGGTCCGTATTGGAGTGTGCTCATCGGTCTGGGAGTGCACCAAAGAGTTGTTGGTTGTCGGGACCCTCCACCTCTCTGAAGACGTTGAAGAATTACAACGACATGTATTAGAGGTGTGGAGAGATGTAGCCTCGAACCAATTTCCAGATTTAGGGAAAATATAGGATGAATATCCGTCGGAAGATCATTAGTCATGTTTAGGACCAAGATCGGTTTAGGAAGACATGAGCACGGGGAGCTCGATTTATTAGAGATCAAAGATGTTTTAATCTCAAGAAGACTTAGCCAACTTGAGGCTGGAGTTGACTTCCCATAGTGTTAAGCACTAATATATGTTCAGCACTCACGTGTTCCCCACATGAGGCTCTAAAGCAGTGTTAAACACTGAACTCCAGGGGTGCTCACGTGTGGCACGTGAGGCACCTCAAAGTTGGCTCTGTTCATTGGGTTCAAGTCCCCGTTTATATATAAGTGTTAAACACTTAATTCTTATGGCACTCACGTGTGAGCACGTGAGGCGCCCTAAAGTTGGCTACTGCCTTTTTGGGTTTCATTTCCCTCTTCTTTTATAAGTGCTGAGCATTTCGCTCACGTGTGAGCACGTGAGGCGCTTGAAATGGGAACTGTTCTCTGGATTTTATTTCTCTTTCTTTATAAGTGCTAAGCGCTTGGACCCTGTGGTGCTCACGTGCGAACACGTGAGGCGCCTTCAAAATGTGAGTGCTGTTTTTGGGTTTATTCCCTTTAAGTGCTAAGCACTTGATTGGGGGTTGTGTGGAAAACACGTGACTCGGTCTCAGCCATTCTTTTTTGTTCATCAGAGGTTCTCACGTGGGAAAACACGTGAGGTTTTGTTATAGTGTTGAACACTAATGTATCGTCAATCTTTCCTTCTACGTGCATGAAGATTTTGATCTCATATTAACGAAGATGGGATCTGAGTTTAGAGAATTTCAAGTCTCTTGTCTTACAAGAATTAAATTCTTTATAGGGTTAAACCCTAATGTTATCAGAGAAATTAAATTCCTATATACTTTTGTAAGAATTAAATTCTTTAAACTTAGTTCTTTCCCCTAAGTTTTAAATTTGCATAACAGAATCTCCCCGATGAGAATTAAATTCTCAACTTGTGGGGAGATCTGCTTCTGTAGACCTCAACCAAAGGAAGAACTAAGTTCTTGTACGAAGGGTTAAACCCTTAAAGAGGAGAAGAAAGGTTAGGATAATCTCTTCTATTTTCTTCTTACCTGGTTTTTTTTGTTTAAGAAGAGGATCTTCTTCTTTTAGAGAATTGAATTCTCTTTTTCTCTTTTTTCTCTTTTTTTTGTTCTCTCCCTCTTTTTTTTTAAACTTGAAGTCTTGGGTTCTTTATATAGTGGAGAGAAGTTTGTTAATTAGTTTTAGGAAATCTCTCATTGAGAGACTTCAATTGATTTGGGGGGGTTTCCCGCTGTTAGATCTTTGATCCAAGGGTTCTGTCTCACAGAACATATTTTCTTGTTTTTTAAACAAGATCAGAAAAATATTTTCATGTACATAATTTATTCTGTAGATTGGTGATTTATTAATCACTGTTGGATTTTTCATCCAAGGGTGCTTGGAGAGATGAAAAATATTTTCCAACTCATGGGATCTTTGATCCGCCCACTTTCTGTTTAACAGAAAATATCATTTCCCATTTAAAAGTTCAATAGAATTTAATTCTATCATCATTGGATCTTTGATCCAGCGGTTCCTTGTTAAGTAGGAAAGTGCCCTCACGTGTTAAACACGTGGGGCTTATTAGCTTGGCAATTATTTTAATTGATGTGCCTATATGCGTTGCATATAGGTACTCACGTGTTAAACACGTGGGGCTGTTTTCGCCTAGCAATTGTTTTAATTGCAGTGCCTATATACGTTGCATATAGGCACTCACGTGTTAAACACGTGGGGCTCATTGGCCTTGCAATTGTTTTAATTGTTGTGCCTATATGCAAAGTATATAGGCACAACATGGGGTTTTTTGGCCTTGCAAAGCATATAGGCACTCACGTATTAAACACGTGGGGCTTTTTGGCCTTGCAATTGTTTTAATTGCTGTGCCTATATACTTTGTATATAGACACTCGCATGTTAAACACGTGGGGTTGTTTTAGCCTAGCAATTGTTTTAATTGCAGTGCCTATATGCGTTGAATATAGGCACTCACGTGTTAAACACGTTGGGCTCTTTGGCCTTGCAATTGTTTTAATTGTTGTGCCTACATGTATTGCATATAGGCACTCACGTGTTAAACACGTGGAGCTGTTTTAGCCTACCAATTGTTTTAATTGCAGTGCCTATATGCGTTTCATATAGGCACTCACATGTTAAACACGTGGGGTTGTTTTAGTGAGGAACTTTCCCTCATCCCTTTTTTTTGGGAACATCTACACCATCAATGAATAAAGATTTTAACTCATCGATCAGAGGTCGGAGATAGACATCGATATTGTTTCCCGTTGAGTTTGGTCCGTCAATAAGAAAAGGCATTATAAAGTATGATTAATCTATAGCCAACCAAGGCGACAGATTATAAACTATCATTACAACGGGCCATGTGTTGTGTCTTCCAGCCATATAGTTGAATGGGCAGAAGCCATCACTAGCGAGTCCAAGCCTAACATTGCGGTGATCACTACTGAATATTTCGTGCCTCTTATCGAAATTCTTCCATGCCGGTGAATCTCTTAGATGACTCATTTTTCCATCTTATCTTGGAGCAGCACGGTGATGCCAAATTATTGCCTCGGCTGTTTTCTTGCACCTGAATAACCTCTGTGGCCTCTGTGTTATGGGAAAGTATCATGCTATCTTGACAGGTATATCGGGTTTCTTGTCAGATTCTTTCGGTTTATACCTGGCATCTCCGCATGTTGGACACTGTTTCAAATCTGAATTCTCTTTCCGGTACAACACGCAATCTTTAGGACATGCATGAATCTTCTCATACTTCAGACCCAAATCAGACATCATCTTCTGGGATTCGTACCAGCTGTCGGGCACATTATTTCCTGGGGGCATAGAATCTTTCAGGAACTTTAGAAGTATCGTTAATGACTTGTTGCTCCATCCATTTAGGCACTTAATCTAAAAAAGTTGGACGAACCATGATAGGGTTGAATACTTTGCATTCTCATAAATTGGTCTTCTAGCATCATTCATGAACTTTTCATACTTATCCGCACGCAGTCCTTAGCCGGAAGGAATGTCATCTTTGGTAGGAATACTATCACTTAGGGCAGCCTCTACCATATCCTCCATTTCTTCTCCTGGAAAGAAGTTATCGTGTTCTTCTTCTTCTGCCGCATTACCGTCTTCTCCTTCTCCTTCTTCTTCTGCCGCATTACCGTCTTCTTCTTGTCCTTCCCCGTGATATAGCCAAGTTGTATAAAGTCTAGTAAAACCATGTTTAACGATGTGAAGCTCTACGATTTCTACCTTCTGCCAAAACTTATTCCCACATCTATCGCACGGGCAGAGAATCTTCTCTAACACGATCTTATTATGTGCGCGTGCAAATTCAATGAAAGCAGCAACTCCTGCGACAAACTTAGATTGCATGCGTTGTTTCCAATTCATGTACATCCAGTCCTTAGCTCTGATGTACTTATGGACCATGGTAGACTGTATAGCATATAAATTGTAGGTTATGGTGACTATATTGAAAAATTTTAAGAACGGGATGGTTACTGATAAAGAAGAAAATCCGCAGCAGCAAGTTTTTCGTTGAAAAGAATAAATTATCGATAAACAAAGTTAGATTTGAAGATACCCAAGTATGAGTTGTATTCTATGTATGTGTGTTTCAATTTATGATTTCGCTGAAGTGTAGGGTTGTTAGTGTGTATGTGCTTTGTGTGTGCGTTTGTTATGTATTCATGTTGTATATGTGTGTTTCGGCTGTCGGGGGTAAAGCTTCTATCCCATTAAGAATGTATAGAGCAGACACTTATTTGCTTGTGCTTTCATCCGTTTCGAGTAAATTTCGGCAGAACCTCCCCGCTGTTCTCCGAGTACACTGTAATAGAATAGATATTCATTTCAATGCTGTGAAACAACGTTGAAATGAACATCTAATCTATCTTTGTACACGGAGAACTAGCGGAAAAGTACCGACGAAATAACTCGAAACGAATGAAAACACAAGTGAATGCAGGTGTTTACTTTATACATTCCTAATTTTTCCACACTGGACAAATCTATCGGTTATCATACGATTGAATTTTCTGGTCACATAGACTACACGATGGTTGTTAGTACCGAACTATACCGTCCAATATTTAACAACCTTCGTATAGTTCTATGTTACGACGAATATCGAACGTATGTTAACCGATAGACGGGGACTAAGTCGCACTTTGATTTTCACATATGAGTATCGATGAGAATATGAAAGTTTCATATTATCATCGAATATCATATATTGGTTTTAGCGTGAACATTTAACTTGAATAGGTTTTACGTTTACGTTTCGTTTTTAAGGGTTCGAAGGTTTTTGATTTAGTATAAATTTTGCTTGCGTTTACGGTAAAGTTGTGCATTTACGTTATCATCGAGTATCTAAAGGAACTAGTGCACCCTAAACCCTAACCCTAATTAACCCAAATTAACTATAATCATCACCCTAACTCAAATTATCTCAACCCAAAATTAACCCAATTAACCCAAATTAACCCTAATCATCACAAAGGACTCAAATTATCCTTAATTAACCCAAATAAACCCTAATAAACACCCTAACACAAATACACTCTATTTTACCTAATTAACCCTAGCCCAAATCCTAACCTAAATTAACCTAACCCTAATCATCATCCAAACCCCAACCCAAATTAACCCTAGCCCAAACCACAATTAACCCTAACCCTAACCATCACCAACCCAATTTTACCTAATTAATCTTAACTAACCCTAACCCTACCTAATTAACCATAACCCTAAACCGAACCCTAACCCTAACCGTAAACCAAACCCTAACCCTAACCTTAACCTACCTAATTAACCCTAACCTTCACCCTAATTAACCCCCAATTAACCCGGAACTAACCATAACCCTAAAATCAACAATAACACAAAAAATAAGAATAATTAATAGATCAAAATGGAAATTAACTCACCTCACTTGTAGTTTTGCCGGCAGATGGAGCTCGACAAGGTGGAAGAGACCGAGGATGGAGCTCGACGAGATCCTCTGGTGGCGGCAAGATGGCGACGAGACTGTGGTAGCGGTGGCGGCGGGAAATTTTGGCGATGAGAAGTGGGGGAGGCGGGTGACGAGACCGAGGTGGAGGCGGGTGACGAGATCGATCGCGCGGGGAGTTGGTGGGAAAAATTGAGGGAGATGGAAAATTACTGAGCTTTATTTTTTTTATAAATAACCCTTTGATGCACCTACGGATTAATCTGTAAGGCCTTCTTTTGCGGCTCCGTAGGGCCAAATAAAAGATTGCATTTTAATATTTTTTAATTAATCCGTAGGGAACCGTAGGGACAAACCGATGGCCCTACGGATTAATCCGTAGAGGCAATAAAAAGTTTCCCCTATAGATTGATATCTCCGTAGGGACAACCTCTTATTGTAGTAGTGTTTGTTTTCTTATATACACTTGTGATTCTTTTATTGCTAGTTTGCAAGATTTTAAGTAGGCTCCAGAAAGCTGATGCTCGGCGTTGGTACGTGAGCTCGGCTCGGGTTCATTTGAAAATAAACAAGGCAAGGTTGCACAAGTTTTAATGTATGAAGAGCCTAATTAAAGCTCAACAATTATTAACCCTTAGTTTGGCAACAAGGTTATGAAAAACCACGAATATCTTTTAAGGTAAAACGAAATTGTGGTTTGTATGTATGAAAACCGTGCTTTCTTAAAAATGAGATTTTGAAAAGCTTAGGGTCGTTGGGTATCATAGTCTTATAACCAACGTTTCGTTTAAAAATAGGACTTAATAAATGAGAGCGGTTTAAAACTTTACGAAACTCCAATCTTTTTGGAGGTTAGAAGTTAGGGTTTCAAGGGCTCTAAGGCCTAGTTAGGAATCAAGGATTCAAAAAATCATGATTTCGATTAAGTTATAACCAAACAGCGGTTTGCACTTTAAACATGGTTTATAAAAGCAAGTTTCGTTAAAGTTAGTTATTTTACCTTTTGATTTCAATATAAATTAGCTTTTTCTTGAGTGCAGAAGAGAGATAACACTAAACTTTGTGAAACTATCCATTATTTTTGGAGTTTAGAAAAATGGAGTGTAAAGACCTCAAAACTTTTTGAAAACACGATTTGGGATACTCTATTTTGGTCGATAAAAGAGCAGCGGTTTCAATTTTTAGAGGTTAACATCAAAACCTTAGAAACCGGGTTTCGGAAACCATAACCATGTTGTTGCCAAACGGGACCTAAACTTTTTTAGATCATGGTTTGGAAAGCCCTATTTTTATTGCCAGAGAGGCCTTGGTTATAATTATTAGAGTTTAGCCCGCGGATTCATGGCTTGGAAAACCATAATGACAACCCCTAAAATCTTCCAAATCTTTTCATGATGTATATGGGCATTGCTGGTGCAAAAACAGAAGTATTGATATATATGCTACCAGTATACGATCAAATATTGGTAAACAATAACCAAGACACGGGAAAATAAAAATAAAAACTAATCTATCCAAAGCAATGAAATAATTGATACACCAATAATATCATGTATCTCAGTGTCTGTATTGATGGACTATCGATATATCAGTCAATTTCAACCGACATGCGGATGTTCTAGTTTACATTAATATATTTTATTTTATTTTATTCAATAAGTTGTTATTAATATGGATTTCAGTAATCTTTAAATCCATTATTCTCCAGGCCTCTAAAAAAGATCGAAGTGATTTATTCCAAAGGAAGAGAGAGGGAGGGGGAAGCAAAAGAAATTTTTATAACAAAAAAATTCTTTGTACAAAATTAAATGGAGATTATAGTGACCTTCTTTAAATCAGAATTATTCTCTGCCAATCTTTTTACTATAATAACAAAAAATCTTCCCACAACTTCTTTAATTGTTATGAAACATGAGAGAGAGAGAGAGAAATTTGCTTAACAAATATTTAGTCACGTTGAAGATTTGATACCAAATCATATATATAGGCATAATCATAACTCATCACATATATTTGATGCAAATTTCATAGATCAAATAGAGGGGGAAAAAAAGGGGAAAATAAAAATAAAAATAAAAATTATATTAATATGCAAGAGCAACCGTTCATACTTAGCATAGAAAACGAAACTCTAGTCTAATGATAAGTCTAATTAAAAAGGAAAATAAAAGAACTAATTAATATTCTTGAACATAAAATGAGGAGGAACAAGAGCATAACCGTAACCAATGCAGCAAGGCTCAGCTGGATACAAAGGCTCCGCGGGACCATAGACCACGGCATACTGCTGAACATAGCATACTGCCAGTGCCGCTTTATCTAACACCGGCTCGGCACAAACAGCATTGTAAGGCTTCGCCTCGGCCGAGTTGCACCGCATCGCGGCATTCTTCATCTCCTCGAGCCCATGCTTCTCGATCCCATACAACAATCCCTTATGAGCGTCCTCGTTAAAATCACAGAACTTTAGCTTCAGCGCCCAAAACACCATCGATGTCAAAAGACCATCATAACCGGCCTGATGAGATTTTTCGGTCCAAGCATCATCGATCTCCAGCATCTTCGCCAGTTGCACCAAACCTACCTTACCAAAGGAAGGGACATCGCAAGCCCTAGCCATGTGTTTAACATCGTAAACTGAACCAAACAGATTCGACACCAATTGCAGAAAGCCTGATAACGTGTTCGGGAGCGGCGTACGGTATATCAACTTGATCAGGTAGGCGAAGTCGTAAATCCCGTGGAAAGAGATCCATCTAGTCCCGTTGCATCCGCCGATCAGGTACTTGAATAGAAGGGCGGAAAGAACGTGCGCCTCCACTCCTTGCATACGGTTTCGTCTGAAATCGATACCGTGCTTCTTTAAAAACTGCACCGAGGCTTGTGAGCATGCATCAACTTCGGGATCGAAATCCGCAAAGTTGAATTGCCAAGAAAAAGACGTGGATCCGTCCGTCAATGTGACTCCCAACTGAACTAGCTTTAGATTATCGACGTTGAACTTCACGTCGCGGTAACAATCTTCCTCGGAAGCACCACGGGGAGTCGACCGGAGGAACCCCGGAAATTCCGTATCAATGAACACATAAGGAAAACTGCGCCGGAGTTTTGATATCAAATCCAATTGCTCAATGACATTGTAGTTCCATACGTCTTTCACAGGTTGACCACCGGCACTAACCCAAATCTTTCTCACCACCTCTGGTGGCTTCTCCATGACCTTCTTCTGCTGCTTTTTCTATTCTCTCTTAATACATATGGGACAGCAGTTAGACTAAGATGGATCGAACTCACACTGGTTTCATCAAAAGATGAGGAAAAACAGAATTCTATTTAAATTTCCAATTTGATCAATTATATATATATAGATAGATATATAGATATATAGATATATATATTAATCCTATCTTAATACATATAGAGTTTCAATATCTCAACTGTAAATTCTTGAGCAACAATAACAAAATCTACACAACAAATTAAAATTTAGATGGGTTTTTCTATATATATAGCTCTGTATTTTTTTTACCTTTGATCTCAATATTTTGATATTTATCCCTTAAATTTGTTAAGATACTCCGGAACTTGAACTGCCATTAGGTTAACCAAGATTGATTTTTATTTATCTCAAAACTATTATTTTTATGTTCTCTATTTCTTTTTTAATGAATTATATTCCCTATTTAATTTGCCTTCAAATGTAATTTTTTTTAAAATTTCCTTTATCTATCTCATGTAGTAAACCGTTCATCACAAGAAAATTTCAGGACTAGTAGGTTAAAAGATTTGAGAAAAATATATTTAAAATAACACTGATATTAAATAAATATTTGCAAAAATAAGAGAGAATCTAGAGGGCAAGGGACAAATAATCTAAAACGTTGTTAACAGAATATTCTGCGAAGAAACATAAAGTACTGAGATTAAAATAGAAATATATATTAAATTATTTATTTAAAACCAAATCTTGCTACACAGCATTCCGTGCGTGGCTTCATAATATGCTTTAATTTTTGAATTCAAAGAGTAAACATAACCAACCAAAAAATTTAAGCATTTATATAATAGGCGCCATAGTGCAAAATTTTGATATAAATTACTTTGATGAAACTGTGACATAACAAGCCTTTCCAGCTTCAAATTACAGCTGCAAACCCTTGAAACAAAATTGCATTACAGTCAGAAAAAAAAACAACAAAATTATTTTCTGATCAACGAGTTAGAAAAGACCCTTGAACCAAGATCCTGTCATAAATCTATGCTGCGATTTGTTCTTGTTTGTGCTCCCCTCTTGCTAAACGGCGAATCAACCACCTATAAGACATGTAAAGCGGAATAGATAAGCATGAAATTCCCGAGGGAAATAATTAAATGTTTGAAATGTCAGCTGAACATTGTTGGCCGTAATCAAATCATTGTAAGGATTTCCAAAAACATTATTGTAAGGATTTCCAAGCATATGCAGCTGAAGTCTTGGTTACTTTGTATTAAAAAATATATTTCTACACAGCTCACAGGTTCAAATCAAATCCCAGAGGGCCAGAGAGTGTCGTGTCCCCCCCCCCCCCCCCCCCCGCGAAAATAAAAAGCAACGGCAAAGAATTTGTAACAGATGTAAGTCTAGATAGCAGAAAATTTAACCATAATTTGCCCGAGTACCACTTTCTTCCAAAAGTTGCTCTTTGCCCTAATTTGGAAGCTGAATTACATATGAATTGTTTGTAGTTGGTCGCTCCCAAAAAACACCCCTAAGTGGATGAATTCCGTATGGATTGTTTCTGAAAAAAGGCAGAAATTCCCTTTCTTTTCCATTAACCATGCTATACAGGCAGCACTTTCGCCTATACATAATCCAATAAAATGCGAAGATGTAAGAAAGAGAACTCAACCTAAGTAACTCACAAAAGATGCGTTTTTTTGCAATGTGATGTGTTGCCTCATGATTAAACACAGCCTCTTTTTCCCTCCTATCTGCAACTTTTTTTTCCATCCCAAAATATACTTGTTGGTAGAAGTATTAAATACATGGTCTTCGTAAAAAGTGGGAAAAGACGTTGCCAAAATTATAGGAAACAGGAAGGGAGTGAGATCATGCTAGTATAGAGGCAAAGTCAGAAAGATGCAATTTTGCCTAAAATATAATCCGGATTTTAATCAATTCTATAAAGATGAGAGAAAGAACACCAACCTAAAATAATTTCCCTTGTTTATCCCAGCTAGAATCTCCATCAGAACTGCCAAAACTGAATCCACCATAACGGTTCGAATCAGAATTCCCCGACCCGCCAGATCGTCCAAATCCTGAACTGCCACCAAAACCTCCAGAACTCCCAGAGCCGGAATTGCCAAATCCACCACTATGACCGAAACCAGATGAACTAGAGCCAGACCCACCAGATGAACCAAATCGATTAGACCCTGATTGAACATAACCACCACCACCACGAGGCTTTCCAAAGCTGGAACCACCACCATAACCACCACCACCACCGTAACCGCCGCCGCCGTAACCACCACCACCGTAGCCGCCGCCGCCGTAACCACCACGGTTAAAACCGGACCCACCACCCATGCGACCACCACCACCACCAAAGCCTCGACTCATGGCAGCACATATGTCTTCGGATCCAGCCTCTGCCGTAATCTTGGGAAGCTGAAAATGCGTGTATTTTAGAGGATGAACAAGGACAAGCAGGGAAGTTTTACGGAATAATTGCATATAACAAATTTCATCATATATCGATCATCAGTTAAAAAAATTGACACAAAATGTTAGAGACTTTTGATCTAGACTGAAATATCATTAATAACCCCTCAACTGATAGATGCAAAGGGTTTTAGGTGCTTATACACTAGTTCAGGGTATATATATGTGGATTTATAAGCAATTGACTCTAAAAGAAATGAATGAGGAATTGGAATGTGATGCATGCATATACAAAACATAGGAACAGGTATAAACAAGACGATATAGAGATTAGAGAGGTTAACCAAGTTAACTTGAAAGCACCTAGTCCACAAATAGTATAAGCATGCTTAGTTAAAATTAAGTTAATTGAACACAAGCTTGTTAAAACATACATAACTCTAACTTGAGTTTCAACTCAATTTGTGTGGAATTAGCAGATGTGAAAATGAATATTAAAATTCAAACAATAGGCTTTGGAAATTTCCTGAGACTCCTTCTGAAAGTGAAGCTCATTATTACTTGCACAAGAATGAAACTGAGGAAAAGAATGCCATATATCAGAATGAAAATGGGTCAAAAGATCATGCTAAATATTTTTGTATTTCTCAAATCTTCCCCAAACTTTGTGTGCACAAGCAGCACAGCGTCTATACTTCAATATGGTATAACACTGCACATATAGTTCAATCAAGCATTCCCAAGGAAAGGAGGAACCGTGAGCTAAGCTTAAGTTTCGATGTTATAAGAAACCTTGAGCACTGTGACACCAAAGCTGTGGTGACCCATTCATGGACAGACTGCAGATTTATCTGATAACCCCCACCCCACCCCACCCCCAACCCACCCCCACCCACCACCCCCTCAAAACCCCACAGTGAATAAGATCGTGACCGAAAGTAGAATTTGATTCCACAGAACTGTTAATGCATCGAGAGATTTCACAGCTATAGTGGCATTCCCCCAAAGGTTGAGAAAGATGGCAGGAGATGAAAATAATTACAAGAAGATCACAAGTTCAGGACATGCAGTTAACACAAACACACACACACACACACACACACACACATAGAGAGAGAGAGAGAGAAACCCTACTTAGCTAAGGAAAGAGAGAGGGGATTCCACATGGCTCAACCTTATAAATAAATTAAAAATTACTATGCTTAGCGGCACTTAACTGAAGCAGCTTTTATAATATTAGATGTTTCAGCCACATTCGAATGGACAATTGATTATTATTCCAACATTAAAAAATATAAAGAAAATACCACATCCAAATATGCTTGTAAAACTCGGTTTAGGCCCACAACACATGGGCTCATATATAGATGCACATGAGCTTTTAATATAGTGGACTACATCCAAAAGACTCAAGCCTTGAGAAGGTTTATCCCAACTTATATTTTATACCCATAGTTTTTCCAATGTGAGACTAAATGCTAACCACATTCTCAACACTTCTCACTGTAGTGTGTTTCTCGTCACCCTATTGAGATAGAAATACGCGTCGCTTGTCGAGCGTATATAGATTCCCCCTGCCTGGAGCAAGCTGGGGTTTATTGATTGTGAGGATCCAAATCTTCGGCAGCCGTGAACTAAACTGCCGTTAATTACCCTTCGCTTTTGGGAGCGAGAGAACCTCCGATTAATAGGTCAAAAGGATAATGCGAACTCAATGTGCAATATGCGTATGTGTGTCTTGAGAATGTTTTGGGTATATCAGGGGCCTCGCGGCATTTACGAGGTCCCGCTATCCGGATAGCAGGCTGGAGGTCAAGGGGGCTAGCAGCCCCCTGCGGGGCAGCGTCCCGTTAGAACTTTTTTTTAAGGGGAAAAGGCTTTTAAGTGTAGGCGTGTCTATTTTATTCATTTTTTATTTAGTAAAATATTTACAAGAAAGACAGAAGTGAGAGATGCATGTGTGCCACATGCACACTTAGCAAACTCGGAACTCTCATGAGCTCAATATGGGTGAACTGTTTCATTGGTTCCGCCACCCAGCTTTTGTATCGAGCTAATTCGGACTTATATATCTTGTAGTCGCAGCTCACTTAGTTGACGAAAAACTGAGAATCACCGTAGACCAGTAGCCAAAAGATCTTTATTTCTATGGCGAGCTCCAGGCTAGCTATCAGAGCTTCATACTCAGTCTCGTTTGTGCGAGGCTCGGTAAGAGCGAAGTAACGTCGAAGGGTTCCTCCCGATGGGTGATGCGCACCAATCCTATCCCTGCTCTTATCTGTGGGATGCTCGATTTGCTGGAAGTCCTTATTGATGAGGCTCCATCAAAATAGAGCTCCCAGCAAGGCTCGTTATTCTCGAGGTGCAGCACTCGTTCGTCGGTTAACTCGCAATTTAGCGGTGACCCTTTTAGTATGGGATGAGCAGCGAGAAAGTCAGCGTGAGCTTGCCCTTTTACTGTTTTCTGAGAAGTATAAACTATGTCGAATTCAAGCAGCATGACAGCCCATCTTGCCATTCTGCCGGCTAGGCTTACCTTGGTCATTAAGTATTTACGCGGGTCGACCTTGGAGATCGGCATAACCCGATGAGCGAGCAGATAGTGTCTCGGCTTCTTCATAGTGAATATCAGGGTCAGGCATTGCTTTTTGATCGGGGAATACTTATGTTCCGCCCCGACTAATATTCGACTGAGGTAATAAAGGGCATTGTCTTTTCCCTCCTCGTTATTCTGGACAAGGATCGCGCCGAGTTATTCATCTAGCGCGGCAGTTAGAGAATCAACAGTTTATTTAGAATGGATGCAGCAAGCACTGGAGGGTATAGCAGATGTTGTTTGATGCTTTTGAACGCTTCTTAACATTCGGTGTCCCGGATAAAGGGAGCTCCTTTCTTTATGAGCTTTGAGAAAGACCGACATCTTCCCGATAGATTCGAGATGAACCTTCATATGTAAGCGAGCTTACCTTGAAAGGCTCTTACCTGCGTCAGATTCTTTGGAGAGGGTGTCTTTATGATGATCTTTATCTTTGATAAGTCAACTTCGATCTCCCGGTGTCGAACTATGAAGCCCAAGAATTTTCCCGACGACACACCAAAAGCGCACTTTAGAGAATTCATTTTCAGATCGTATTCCATCGGTCTGGTGAAAATAGTCCTGAGATTTTGGATGTGATCGGCCTTGACTTTAGTCTTGACGACCAAATCATCAATATAACATTCGATTTTATGGATTAAGTCGTCAAAGATTTTGGTCATTGCCCTTTGATATGTGGTGCATGCGTTCTTCAGTCCAAACGGCATCACCTTATAAGAGTATATGCTGATCGAGGTTCGAAATGCTATATGCTTCCAATTCTCAGATGACATTTTTATCTTATTGTACCCAAACGAACCATCCATGAAGGTGTACAGCTCGTAATTTGAGCTATTGTCGATCATCATTTCCATGACCGGGGGCGGAAAATCGTCTTTAGAGCATGCTTTGTTAAGGTCCCTGAAATCGACACAAACCCGGATTTGCCCATTCTTCTTTTCACTGGGACGATGCACGCGATCTAGTCCGTATATTTCTCTTCTCTGATGAGGCTGGCATTGATGAGTTTCTTGGTTTTCTCGATGGCCTTTTCTTCCAACTCTCTTCTCATTCTTCAAGGAGCTTATTTGACTGGCTTGGCATCAGGAGAAATGGCCAGCTTATGCATGGCCACTTCAGGAGAGAGGCCAGGCATCTCTTTATACGTTCACGCGAAGCAGTAGACAAACTCATGCAGCATGGCGATTATCTGCTCTTTTATTTCATCTGACAAGAGTGAGCTGATATAGGTCGGCCTTGGATAATCGAGCGTTCCCAAATCAATCTCGGTTAGCTCGTCGAAGGTCGCTTGTCCGCCATCTTCGAGCTCTCGAGAGGTTTCTTCTGGCTCGGCTAGCTCGTTGTCGTCATTTGACTTTTTGCTGGCTTCCCCAACATGGATCGTGTAAGACGCCTTGTCATCAGGTCGAATGAAACCTATACCCCGTCTATCTGGGACCCGCCCATCGATGAATGCTCAAACCTAAGACGGATGCCATAGCCCCTCATAGAACTTCGTTTCGGAGTCCATTTGATAAAACCGATATCTGCACTTTTTAAAATATTCCCACATCTCGGACGCATAATATTTGGGGTATAGGACGGCTTTTATGCCTCTCATAGAGAAGGCACGTGACAGACAAGCCATCCGGGTGCACGACAGGATTTGATCCATAAAACAGGATGCCCTTTTGCCCACTTTTTCTTCTAGGAACGTAAAAAGTTTTCAACAGATCCATGGTGGAGACTGACAACGCATTAAGCTCTTTGCATATCTGCTTCGGCACCCTTGTGATGGCTAGAGACCCTTCCGTAAGTTTGAAGATTTCTCTTAATTTTGCTTTTTGCATGAGAGCCCACTCTGCACAGCTCTTCTGATTCTTCAGTGTCACTGCCTAAACAAGGACGAATTTTGCTGCCGGATGGGCCTTCAATATTAGACTCGTCCGTATCACTACCGAAATGAGGACGAGTTTTACGGAAGGACGGGCTTCCAGCATCGGATTCATCAATATCACTGCCGAAACACGGACGCATTTTAGGGGTTTTACTTTTGAAGGTGACAACCGGCTCGGATCTGCTTTTGAGTTTCGGAGCCGTTCCATCTTTGGTCAGTTGTGGCTCGGTATTTTTAGGGTTCACGAAGTACCACGAATCTTCATATCGGACTTCATCCACATCGAACGGCTGGATGTCTCCGTCAATGCGTTTTTCTTCGTCATTTTTGGTATATTTCATGAATTGATAGAGTGTTGACGGAACGATGTCGTAAGGACATGTCGGCGTCGATCGCGTATATCTTAGCTTTGGTTTGTAGATCCTCAGATTTGATTGGCAGAGCTATGGACCGCAGAACTTGCTGGCAGTTTTGATTGAAGTCTTGAATGACAATCATTTCTCTTGACAGGTGTCGGACGTCCATTGACAAACTCTTCAGAGTCCGTAAATTCATGATGTTCACTGAAGAACCCGGATCAATCAATATGCGATTAGTCCGGTCTCCGTCGTTGTAGCCTGTCACGTAAAGCGGTCGGTTGTGCTCAGCTGTTCCCAGTAGCAGATCTTCATCCTTAAATGTGACTGCGGCTGTATGCAGAATGTATTGGGCCTCTTTCATATTAATTTCCGCAAAGTGAGCTCAGTACTGCTCGAGGTTTTGTAGAGTATGAATGAGGACATCTCTAAGCTCCTTAGACAAGACCAGAGTATCATATATGCTCAGGAGAGACGGAAGCTTCTGGAGGTGAGCCATGACATTGTAATCTATCAAAAAAGAACTCGAGTCTTCATGAGCCGGTTCTCCGCTGTCTTCTTCATTAGCGACGTGTTTTTCTTTTTCTTTTAGGACGTTGCCTTGTTTCGGCGGCAAAATCTTGCCGCTCCTAAACTGGATTTGGTTAGCCTTTGTGGCGAGCTTCTAATCCTTTTCGAGAAAACAGAGCTCTTTCTCAAAGTCGCTACCAAGGTGGACGACGTAGCAGGTCACAATAAGGATCTAATCATCAAAGACTTCTTCCAACTTCTCCAAAATCTCAGCTGCTTCTACGAGAAAGAACCCCTTCAATTGAATTAGAGTTCTTTCCTTTTTTCATAGTCTTCGAGAGAATCGGTATATTTTTTAATGGTCAATTTCCCCGCAGACTCTTTTTCACTTTGAGCCGCGCTTTTCTTCTTTGACTTTTTGGATTTTGAACCCGATTGAGCCAAATTGGTAGCTGAAACGGCGATCCCTTCTGCCCGTCCCATTCTATCATGGGTTCTTTTTGAAGTGGGTTTAGCATCTTTTTCGTCTTCTTAGATATGTACATGCTCCACGGAGGCTGCGGCGGGTCGGATTCATTTCTCGGGGTAGCGGATTCGGTTGTTTACTCCTAGAAAACTTCAGCTTCTGTCTGTAAAAAATTGGTGGTCGCAGCTTGATTGTTCATCAATACGCTTTTGAACAGTTCAATTTCTCCGGTCTTGTACTGCTTCTCGACCCAGTCTTTGAAAATATAGCAATTCTCGATTGCATGTCTCACTACTCGGTGATACCGACAATACAGAGGACTGTCGATCATTTTTGCTTCGCGAGATCTCTTCGACTCCGGCAATTGCAAGCCGGTGTTCAGAGCATTTTTGAATATGTTGCGGACTTTGTCCCTCCTGAAAGAGTAAACCTTATTCTTTCTTTTCTAGGGAAGACCTTTCCCCTCCTAACACTGGATTTCGAGCCCGGTCTGTCTTTGATCCGCCTGCCTTTCGCTTGTCTTCGTTGTCAGACGTGTTGAAGGCGTTGGTATTGTTGGAGCTCCCACTTTTATGGTTGTCATCCTTTCTGCTCTTCCAAGACTTGCCATTCTGAGAGAATCCGGTGTAAATTCTTACTTCGAGCGTTCTAACATTTGAACTCTCTTGGTTAGCTTCTGAAACGTTTTGAGGCCCGCGGTACATAGGAATAGGACCATCCAATTGTTGAGGTTCCTAATGAAGAGGCTGGCGGATTGGTCTTGCTCTAGCGGCGGTTCGCACTTGAGAGTAAGATTACGCCATCGGGCAATAAAGTCCATGTTGCTTTCATTTTCCCCGGCTTGGTCCTCACAAGGTCAGCTATGAAGATTTTGTCGCCGACACTTATGAATCTTTGCCGAATCAGCGACTCCATCTGGGCGAAAGAAGTGATAGAACCGTCTGGTATGCTCGCGTTCCGGTCGAAAGCGAAACCGATTAGGCTGTTGACAAACCGACGAAAAAGAAATGCATCATTGCCCCCTGTATTTTCGCACGACGCTTTAAAGTGAGCAATGTGTTGATTCGTGTTTCTCGTCCAGTCGAATCTTCCGAATTTAGGAATGACGTAACCACTGGGGAACTCGATCAAATTGTACTACGCGGGATACGGCCATCTCCACTACTGCCAACGTCTTTCTGAGCATCGGCTTCGGCCACCAATGTTTTCACTTTATTGGTGACCAAATCCATTATCCGATCCTGTGTTAGTGGAATACTGCCATCCGGGGCCAAGGCGTCCCCAGAAGTAAAGTGTGGTTAGCTTTCGTGTAGCTCTCCCATATTTAGACTTTAAGGAATAGGTATTGGCTGCTTCTGGTCGTAATCACCCGGCTCATGAGTAAAGACTTACGCTTGATTGGATGGTGCTCGAGTAACTTGAGTCGTGAGCTGCATCACAACATTCGTCAAGTAGTCAATTTTGGAGTAAAACTTGGCCATTTTCTTGTCATTGCTTCGAAACTGTTTTCGAAGCTCTTGGAGGAGCTCCTGTTCTGCGGTCCGGGGACGGAAAGTCGGCACTTCTTTGCTGTCCGAGCTTGATTCCACATGAACTGAAGGGTCCTTCTTATCGGCCTCATCGAGAGTGTTCTCATCGTCCTGTGGAGGAGGCTGATTTTAAGAAAGGATAGCCACATTCAAGCCAGATTAGGCTTAGGATGTGGTGGCCCCATCTTTGCTTTTGCTGCGAAGGTTGTCGCTGGAACGCGTGCCCGCCATGTAGACCGTGTGGATAACATATTCGGCCATCTTTTTATAACTAGCAGCTGATTTTACGGACCGTTGTCATGTCCTTTCTGCTTCAGGAAAGGCCA